>OZ010787.1:604052892-605302267 GCA_963932465.1 Maratus speciosus
AGATTTTATCTTCTAAAGCATTTTTCGTGAATTTTTGAAACTACAATTGAAGATTTACATAATCATTTAATAAATTTTAGAAGGATTTTAGAAGGATTGGAGTATTTAAAAGGATTCATTAAATTTAAATTTATATGGATTTTGTGGAATATTTATAACCCCATTCAAATTTTTTATTTTAAATATTTTTCTTGGTATTTTGTAGAATTAGGAAATGTACAACTATAATGTTCTTAGAATAGAAATATAGAAATTTTCCGAATTGAAAAATCACTGTATTACTATCCTTCGATGTATTAACCCCTTGAAAGGCGGTGGGATAAAAGATATCCCACCTAATTTAAACAAGATTCTCACCAGAAAATTTTAGCTAAGTTTTATATTTTTAACTTTGGAGGAAAATCGTTGAAAAATTGCTTTTTCTTATTTAAAAATAAATTTTTTCGATGTTTCCGGTGAGAATTCAATATTTAGAGACATTTTTGCTTGCCCTTCAAGGGGTTAAATGAATTTTTTAAGAAGTTATTTTAATGGTACTTACAAGTACCGTCAGTAGATAAAATGTTAAAATGAATAGTGTTTCTTGTGTTTTCTTTATCTCGAGAAAAATACTAAATAAAATATATCACATAAAGTTTCGACACAAATGCAGAATTTCTGTCTGGTTGTAGACTCTATATTTAGCCATTAAGAGTCCACTTCAGTCACGAGAAGAAAGGAAAACGATAATGTTAAGTCTACGGGGACGTTATTTTCAAATGTCTCGCTTTGATTTTAATATTTTTGTATATTTTTTTAGCCTAGCATAGCCGAGAACGATCTACAACCGGGCTAGTTTTTACGTTTTCGATTTTGGTTTCAGATTTTTTTTTCTTAAATTGCTTTTACTTTCAGAACCGGTTGGAACCTGTTCAGAAATTGAAATTATCATAATATAAAAAAACTGTAACCGAAATCTGAAAAGTAAAAACCAGCCCGGTTGTAGATCGTTCTCAGCTATCCAATGCAAAAAAATAAATAAATAAATAAAAATAAAAAAATATTGAAAAATATTAAAATCAAAGCTAGATATTTGAAAATAGCGCTCCCATAGGCTTTGCATTAGCGTTCGAGGTTTTCCGCGTGGCTAGTGTGGCCTCTTAAAACACTGTTCCCAATTCGTAAATTGTATGATAAATTGACTCACAGAGACACGAGGCACGAGGCAAGGAGGAGCTTGATAGCAAATTACTGTTTATTTCTACATATGAAGCAAATACAATAGCGCTCGAAGGCAAGAAACTATAAAAGGAGCGGGAAAGACATCTTTCTTGATTGTAACAAATAGACAAATTGTAAGATACAGGTTATTAATAAAGTTGGTTTTTTTTTTTTTTTCAATAATGTTTTGGATTTTGCTTGATCTTCAGTCAGATTTGATCAGAACTTCGTCTTCATTTTGCGGATAAAACTAGCCTGCTAGAAGGAAGACATCAGCACTTTTCAACTCAACGTATCGAAAGACACTCAAAACAACTAAAACAGCACAGAAAAACAAATAAAATGTATTATTTTGGAAGCTTGTGTTGTTAGTTATGCGTTTCTTCGTTTCGTGGTTTTTAAAGACTGTCCCGTAAAAAATATAAAAAAGTGCTACATTCCATGGTCAGTGTTTATTAATATCATCTCAAAAGGTTAGTAAAAATCTTTCTTTTAATAATTTTAGATAACGTATGCAAATGTTTTAAAAAGATCAGTTTTCTGATTATTGTGGTACAATGAGAGTTTTCTTAAAGGAAACAATATATTTAGTTTTTTATTGGTAATCATAGTTGTAGCGTCATGAGGAAATGACAACCGTCAAAATTCCGCTACTTTTTCTGAAAAGTAATGGCTGGTATATTTAAAAGTGCTGGGTTTTTGTCTTAAAAAACACGGAAAATTCTACACGTAAAAAGTGTTGGAAGTTTATCTTCCCCTCTCCCTACTTCCCTGGTGCTACGCCTATGTTCGTAGCATGCTTTCATAAGTGATTTTTATTTTTTCATAAAGATAGTTCTAGTTTTCATTCGAAAGAGTATATAAAAATAATTAAACTCTGTGATTAGCTTAATGTCTTTTTTTAATCCATATTACTCAAAACTTTGTTACAGAGAAGTTTTTTCAAATGTTGTTCATTGTATCTTTTAATCTAATATATTAATATGACCTTCTCTAATGTCATTTATTTTTCTTTTAAATTTAGCATTAAGGATGCTATCTAGCCTATTCCTATCAAACAGCTTAAAGTTTTATACTACAACATTTTATACAGTGAGATTTTATTAATCTTAGTAATATTGTAATATTTTATCAATATTAATAAATATTACTAAGTATATAATATTTATTATATACGTATTATATATATTTATTTTATATATATATATATATCAATATTAATAAATATAAGTATATAATATTTATTATATACTTATTATATATTTATTACATACACTTATTATATATATTTATTATATATATATATATACATATATAAATGGACAGTTAAATGAATAATAATAATTATATAATTGGATAAAGAATATTAAAAATAGTATGGCGAGAATATGAATGAAATGGAGGTGGGAAAGGAAGAAAGCATTGATTCGTTTATTCAGTTAATGAAATTTTTTAATGTCTTTTATCATATTTTTATTCTCTTTTAACTATTTGATATGTTAAAAAGAAAACATAGCTTAAGTAATTAGATCAAAATGCTTTCATTTTTGTCAAAATACTTTCATTTTTGCATAATAGATGGCAGCACCAAAAATTAGTTTGTATTAGGTCTATGGCTTTTAATAGTGTAATATTCTTTCATCTTTCTTTCAACACTAGGTGTCAATAATGCTCGTTAATGGGTATAATGTAAATTAATAGATTTGGTTAAGTAAATTTAAAAGTGTTAATAGGTATTTTAAATACTAATATTGTAATGATTATCCATTTATATCAATTAATTGTATTTATCAAGGTATTTCAAAATGAATTAACTGCAACCATTAGTTATTAATATCTGTGTTATGTTAACTGCAAAAATAACCTTAAAGTTATAGCGGTAATGGTTAATAAGTGCTGGTGTGTATTTGGATTAAATAAATGTGGGGTTAAATTAGGTAGGCTGTGTAATATTACTATATTTCATTGATATAAATTAATTATTTAAAGGGTTGTATTGATTTTTCCATTTCATGGCATTTAATATTATTCTGTTTTCATCTTGCATCTATTCTTTTGGTCATGTAGTCGTTTGGGTACAGGGGGGGGGAATTCAGCTTTTAGCTTTTTTCTCTACAGAAAACGACTATTTTTGCTTATATATTTGAATTCTGTACCCTTGATAACGTAATTTAATATATAAGCTTTTCAATTATTTTTATCGGTATAATTATTTTTCTTTTTTTCTTACATATTAAAACACGTAAGATAGTACTTTTGGTATCCATATTATGTGTGTTGGGGGGTACTGTATTTGTTAATGTCATTTCATTCAAAATATCACAGTTTTTGTTGGCGGTCGGTAATGTTTATTTAATGGTTACATATATTATTATATATATTTATTATTATATACATATATTTATTATATACTTAAGTAATATTATTAGTAATATATACTTAATAATAATATATCAATATTAATAAATATTACTAAGTATTTAATATTTATTAATATTATATACTTAGTAATATTTTATTAATTTATGATTCATCAACTTGTCGAGCTGTTAGAGCGCACGCCGATAGTCAACACTGATTTCGAACCCCAATTAGGAGTTAGGTATTAAGAGTGGCTGATATATGCTTTAAGCTGGCTATCTCGCTCCCATGAGTAATAAAATTACACAGTGCCTACAACTAGCTAATAAATAATAAATTCAAATGCCTTCAGAAATTAAAAATAAATTAAAACCTTATTAATGTCACATAAAATTGTTGTCCAGAATTTTGAGAAACTATTGAATTTTCAAAAAATCTGGATTTAGCATATAGAACAATTCTATCGTAACTGACGTAACATTTTATCGTCGAATTTTGTTTTCAAATCTATGTAGAAAATTTACTAATAAAGCTAGAACAAATTTTTACAATTTAAAATATTTCTTACTAAGGTCTTAATACCAAAATACCTGCAGATTATTTTAATATCTCTTTGAGTCCCAAAATTTGCATTTCAAAATTCTGTAACTGACGTAACATAAAATATACAAACATTTTTTCTGCCTTCACTAAAGTGTAAAAATTATCAAAACTATCCAGTTAAAAAAAGGGATTTAACGTTCCCAATAACACTAAGTAATGCCAAATTATGACAGTAACTTGTTTAATTAATTTCTGAATAATAAAAAAGAAAAAAATGACATTTACATGTGTAACTGACGTAACTTTTATTGTATAACTGACGTAAGATTATGACTTTACAAAGACAATATTGGTACTTAACTTAGTTTGTAAACAGTAATTTACATTGCCTTTTTATTAGGATTTTTCTATAAAATATAAAAATATCAAGTTTTCAAATCATACCCTTAAATTAAACATATTATGAATTTGATTCCCCCAACCCCCCCAAAAAATGATGATTTTCTGTGGAATTGCCCTATATCATTGGCCATATTTATAGGCATTATTCAAAACGTAGCGCTCATCGCCAAGTCATATGGTTAAATCTAATAGATTTCAAGTTCTTAGTGGGCTACCCTGTTTTTTTTTTTTTTTTTTTTTTTTTTTTTTACTACAGCAAGTTTTTTTTTAACTGAAAGTGACTTCCAAGTAAGTCATCTTATCTTTGCTAGTTTCTTTCATGATGCAGATCCTTTTTATGTGCATCCCATGCACGTAAATTATCGTGTAATTATTATCAACTTCAGCTATTCAGTGATGCGAATAATCTACTGGTAAAAATAAATTCATATATTCTAACTTCAAATACAATGCTTTTAAAAATTAAGGAATTTGTTAAAAAATTAAAAATTAAGGAATGTGTTAAAAATCCCTGCCGGCTCGGCCTACAGGCGAAGGTAGATTTCGAAGTTAAGTATACTAATCTTAACAATAAAAACTAAATCATGATTAGAGATAAACCCACTTTAACAATTTCATCTGGCCGCTTTTGACGAGTTTATAATTTCATTTTTATATAAGAGCTGGTTTTATCAGAATCATGTTAAGGTGGTATTAAAAAAAAATATTTTTCCACGCTCAGCAACTCGAAATTTTCTGACACGTTTTCAGATTCATTTTTAAAAGAAAAAACATTAAACTTGCTGATGTGATTTTTGAAGAGATTTATAAGCGACCTGCGTTTTTGTTTTTCGTCCAATTAATTAGAACTTGATTTATACACAATTACTTTCTCAGTAGGACAATATTTTTCGCTTCCAACACAACCGCTTCGGGAAATTCGGTTCAAAATGCCCACTTTGACTTCATTTTTTGAAAAATAGTCTGCTTCTATCAAAAAATCTACCAATGCGGTACATTATATAGTTTCTGAATAAAAGAACCTAGAAATTGAATGCGTTTGAAAGCAAAAACGAATTTAAAAATGACTCAGAAAATAAGCAGTTTGGATTTGACTACACCCTTAATACGATGATTTTTTTCTTCAACCTCTACGTATTTTTAATTTGTTTTTGCTGTAAGAATGGATCCTATCAAAAACTTGTCAATATAAAAGTTGTAGATAATATTAAGAAGATGTATAATAAATTCATGCGGATTTTATATCGTGTGGATTGACGAAGTTATGAATTTTGGTCTTCTTCAACTCCCCCCCCCCCTTTTTTTTTGTTTTCGTTTTTAATTATTTTGCGGTTCGAATTAGTCTTATCAAAAACTTGTCAATATAAAAGCTGTAGATAATATTAAGAAGATTTATAATAAATTTAATTGGATTTGATATCTTGAGAATTAACGATGCTATGAATTTTTTTCTGCCCAAAACCCTGTTTTTGCGCCCCTTGAGCCCATTTTTAATTTTATCAAAAATCTGTAATACATAAATTTTTGGCCCTTTCTTTTGAAGTAATAATAACTTTAAACTGATTCGATATGTATTATAATTAAGAAGTTATAGGGTTTTTTCGGTTTTCACAAAACCCCTTCCTATTTCCACCCCCTTGGTCCGATTTTGCCCATTAACGAACTTGACCGAGATTTATGCCCCTTGATTTTATGTATCAGTTTGGAAGAGATTTGTGCAGAATTATGAAAGTTATCGTGTCCATAAAAAAGGGATATCTATATATATATATAATTTTTTACTTAGGGTAGTTTTGGGTTCTAGGGGTCATGATCGGTGTAGATCTGCAAAAATTTTTCAGAAATTCCAACATAGGAGAGAACGTAATAGGTAGCATTTCATACGAAATCTACCTAAAAAAATATAGCTATAAGGGTGAAACAAATATGTGTTTAAATATGAATCACCTGTCAGTTATCTAACTGGCCAAACTTCGGGCTTTGGCCGCAACGTATACAAACGAATTGGGCAACCTTCTTTATTTGAAGTTGTTTAAAATTTACATGTTCTTGATAGAAAACCATTACTATTGTTGGATAAAAGCCTCATTTCACAATTACTTTAACTTTCCTGTAAAACCAGTTCTCCCGCACATGTACCTTTCTAACAGGGGAAACTTCTGATAAGTAACGTGCGGTCAACCCCGCCTGTAAAACGAGTCCTTTCATTTACATGAGTTTCTTGCAAGAAAAAGGCCTAACAACGGCGTATTCTTACTCAATCTCTCTAATTTGATGAATTTTCCGTAAACACATTATAATCGGGGATTTATAATCAAACTTAGCACCAGACGTTGAAAGTTTAGTTTAAACAATTTACCTGCAGACACACATTTAAGGAGATTTTCAAATTCCCTGTTAGACATATGCGAAACTTTCTGACTCATTTTTAAGCGTAAAGCATAAAATTGGCAGGCCTGACTATTGAAGCGATTTGGATTTGAATGGCGTTTTTTTTTATTTTTGATAAATAAATTACTTATGAAATAATAAGCGATTTTTGACATGTGCCAACATGTTTTTCTCCTTCCCGGTGCTGTCGCGTTAGGAAATGCGGTTCAAAACACTTTGACTGTATATCCGGAAAGATTAATTTCGGTAGTATTATCAGAAATATCTACTGCCTTTACCAAAAAATGGAAAAATCCATTCGATAACCTTGCTCCTGAATAAGATTACCTGTCAATTCTATGCGTTCTCGAACAAAATTGAATCCAGAAATGTGTCAGAAAGTATTTCCTTTGGATTTCAGAATAGCCTAAACAGAAGTAAGGCAGTTCTCAAATATCTTGTTGAACAAACGTGAAACTTTCTGACACATTTTCTCGCTCGTATTTTGCAATTTCTTCTTACAGACTGGGGGTTTGAAGTGAGATCATATTCAAATTTCCTGGAGGTTGGTCAATTTGTACGGAGTTAGAGCATAGAAAGTAAAAATAAAATGACAAAAAAAGTTAAACAGACAAACGAATCATTTTTGTATTGTAATGAAATTGAAAAGGGACCACCACCAGAATGCATAGCTGTCAACTTTTGCACTTTTTTCTTACTACTAAAATTTAGAAGAAAATTTTGACTTATTTAATTACAGATTTAGCGGATTAAATAAGGAAAAATATTCTTTTAAATTTTAGTGGTAAGAAAAAAGCGCAAAAGTTGGCAGCTAAAAGAATGAGACTTTTCTAACAAAAAAAGAATAATCAAAATTGGAAAACCGCTATGCGTGGTCATAATATGACTCCATGTTCCGAATATGGCTACGAAATTTTTGATAAATTATCCCACGATGCTGTGACGTCAGATTTATAGCAAACATATGAACATTAAAATATATATTAGTTCGTTTAAATTGCTTTAATAAATATAAAATGCATTTGAAAATAAACACGTTTGAAAAAAAAAATCTAAGTAAAAATGTAATTGGTTTATTTAAAACATTCAAATTTTATTAATTTTTAATATTGGTAGAATTTTTGATTTACATCAAGTTGAGTTTTACTTAGTCCCAGAAGTGAAACATACAGTTCAGTTTCCCCCCAATTAAATCCACCGAAAACTCTTCGCTCAAATAACATGAAATGTTCATTTGGAAGATTTTTTTATTTTTGATTGATGTGGCCTATCAAATTAAAATCGAACAAATTGACCTCGCATATACATCACTATAAAGTGGTATTCACGTCACACACGGCGTCCCTTCAGATCACATAAGTTACATTTTGACATCAAATTGATGCTACAGTTGTGTACGGGTTAGGAGTTTTAACATCTTTGACTAGTAGAAAATCATACTCTGTCGATGGTTAACAGATGTATTCGGATCATTTTCCAATGAGGTCAATTATCAGCCAATATATATGCGATATATTTTGCTAGTATGGTTTTAGATCTATGATTCACGTTCCAGATATAGTCAGCTTTATTTGGTTCATATTCTATACACAAAGTTAGATCTATGTGATTCACTTTCTAGGTATAAAATTTATAACGGCTATATTATAAGTAAATAATCTTTATATAGTCTATATTATCGAAAATACAATGGTTGTAGTTTATGATAAAAATCTATTCTCGTAACTGCAATAAAACGCACCTAGAGTAAAATTTAATTACATAAAAATTACATTTTTAGTCTATTGTTTTGTTTTACTTTGAAAAAACTTCGAATGTATAACACAATATGAATTATGTGCCACGGGCTATTTCATTTATTGAAATTTACTTGAATGGATGTAAATTCCTATATCCTTCACCATACTTTTGATTATATTTATATCCTTGAATATCTTTTATCTAATTCGAACGATTCGCTTCCTTCTTTTATCACTGTCGAATATTCGTTCATCCTCGCATGCATGAGTTATCAGATTCTTTCCTCTTATTTGCCCCCATAAAGTCGACTCAGCATATTTTATCGCCATAATCACACCTTTCAGAGCTTCTTTGATCCATTACGCCCATCATATGCTTAGTTAAGTGTGAATCGGACCGTAAAATAAATTGTGTTCACACAGGTTGCATTCCCCTCCTGTTGGTCTGATAAGCTGCGGAAAAGTGTTGACTCTCTTCTTAAATGAAATGCGACACAAATATTTAACTAGACATATATTGTCAGATGAAGCTGCGAAATTTGGATATATTTTAACAGACTTTTTACTTCTTATTTTAGTTTCTAATGTACTTGCAGATGTAACGAATAACGTTTAGAAAACTAAACTGAAAAAGTGTGTATAATACTTGATAAATCTCCCGAAAATGCTCAAAAAGCAACTAGTTTCGAGAGCAATAATTTTTCAGGTCTCTTTATCAAGCAGATTATACGGTGGACTATAATAGATAATTTGCGATCACGTTTCATTCCCATTCTGTTGGTCTGATAAGCTGCGTAGAACTCTTTGACTCTCTTCTTAAATGAAATATCACACAAATATTTAATTACACATTTATTGTCAGATGAAGCTGTGAAATTTGGATATATTTTAACAGGCTTTTTATTTCTTATTTTAGTTTCTAATGTGCTTGCAGATGTAACGAATAACGTTCAGAAAACTAAATTAAAAAAGTGTATATAATACTGGGTAAATCTCCCGAAAATGCTCATAAAGCACCTAGTTTCGAGAGCAATAATTTTTCAGGTCTCTTTACCAATCAGATTATACGGGGGACTATAATAGATAATTTCCAATCACAGGTTTCATTCCCATCCTGATGGTCTGATAAGCTACATAGAACTCTATGACTCTCTTCTTAAATGAAATATGACACAAATATTTAGCTAGACATTCATTTTCAGATGAAGCTGGAAAATTTGGAAATATTTTAAGAGGCTTTTATTTCTTATTTTAATTTCTAATGTGCATGAAGTTGTAACGAATAGATGATTGTATAACATTTAGAAAACTACATTGAAAAAGCGTATAAAATACTTGAAAAAACTCCTGAAAATGCTCGTAAAGCAACCAGTTTCAAGGGCAATAAATTCTCAGGTCTCTTTATCAGGCAAAATATAACGGTAAATTATAATAGTTGAATTGTGATCGCAGGATTCAATCCCTTCCTGTTCATCTAATAAGCTGCGGAGAAGTATTGTCTACCTTCTTAGATGAAATGCAGCACAAATTTTTAGCTAGACATATATTGTCAAATAAAGCTGGGAAATTTGGATATATTTTAACAGACTTTTTATTTGTTATTTTAGTTTCTAATGTGATTGAAGTTGTGACAATAGCGTTTGAAACTACTCTGAAAAAGTGTATATAATATTTGATAAAACTCTCAAAAGTAATCATAAAGCAACCAGTTACAAGAGCAATAAATTTTCGGCTCTCTTTATCAGGCAAATTATACGGTAAATTACATTAGTTGATTTGCGATCACAAGTTTCAATCCCTTCCTGTTGGTCTGATAAGCTCCGGACAGGTGTTGACTCTATTCTTAAATGAAATGCGACACAAATATTTAACTAGAGATATTCTCAGACGAAGCTAGGAAATTTGGATATATTTTAACAAACTTTTTTTTTCTTATTTAAGTTTCTAATGTGCTTGAAGTTGTAACGAATAAATGATTACATAACGTTTAGAAAACTACACTGAAAAGGTGTATATAATGCTTTATAAAGCTCCGGAAAATACTCATAAAGCAACTAGTTTCGAGGGCAATAATATTTCTACTCTCTTTATCTGGCAGATTGTGCGGTGAATTATAATAGTTGATTTGCGATCACAGTTTTAATCCCTTTCCTGGTGGTCTGATAAGCTGCGGAGAAGTGCTGACTCTCTTACACAAATATTTCACTACAGATATATTTTCAGATGAAGCTGGGAAATTTGGATAGATTTAAACCGACATTTTATTTCTTATTTTAGTTTCTAATCTGCTTAAAGTTATTCGATAATTTATTTGTTACAACTTTTAGAAATCTTCATTGTAAAACTGTATATACTACTTCTTATAGTTCCCCAAATGCTTATAAAGTGACCTGTTTTGGAATCAATAATTTTACAGATTCTTTATCAGGCAAATCATAAGGTGGTTTGATTTGTGATCACTCTATATCCCCTCCCCCTTTCAGAACAGTTACAGCAGCGACTGAAATTTTTGCAATGAGATCCCCATCATTGTCAATTGGTGTCTCGTAGATGAGGCGCCTGGAATCTTTGAAAGAGTACGCTAATTACTAGCTAGACGCTTCCTAGCCTATATCGATGTTGGTGATGGTACATTTGAGCGCTTACTGTAATTTTTATGTCAATAAAACTCTTGTTGTTGTTTCCTCCACATTTCTTGTTTTTCGCCAACATTTTTCATTATCAACCCCACACTGCTATACCAAAATTGCTTCTTTATGTGTACCTCATGTGTACCTTTATGCATCGAGTTAACGGATGAAATTCTAGGATTAGTTAACCCTTAAATGCCGGGTGTTGCTTTTTGGCAACATACCCAATTTAGCCTCTAAAATGCTATTAGAATAATATTAAAGCTATAATGCCTAATGTTGCCAATAAAATACATTCTGAAAATATTATTAAATAGATTTCCAACATATAGATGGCAACACTTGTGCTGTTTAAGAATAAAGATAGATTTATTTTTTCAATTGTTGCTACTAGTTCTTTTTGTTTTGTTTGGAAGCTTGCGACTATTTTGTTCTGCAGTGAGCAAGTAAAATTTATTTCTTATTATAGTTCCTAAAATTCTTGTGTGTTTAATATTATAGAATTTTATCAAGGTAAATTATTTTTGCAATTAAAGACCAGTATTGCCGATTAGTAACAAACTGTTTTATAGCCGTAAACCATACTTAAAACAAAATATGATGTTTAAAGTATTTTTTCCATGATTTATTTAAAAAGTGAAAGCCGAAAAACATTATTACAATGATTTTTGAAAAATCATGTATTTAAGGGTTAAATCTTGATTCGCATGTTAAAACGCAATCGGTCTGCCAAGCCATATCTTGGTGGAAAACACCAGAAAACCTGATTATAGCGGCTGACTCGTAGGTTTACCATTGTGTTTTCCTGCACCAAAAGTATGAAAACTTGGAGGATTGGGAGCAGGATAACACAATGGTAAACCTACGAGTCAGCCGCTAAAATCGGGTTCTCGGGTGTTTTCCACCAAGATATGACTTGGCAGACCGATTGCGTTTTAATATGCGAATCAAGATTTAATTAATCCTAGAATTTCATCCATGAACTCGATGAGGTGATTGTCTGTGCTGCCGGTTCCCGGTCTATTACCTTCCCTTACAGTTTGGCCCATGAGTTCAGGGGCACCCTGTATAGTAGAATTCGACGGAAAAGTTTTTTTTTTTTCATTTATATCGATTCTCAAAATTTTCTGAAACATTTTAACAACAACAAAAAAACGACTATTATTTTATTTAATAGACATTAAAACAGAATTAAAATTCCACAAACAGCAATTGTAAAACTTTTCAATTATTTATTAGACTTAAGTTAGTTTAAACTGGAATGAGCTGATATTAAAGAAAAAGTACATTTTAATGTACAAAACCCAAGTGATCCTACTTTTTGCACAAATATATGTTTAGTAGAATGTTGATAAGTGTGCTAAATGTTACTACTTTGAAGAAACAAAACAAAACGTTTCGAATAAATCTGTTAAGTGGCCGAAATGAAATGAAAATTTGAACTGGTATTTAGAAAACACCGAATTAGTACCATGTCTCATTATTCTCAAATTTCATACACTTGTTTTTAATGTCTTGTGATATCACTTTTGGTTTACCTTTATATTCCTGGAGTTTAGAAACTGAATTAATAAGCCAATAATCATTCTTTAGTAAAATATTTTTTAAATAAAAATACGTACGAGTCATAAAATCATTTTCAAATCAATACAAACACGCGCTTGAATATCATTTTCGTTTACATGAGACGATTCACATTTAAAGTCAGATTATGCATAGCCGACTTTTGAAAATATAAGCTGGGTACTAAATCTGGAAGTGACATTTTTTGAAACGCATCGATTCACACATAAAATTTAAGCTAAAATTTAAGCCATTAGATATGTTAAAGCGATACATGCACTTTTTCTTAATTTTGTTTCAGGTCGCCTTAAAGCACAATCAGGCGATCTTACGTCACTGTGAAGTCGCAATCGTCACAGTCACGCCAAAGTGTAGCCAAAAACCGACTTCTTTATTTCGTCACATTATGACTGAAATTTAATCACATGTCACATGGCGACTACAAAACATCACCGCTTTCAATTCGTCCAAAAATACAGCATATCGATGCCACAATGATGTGGATATGATCACTTTCTACGTGGCGTCAATGTGAATTGTAAGAGTTTTATTTAGATTATGGTGTTATTATGGTTAATACAAAAATATTTCTATGAAGGAGTTCGAAAGAATACAAAAGGACTTGTATCTTCTAACTTATACCAGAATCAGTCACATTACAGCTTCGCCTTATAGCAGTCAGTCGATCTCACGTCATCGTGACGTCGCAATCGTCATTATCACTCCAAAGAGTGACCAAAAAGCGACTTCTTTATTTCGTCACATTATGACAGCCAAGTAATTGTCACTCCGTGACTCCACTGTGAAGCCATCTTGGATGATTTTTAGTCACATGGCTACCACAAAACTTCACCACTTGCAATCCTCCCAAAAATAAGGCATATAAATGTCACAGTGACGTGGATATGATCACTTTCTAGATGATGGCAGTGCGGACTGTAAGACTTTTATTTGGATTATGGTGATATTATGGTTATTACAAAAAGACTTCTATGAAAGAGTTCAAAAGACATCCAAAGGACTTCTATCTTCTATCAAAAAGATCGTCTGTACTGATATTATTTTTCTATAATTGTTGCTAAATTAAATTATGAATCGAACGTTTAAAATAACAGCTTATAATTTGAAATAAATACAGCTATAAGAATACATTATAGACACGTATTTCGCTAATTTTAAATTCTTGAGAAATAAAACCACGGATACTTTTAATTTTTGAATTAAATTTGAATTTGTGTCAAGCAAATTATAATTCATAACTCCATAAATAAAATTCACAGAGCAGTATATTTAAAAATACATTATATTTTATATTTATTTTCAACTTTATATAAAGTATAATTCATCGTTTACAAACTATAACGCTTGTGTGATTTTTGAGCATTTTATTCAATTTTAATGCTTTGATGTTAAAATTAATTAATTCTTTTTTTTTTTTTTTAAGAAAGCGGCTCGGCGTCACAAATTTCACGCCAGCGAAACTTGGTGAATAGTGAGATTTAAAAAAAAACTTTTACTAAAATAAAGAAGGAACGTTAAAAATTCCTTCTAAAAATATATTATAACAATTAAAATATTCAAAGGTGTCACTTAATTAACAGGATATCCTAAGTTCAAAGCACTTTTTATCAAAGTAACATATTAACAAATAATGTTGTTAATTCCGGTATCAAATTATTAAAATAAATAAAATTGCATTTATATTTTATACAAATTTGATTAAACTTTTAATTTTGAACTGAAATTATGTAGATTTTGAGTTTAAAACTAACTCGGAATTTCTTCATAATTTCTAATTCTGGGCTGCTCTTGAATTTTTCTATACAATGAGCTTAAAGTTTTGAAATTTTGCAAAAAGTCACCGAAACATGTTATTTTCCTAAGGGCAATTTTTTTAAACAACTGTTTTATATATATATATACCGGGTGTCCTAAAAAGTACTGGTGGATTTTAAAATTCAATAACTTGCAAACGGTGACAGATATTAAAAAATTCTTGCAGGAGTGTTATCTAAAATGTCAGGAGTTTTTATGCTGTGATTCTCAGTTTTAGTTACAAATAGCATCGATAGATGGCTCTGTGAAAAATAACCGCTAAATCCGGGCTCAATTTTTCGGCCTCTCTCTTCTTCCATGCGAAAAAAGGAGATTAAAATGCATTGAATGGATCCCGAAGTACGAAAAATCGGGTCTAGATTGACCACCTATTGCTCTCAGCGCCATCCATTGTTTGAAATTCGAACTAAAATCAAGAATCACAGTAAAAAAACTTCTGACATCATACATAACACCCCTGCAAGAATTTTTTTAATATCTGTCACCGTTTGCAAGTTATTGAATTTTAAAATCCATCAGTTATTTTTGAGACACCCCGGTATATATATATGTCTATAAATTAAATAATTTGGAGTCTACACTTATTTTTTATTTATTTAGTTATTGCACACTGTTAACGATAACTTAAAATCTATGTGAGTGTGCACTGATTGCTGTAAGCATAAATTTTACCTAATTGATATTGACACTTATCAATTTGTACAAATTCAAGTAAAATATACAATTTTGCTTATTTTAAAATTTTGTGTGAAAAGTCATTTATAAAATAATTAGTCACTATATTAATTTAGAAAAGGCTCAAATTCAATTCACAACAATTTGTCTTTTTTTTTTTTTTTTTTTTTTTTTGACAATTAAAATTATTTATTCGATTTTCTTCCTGAAATCCGCTGCTACTAAAATTATTAATATGCTTAATTGAAATATTTATATATGAAAAAAGAAACTCTGAGTTATGAAATAAAACTTTGTGGCAGTAATAAATACAATAAGTAATAAATGCTAATAATAACTGCAATAATTTTCCGTGTGGGACCTATTTCCTTTTAATAAATTAATCCTTTATGTCCTTTCGGTAATTCAAAGTACCACTATAAAAACATGTTTTAAATACCATTTAACACATGTTTGACATTAAAGCAATTTAGGTTGGTTGGTTGGTTGATTTTGTGACGGCAGATTATCTACACTAGGGATATAGGCTGGAGGGGGAGTGCCCTTCGTGGGGGTCTTTCTAAGGGAACCTAGCCCGTATTAACGCATGGAAATCCATGGTTCGAAGAAAACCACGAAAACTACGAACGATTAGGCCGACGGGCGCGATTGGGATCGAACCCAGCACTTCCCGTCTACCAGTTTCGAGAGCAGAACCTCTCAGCCACTGGTTAAAGCAATTTAGGATGAGTTATAGATACTTTAATTTATCCTGTTGAAAAAGCACTGTTTGTTCATAAAACAAAAATCTGTATTATAAAATAAAAACATATCCGCTAGTAATGCTGGCGGCATATTAACGGTGGCAAGACCTGAGCTATGAATTTCGCTTTTTCTGCATTATTTTTTATTACTAAACATCTCACATTTTCAATGTTTACACTGTCGAATTAAAAAAAAAATGTTCGGCCAAATGAAATTTGTTTGAAAACTTTATCTCAATTTACTGTTTTTTTTTATGGTTTTAAAATAATTTTCAAGCATGATTTTTTTTTAAATCTATCTCTATAGCGTGCAGCTTGATTGTGAAATATGTTCCTTCGACATTTAAAATGATATACATATTTCAGCATTTGTTTCGGGATAATATTCCATAACAAAATTAACACTTCATCAATCAATAAATACAATGATAAAATAATGCATATAAATCACAAATTTAACAAGTAATAGAACTACCCGCTTAAACCCCTAAAATTATCGGAATCAAAAAGGCGGATATAAGTAGAGCAATCTTTTTCGAAGTCTTCGCCTATACACTGCTTACATGCGGATAATATGAAGTACCACTTTCAATAAATTTCTGGGATCATTTTGGGCGAGGCATCAAAGCTGTCATTTTGGGAAACCTCGGTGAGCTTCCCCTCTTACGCTTTCAAATACTTTATTTGAATGTATTATGGTTATTTTTAATATAAAAATGTTTTTTGGGGTTGTTAGTGTACAATCAAAAAATATATTAAATTTAAAAAAAGTATTTTTTCACCTATATTCTGTAACCCGGAGAGCTCGAGTTAGATCCTCTTGCATTTTTAAATAGATGATTTATTTTCCATTAGTAATTGAAGAGCCAAGTGGAGGAACATGTTAAGTAGCAAAAATTACATTTGAAGAAATTTGAAGTGAAAGTTTTTGCTGTAAATTTTAATTATTTATTTTCTGTTTGATACCATGTGTTTAAAATATTGACAGGTATGGTACTAAACTCTCTCAGAAAAACTTATTAATATTTAATTTTCAAATATTAAAAATTATTAATATTATTGACAGTATTAAATATTAAAATATTAAATATTAATGAATAATGTCTTAAATCTTCAAGACTAAATAGAATCTTAGTATTTTAGCTTCACCATATGATAGAATACCTCATAACGCTTTCATCCAAAAGATAAAAAAATATTTTAGAAAATGTAGCATAACATGTTCATCCATTCAGCTCTTCAATTCTTCAGCTTTATTGATGTTTATTATTGATGTGGAAAGTTTCAATTTTGAAAAATTTCTATATTTATGTGTAAACGATTATATTTGTACATTATCTAGTTTTATTTAAATATTTAAAAAATAAAATAAAATAATGAGTAGAGTTGTAAATATTCTACAAATTTCCTATAAAACTAGTTTTTTGTTTATTTTAAAAGACGATTTTTTTTTTCTAAAATTTATTTAATGATTACACAAATCACCTAACGTATTTAAAAAAAACAATAAATTGAGTTGAGTAATGAAATAAAGTTTTGTGCTTGTGAGAATTGCAGTAAATGTCCATCTACGCTCTTTTTCTTTTAATAATTTAATAAAATAAATTTCGGTGCTAGGAAAGTACGTACAATTCACTAAGATTTTTTAAAATGTAACATTTAAATTTCAGAAATATTAATTTAATTAAAACTTAAATCTTGTTTATTCATAGAATTTGTAATATTTTTCTGTGATTTAGTAAGGCGAAAAATTCCAATTAAAATCCTGGTAAAACTGCACATACCCTGTACTATGTACGTAAATGTTTATTTTTATGCACGCCCATGTGTGATTTATACAGGTATATGTAAATGTATATAATTATCTGTAGAAATAATTATGTAAATGTAAGTAATAATAACAATTACATAATAATGCAAATGTTTATATGTAGAAAACAGAATCATTAAGTTACGAAATAAAATTCGGTGCTAGTAAAAACTATAACTGCCTGCTTTCTGTTTTCTTTTAATAAATTAATTAAATAAATTTTGCTCCTATATGCGTAGATGTTTATTTCAAAAAGTTAACAACCATGTGTGTTTCATACAGGCATATGTAAATATAAGTAATTGTCTGTAGAAATAATATTCTAAAAGCAAATAATAGTGATAATTACATACAAATGTAAATGATTATATGTAGAAAATAGAACCATTCCGTTATGAAATAAAATTTGGCACTAATATAAACTGCAATAATTGTTCATTTGCTCTACGTTTTCTTTTAATAAATTGATGAAATAAAACTTGTTCCTATTATCGTATATATTTTCTTCAAAAAGTTAACGCGCACGTGTGTTTCATACAGGTATATGTAAAGGTAAACAATTATCTGTAGAAATAATTAATAATTGCTTAACAATGTATTTTTTGCGTCGAAAAAAGAACTATTGAGTTATGAAATAAAATTTGGTGCCAGTAAAAATTACAATAAATGTTCGTCTGTTTATTTTAATAAATTAATTTAATAAATTTTGCTGCTCTATACGTAGATATTTATTTCAAAAAGTTAACGCGCACGTGTATTTTATACAGGTATATGTAAAGGTAAACAAGTATCTCTAGAAATAATTAATAATTGCATAACAATGCAAATTTATGTGTCGAAAAAAATAACCATTGAGATATGCAATAAAATTTGGTGACAGTAAAACCTACAATAAATGTTCTTCTGTTTTCTTTTAATAAATTAATGAAATAAATTTCGCTGCTCTATACGTAGATATTTATTTCAAAAAGTGAACGCACACGTATGATTTATACAGGTATATGTAAAGGTGAACAAGTATCTGTAGAAATAATTAATAATTGCATAACAATGTAATTTATGTGTCGAAAAAAGAATCATTGAGATATGCAATAAAACTGGTGAAAATAAAACCTACAATAAATGTTCTTCGGTTTTCTTTTAATAAATTAATGAAATAAATTTCGCTGCTCTATACGTAGATATTTATTTCAAAAGTGAACGCGCACGTGTGTTTTATACAGGTATATGTAAAGGTAAACAAGTATCTGTAGAAATAATTAATAATTGCATAACAATGTAATTTATGTGTCGAAAAAATAATCATTGAGATATGCAATAAAATTTAGTAACAGTAAAACCTACAATAAATTTCTTCTGTTTTCTTTTAATAAATTAATGTAATAAATTTTGCTGCTCTATACGTATTTATTTCAAAAAGTGAACGCACACGTGTGTTTTATACAGGTATATGTAAAGGTGAACAATTATCTTCATAAATAATTAATAATTGCATAACAATGGAATTTATGTGTCAAAAAAAACCACTGAGATATGCAATAAAATTTGGTGACAGTAAAACCTACAATAAATGTTCTTCTGTTTTCTTTTAATAAATTAATGAAATAAATTTCGCTGAACTTAAACTTACACTATGTGCAAATTTAACTTTTAAAGATGAATTAAGCATTTCTATTTATTTATTTACTAAATTTCACTGCTCTATACGTATTTATTTCAAAAAGTGAACGCACACGTGTGTTTCATACAGGTATATGTAAAGGTAAATAACTATCGGTAGAAATAATTAATAATTAGTTATGCAATAAAACTTGGTGCCTTTAAAAACTAAAATAAATATTCTTCTCTTTTCTTTTAATAAATTAATGAAATAAATTTCGCTGCTTTATACGTATTTATTTCAAAAAGTGAACGCGCATGTGTGTTTCATACAGGTGTATGTATATATAAGGGGTCACATGACTGCGCTCAAGTCTTATTTGTATGATGTCATGTGCGCGCGTAAGAGAGGAGACTAACTAAAGTTTGTGGGACCACCCTATTTCCCCAGTGCGTCGCACAGCAGTTAGGCAGGTAAAATGCTCTCAAATCAGAAGTGTACTGATCACCTGAAAAAGGGGTAGTCGAGCCGAGTGAGAACTCAATTCATTTGCTAGGCGGGAAAGCTCGCCTTACGTCGCATTGCAGGGAGTCACGTGCTGACTTTCAGACCAATAACCGAGCGCCTAACTGTTGCTGCGTTTTTCCACGGGACGAACCGGGTAAATAAAATTCTTGAGAAAGTCTTTAAACTGAGTACTCAACACCAGTAGCGAACGAAGGTAAGGAGGGGGGATTCTAATAACAAAAAACGCCTTCCCCCTCAAAAAAAAAGCAATCGCAGCAAAAACAAAGATTTTTTTTTCCACAGAAAAATTACGCGAGTTTACATTTGATTCAATATCACCCAGCTTTGTTTTGAATCAATAAATGCTAAGTGAGTCAAAAACTTAAAGCAAAAAGTAAAAAAAGTAAAAAAAGGGTGGGTGTGAAAATATTTATTTTTAAAACAACACTTGGCTTTAAGACAGTAGAGATACACAATGGAAAACACTAGATCGATGTCTAGAGAACCTTCCCAAAAGAAAAAAAAGAAAAAAATTGACACCACTCTGCTCTAGAAGGGGGGGGGGGGAGGGTGAGAGAGAAAAGAAACAAATGTATTTTGTATTCTTTTTCGGCTTTTCAAAGTCAGTCGGAATTCCAATGGTTACATGTCTACGAAAAATACGAAAAAATCCACAACAAAAACAGAAAAGACGGGGAAGATAAAGAATACGTAAGTATTGAGAATTCGATCCTTACTATCGTTAGCATAATTCAACACAATGCGTGTAAGCGATACGATCACGGCAATTTTAGAAGTTTATAACGTCAAAACTTAGAGACTGAAAGCGCAGCGGAGCGCCTTTGTCACCGTGTCTAAATATGATATGATTCATACTATTGTATCGTCATAAGGTATTCAAAATATATAAAATGCCCGAATGATCAGTGAAATTTCAAAACTACGAATATGCAAAGGATACGGCGTAAATTTCACTGAATAATGTTTTTTCTTTCTTTTAAAAAATATATTTGTAGCTTGCTTAAAATTGTTTTTAAAGGTTAGTGTATAATTGTTTAAATTGAAAGAAAATATATTCGATAGAATAATATGTGTAGAAAGTTGTTTTTTTATGTATGGATAAAACCAGATTAAAATGGGAATGTAAATCTATCATATACTGAAATGAAATATCAGACATAAAAAAAAAGTATTAGGTGTATTAATTTGCAAATAACAAAGCGTAACATTAACTAAATATATATATTTTAAATATATATATAGAGCTCTCTTGGTTAAACTTTATATTATTGGTTTTAATTAATAAATGTAATTGGTGAAATTGAAAAAAAAATCTATATTTGATAAAATAATTTGTATAGAAATTTATTTCTTATGTTTGGGTAAAAAAATAATTTAAAATGTATATGTAACGCTGTTATTTATTCAAATAAATATTGTATATTAAAAAATTCTATTGACAAAATATTTTGTCACCGTGTTTAAACAGGATATGATTTATACTACTGTATCCACATAGGGTATTCTTAATACATAAAAAGCGCGAATAATCACTGAAATTTTAAAATTGGGAATATACAATGCATAAGGCGTAAATTTGATAGAATAAAAATTTTTAAATATATTCCTCTCACGCATAAATTAGTTTTTGTAATAGATTAAAAACATATTTTGCACTTAAAATGCTCTGTAAAATGAAAGAAATATTTCGGAATCTAAAAAAACTTTACGAGAATAAAACATAATTTCTTCCGAGATTTACACGATTTTGAAAAGCGTTCTTTTATCTCCAGAAACCATTAGATTTCAAACACTTAAATAAGAATTTCCAAAACAAAAGTTTCTTTTGCTGCTCGCCTAAAAAGAGAATAAAAACGAAACGTTTGTGAGTTTTTACAGTGTATTAAACTGTTTTTCCAACACGAAATATAGGTTTTTCGGATTGCTAAAAATTCTCAAAGAAACATACTAGGCTGCGTAATAGAACTACGTACAAGAGAAACAAAATAATATTAATTTTAATATTAATGTTATTCTAGAGTAATTTTAACACAATTAATCCTGAACTCCAGCGTTTTCAGCAGTCCCATTACCTGCGATTTATTCTGTTGAGCTGATTCAGATATCAGACCAGATGCTGTAATCAATAAGGTTAGCTGGGTGAATTAGGTCCAACAGATTCGTCCGGGATAACTCAGATGGTAGAGTATTGGCGGCTTCAGCCATAAGCTCCCTATTTCGAATCCAGGTCCGGAGAATTTTCGCCCAGTTGGAAAGTTATATCTCATATTAAGGTTATAGTTGTTAATTTAGCATGTTTCTTTGTTTAACTTGAAACATGAACATAAAAATGTCTACTTAACAACTTATAGTATCAGAAGCGCTGATATTTCGTGTTTAGAAAACTGATTAATGCGCTATAAAAATTATTCGGAAATATTTCGGAGGGTTTTTTTTTTTTTTTACTGGCAGCCAAAAGAAAAAAAAAATCAAAAATGCTTCTTTAAATCATGAAAATCTATTTATTTCTCAAGTTTCTCAAGATAAAGGAACGCTTTTTCGGAATGGTGACTAACTCGAAAGAGGTTATATTATAGTTTCGTAAAGGTTTGCTATATTTAGAGGCAGTTATCTTTTTTTACAGCGTAGTTTTAAAAGGAATTAATAAGAACAACAAATCATGTTGAATTTTCAAAGTCAGTTACTACAGTTATTACAAAATTACAAAACGAAAGTCATATGGGTTTTACCGTTACCACCGAAACACTCAAGGCCTGAGGACACGAGTTTTGACGTCATCACTAATCGACCGACTTCTCACTAGTGTTGAAATTCCCAGCGGAAAATTTTGAATAGTAATTTTATTTTATTTTATTTATGAAATAGCTATCATCTTATAAAAAAATAATAACTATTTAAACTTACTGGTGAGAATTCGGAATACCTAAATAAAAATTCAGCCAGATGCGGAATGCCTCAGTGTTGCCGCATCTTGTTGATTTTTTATTGGGGGACTCCAAATTTTCACCAGTAAGTTTAAATAGTTATTATTGTAGTCGCAAGAACTCTACAGGTTTTCGTAAAATTCGACAGAAGTATTAATTGTTGAATCTTTTTAAAACCATTTTTAAACCCCTTTGAGACCGATTCTATAGGGAAAATCCTTAAGAAAACCTAACAGAGAAAAAAAAGACAAATATTTCCGCGACATCGTTAAGCATTAATAGCGCAGAGGTAATCTCTCCAGTTTCAAAACTGTAGATCCAACGTTCGAATCCTGTCGATTACGTTGCGTCAGAAGTTTATGAAAGTTCCCCTTTTTTCACTTTTTTGACACGTACGGTATGAAAAGTGTTTGGAAAGTCGAACGGAGCCACTACAGAATTTTTTATTTTGTTTCTATACAAAAGATACATTATAAGGGGGAAAAATGAGCAGTTATTAATTTTTTACATAAGCATGCCCAAAAAATAGCCAAATGTACCTAGTAAAAATTATTATAAAATATGTCTCTTTGATGTGCACAGCATAAAAAAAAATAAAGACTATAAAACTATATTAAAACTATATTTTTATTTATCGATAAATTTCGGATTTTAAATTTATTCTTAGTAGATAATAGGTATTTCAGAAAAGTTTTTTTAAATTTTCCCCTTAATTCTTGTTTTTTTTTCTTTTTTTTTTTTTTTTTTTTTTTTTTTTTTTTTTTTTTTTGGTACAAATTTATAATGTTAATGAAATAAGAAATTAATTCCTTAACTTATGCATTAACTTATTAAATGTTTTTACCAATGCTCTTATTAAATTAAATCTTGACAAAAGAATAAAATAACTCCTTTTAATATCCCTTTTTAACTCTTTCAGGGGTACGTAATTGTGTTTCTACAATGTTGATTTCACACCGAAATTTTCGGACAATTCTATTTCAAAATAAGGAAAAGAAATTTTACAACTTTTTTCCACCAAAGTTATAAAATAAATGTTTCTGGTGCAAGCCTTGATTTAAATTAGGTGGGATATAATATAACACACCGCCTCTCAAGGGGTTGGAGTTTTATATTATTTTCGGTTTGAGTTCAAAATATTTGGAATATATATGAATAGCAAAATACAAGGAATTACTGACTAGCACTAAAATAATCTATATTGCATCAGAATTAGTTATGCAGTAATGTAATATAAAAATTTAATGTCATAAAGTAACATAATAATATAATGTAATAACCCATACAACCACAATCATCCTTCGGTCATCTTACAGTGATCCTGCAAATCTTGTAGTTGTCATATTTATTTGAACTACATTAGTGTCCAAAATTAAGGACCAATCACAAAATGCTAATTTTCAAGTACGCGAATACTCAAAAGGAAATAATATAATTCAAAGAATTACCATCCCTACAGCACAACTAGTCCATATAGCATCTCATTCATGTCACACATGGTCACAAGTGTCACAGTCACTACGGTAAAGCAAAAAATAGGAAATTCCATACATCTCATTATGAGTCTCAAATGATCACTATATGTGACTCCACTGAGACGTCACCTTGACTGCTGCTTTGTGCCGAGTCACCATGTGACTTTACAATGTAGTTACATTGTGACTCTCATGTGACTGTCATCTGCAGACTCAGTTTCAAAGTCATCGTGAACTCTGCATTGTGATAAATTACCAAATAATGTCACATTAAAGTCGCATGATGACTTTCAGGTGGCAGGGAGACTACTGTGAAGTCACCATTGTGTTCTTTTGTGAAAAGTCACCATGTGACTATAATGTGATATTATTTGGTGACTTATCATAATAAAACGTTCGTCATGACTTTGAAATTGAGTCTAAAAATGCCAGTCACATGAGAGTCACAATATAACTACTTTTTAAAGTCAGCTGGTGACTCGTCACAAAGCAGCAGTCACATAGACGTCTCAGTGGAGTCACATATAGTGATCATTTGAGACTCATAATGATACGTATGGAATTTCCTATTTTTTGTTTCACCGTAGTGACTGTGACACTTGTGACCATGTGTGACAGGAATGAGATGCTATATGGACTAGCTGTGCTGTAAGGATGTAATTATTTGAATTGTATTATTTCCTTTAGAGTATTCGCTTACTTAAAAATTAGCATTTTGTGACTGGTTCTTAATATTGGACACCAGTGTATCTACAGGATATCCTGAGGATATGGAAATCAAATTATCCAATTTCATTCTACTTAGAAAATGCTGCAGATTCTATTATATGTTGTATATGCTTTGTAACGCCTTATTTCCTTTATGTTCATCTTACTTTAATACTATAATTGTCAAAGAAATGTCATAAAAAGTTATTTGTCGGATATCTATAGGTGTGACATTTTGACAAACAAGGGATATTTTGTGATTGATTATAGGACAATTTCAATCATCTAGAGGATATTCATTACCCTGAATATGTTATCCTGCGGGTATTTTTAGGATGTCAGTGTGTTGTCTACTAATATAATGTAATGATATAATGTAATAGTTAAGCAATTTAACTATTACATTATATTAGTGGTCAACCATTTCAAGCATTTTTGCGCGTCTCGATCCCTGTACTCAGCCAGTTAACATTTAATTTTAAATAAATGAAAAGAAGCATGAATTGACTTCCCATCCGTAGAAGCAGTCCTTAGTTCCAGTTGATATTTTTTCAAAGAGTACTTTTAACAAAACTAATTCTTAAATCAAACATGCTTCATTTGAAATGTAAAACCTTACAATATGCATTTCCGTTTCTTTCGTATCAGCTTTTCGGCGCATGATTTTTTGTACTTTCAAGAAATCCAGTTATTTTGTTTCAAACGCAATTCCTGCAATGATCGTCGCATTGTTAATTTTTATGCAGACTGATTTTCATAAAAAGAAAAAAAAAAAATCTTTCACTTTCTGGAAGCTCCGCTATCATATTAATTTCGTGATCATGAATATCACTTGAATTGTACTGTTATAATAATTGGTAAATTTGTGTCGTCACATTTAGCCAAACAATTAACTGTTTCAGTAAAGAAATACGATATTTTTAGTATTATTGCGTCCCAGTACCGTAAGACTTTCTAAAATATAAGCACACAGCCCATACCTGAACTCTTAACTCTAAGGTTTATATGAGGAAAATCCTAAAGGCCATATGGACTTACTTAGGGTATTACTTCCGACACATTTCACTGAATACAATGCATCTAGGGTGAAACCCACAGTAACTGACAACTTAAGGATTCTTTAGTGTTCACATCACTATTACAAAGTTTTAAATCCATTTTATACTTATCTCTGTTTTTTGAAAGTATAGTAGAGATACATTAAAAAATTATTGTTGACGAAATTATGAAAAGTTATACTTTTTATTGCTTTAATCTTTTTTTCATAAATAGGGTCAATAACTCCAGTAACTGACACCACCCCTATTTTTAAAACCAGTAACTGGCACATACGTTATAATAGTTAAGACAAATAAGTTATCACTGAAGTAGTATATTATTTTGCAGAATTTTACAAGACAATGCTGCATTTGAGTTAGACTTTTGCTGAATTGTCAGTTACTGGTTAGGTGTCAATAACAGGTTTTTCACCCTATATTAATGTTTGAGTTCTTCATAAAAATTTATTTTTTCTAATTATCACACTTAGTTACTATTCTAACAAATTAGACATTAGGGCAATCTTTTTCAATTTGACAAAAGTGAAATATTTTCTGAATACTGATGGCAACTCGATTTTTTATTGGAAGTGGCAGAGTACAGAAAAGAGTTTAACAAGTTTGTTTTTATTATCACTATTACATCTTTAAATTTTAAATACATTCAGTAAAAATGTTTCGCTGCATTCATTACATAGTTTATCTGGATGATATAATATGTAATGGTGGTGGGATTTAAGTATTTAGACCAATATATAGTATGAGATCAGGAAAAAATTTAAGAAAATAAAGAAAATGTTCTTTTTTTTTGTTGTTGTTGTTTTGTTTTTTAACAGGCCGTTAATAAACAGCTGTATGATGGAGTAACGAAAGACGGAATGGCAGACTGAAATGAATATTTGATGCAGCTTTAAGTCATGTTTTGATTATAAGGACCAATGGCTATAAGTTAGAGAGACTGAAATTTTAGATTCGTTTTAAATAAGTTTGAGTTACAAAAATTATATTTCATTAATTTTTTCTTGATTTTTTAAAATGCTGAAAACTGTAAATTAAAATATACAAAAATATACAAGGAATATTTCTTTGTTTTTTACTGAAATTCAACAAACAATAAATTCAACACTTAAAGCCTAAAAGATTGAAGAAGAACTTCAGATTGTTAGTGTTTCTTGAATAAATCGGAATCATTTTATCATCTGGAAATCGTTATTACATTATAGCAACGTAAACGTCTCTAAATCTTAAATTATCGCTTAAGTCAACAGTCAGTATATTGACCGCTAAAATGAGAAACTAGGAATATACAGGGTGGTTATAATTAAACTTCCCCTATAAACAGCATCCTACAGCGCAAACGGGTGAGCGGAATGCAATGAAATTTGGTATATAGACTATACACGAGATGCGCTCACGGAATTTCGATAAAAAAAATTAGTTCCAAAATGTCCACCAGATGGCGCTTTTTCCGGAAAAAACATTAAATTTAACTCAATAAACGACCAAAACGGAATACAAAAACAATATTAACAATCCAGAACAAGAATTATGAGTAATAAAATGTAAAACCGGCTGTTTGGGCAGTTTATTGTGTTAAATTTCATGTTTTTTCCGTAAAAAGCGCCATGTGGTGGACATTTTGGAACTAATTTTTTTTTTTTTTCGAAATTCCGTGAGCGCATCGCGTGTATAGTCTATATGCCAAATTTCATTGCATTCCGTCAACCCGTTGCGCTGTAGGATGCTGTTTATAGGGGAAGTTTAATTATAACCACCCTGTACAATTCCAAGCTTTCATTGTTCAAGCAGAATGACTTTGCACGCTTGTAACATACCCTTTCATTCTGGTTCATGATTGTAAGCCCAAGAAAATCTGGAGTGATTTCACTCCACTTTCCGAACGCTGTTATATGTGTTTAGAATTTTTTTTTAAAGCAAGAGTGGAGTTTTTTTTCTGATACAGTAGAATCGGCTGGATTCGAACGCTAGACTTCCTGTTTTAAAAATGGAGACGTTACCTCTGTTACTAATCTTTGATTTGCATAACCACAATATTTATCACTTATACTCTGTTACTTTTCCTTGGAGATTTTCCCTGTAGAAATGGTCACAAAATGGTTTGAAAATGATTTTAAAATGGATCAAGTGCCTAATCCGTTGGCCAAGTTTTACAAAAATTTGTACAGTTCTTGCGACAGTGGTCCATAACATATTCACCAAATGAGATCTCAGTCGAAATCTCCGCGAAACTTTCTGACACATTTACAGAGTCATTTTTAAACTTAAGACACTTGCAAATAGAATTATTGAAGCGGTTTGAAATCAAATAGTTTTCCTCATTTTTCAATAAATGAACTTCAACTTGAGTTATAAGCGATTGCTGCCGCATAACGACAGTTTTTTTTTCTCTCCCGCGTTGCCGCTTCGCGAAATTGGTTCAAAATGCCAACTTTGTCAGAATTTTCTGAATGATCTGAATTTTATCGAAAAATGGGAAACTATTCGATTTCATAATGTCAGAATAGGATCTCCTGCCAAACTTATGCGTTTACAAAGAAAAACGAATTGCGGAATGTATCAGAATGTCGTTAATCCGGATTTTAGAACAGCGTTAAAGTGAAAATATTTTTATCTCGAAAATATTTTTTTCTTTATATTTTTTAACAGTGAATGTTTTTTTTATTTTAGATTCATGAAAAATGTCTTTGGGTAAATAAATTAATAATTTTAGTGTTTCATAGTTCTTTACAACGCTCAGATATTTTTTGAACATGTATTTCAATGGATTTCTTACCCAGAAAAACATTGATGATACAGTATATAATCTGAATAAGTATCAACTGTGTCTCGTTTAAAACATATAAAAACATCCCGTGTTTCAATATGATTCCAAAATGTATGCACTTGAAGTAAATTAAAGATACTTTGTTATAAATTAATAGAATTTAAGTTTTACAGAAATTATAAACTAGCTTTTGAAAAAAGCTTAAGATACTGTTATAAGTTTACAGCTTATGATGTTTCTGCTTTATAAAGCGCCAACACTTTACAAACAGCGTCTTATATAATACGATCATAAACGACTATTGCATATGCAGCATTTTTTTTTTTTTTGCTTTACTGCGTCACCAATGAATATGCACTACAGTTTTTTGCATTGACTTTCACACTGAAAACGATGAAAAACTTATTAATAAAATCTGCGTAATGTACGTTTAATCTGCTTACAGGAATCTGGTGTCTAAATATTAACTGCATTAGAAGGCTTTATCTGATTTAATGCAACAAACATTAAAATTAAGTTTATAGCGTGTGTTCATATCTTGCGCATGATCTAGTTCCACAAATGTATATACAAAAAATAAAATAATAAGTATTTAAAAAAATAAAACATTCTGCTCTAAATTGTCTCAAATTATATTTTTACATAAACGTATACTAAAAAATAACTACCGCGCTGACGATTTGAAAACTCTGCGAAAAAAAAAAAAGCAAAAATTACCTTGTTCTACGAAAGTGTTTTATAACAACTTACTAACAAATTACTAACAACATAAAAATATGAAAAAAAAAGCCTATGGTAAATTGTCACAAATTATCTTATTCTTCAAACATGACAAAAATTAACAACTATCACTCTAAAAATATGATAAAGTATAAGATAATTTGACAAAAGTTATTTTACTTCCAGAACATTTTAAAAAAATTATTATTATACAATTAATTTAAAAAGTACGTTCTATCATAAATTGTCCTTCCAAAAAATCTTACATTATTTCTTTTCAAAAAGAAAAACAAAACTGCTGCAGAAAATTTATTCTAAAAAGTAAAAATCTAAATGTTAAAAGTATTACAAGGTTCTAATATAATTTTATAAATTAATAATAAAATTAAGTATGTATAGTATAATCATACCCTGAAGAAAATCTAGTTTCACAAACGTGTTAGCTACCACACTAAAAATTAAAAACAAATCTAAGATAAACTGCCTCAAACTATCATGTTCTGGAAACATGTTAAAGAATAACTACTATACTAATAAAATATAGAATAAATCATATATCTCTTCCCTAAAAATGTTTCATTATTCGTTTTCTAAACTATAAAACATAACTGGTGAAGAAATTTTTTCTAAAAAGTAAAAGTCAAAGATTTAAAAGCTTTAAACGTTCTTATCTAATTACTTAAACTCTCTTATCTAATTACTTAAAAATAAAACATTAAATTTATAAATATACTCATATTCATAGTACGATCTAGTACATCAAATGTGTTAACAAATAACCACCACACTTATAATATGAAAAAAAAAATATCATAAACTGCCTCAAATTATCTTTTTTCATGAGCATGTTAACGAATAACTACTACGCTAACAACTTTAAGAATAAATAATAAATTGTCTATTCCCCTAAAAAATATTCCATCAATCATTTTTAAATTTTTAAACAAATCTGGAGCAAAAACTTATTCTAAAAAGTAAAAGTCAATCAAAGTGTTAAAATTTTTAAAACACTCTTATCTAATTACATAAAATTACATTTAATTTATAGAGTATATTCATATTCTTAGTACGATCTAGTACATCAAATGTAGTAACAAATAACTCCACGCTAACAATTTGAAAAAAAAAGTATGATAAACTGCCTCAAATTATCTTGTTTCGAAGGCATGTTAACGAATAACTTCTACACTAACAACTAAAAAATGAACCATAAAAAGTTACATTATTCATTTCTAAAAACATAAACAAAACTGGTGCAGAATATTAATTCTAAAAAGTAAAAGTCAAGGTGTAAAAAGTTTTAAAACACTCTTATCTAATTATATAAAAATAACATTCAATTTATTGAGTACGTATTTTACATCTCGTACGTTACATTAAGTACGTATTTTTATTCGTACAATTTATTGAGTCATATTATGAGTACGTTCTAGTAAATCAGGTATGTTAACAAATAGATATTATGCTAACAATTTGAAGAAATGCATGATAAACTCTCTCCAATTACCTTTCTTATTCTACAAATGTATTTAAAGATAACTACTACTCTAATAAGTAAGAAGACTTCGATAAATTGTCAAAAATTTCCTTGTTCCTAAATAACTGCCTCGGTAAACATTTGAAGTGAAAAAGTATAAGATAATTTGTCAAAAATTATTTTACTTCCCAAACATTTAAAAAAACTATTACTATGCAAGTAATTTAAAAAAATACATTCCATTTTAAATTACTCTTCCAAACAATGCTGCATTATTGATTTTCAAAAAGAAAAAACAAAAGTTCTGCAGAAAATTTATCCTAAAAAATAAAAATCTAAATGTTAAATGTATTACAAGACTCTAACATAATTCTATCTAATTAATATTAAAATTAAGTGTATAGAGTGCATTCACATCCAGGAACAAAATCTTGTTTTGCAATCGTGTTAACTACCACACTAATAATAAAAACATATCTATGATAAACTTAATCAAATCATCATGTTTTGCAAACATGTTAACGAATATGTTAACATTATTCGTTTTCTAAACTATAAAACATAACTAAGAAAGAAATATTTTTCTAAAAAGTAAAAGTCAAAGTTTTTAAAGCTTTAAACACTCTTATTACTTAAAATAAAACGTTAAATTTATAAATATACTCATATTCTGAGTACAATCTAGTACATCAAATGTGTTAATTAATAACTACCACAATAACAATATGAAAAAAATATCATAAACTACCACAAATTATTTTTTTCGTAAGCATCGAAACTACTACACTAACAGATTTAAGAATAAATCATAAACTGCCTATTCCGCTAAGAAATGGTGCATTAATCATTTTCAAATTTTAAAACAAAACTGGTGCAAAAAATTTATTCTATAAAGTAAAAGTCAAAGTGTTAGAAGTTTTAAAACACTTTTACTTAATTACATAAAATTACATTCAATTTATAGAGTATGTTCATATTCTTAGTACGATCTAGTACAAATGTCTTAACAAATAACTCCACACTAACAATTTTTTTAAGTATGATAAACTACCTCAAATTATCTTGTTTTGCAAGCCTATTAACGAATAACTTCTACACTAACAACTAAGAATTAAATCATAAATTGTTTTCTCTCCTAAATAGTTGCATTATTCCTTTTCAAAATCATAAACAAAACTGATGCAGACAATTTATTCTAAAAAGTAAAAGTCAAAGTGTAAAAAGTTTTAAAACACTCTTATCTAATTACATGAAAATAACATTTAATTTGTAGAGCATATTCATATTATTAGTACGATTTTGTAAATCAGATGTGTTAACAAATAACTACCATGCAAACAATTCGAAAAAATGCATGATGAACTCTCTCAAATTATCTCTCTTATTCCACAGATGTATTAAAAAATAACTGCTACTATAATAATTAATAAGACTACGATAAATTATCAGAAATTTTCTTGTTCCTAAATAACTACCTCGTAAAATAATTTTAAAACGTAATATTCAATAAACTATGTCACACCTGTATATTATCTAGTCCACAAATATGTTAACAAATAATTAGTATACTAATAATTTGAAAGTATAAAAACCTGCGATAAATTACCTCTAATTGTTGCTATTCCGCAAACGTGTCAACAAATAATTACCACCCTAACAAATTAAAATGGAAATTTAACAATAAATCCACACATCCCTCCGCAACAAAAGACATATTGCATTATTCATTTTTAAAATTGTAAAACAAATTTGGTAGAAAAAATTTATTCTAAAAAGTAAACAAAGCCAATCTTCAATTCCTCTGATCCACAAGTATTTTTGGACAATCCTGGTTCTTTATTTGCTTTACCTACAATCTTGACCACAAATATGTTAACAAATAAGTATTATACTAATAATTGGAGAAGGAAAAACTTACGATAAATTACCTCAAATTATTGTTGTTCCGCAAACTTGCCAACAAATAACTATTACGATAACAAATTAAAGCAGGAATTCAGCGATAAATCCTATCCCCACCGCAACAAAAAACATGTTACATTATTCATTTTTTAAATTGTAAAACAAAATTGGTAGCGAAAGTTTATTCTAAAAAATAAACCGAGTCAATCATCTATTTCTCTAATCCGCAAATATTTTTGGATAATCCTGGTTCTTTATTTGCTTTGCCTACAATCTTGACCACAAATATATTAACACATAGTTACTACACTAATCATTTGAAGGGGAAAGGGGGGGGGATTTTGAAGGGGATAAATTACCTCAAATTATTGTTATTCCGTAAACTTGTCAACAAATAGCTATTACGCTAACAAATTAAAACAGAAATTCAAGGATAAATCCCCCCTCTCTCCCACCCACGTAACAAAATACATGTTACATTATTCATTTTTTAAATTGTAAAACAAAATTGGTAGAGAAAATTTATTCTAAAAAGTAAACGGAAGCAATCTTCTATTCCTCTAATCCGCAACTATTTTTGGACAATCCTGGTTCTTCATTTGCTTTGCTTACAACCCTGATCATAAACTTGTGATTTCTCCTCTGCGACACCGTGTTATTTTACAACCGTCATCATCGTGATATTCCCATAATATGGTTCCTGTGGGGAACCAAGCGAAATTTAAAAATGGAAAAGCTAGAACTAGAATTCATAGGTGAATGGGGGAAGCATTAAAGAAATATTTTCTCCTTTTCGGAAATAGATTCTAAGCCTAACATTTAGGCAATGGTTAAATCAGTCATAAAGTTTCCTGTTCCAGAAAATGGAAATGACTAATGCATTAAACGCTATTACTTGTAATCGGGTATGAAATTACATGTATGAAACATAATATTACCATGGCATGAAAATATTCGAATTGCATTTCAGCCTGTATTAATTTTATAAATGAAATAATTTGGAAAATATTAAAAAATAAAAGATTATGACTTTTTTAATAATTGAATTCTAGGAAAGGAATTAACGTGGAAAGCGTTAAAGAAATATTTTCTCCTTTTTGGAAATAGATTCTAAGCCTAACATTTAGGCAATGAGAAAATCAGTTATAAAGTTTCCTGTTCCAGAAAATGGAAATGACTAATGCATTAAACGCTATTACTTGTAATCGGGTATGAAATGGCATGTATGCAAAATAATATTATGATTATCTAAAAATATTGAAATTGTAATTCAACTTGTATTAATTTTATAAATGAAATTAAATTTGAAAAATCAAAAAACCCTACTGCGTAAGAAGCGAACTAATTAATTATTTCTCATCAATGTGAAACTATTTTTTATATTACTAAACTATTTTTTTTATTTACTTGTATTGATGATTTTTAACCTGTGTTCAATTGTTAGTTCCTATCTATAAACACTGTTTTGATGAGGCCTATAGATGTCTATGAAAGTTAGAGTTGCAGTAAAGCTAATGATCCTACCTACACAACTTCCAGGTTGTGTAATATTTAAACGGAACTGAAAATAGTCAAGGAAACATCGTCTTCGTTTTGAAAGACCTATCCAATGATATACGACTCAATAGGGTGCGTAAAAAAATTTTTCGTCTCTACCGCAATTTTTTATTTTACGGCCGCCATTTTAAATTTATAAAAACAAAACTTAGCCTATAACCATCGGACGGTTAAGACGAATCAATTGAGACCTCATTCATTAAAATCCATCTAGCCGTTGGGATGTTTCGAGGGTATAAAGAATTCCACATATCCAGATACGCGTGAAACACATAACCCTTCTTTTCAGTCGAGTAATAATTTAGAGAATATTAAAAAATAAAATATTATGATTTTTTAATCATTTAATTCTAGAAAAGGAATTAATGTGGGAAGAGTTAAAAAAATATTTTCGGTTTTTCGAAAATAGTTTCTAAGCCTAACATTTAGGTAGTAAGTAGATCAGCTGTTAAGCTTTATGCTCCAGAAAATGGAAATGACTAATGCATTAAACGCTATTACTTGTAATCGGGTATGAAATAACATATATGCAAAACACCATGATATTAAAATATTCAAATTGTATTTCAACTTGTGTTAATTTTATAAATGAAATAATTTGGAAAATATTAAAATATAAATTATTATTATTTTTTAATAATTGAATTCTAGAAAAGGAATTAATGCAGAAAGCGTTAAAGAAATATTTTCTCAATTTCGAAAATAGTTTCTAAGCCTAACATAGACACTGGGTAGATCAGTTTTTAACTTTTTTGTTCCAGAAAATGGAAATGACTAATGTATTAAATTCTACTGCATAATAAAATGACTAATGCATATGCTATTACATGTAATCGGGTATGAAATAACATGTTTGCAAAATAACATTACGATGATATGAAAATACTCAAATTCCATTTCGACTTCCATTAATTTTATAAATGAAATAATTTGGAAAATATTAAAAAATAAAAGATTATGATTTTTTAATATTTTTATTCTAGAAAAGGAATCAATGCGGGAAGCCTTAAAGAAATATTTTCTCATTTTCAAAAATAGTTTATAAGCCTAACATTTAGGCACTGGGTAGATCATTTATTAAGTTTTTTGTACCAGAAAATGGAAATAACTAAAGCATTAAGCGCTATTACTTGTAATCGGATATGAAAATACATGTATGAAAAATAATATTATGATTATCTAAAAATATTGAAATTGTATTTCAACTTGTAATAATTTTATAAATGAAGTAATTTAGGGAAAAGATAATAAAATATTACGATTTTTTTGATAATTGAAAATCTAGAACTATAATTTATGTAGTAAAAAAAAATATTTTCTCCTTTTCAGAAACAGATTCTATGTCTAACTTTTAGGCAATGGTAGATTAGTTATATTACGTTTCGTGATCCAGTAAATGGGAATGACTAATGTAATAAGTGTTATTACTTGTATGAAATCGGGTATGAAATAACATACGAGGGAAAGTCAGTAAGTAGGTCACAAACCGATAGGACTGAAATGAGAGGTCAGAAATCAGTAGTAAATTATTTCCAAATGTGCCAATAGGTGGCGGCACTGTCCAACTGTAAGATATCAATTTCGAATTTATGAGACAACAGTTGTACAAGGAGAGCAGGGGCGTTCAAAAAATGTTGAGGAAGAACGAAGTGGTCGTCCTGTTGATTTTGCGACAGAAGAAACACTGTGAAAGATTGAGGAAATGGTTAGAGCTGACAGGCGAACAACAATAGACAGCATTAGCAACTACAACAGGGTATTCACATGGTTTAGCCTACAGCCGACTGATGCAGACGTTGAATGTGAGGTACATGGATGACTGAGAGAGCAGACAAAGACTTTTATGCAGCAGGTATTACAAAACTCATAAAGAGATGGGACAAATGTATCAATGTACAGCAGGTATTACAAAACTCATAAAGAGATGGGACAAATTTATCAATGTAAATCACGATTATATAGTAAAATAAACATGCCTTTTAACTACACTGTAAAAAAAAAACTGTAAAGTTACTAAAAGTTCTAGGAATCCCAGTTTCCTAGAAAAATTTTAGTAACTTTACAGATTTTTTTTTACAGTGTATGTATCTTGGTTTCCCTTTTTTTATTGGCTTTTGTGACCTAATTACTGACTTGCCCTCGTACATTTAGAATAATATAACCCGTATCGCTGATATAAAAACAAATGTAACGGTAGCTGGGAAAGCACAACATGAAATAAAAACTGCAGTAATTTCTGAATAATTTTATCTTAACAGTGCCTAATTTGCCATTGTGATATTCTTTTAAATTGCGACAAATACAAAAGAAATACAAATAAATCCTGTTTCTCTTCACTACCTTAAACTGCTAAGTACTGGGTATTTTAATATAATTACGAAGATAGAATGTGTAGAATTATACGAAAATTCACTACTGTATACAAAAGACAGGGCAGGGATCGGAATCGACGTTGATGATACTTACTGGTTCATGTAGAGAGCGAACATAAATTACTTGAGGAAAAAGAGTGGTTTATTATTCGTAGTTATACAGTCAAATACGAGCTTAAAGGATTAAATACACCAATACGAAAGAATGCGGGGCCATTTTCGGCTTATTTGATGTGGTCATTCTTTTTTCGCTCTGAAAAAGAATGCAACGATAGTGGGAGAGGATTCCTGACATATGTATCACCTCCCTTGCAATGAAATAGAAAAGTTCTGTGTTTTGCAACAAAAATCCCTGGCACCCCTGATTTCAACACTTCAGGTGACATTTGGAAGAGGCTGTCCTTAAGAATGGTATAAACTTTCTCATGTCTGGAGAAAGTCACGTTGCTATTGAACACGTGGTACACGTGACAGAAATAATTCGATTTTTACTACACTTGTTGCCTGAATTCGCTTTCACAGCATCGGTGCTTGAATTCGATTTCACAGCATCGATTCTTGAAAAATTACAACAAAAAGTGCAAGAAAAATCACTGTATTTTACAACAAAAGGTACTTCGTACTCCGGCTGCACTCTCAGAAAAAACTGTAAATTTATGAGCGTTTGCCCTTCAATTTTAACGGGCAACAGCCTTATATGATGAAAAACGGTCCGATCCATTAAATAAGCGGCCTTATCCCTTAGATACTTGGAAAATTAAAGGCAATCCACATGTTTTTACAGTTCTAGCCCATCTGTTAGCAAAAATAGGGATTGCTAATTAGATATGGAATTTTTTTTTTTTTTAATGGGGTATGACTGGAATCTCTGCTGCCGGTCTCTACCCGTAATTTTACAGAGATATATTTGTGTGTGTGCCGACACAGTTGCTGTAAAATTTTCTGGTGCTGTCTTAAAAAGGTGATGTAAATTTTTTTAAGTCTGGGGAAAGTCGCGTTATAATTGGCTGCGTGGTGCATGTTATAGAAATAATTCGATTTTAACTTCAGTTGTTGCTTGAATTCGCTTTCTCAGCGTCGACGCTTGAAAAATTAATTAACGTGTAAGGAACATAAAGTGCAGGAAAAATCACAAAATTTTTTAGAGTGTGGAAAGAATTTATTTTATTAATTTTGTGCGTTTTGCTTCGAAACCTTTGAAGAACAATAAAAAGAGTCACAATTGAGTATGTGGAAATAAAAGCTCAAAGAAATAATTTATGGTTCTTGTCACAGAATTGGTCTATTCTTAGACTATCACCTGATTATAAGATAGTGAAAAACACAAAGTTTTCGTTTTTACAAATGTTTAATGAGGTCGACCTTCGTTGTTCTACAAATGTCCCATCGGTATATCAGTTCTTGCCCTGTTTTTGCGAGCATGTTCCGTTGCAAGTGAAATATTGATTCGTGGTTTAAACTCAGGAATAGATTTTCGTAGCGACAGAGCGTAAACCTAATAATTAACCTGTTCTCTAACTTGACCATACGCTGAAATCTAGGGAAATCAGTATAGTAATCTGCTAATGAACTATTTCCTTACAATTAATATCTGGCAAGTTATTTAGTTACGATGGCAAGTTATTTAGTTACGTTATTAAGTTTTATCAACCCTATATATTTATCTTTTCATTGCAGTATGAAATTGAGAAGTATATTCAAGGAAATTACTTCTGATCAAAATATGCAATTCTTCAAAGTGCGGTTAAGGAGGTCCCGGACACAAAAATCGTCAAATATTCGAAAAACATTTAATTGCATTAAAACAATCTCTATTTTTTTTCGCTTAAAATGACGGTTAAATCATATTTCTATCTTAGTTAGAACAGGATATATTTTTTTCTTGTATTGGTTTGTTTTCAAAATCTAGCTTTCAAGCAATGGTTATCACGGAAATGACTCCTTGTGAAAATGCGTTTTTCTCCAAGAAGGGTTTTATCACCATCTCCCGAATTTAATTTTGTTATAAGTCAAGAACAGTCAAAGATAAATAGTTCAAACTTGTACATGTCTTTTTCAAATGTTTTATTTTAACTTTGATTCGGAAAATTTAAAAAAAAAATTTACTTTTGAAAGTGTGATTTTTTTTTAAATAAGTTACATCTTTTAAAAAAAAAAAAATCATTTTAAATATTTTTCATTTCTTTTTAAAATAATATTTTAAAAGACACCCAATCACAAATAAAGCTAATATTTGTCTGTTTAATTAAATGGAAAAGTTTTTTAATTCGATAAATAATATTTCGAGTTATAATGATTTTAAATTACTTCACTTAAAAAAAAATAATTTAAATTTTTTTAAACACTTTTTTAGACGTTTTATGATTTGAATAATTTTGACGTAATATGCCTTTGTTTACAAATTATATGGTTAACCATTTCAAAAAATTTAAAAATTCTAACTCAATAAATAAAAAAGAAAAATTAAATGTGTCTCGGATCCCCTTAAATAAAATGATGCTACATTCGTATCTCAAAATTTTTCTGAAATATTTTAGGTTGTTTCTGATTCAAGATTTTTATGGATGTAAATGGAGTCCCTCTTAGGGCATGTTTATCACTATTTAATCGATGCGTGTATTAAAATAGCACTAATCACTTTTTAGAAAAAATAGACAGTTCATCATTTAAAAATAAAGCGATCATTTATTGTTCATGGTGCATTTGTAAGTATTGCGTTTTTATATCAAAAGTAAAAGTGTGTTCCGTACGTTGGTGTTTCACGAGGGCATATAACATTTTGTTACCGTTGAAAAAAAAAAGTTTACATTTCAAACTCAAGTGGACCTAATAACTTGCGCTTCAGTCTAAGGATTTAAGGAATATCTTGGCAGTAATAGTAAATAAACTGGAGGTGGAAAACTAAAGAAAAGGATTTCTTTTTGGGAAAGAAAAAGAATGCCCCTTTCCATATCCAGATAATAGCTATTCGCCTGTTCCGTTTGCATAAACAATCCAGCCTGAAAAAAATAGATATCTAAAGATATTTAAAAGTAGTTATTACAAGAATATATGCCTTTTTTATGCTTTGAAAACAAATGAAATTAAATAACAATGAGTGCGATAGCGTTCCCTTTGTCCTTAGGATATAATTGTTTAATTATCTTAATAATAATAGTAAATAAACTAGAGAGAGGAATTATAATTTTTTGTATACCCATGCCATTACTCTTGGACACTCAGATGGTTACTAACTTTATTTCCTATTTTTTTCCTGTTTTTGATTTTTTTTTTAAATAGATATTTATTTACTTATTTACTTGGAACGATCTCATTTTGATGATGGTCTCGTTTCAATTTTAATTGTATTTGGGTGAATATCACAAAATGTGAGATTTTGAAAACAAAAATTTTGAAAATTTAAATCGTTTTAAAGCTTTTAATTTTTGTTTTTTAACGTTGGTTGAACAGCTGAATAAAGGAATTTATATGTAAAATTGTTAAAGTGTGAAGAGCTTAAGTTCATTTTTATGTAATTTTAATTATGTGTCATTTTCTTGGCATATGTATGCTTTGATAATGACAATTTCATTCTAAAACATTTTTCACATTCTTGTTTTTTTTTTTATTTATAGATCTAACATTTTAATTGTGTTTAAAGGAACCTCAAATTCAGTGTAATGTTGAATTTTATTTGTAATTTATAGAAGCCAGGAAAATGGCATAATAAAAGTCTACTCAATTTTTAAAAAGCCTTTAAACACATTATTTTCAAAGAAATGTCTAAAAGATATTGCTGGTAGCAATGATTTTACTACTTCTGACTTGCACTATGTCAAGAACAAGAAGAATTGCTCTGTAGTGCCATATTTATACCTCATAAAGAACTAAACTGAGCGGGCCAGGACAATGACATTCATTTTCAGTGACAATCATATTTTAATTATGCAAAATTATTTGTAAAATACAGAACTTGTTACCTTCCACATATATGTGTTATATGAGGTATAATTATTAACTGGAAATTTAAAAAACTAGAAATATATATATGTACATGATAGTAGAAAGCCTTTTACTTTGCACACATCACAGTGTGACATGCCAGGAAAATGACAATCTGAAATTTGAAGTCTTTTAATTGCTTTATTTTTGTGTTATTATGAATAATATATCTCTTGAAAATACTTCTAAGAATATTTTTTATTAGAACGTAAAAAAGAAAATTTCATTATATAACATTAAATAGAAATTTTATTGTGCGGACTGCAATTTCCGTATTTTGTGATATTGACCCATTTACTCTTTGACTTTTGCGTTTACTCTTGGACACATAGATGCTCCTACTATCTTTCTTTCCTATTTTTTCCCGTTTTTGATTTTATTTTTACTTATTTGGAATGATCTCATTTTGATGATTGTCCCGTTTCAATTTTATTAGTATTTACTCTAATGTGTATAGGAACAAAGGGTTCACACAAATCACCATGGTAAGAAATAATTCCTTGAAATCAATGTCATGCTTTATTTAGAAATTGCTTTTTTAGGTGCTTTCGTAATTATATAAATACGTAGCACCTATAGTCGTCGTCTTGTCCGTCCGTCTGTTTGTCCATCTGTCCGCATATAACACCGCAGAAATTACCCAAACGAATGGTTTGAAATTTAAGATATAGAATCATTGCAGAATTTTGTCGAGTCATTTCAAATTTTATGAAAATCGAATCAAAACTTAAAAAGATATTCATAAAAGTTTACTTCATTCTGTTAAATCCTATCATACGCAATGAATTCAATGATATCCTATGATAGGTAATGATTCGGCGTTGCCATGGTGATGACGCCCTATTTCAGATGGAGTCCTATTAGTTCCGTCTTACTGAATTTTATAGAATCGTAATAAATTTTGTATGCAAGAATTTTTGCATAAGAGTGCAACAGCTATTGTTCCAAATTCTGAATACTTATAAAACTAGTTATAGTACGAACGCACCTCATTTTCCATGTTTGACATACAATCTCCGACTTGTTTTCCTAATAGTATCTATTCGCGAAAAAAAAAAAAAGGCTAAAATTGAAAATAAAGTTGTTTTAAATACTTTTTTATATTAATCCATGATTTTTTTTTTCCTGAAAGTCTTTGCATTTTGAACATAGTACTTTCTCCTTTGTCATGAACTATTAATGCGAGATTATTGTTGAAATATCGATAGACGGGCGGCGGTGACACAAATGACTACGTCATCGAGTTACGGGATGAAATCATGATGCAGGACAAGATTTTTAGGAGTAGATTAAGGAATGACTGGTCTGCCTCCACATTTCTTGGTACGATAGGCGCAGCAGCGGACGTCAAATCGTCATTTTGGCGTCGCTATCACGTCATCGAGTTACAGGATGAAACCGGTGACAAATTAAAGGTAAAATAAAGCCTTTTAAGAATATTTTGGTCTGCCTGCGCATATCCTGATAGAAACTCTCGGCAGACTAAAATTTATAACAAAAAAAAAAAAAAATACGTCATAATGTAAAATTAAAACCCTATAAACATAATATTTTACATTAAACTTCCATATATATTACTTCGAATCGACTTTCAAGATGAATTAAGGGTTTAGGAAAAATTTATTAACAGTGCGTGAGAAAATGACTGATTCGGGATAACTTGGTACAAAGCGAGAAGAACGGGGCGCCAATTCCCTATTTTGACAGTGCTATAATGTCATCGAGTTACGGCTGGAAATTTTTGCACTTTAAACATACCGATTAGTACAATACGAATATTTCAGCCTGCCTCGTCATATCTCGGTAGGAGATGAGCAGAGCGGGGCGCCAATTCTTAATTTTGGCGGTGTAATCACGTCATCGAGTTACGGCTTGAAAATTTAGCCCATTAAACATACATATCTAAAATAAGAATATTTCAGTCTGCCTCATCATATCTTGGTATGAGACAAGCAGAGCGGGGCGCCAAGTCTTAATTTTGACGTTTTCAACACGTCATCGAGTTACGATATGAAATCTTCATGTAGCACAAGATTTTTAGGAGTAGATAAAGGAATGACTGGTCTGCCTCGACATTTCGTGGTACGATATGAGCAGCAGCGGGCGCCAAGTCGTCATTTTGGCGTCACTATCACGTCATCGAGTTACGGGATGAAACCGGTGTCAAATTAAAGGTAAAATAAATTCTTTTAAGAATGTTTTGGTCTGCCCGCGCATATCCTAGTAGAAACCCGTGGCAGACTAAAATCTATAACAAAAACCTACGTCATAATGTACAATTAAAACCTATAAACATAATATTTTACATTACATTGCTATATATATTACTTCGAGTCGACTTTTAATATGAATTAACTGTTTAAGAAAAGCTTATTAATAGTACGTGAGAAAATGACTGATTCGGCATGACTTGGTACAAAGCGAGAAGAACGGGACCTCAATTCCCTATTTTGACAGTACTATTACGTCATCGAGTTATGGCTTGAAATTTTTGCACATTAAACATACCTCTTAATACAATACGAATATTTCAGTCTGCTTCGTCATATCTTGGTAGGAGATGAGCGGAGCGGGGCGCCAATTCTTAATTTTGGCGGTATAATCACGTTATCGAGTTACGGCTTTAAAATTTAGCACATTAAAGACACATATCAGTACAATAAGAATATTTCAGTCTGCCTAGTTATATCTTGGTACGAGATGAGAAGAGCGGGAGCGCCAGTTCTTATTTTTGGCGGTTTTAACACGCCATCGAGATACGACATGAAATCTTCCTGTAGGACAAGATTATTAGGAGTAGATTAAGGAATGACTGGTATGCCTCGGCATTTCTTGGTACGATATGAGCAGCAACGGGCGCCAAGTTGTCATTTTGGTGTCACTATCTCGTCATAAAGTTACGGGATAAAACCGGTGCCAAATTAAAGGTAAAATAAAGTATTTTCAGACTATTTTGGTCTGCCTGCGCATATCCTGATAGAAACCCCCGGCAGACTAAAATCTATAACAAAAAAAATACGTCATAATGTACAATTGAAATCCTATAAACATAATATTTTACATTACATTGCCATATATATTACTTCGAATCCACTTTCAAGATGAATTAAGGGTTATGGAAAAGCTTATTAACAGTACGTGAGAAAATGACTGATTCGGCATAACTTGTTCTTTTTTTTATAGTTTTTAGTCTGCCGGAGGTTTCTACCAGGATATGCGAAAGCAGACCAAAATATTCTTAAGATTTTATTCTACCTTTAATTTGGCACCAGTTTTATCCAGTAACTCGATGACGTGATAGTGTCGTCAAAATGACGACTTGGCGCCCTCTGCTGCTCATGTCGTACCAAGAAATGTCGAGGTAGATCAGTCATTCCTTAATCTACTCCTAATAATCTTGTCTTACATGAAGATTTCATGTCGTTACTCGATGACGTGTTAAAACCGCCAAAAATAAGAACTGGCGCCCCGCTTATCACGTCTCGTACCAAGATATGACGAGGCAGACCGAAATATTCGCATTGTACTAATCGGTATGTTTAATGTGCAAAAATTTCAAGCCGTAACTCGATGACGTAATAGTACTGTCAAAATAAGGAATTGGCGCCCCGTTCTTCTCCCTTTGTACCAAGTTATTCCGAATCAGCCACTTTCTCACATACTATTAGTAAACTTTTCCTAAACCGTTAATTCATCTTGAAAGTCGATTCAAAGTAATATATATAGCAATGTAATGTAAAATATTATGTTTATAGGGTTTTAATTGTACATTATGACCTATGTTTTTGTTATAGATTTTAGTCTGCCGCGGGTTTCTACTAGGATATGCGCGGGCAGACCAAAACATTCTTAAAAGACTTTATTGTACCTTTAATTTGGCACCGGTTTTATCCCGTAACTCGACGGCGTGATAGTGACGCCAAAATTACGACATGGCGCCCGCTGCTGCTCATATCGTTCCATGTCGTAACTCGATGACGTGTTAAAACCGCCAAAATTAAGAATTGGCGCCTTGCTCTGCTCGTCTCGTACCAAGATATGACGAGGCAGACTGAAATATTCTTATTGTACTGATATGTTCCTTTAATGTATTAAATTTTCAAGCCGTAACTCGATAGCGTGATTACACCGTCAAAATTAAGAATTGGCGGCCCGCTCTGCTCATCTCCTACCAAGATATGACGAGGCAGACTGAAATATTCGTATTGTACTCATCGGTATGTTTAATGTGCAAAAATTTCAAGCCGTAACTCGATGACGCAATAGTACTCTCAAAATAGGGAATTGGCTCCCCATTCTTCTCGCTTTGTACCAAGTTATGCCGAATCAGACATTTTCTCACGTACTATTAATAAGCTTTTCTTAAACCGTTAATTCATCTTGAAAGTCGATTCGAAGTAATATATATGGCAATGTAATGCAAAATATTATGCTTATAGGGTTTTAATTGCACATTATGATGTATTTTTTTTCATAGATTTTAGTCTGCCGGGGGTTTCCACCAGGATATGCACAAGCAGACCAAAATATTCTTAAAAGACTTTTTTTACCTTTAATTTGGCACCTGTTTTATCCCGTAACTCGATTACGTAATAGTGACGCCAAAATGGCGATTTCGTACCAAGATCAAATCGTACCAAGAAATGTCGAGGTAGACCAGTCATTCCTTAATCTACTCCTAATAATCTTGTACTACATTAAGATTTCATGTCGTAACTCGATGACGTGATTATACTGCCAAAATTAAGAATTGGCACCCCGCTCTACTCATCTCCTACCAAGATATGACAAGGCAGACTGAAATATTCGTATTCTACTCATCGGTATGTTTAATGTGCAAAAATTTCAAGCCGTAACTCGATGACAGTAATAGTACTGTCAAAATAGGGAATTGGCGCCCCGTTCTTCTCTCTTCGTACCAAGTTATGCCGAATCAGTCATGTTCTCACTCACTATTTATAAGCTTTTCTTAAACCGTTAATTCATCTTGAAAGTCGATTCGAAGTAATATATATGGCAATGTCATGTAAAATATTATTTTTATAGGGTTTTAATTGTACATTATGAGGTTTTTTTTTTTTTTTTTTTTTTTTTTTTTTTTTTTTTTTTGTTATAGATTTTAGTCTGCCGGGGGTTTCCACCAGGATATGCACAGTCAGACCAAAATATTCTTAAAAGACTTTTTTTTACCTTTAATTTGGCACCGGCTTCATCCCGCAACTCCATAACGTGATTGTGACGCCAAAATGACGAGTTGGCGCCCGCTGCTGCGCCTATCGTACCAAGAAATCTCGAGGCAGACCAGTCATTCCTTAATCTACTCCTAAAAATCTTGTCCTACATCATGATTTCATCCCGTAACTCGATGACGTAGTCATTCGTGTCGCCGCCGCCCGGTCTATGAGGGTTTTCGGCCTGGCAGGAAAACTTGTCATCGTAAAATAACACAGTCAAAAGAAGTGAAAGTTTATACGCAACACCAAACTTAGAAAATAGACTTTATGAAGAACACAAAAACTGTGCGTAGTTGTGAATGATTACAAACAAGTTGAAAATTGAATCTATGTTGCTTTTACGTTCTATGCGTTTCACATTGATACAAAATATAGGATTTGTAGATTTTCAATTTATAAAACCATTCTTTACAGTTACTAAACTTCGTCTTATTTAATAACATGTTTCTGCCATAAAATAAATCACAAATTCCTATTCGAAAGTTTTAGTATGAACGCTAAAAAAATAAATTGTAAGAAAAATACTGTTAAGCTATTTAACTGAGTTTACGTCTGCCCGGTCACTTAAACAAAAGTAAGAAATTAAACAAACCGTTTCAAGAATTTGAAGTGAAAAATCCTTATACAATCATTTTAGAAACTGGTTCTTTCTCTGCCAGTAATTTTTTTAAAATTGCTTTAGTTCCTCCTGTATCTTAGGGAGAAAGGGTACATTGTTATCCTTTTAAATATTCATCGAGTTTCAAAAAACTGTTTATTTACAAGTATACGACGTACAAAGACGGCTGATACATGAAAAGATACATACACTCAGAAAGTTCTGGTATATACTATAAATTTTCAAGGTGTGCGCCCTTGCGGGGCACACCTTGAAAATTTCAAGGTGTGCGATTGGGACACGTCCCAACGATAATCTAGTTTCGTCCATATATTCAATAGCATGCTTCTGTCAATGACCGTCACTGCAGCAGCGATGCGTTCCTGCACGCGAGCCACGAGACGGGCTTTTAAACTTGGTGAGTGTATGTATGTTGTCATGTATCACGCGTCTTTGTAGGTCATATGCCTTTCAATACACAGCGTTTTGAAACCCGATGAATCACTGAGGCAAACCCTGTATAGGGAACTCTGTCTGAGGCGGACTCATAAATCTGTCTAACTCGGAAAGATTTTCAAATATGTACTCTGTAAAAAAAAAAGTCAAATGTTTCTTAATCAAGGAGAAAATAATTCAACCACAAAGAAAAATATGCAATCAAATCGACCAAGCTAACCACGAGTCCGAAAAGCTTTCTTTACCTTTAGAAACCAATATTTTTTCTAGATTTAAGACTTTTTTTTTATAAAAACAAAACTTCTTTTGCTGCCACTGATTTTCGAATAGTTTTTATAGTATATTAATCAGTTTTCTCAACACGGAATATAGGTTTTCGAGGTGCTATCCTTTCTGAAGTAAACATTTTCGTGTTCAACAAACATATTTACAGACAAACATGATAAGTTAACAACATTAACATTAACTTATGAAAGCACACATAAATTAACGTCTCAATTCATTTTTTATTAAAGATACATATATTAAAGCAGACTTCCCCAACATGGTTTATTAGTGAGAAATTGCTGAGCTAGGACGTCGGCCAGGGTAGCTTACTGGCTAGAGCAACAGTACAGCTGTGGACCCAGATTCGAGTCCTGCCCTCAGCTAATTTTTCCCTCCTGTTGAGTTATTGCGCTATTTGCGTTGAAGTTTATCTTAATATATGTACCTTTAATTAACCCGTTCAAGGACGGTGGTTTATTTTTGGACCACTTAATTTTTATCCCTAAATGCCACATTGGCACTAGAATATTAGAATGAAAATTTTCTTTTTACCAAGTACGTGAACAAAAGCTTTTGCTTATTTTCAAGTAAATTTGTTTGTAAATTCGGGTGTCGTTCACTCATTTCAGCATTTTGAGAATAGAAGTACCTTGCCCCTGAAAGGGTTAACATTAATATTTTTTGTTATTTTTGCACATATAAATTCGATTACGTGGCTAAAAATGTTTCATTGAGGCTGGATAGCATCCAAAAAAAGACATTCCGGTTTGAGAAAACTGATTAACACACTCCAATTACGAATCGGAAAAGTTTCCAAAAATCAATGGCAGCAAAAGAAACCTTGTTTTTATAAATGCTTCTTTAAATACTTAAAATACATTGGTTTCCTAATGTTTCTAATGATAAAGAACGCTTTTCGGAATTTAGCTTAACTCGGAAGAGTAACTTCTATAATTTCGTTGGTGGTTATATTATATTATCGTAGATTAAAAAAACATTTTTCTTCTGTTCTGTTACGGTGCAGAGATAGAGTAAAGCTCTTCTGTAAGGCGAAATGCTGTCTAGAAAGGAAACTTGTCTCGGTCGATTTCTCTTTAGACAGAGTTTACTACATTTACATTTCTTTTTCTCCCGTAATAACAGATTCGAGCAAATGTCTAAAGTGAAAAGACATCATCTGCTTTGACCTAACATACTTAAATATATTTTTATGCATAAAAGTCAAAACAAGCTTAAACCTATTTTCGGGTCCATATTTATTTTCAATTTTGGATAACAATTACTTTTACGTTAGTTTTCAAAATCACATAAATTAAGGTTTAAGATAAACGCACCAGTAGCGGGCCACTTAAGGACATTTATCTAATTAATATTAAAGTTTTAGTGAATTCCAAAAGATATATTTTTTTTAGCCTTGTCCTAACCTTCATTTATCAGATTAAACATTTAAAGTGTCAAAATATATTCTTCGGAAAAAATGAAAAATAAAAAATGCTGGCTTCCTCTATCATCCAGTAGTGGGCCTAGTCAATTGTTGATACATGAATCTTTTTAGTTTTAGGCTTATCCAACAAATTATCTACAATGTAATAGAGTATATCAGCATTAGTTTAATTTAAAATAAAACATAATATTAAAGAAACAATGTTTTAAATAAAAACTTCTCTTAATGAAATCTCGAAGGATTTTCCTAGAAAATAAACAAATATACCAACAGAAAAAAAGCAATTATTCCAAACAGCTTATGGAAATTTATCATTTAAGGATGTTAGTGAATCATATTTCTTTTAGGCGTTTTTAAGAACTGCATTTAGGCTTGTTTTTAAACTTTAAACATTAGTGGTCCCCTATAGGTGCATTTATCTTACTGAAGTTCAACGATTAACATTTACTGAAATCTAACGAATACTGTTATTTTGCCTACTATTCAAATGACAATACTCTAAGAAAGAATTTTTAAAGATGTTTAGAAAATGCCTTACAGGATTAAACATGCATAACAGCTTTCTAATATTTTTATATTTTATAATACATTATACCTTTGGAAAAGTACGAGGGTGGTTCAATAATTATTGTCCCGAGTGTGTATAAAATATTTGTACTGCGATGGTTGATGTGGAATATTAAGCCAAATGTCTTACATGCTTATATGCTCAATTTCAGAACTGTAGCTGCTATATTAACATATGTTTTTTTCGTTTTGGGTACGAGAGGTACTACTCGGGATCATAGTGATGCAGCCACGTCTCATCCACTGCCACAAATCTATCACAGAACTACTTCAGGTCTGGCCCCATAAGCTCCAAACCAGCCTTTTACACCCAAAACCCCCCAATTTCAAGCTAGGTGTCACCTCTCACACTTAAAATGAAAAAAATAGGTTAATAAAGCAGCTACGGTTCTGAAACTGAGCATATAGGCATCTAAGACATTAGGCTTCAATATTCCACATCAACCATCGCAAAACAAATATTTTATACACACTCGGGACAATAATTATTGAATCACACTCGTAGATCCTATTTTAAATTTAAAGAGTGAAACATATATTTGAAATAAAAGAATCGCCAACGGTCTCAAGACATTTAAGCAAACTTTAATATTATTAGTATTATTGAATGCTCAGACAGAAATGAAGCCATAATAATACATCTATAGACATATACTATCATTATCAAATGCAGGTAATAACAAAAATATTTGTTAAAACAAAATAATATTCAATGAAAATTCATGCCTTATTATAGAATGCCAGATCAGACCGGGTTAAGGTGTGTGTGTGTGGGGGGGGGGGGGGGAATCATCAGATTTACTCAAGTATCATTTCAAGGTTATTTCAAGACTTTTTGCCTATATTTCATATGTCAAAGTTGTTTTTCATATTGGCTCATTTAAAACCAATTCTTCAAAATTAATCCTTTACAGGCTGAGTGTTAAATGCCGGGAGGAAGAGGTAGCTTTCATATTCCTTATTTTTAAAAAGCCAGCTTATATTATTCAAACACACGAAGCTCAATTTAGTGGAAACCAATTATAGGAGATTAAATAGTAATTTTTAACAATACTAAATAATTATGAATAAGAATTTCGCGAAATTAGTCAGCTTTATCCAAGCTGCTTTTATTTAAAGTAACTTATATTTGGCTGCCAAATTCGGCGATTTCTTAAAGCACCTGCCATTTTAAGACAACATGGTGGATGAGGCTAACCAGTGAACTTGGTCGAAACCTTAGTAATTGCTGTGCACATGCTCACTCACATCGGAATCGGTTGATATATACGAGTGCTTTCGCAGTCAAAAAATCAGATTTTTCAAAATGTCACCCATATTAGAAATTAAAACTGCTATATCTGAGCCATTTTTTAAGATAAAGACAAACAAAAAACGCTCCTGAATCCTTATATCAAGGTCAAATACTTAAGAAAGAAACCTTTTTCAATTTCTAATTTTTTTGCACCTCACTTTAAATATAATTTTTTTTTTTATTTAATGGCCGCCATTTTGAAACAAGTAGGCTGATGAAGCTGGTCAGCGAACTTGGTCGAGATATTGATGTATACTATCCACATGCCTTCATACATCGAAAAAGGCGAATATGTGTGTTATCGCGTGACAAATACAAGAACGTTTCAAAATGTTAACCATGCTAGAAATTCAAAGTGCTATAACTCAACCATTTTTTAAGATATAGACGAAACAAAAACTGCCCTGGAATCTTTGTATCAAGGTCAAACACATAAAAAAAACCTTTTTCATTTTCCAATCTTTTGCTACCTCATTTTAAATTTTAAATTTAATTTTTTTTTAAATGTTCCCTTTTGAAACAAGTTGTCGAATGAAGCTTGCCTACGAACTCGGTCAAGACATTGGTATGTACTATGTACATACCAAGTTACATCCAAATCGGTTCATAAATACGCCTGTTATCGCGTGACAAAAATCAGGTCGTTTCAAAATGTCAGCCACAATAGAAATTCAAAATGCTATAACTCAGCCATTTTTTTAGATATAGACGAAACAAAAACTGTTCCGGAATCTTTGTATCAAAGTCAAACACATAAGAAAAAAATCTTTTCCATTTTTCAATTTTTTGATACCTCATTTTAAATTTAAAATTTAAATTTTTTTTTAAATGGCCGCCATTTTGAAACAAGAAGGCGAATGAAGCTGGCCAACGAACTCGGTCGAGACATTGGTATGTAATTTGTACACACTAAGGTACATCCACATCGGTTCATGAATACGCCTGTTATCGCGTGACAAAAATCAGGACGTTTCAAAATATCAGCCACGCTAGAAATTCAAAGTGCTATAACTCAGCCATTTTTAAAGATATAGACGAAACAAAAACTGTTCCGGAATCTTTGTATCAAGGTCAAACACATAAAAAAAATATTTTTCAATTTTCAATTTTTTGGTACCACATTTCAAATTTTAAATTTTTAAAAAAAAATTAAATGGCCGCCATTTTGAAACAAGATGGCGGATGAAGCTGGTCAACGAACTCGGTCGAGACATTGGTATGTACTATGTACACACTGAGTTTCATCCAAATCGGTTCATAAATACGAGAGTTACAGTGTGACAAAGATGATGAAAATATACCAAAATTTTTTGAAATCGCTTTCCTCCGAACGGCTGCAATAGGTAGCTTTTTGTAATGAAAGCTACCTAATATTCAATATATAATGAAACAATAAAATTTTGATACAATTGTCTATTACTACAGCATATTGCCAAGGAAATGTGACTGAATGCAAGTGACAAATATTGCGGTGATGTCGTCAAGGTCCAGCGTCCGAATCCAGACGGTTCTGTATGTGAAAAGTTTTTAAAAATTCGTTTTTCCCCCTTTTTAGGTGCGTTCGTAATTATATAAATACGTAGCACCTATAGTCGTCGTTCAGTCCGTCTGTCTGTCCGTCTGTCTGTCCGTCCGCATATAACAGAGCAAAAACTACCCGACCGAATGATCTGAAATTTTTAATATATAATTGCTGCAAAATTTTGTCGAGCCATTTCCAATTTTATGAAAATCGGATGTATAGTTTAATTACAGGGACAGTCAAAAGTTTTTCTTTACATTACGGCCAATGTGAAAAATTATTGCAAGTGAATTTTAATGGTGTTACAGACTTCCGAATGGTCTGAAATTTTTAATATATAATTGCTGCAAAATTTTGTCGAGCCATTTCAAATTTTATGAAAATCGGATGTATAGTTTAATTACAGGGACACCCAAAAGTTTTCCGTTACATTATGGCCAATGGGAAAAAATATTGCAAATGCATTTTAATGATTTTACAGCCTTCCGAATGGTCTGAAATTTTAAATATATAATTGCTGCAAAATTTTGTCGAGCCATTTCAAATTTTATGAAAATCAAATGTATAGTTTAATTACAGGGACAGTCAAAAGTTTTCCGTTACATTACGGGGAATGGGGAAAAAATTATCGTAAGTGCATTTTAATGATGTTACAGACTATGCACTTATGAAGAGCAAAAAAAATATACATTCAGTGCAATATGGGGTGCAAAAAATAATTATAAAACTAGTTATAGTACGAACGCACCTCATTTGCCACGTTTGACGAGCAATTTCCAACTTGTTTTTCCTGGATACGTAACTAGTGTTTGGGAAGTCAGGTGGTGATTTTTTTTTCAATACAACCTCGTATGAGTTTATCATGCATATGAAAGATAAATAGTTCCCTTGTTGTCTGTCTTTAAATAAAGCTTACTATTCTAAAATTCTGGTATATTTCTCAAATAAAAAAAATACGGTTGACCGGCGTCCAGTGTTATCAATAATGACCGATCAACAATGTATTAATATGGCAGTAATCTATGAAAGGAATTTTGAAAACGTTTGAAAACTGTAGTATTACTTCAGGATATACATAGCAATTTTACAATATATATTCTTTTTTTTTCATCATAAATTATTGGTTCGGATAAGTACATGTTTAAATTTAACCCGTTCGGGCCTGCTGTACTATTAATAGTACACGTCTTTACATTGAGTATTATAATGTCTTAACAATTAATTTTGTCACTATCTAAATTTTGTAATGGTAGTATATGCCTATGCATTTCTTATTATGACTTGGTTTATGTTTTGGCATTTAGTAATAATAATAATAATAAAAGTTTGCTAAATTCTTTTTGCACTATTGGCGATTCTTTTATTTTAAACATACTAGGGAGGCTCTGCCCACCTGCTCGCTATGCTCACTAACCCCCCACGTAATCGCTTTGCGATTCCGTTGGGTATCGCGAAGCAATTCCTATTTTCTAGACAACCCCAGACGTAATTCTTTCGCGTTTCCATTCTGGACCGTTTCGCGATCCCTTATTTTCTATGCATTCAATTTTTAGATTCTAAACGCAGACGACTCTCCCCCCCCCCCCTTTCTCATTAGTTAATGGAAATTATCTTTTTTCTGTAAAAATCACTTTTGTCATGGACAAAAAAAAATAAACAGAAGTCTATCGAAATACAGAAGATTCTTCCCTTTCTTTACTCGTCCTATCTAAATTCACTACGTTCATGGTTTTTGCCAAGCACAATTCCCGCTAAGAAAAGTCAGAAAGCTCTGACCAATCAGATGCGTTTCGCGGTATCTACGCAGATTTTCGTTGGTCCATTTCCAAATCGTTACTTTTTTTATATATATATATAGAAAGATATTTCACTCTTTAAATTTAAAATATAGGTTATTTTTCTGAGCGAATCATGTGTGATAAAACGCAAAATATATTAGAAAGTTATGTTATCTGTTAAATCCATTTGTAATACGATATTTCCAAACATATCCAAGAACATTCTTTAGCCTAAAGTCATATAAATATGAATTGAATATTACGCAAAATAACTACATTTGTTATATTTAAGACAATGACATATTCGTTACAGTAAAATCTATTTGGGCAGCTACTATTAACACTATTAACGTAAAAGTATTTTTTTTTCTCAAAATTGAAAAAAAAATGGAACCCGGAAGGGTTAAATACGTTTATTACACATGTTTAAAATAAGTCTCAGCAACAGTGTTCAGGGCTTTAAGCAAACTTTTTTTTCTGTTTTACAACTAAATGCTGAAACATAAATAAAGTGATAATATTAAATGTGATGTCATACACTAGAATTACTGCATGAAGTTAATAACAAAAGTTGTTGTAAAGACAAAAAATTAGTTAGTGTAAAGACATGTCCTATTATTAGAACATTAGACCCAAGAGGGTTAATAGAAAGTTAATTTTTTTTTAAGTTTTTAACGGCAAAAGCTATCGTAATTTTTTTTTTGTGTTATTTTATCTTCCGTTAGCCCTTTGAAGACCGATGAAGAGTATACGTTTCGCTAATTCAGCGGGGTTTTTTTTTTTTTTATTATAATTCAAAATACCTAGTGAAATTTTTGAGTAGTGATCTTTGCTTTTTTTAATAAGAGAATGTCTGTCAATAAAACGTCAATTACGTTTAAAAAAAAAAAAAATTGTATAGATATTTAGAAAAAAAACTGTGTTGATTTGGCTTCACTGCCTTTCAACAATGTATTAATATAAAACTACTTTATTTTCTTTCTCCCGCGTTTGGAAGCGAAATAGAATTAACATTATTTTTTCTACCAGCATAATATTCTTTTGCAGCTAATATCTAGTGGGAGAAATCAGCACCTATTTATTATTATTTTTTAAATTATGCATATTTTCTCTTACTACATTCATTTTTTAGAAGTTTAATTGAATCATTTTAGACATTTTGAATGGTAGCACCTATCGTAAAATTATTATACAAACTGTTTTCTCCCCTGCCTGTTACTTAACGCCACTTTCTTCCCCTTCCCCCGCGTTTTGAGGTTGAAAGGAATTCACATTTATTTTCCCACTTTTATACCATTCTTTTGCATTTAATATCTAAGGATATCTATCATAAAAGATCCCTAAGGATATCTACTCGTCATATTTTTTTTCTGAACTTAAGGGGGGGGGGGGGGTATATCACCTTGAAATTTTAAAAACGTCAAAATTTGTATTTCCTTTTATTGATAGATAACATGCTGCATAACTTTTGAAAAAACAATATGCCGATACTTAAATTAGAACAGGTTTTATGATAAAATATGCGGATCGATACCTATCCAAATCAAGCTAAATTTGAAATTTAAAGTCATTTTTCTCAAAACAGATATTTTTGATATTGCGCGCATCCTATTTCCTAAACTAAGTAACAAAGAAACTGAATATTTTGTATTATATTGCATTTTATTTACCACCTATTTTTAAGTAAGTACCTGTAAAATATTTATTTATTTATTTAATTTTATATTGAAATCGTATCATAAATTTTGTATTTTATGGTTTAACTCATTTATACCTAGAATCCCATTTTTTGGATGCTTCGAATTTTAATAAATTTGTATAATTTTCTTCTCCTTTATAAAATGAAAATTGTAAGAAATGATTATTTATAAATGTCTTTATCTGTTACTGAAAGATGGTAGCATAAGATGAATATTTATTTGCTTAATGTGAAGGCTTTTTTGGAGTTAATAGACTTTTCATTTTCAAGATGGCGAAATGTAAAATGTAACTTTATTTTTGTTTTTTCTACCAATTATCCAAATAAAAAAGTCCTAATTGTAGCATGTAGACTTCTTTGAAATACGTATTTTTTATTTTTTATTTATTTATTTATTTTTTTTTTTTTTTTGTGAAATTAGGTTTTCAAGCCTATTTTCTATGCATTTTTTAACGTACAAATTATACGGCGCTAGGCACGAATGGGTACATATTTTCTTTAACCATTTAGGGGACAGTTATTTATGTAAAGTCCTTTTCAAGATGATTATGAAACAAATTGTTTTTAATCCTGAAATACAATTATTCTTAGTTTATTATTACTAATACTTATATTGTTATTAGTTTCTGTAAAGAAATAGCTATATTTTTTTAGTAATTCATAAAAATACAAATTATAGTATATAATATACAATTTAAAAGTTTATTTTATATAAATATAGACAAAACATATAATTATGCATATCATATTATTACAAATATTATGCATATTCCCATATTTAATACGTTTACATTTTAACAAATAAATACAAAAAAAATTTAGCGTAATTTTTTTTAGTATTTTTCCATTTCAATTTGCAGCATTTTAAAATGATTTTACCAACAAATTTGAGAAAATAACAATTCAGGCACAACTGGTTTAATTCCCTGCAAAGATATTTTGATCTGTAAACTTGGTTATTATTTTAGGTTGAAGTAGTACATTTTTTTAAGAATATATATATATGTAATATTAAGTGGCTGTATAGAATATATTTTTTATAATCCTGCGCGCAACACATGTAAAATGACTTTTCTGAAAATACTTAATTAGTATGTCTTAATTAAACTAAATTATAATTATTTTCCATTAAAAGTATTTAAATGAATGCTTAAACAAATATTTTTTCAATTTGCTCTAAAAAATTCTTAATTTGAGAAAATATGTGCAGCTCCAAAAAAATTTTAATATGTTAAAATCAAGCAATAACGAACTGCTGAAGATGATCTCCCCCTTAAGTATTATTATATAAACAAAATTGATACTGTATATTTGCTCACAATGCAAAAAACAACGGCACGAAAATGTACAATTGTTTCACTTATTTTATTTACTTTTGTATTCGCACAATCATATCGCAAAACTCACGTGGTTTGTTCAAGCACGTGTCGTTTCATATACGTAGTTATATGGAATATTCTGTACATAATGTGTAACCCCTATTTTAGACCTTTGGACATAGTAGGCATTTTACATGATTAAATTCTTTATTGACTGTTTAGTCATAAACATATCGTTCACTTATTTTACTTACTACTTTTTATTCTCAGAATTATACAGCAAAATTCACATGATGTGTCCAATGATTTAGAAAAAGCATGTGTCATGTCCAAAAAATTTAATACTACTTTCTTTCCTTTTCTCTGCGTCTTAGGGAAGTAGAAAATTCACACAGAGAATTCACTTTTCCACTTGAAAAATATTCTCTTGCAGTTATTATCTAAGGCAAAAATTCGTCATCTCCTTTTAAAGCTTTTTTAAATTATTATTCATGCATATTTTCATTTTATTTTATTAATAACTTTTTTATCGCTTGTTTGTTCCCTTCCACAAATTTAACACATTTTTATTGCCTTTCCACTGTGTCTTAGAAAAGGCAAAAATTCAAATATTCCTTTGCAGATAATATCCAAGGCAAAAGATCATTATCATGTTTCTTGTCGATTTTCAAACTGTGTATATTTTCATTTTATTCTAATAAGTATTTTGTACTCCCTTAATCGAAAACAAATCATTTGAAATTTTTTTATTTTCAAAATTTATTGTAAAATCTTTTTTAATTTTTTTTTTTACTTCTACCTTCCTAAAAATTTAACACTGCTTTCTTTCCTTTGCCCTGCGTCTTAGGGAAAATAAGAAAATCTGAATAGAGAATTAAATTTTCCTCTTTTAAAATATTCCCCTGCAGCTACTATCTAATGCAAAAATTCGTCATGTTGTGTAATATATATTTTTTAATCATACATATTTTCATTTGATTTTATTAATAAACAAAACGTTTCAAGCATTTTGAATTGCAAAAATCTTCGCAAAATCATCTTACGAATGGCTTTACCCCCTTTCATAAATTTAACACAACTTTATTTCCTTCTCCTGCGTCTTAGGAAAGAAAGAAATTTTTTTTTTATTAAATAACCCGTTGTAACTAATATCTAAGGGTAAAAATCATTATCTTCTTTTATAGTCTATTTTCAAACTATGCATATTTTAATTTTATTTTATTAACTCTTTTTTGGCCACTTAATTGAAAACAAATTATTTGAAGCATTTTGAGTAACAAAAACTATCGGAAAATCATTTTTTTTCTATCCTCCCAAAAATTTAACGCTACTTTCTTTCCTTTCCCCTGCGTCTTAGGAAAGAAGAAAATTCACACAGAGAATTCAATCTTCCACTTTTAGGAAATTCTATTGCAGCTACTCTCAAAGGCAAAAAATCGACATAGTCTTTCAAATTTTCTTTTCTATTATGCATATTTTCATTTTACTTTATTAACACTTTTTGGTCGCTTAATTGGAAACAAATCGTTTCAAGCGATTTGAAATGCGAAATCCATATCGTAAAACAGTTTTAAGAATTCTTCTGTTCCCTTCCAGAAATGTAACGCAAATTTATTACTTTTCTCCTGCATCTTAGGGAAGAAGAAAATTCATTTTCCATTTATAAAATATTCCTTTTCAGCTAATATCGGTGTCAAAAAATCCTTTCCTTCTTTCTAGTCGATTTTCAAACTAAACGTATTTTCATTTTATTTTATTAATACCTTTTTTGACCACTTAATCGGAAACAAATCGCTTGAAGCATCTTCAATTGAAAAAAAAAGAAAAATATATAGATCGTAACATCATTTTAAGAACTGTTTTCTGCCCTCTTAAAAATCTAACACCACTTTATTGTATTTCCCCAACATTTTATGGAAGAAGAGAATTCATTTCTTCACTCTTACCACACTTCTTTTCTACCCTCCAAAAAACTTGACGTTTCTTCTATTCCATTTCCCCGCATCTTAGGGAAGAAGAAAATTCACACAAACATTTCAATTTTCCACTTTTAAAACATTCCCTTGCAGCTACCATAAGCAGCAAAAAATAGTCATAGTCTTTTAAAGTTTTTTTTTAATTATGCATATTTTTATTATATTTCATTAATAGTTTTTTACTTACCTACTTATTCAGAAACAAATCATTTGAAACAATTTCAAATGCAAAAAACCACCGTAAAATCATTTGAATAATTATTTTATTCTCTTCCAGAAATTTAACCTAAATGTATTATTTTTCCTCTGAGTCTAAGTTAATACCTGTGGCAAAAAGCATTGTGTTTCAAATTAGGCATGTTTCCATTTCATTTTATTAATTATTTTTTGATTGCTTAATCACACATGTTTTAAAGAATTTTGAGTTGAAAAAACTACAGTAAATTAAAAAAAAAATTCCACCCTCGAAAAATTTAACGCTACTTTGTTTCCATTCCTCTCGTCTTAGGGAAGAAGAAAATTCACACAGAAATTTCAATTTTCAATTTTAGGTAGATTTCGTAAGAAATACTACCTATTACATTCTCCCCTATGTTAGAATTTCTGAAACATTTTGCGGATCTACACCGATCATGACTCCTAGAATACATATTACTTCTAGCAAAAGGGCCAAAAACTATTTATCACAGATTTTTGATAAAATTTAAAATTGTCTCAAGGGGCGAAAAAAATAGCGTTTTAGAGAGAAAGAAATTCATAACTTCGTTAATTATCAAGATATCAAATTCAATTAAACTTATTATAAATCTTCTTAATAAAATCGACAATTTTTATATTGGCAAGTTTTTGATAGGGCCAACTTTTAGTGGAAAAAAAAATTAAACAAAAAAAAATGGCTGGGGGGTTGAGGAAGAAAAAAATTCATAACTAATTCACAAGATATCTAATCCGCTTAAATTTATTATACATCTTCTTAATATTATCTACAACTTTTATATTGACAAGTTTTTGATAGACAAAAACAAATTAAACCAAAATAGGAATTGAAGAAAAAATGTTCGTATTAAGGGTGTATTTAAATCGAAACTGCTTATTTTCTGACTTATTTTTAAATTCCTCTTAAACACATCCAATCGGTAGGTTCTCTTATTCAGAAACTTTAAAATGTGCCGTATTGGTTGATTTTTTCCTAAAAGTAGAATATATTTCAAAACATGTTGTCAAAGTGGCCATTTTGAACCAAATTTCCCGAAATGATAGTGCTGCAAACTAAAAAAATGACCGTAAAAATGATCTGGTAAATGTACAAATTATCTAAAATAATTTGAAAGATTTTTCCCAACCCCTTAAAAATTTAACATCCCTAATGTTTCTCCTCTGTTTTGGGAACGAAGATAACTCATTTCTCCTCTCTTACGAAATTCCTTTTCAATTCGTATCTAAGCCTAGAAGTCATCATTTTTCAAATAATGAATATCTTCAGTTTATTTCCTTATTTTTTTTTTTATCATTTAATCGGAAAAAAATGTTTCTTTTTTTATCGTATTAATTGTAAAAATTATCGCAAAATCATTTAAAGTACTTTTTCTACTCTCTTTAAAATAACAGCGCTTTCTTCTATTTCCCCTGTTTGTAAGGGCAAAGATTATTCAACATATTAATTTCCACACATTTTAAGTATTCCTATTCAGCTAATATATTAGGCGAAAATTCACCATCTTTTTTTGAAGTCATTTTTCAAATTATGCATTTTCTCTTTCATTTTGTTATTATTACTAATTCGCTTTTGATTGCTTTTGATTCATTTATTTTGAAATATAAAAACCATCGCAAAATCATTTAAAGTATTTTTTTCTACTCTCTTAAAAATGTAGCACCACTTTCTTCTATTTTCCCTGTTTGTAAGAGCGAAGATAATTAACTCAGAAAATTCATCTCTGCACATTTTAAATATTCCTATTCAGCAAATATATTAGGTGAAAATTCACCATCTTCTTTTGAAGTCATTTTTCAAATTATACATTTTTTTCTTTTTATCATTATTATTAATTCTCTTTTGACCTCTTAATAGGAAAAAAATTTTCAATATCTTTTGAGTTGTAAAAATTATTGCAAAATCATTTAAAGTAGGGGGTCTTTTTTTTCTCTCTCTCTCTCTCAAAAGTGTAACACCGCTTTCTTCTACACTGTAAAAAAATCTATAAAGTTACTAAGAATTTTCTAGGAAACTCGTATGCCTAGAACTTTTTATGTAACGGCAACAACAAAAATCCATGTAACAGACACATTTACAGTGTGAATCAAAAAATCTGTAAGGTTATTAAGAATTTTTTAAGAAACTGGGATGCCTGGAACTTTTTATGTAACAGCAGCCCGAGTTACAGGTAAAATTTTTATTAAGGTTACTGTAATTTTAGCAGATTCGTTTGTAAAGCTACAGATTTTTGTAGGTTTACAAAAACTAGTTTTGTAGTTTACATCATTTTTTGTACAGTGTACATATAAAATTTTAGTAAGCATACAGATTTCTGCAACTTTACATCTGTAGAATTTTTTACAGTGTATTTTCCCTGTTTGTAAGGGAGAAGATAATTCACAAAGAAAATCCATTTCTACACATTTTAAATATTCCTTCCTAGCTAATATATTAGGCGAAAATTCGCCATCTTCTTTTGAAGTCATTTTTCAAATTCACATTTTGTTTATGTTTTCAAAGCCAAAATAATAATAATAATAATAATAATAATAATAATAATAATAATAATAATAAAGAAATAAATCATACATTTTTATTTCTTTATTATTATTATTATTATTATTATTATTAATTCTCTTTTCATCACTCAGTCGGAAAAAGTTGTTTCATTTATTTTGTGTTGTAAAAATTATTCCAAATCATTCAAAGTATTTTTTTTTTCTACTCTCGTAAAACGTAACACCGCTTTTTTCTATTTCTTCTGTTTGTAAGAGCAAAGATAATTCACAAGGAAAATTCATTTCTACACATTTTAAATATTCCTTTACAGCTAATATGTTAGGCGAAGATTCGCCATCTTCTATTGAAGCCATTTTTCAAATTATGCATTTTTTTTTTCTTTTATTATTATTATTATTATTTATTCTCTACTGATCGCTTAATCGAAAAAAAAACTGTTTCATTTATTTTGAGTTGTAAAAATTATCCCAAATCATTTAAAATATTTTTTCTACCCTCTTAAGGGGACAAGGGACCTTAAAATCCTTAAAAATATTTTTTTTTATTTTTTGTAAATTTCACCTAATTATTACTCAAGGGTACTTTATATGTATTATAGCATGCATTTATCACAAAAAATTTAAAAAAAAAAAATTATTTTTATGAAAAAAATGTAATTTTACGCTTCGTCTTAGAAATCTTCGAAATGTCGCTTGCGCATTCCATATCAATGAAAATCCCCAATATTTTTTATAAAAATCTGTTTTATATATATAAATAAAATAGAGCATCGAATTTTATATATTTGAATTTAAAGGTAAAAAAAAAAATAATAAAAATTTTAAAATTTTTTCGAAAAAATTTCAAAATTTTTCATTTTTTTTCTTTTTTTTAACATTTAAATTCAAATATATAAAATTTGATGCTCTATTTTATTTATATATATAAACCAAACTTTTATTAAAAATATAGGGGATTTTCATTGATATGGAACAAGCAGGGGGCATTTCGAAGATTTCTAAGACGACGCGTAAAATTCCATTTTTTTCATAAAAATAAATTTTTTTACAAATTTTTTTTGTGATAAATGCATGCCATAATGCATATAATGTACCTTTGAGTAATATTTAAGATAAAATTTACAAAAAATAAAAAAAAATTGAAAAATTTTGAAATTTTTTCGAAAAAATTTCAAAATTTGTAATTTTTTTTTAACCGTTAAATTCAAATATATAAAATTCGATGCTCTATTTTATTTATATATATAAATCAAATAAAAAAAAATATTGGGGATTTTCATTGATATGGAATGCATAGGGGGCATTCCGAAGATTTCTAAGACGACGTGTAAAATTCATTTTTTTCACAAAAATAAAATTTTTTTTAATTTTTTTTTGTGATAAATGCATGCCATAATACATATAATGTCCCCTTGAATAATATTTAAGATGAAATTTACAAAAAATAAAAAAAAAATTGAAAAATTTAGAAATTTGGAAATTTTTTCGAAAATTTTTTAAAAATTTTCATTTTTTTTTTTACCTTTAAATTCAAATATATAAAATTCGATGCTCTATTTTATTTATATATATAAAACAGACTTTTATAAAAAAATATTGGGGATTTTCATTGATATGGAATGCGCAAGCGACATTTCGAAGATTTCTAAGACGACACGTAAAATTCCATTTTTTTCTCAAAAATAAAAATTTTTTTTAATTTTTTTGTGATTAATGCATGCTATAATGCATATAATGTACCCTTGAATAATATTTAAGGTGAAATTTACAAAAAATAAAAAAATTTATTTTAAGGTCCCTTGTCCCCCTTAAAAATGAGACACCGCTTTCTTCTATTTCCCATGTTTGTAAGGGCGAAGGTAATTTACAAAGAAAATTCATTTCTACACATTTTAAATATTCCTTTTCAGCTATTATATTAGGCAAAAATTCGGAATCTTCTTTTGAAGTCATTTTTCAAATCATACATTTTTATTTCTTTATTATTATTATTATTATTAATTCTCTTTTCATCGCTCAGTCGGAAAAAGTTGTTTCATTTATTTTGTGTTGTAAAAATTATTCCAAATCATTTAAAGTATTTTTTCTACTCTCTTAAAACGTAACACCGCTTTCTTCTATTTCCTCTGTTTGTAAGGGCGAAGATAATTCACAAAGAAAATTCATTTCTGCACATTTTAAATATTCCTTTTCAGCTATTATATTAGGCGAAAATTCGCCATCTTCTTTTGAAGCCATTTTTCAAATTATGTATTTTTTTCTTTTATTATTATTATTATTATTTATTCTCCTTTGATCGTTTAATCGAAAAAAAAACTCTTTCATTTATTTTGAGTTGTAAAAATTATCCCAAGTCATTTAAAGTATTTTTTCTACCCTCTTAAAAATGTAACACCGCTTTCTTCTATTTCCCCTGTTTGTAAGGGCGAAGATAATTCACAAAGAAAATTCTTTACTGCACATTTTAAATATTCATTTTCAGCTAATGTATTATATTAGGCGAAAATTCGCCATCTTCTTTTGAAGTAATTTTTCAAATTATTCTTTTTTTCCTTTCCTTTTGATCGCTTATTTGAAAAAAATTGTTGCATTTATTCTGAATTGCAAAAATTATAGCAAATCACTTAAAGTATTTTTTTTTTTCATTTTACTTTATTAATTCTTTTTTTCGCTCACTTAATTGGACTCAATCGTTTCAAGCATTCAGATTTTAAAATGTATCGTAAAATCGGTTAAATGATTTTTCTACTCTCTTAAAGATTTAACACCACATTCTTCCCTTTTCCCTGAATTTTAGTTTTGAAGAGAATTCATCTTGAAACTCTTCAAATATTCCTTCTCAGTTAATATCTAAGCGAAAATTCATCATTTTTCAAATTATGCATATTTTCAAATTTTTTTTTAATTAATTATCTGTTGATCGTTTAATCGGAGACAAATCGCTTGAAGAATTTCAAACTGTAAAAATTATCGTAAAATCAGTTAAATGTTTATTTTTAACTCTTTTAAAAATTTAACACCATTTTCTTCCCCTTTCCCTGCATTTTAGGGACAAAGGAAATTCATTTCTCCGCTCTTGAAAGACTCCTTTTAATTTAATATCTAAGGCGAAAATTCGCCATTTTTTAAATTGCGCATATTTCTATTTTATTTTATCATCACTTTTTTGATCGCTTAATCGGAAACAAATTGTTTCAAGCATTTTGAATTTAATAATTATCTTAAAATCATTTAAAAGATTTTTTCTACTCTCTTAAAGATTTAACACCACTTTCTTTCCCTTTCCCTCAATTTTAGAGACGCTGGGAATTGATTTTCCCACTCTTAAAATATTCCTTTTCAGTTAATATCTAAACGAAAATGCGTCATTTTTCGAATCTATATATATATTTCTCTTACGTAGCGCTAAAAAGGGGCTGTATTTGTAGCTTGCTATTTGGCAACAGCCAAAGCGACGTTTCTCAGTGGTAGTTACGGTCACATGTCCAAAATACTCAGCAAATCAAAATCCAGACAGGATCTCTCTTTTAACGCAAACCGTTTGTGCAATACATGAATGACAATTGCTATTGGTCCGTTTTACGGTGACGTAGCTTTTTAATCCAAGGTTGTATTTAGACACAGGCGAAAACGTTTTGTTTACATTTCGATAGCGTGATACGTAGCATGTTTTATAGCGTCTTATTATAGAATTAAGTTAATTTAAGCCGTGGTTTTCAATACTATAGGCAAAATGAAAGGAGAAGGACTCCATCTGACACTAACATGCCATTTAAATTTAAACGGCGTCAATTTCCTGTTCGCTTAGCTTTCTCCATGATGATCAACAAGTCATAGCGCCAAACTTTTGATAAATGCATTTTTATTTATATTTTCAACAAAATTTTCAATTACTTTTTTAAGAATTAAAATATTTTTAAATTTCATATGTTGCTTGCACGGATCTCATAGCGGCCCAACAAAAAATATTTTTTATTTTGTTTTCACTAAGTTTTTTAATTAATTATGTTTCCAAGGTACGTTTTATTTATATTTTCAACAGTTTTCCATTACTTTTTTATACATTAAAAATATTTGTAAATTTAATACGTTGTAATGATTTATGATAGCACTCATTCTGGCTAGAGTTGACATAAATAGTGGCGAGCGAGCGAAGCGAGCTGGGTTCGCTTAGCGATCCCAATATGAATTGCGTAGCAATTCGTGGGGGTTGGTGACCGTTAGCGAGCAGGGGGTTAAGCCCCCTAGTTATGCATATTTGATTTATTATTATTATTAATTATCTTTTGATCCCTTAGTCGAAAACAAACCATTTCAAGCATTTCGAATTTTAAAAATATCGTAAAATGATTTAAAAGCTTTCTTTTACTTTCTTAAGAATTTAAGACAACTTACTTCTGCTTTTCCCGCATTTTATGGACAAAAGTAATTCAAATCTCCACTCTTTAAATATTCCTTTTCATTTAATATCTAAGGCGAAATTTTATTATTTTTTAAATTGCACATGTTTCCATTTTATTTTATTAATTCTGTTTTAGGTCACTTAATTTGAAATAATTTTTTTCAAGCATTTCGAATTTAAAATTTATCGTAAAATCGGTTGAATGATGTTTCTACTCTCTTAAAGATTTAATACGACATTCTTCCCTTTCCCTGAATTTTAGGGTCGAAGAGAGTTCATTTTTCAACTCTTCAAATATTCCTTCTGAGTTAATCGAAGCAAAAATTCATCATTTTTCAAATTATGCATATTTTCAATTTTTGTTTTTATTAATTATCTTATGATCGCTTAATCGGAAACAAATCGCTTGAAGAATTTCCAATCGTAAAAATTATCATAAAATCAGTTAAATGATTATTTTCAACCCTTTTAAAAATTTAATATCATTGTCTTCCCCTATCCCTGCATTTTAGGGACAAAGGAAATTCATTTCTCCGCTCTTAAAATACGCCTTTTCATTTAATATCTAAGGCGAAAATTCATCATTTTTCAAATTACGCATATTTATATTTAATTTTATCACTTCTATTTTGATCGCTTAATCGGAAACAAACTGTTTCAAGTATTTTAAATTTTAAATTTATCTTAAAATCATTTAAAAGATTTTTTTCTACTCTCTTAAAGATTTAACACCGCTTTCTTCCCTTTTCCCTCAATTTTAGAGACGCTGGGAATTGATTTCCCCACACTTTAAATGTTCCTTTTCAGTTATTATCTAAACGAATATTCGTCATTTTTTGAATTATGCATTTTTTATTATTTTATTATTATTAATTACCTTTTGATTGCTTTGTCGGAAAAAAATAAATTCAAGCATTTCGAATTTAAAAAATATCGTAAAATGATTTAAAAGCTTTCTTCTACTTTCTTGAAAATTTTAACACCACTTTCTTCTGTTTTCCCTGCCTTTTATGGACAAAGGTAATTCTCCACTCTTAAAATATTCCTTTTCATTTAATATCTAAGGCGAAATTTCCTCATTTTTTAAATCACACATGTTTCCATTTTATAGTATTAATTCTTTTTTTAGGTCATTTAATTGGAAATAAATTGTTCCAAGCATTTCAAATTAAAAATTTACCGTAAAATCTTTTAAAAGATTTTTTTGTATTTTCTTAAAGGTTTAACACCAGTTTCTTCCCTCTTATAATATTCCTTTTCATTTAATATCTAAGGTGAAAATTCATCATTACTTAATTACGCATATCTCCAATTTCTTTTTGGTTACTTAATCGGAAATAACACGTTTGAGGCATTTCGAATTTAAAATTTATCGTCAAAACGTAAAATCGTTTAAAGGATTTTTTTCGATTCTCTTAAAGATTTAACACCACTTTCTTCCCTTTTCCTTGAATTTTAGAGTCGAGGATAATTAATTTCTCCATTCTTGAAAAATCCCTTTTCAGTTAATATCTAAGCGGAAATTTATCATTTTTCAAATAATGCATACTTTCACTTTTATTTACTTATTTTTTTTTTATTATCTTTTTATCTCTTAATTGGAAACAAATTGTTTAACGAAATTCAAACTGTAAAAATTATCGTAAAATCATTTAAATGTTTATTTTCAGCTCTTTTAAAAAGTTAACACAATTTTCTTCCCCTTTCCCTGCATTTTAGGGTCAAAGGGAATTCATTTCTCCAATCTTAAAAGACTCCTTTTCATTCAATATGTAAGGCGAAATTTCATCTTTTTTTTTCTAATTGCGCATATTTCCACTTTATTTTATTATTTCTTTTTTTGTCGCTTAATCGGAAACAAATTGTTTCAAGTATTTTGAATTTTAAAATTATCGTAAAATCATTTAAAAGATTTTTTCCAGTTTTTTAAAGATTTAACACCACTTTCTTTCCCTTTTCCTTAATTTTAGAGACGCTGGGAATTGATTTTCCCACTCTTAAAATATTTCTTTTCAGTTAATATCTAAACGTAAATTCGTCATTTTTAGAATTTCTAAAACTTTATTTATTATTATTATTAATTATTTTTTGTTCGCTTAGTCAGAAACAAATAATTTAAAGCATTTCGAATTTAAAAAATATCGTAAAATGATTTAAAAGCTTTCTTCTACTTTCTTAAAAATTTAACTCCACTTTCTTCTGTTTCCCCTGCATTTTATGGACAAAGGTAATTCAATTCGCCACTCTTAAAATATTCCTCTTCATTTAATATCTAATGCGAAATTTCATTATTTTTTAAATTACACGTTTCCATTCTATTTTATTAATTCTCTTTTAGGTCACTTAATTTGAAATAAATTGTTTCAAGCATTTCGAATTTAAAATTTATCGTAAAATCCTTTAAAAGATTTTTTTCTATTCTCTTAAAGTTTTAACAGCAGTTTCTTCCCTCTTAAAATATTCGTTTTCATTTAATATCTCAGGCGAAAGCTCATCGTCTTTTTAACTATGCATATCTCTATTTTATTTTATTAATTCTTTTTTGATCGCTTAATCGGAAATAAAACGTCTGAGGCATTTGAAATTTAAAGCTTATCGTAAAATCATTTAAAGGATTCTTTTCTATTCTCTTAAAGATTTAACACCACTTTCTTCTCTTTTCTCTGAATTTTAGGGTCGAGGATAATTAATTTCTCCATTCTTGAAAAATCCCTTCTCAGGTAATATCTAAGCGAAAATTCCTCATTTTTCAAATAATGCGTATTTTTCACTTTTATTTATTTATTATCTTTTATCTTTTAATCGGAAACAAATCGTATAACGAATTTCAAACTTTAAAAATTATCGCAAAATCGCTTAAATGATTATTGTCAACTCTTTTTAAAAGTTAACACCATTTTCTTCCCCTTTCCCTGCATTTTAGGGACAAAGGACATTTCTCCACTCTTAAAAAACTCCTTTTCATTTAATATCTAAGGGGAAAATTCATCATTTTTTAATATTACGCACATTTCCACTTTATTTTATTATTATTTTTTTTTTTGATTGCTTAATCGGAAACAAATTGTTTCAAGCATTTCAAATTATCGTAAAATCATTTAAAAGATTTTTTTTAACACCACTTTCTTCCCTTTCCCCTGAATTTTAGGGACGGAGAGAATCCATTTCCCCGCTATTTAAATTTTCCTTTCCAGTTAATATCTAAACGAAAATTCATCATTTTTCAAATTAAGCATATTTAATATTTTTTATTAATTATCTTTTGATCGCTTAATCGGAAACAAATCGCTTGAAGAATTTCGAAATTAAAAAAGCAATTGTAAAATTATTTTAAGAATTATGTTCTTCCTTTCCAGAAATTAAACATTTTATTGTGTTTCTTTTGCGTCTTGGGAAGGAAGATAATTCACAATGTGAATCCATTTTGTCACTATAGTAACATTCTTTGGCTATTAACGAACAAATATTCAGTTTCTTTTTAAGTGATTTTTTTTTTAATTTTGTGTATTTTAGTCGATTAATTTTCGTGTGTGTGTGTGTGTTTAGAGCGACCTGTGAGACGAAATTTTCGAAAAAAATCACATTTTTATTTTTTTTTAGCTTAAGACATATTCCAGAGATTTTAGAATGAAAGGACGAAAACCGCACATAAATGCGATAAATATAACAAAAAATAATATTTCCTGTTGTGCAATGTGCCGTTTCCGCGCACCGTACAGGCTTTTAATGCATTGATCTCAGAATTTACTATTTCAAGATTTTTTTCTACAGTGATATTGATACATTTAAATGTCTATTTAAGATAAACTTACTAATCATTAATGCAATGTTTTTTAGTTATATATTCTCAAAATATTGTCTTGATGATTTTTAGTTTTGGATAATATTATGAAACTATATTTTGATTTCTCGTTGTAAACTACAATTTAAAAAAATCCATTATTTTCTTTTTAAATTCATTGATTTTTTTAAATGAAGTATAGATATTATGCGTATGTGTATACCGGGTGTTTCAAAAGTTCGGAACTAAAGTAAAAAGTGACAAAAAAAAGATCTATGGGTCGGAGAGACATATATATTATATATGTGTGCGTGCGTGTGTAAATCCCAAAGAAAAATTTTTATTTGTTAATTTCTTCATACAAAATTCAAAAAGAATGGAAAAAGAGTTATCCTTTTGTAAGATATATTAAATTTAAACATGGCTAAAACTTAAAAATTTTATTTTTTTTTAGTTAAATTTAATTTTAAAAATGTCACTTTAATAGGAACATATAAATAAACGTACAGTCGAATCATAATAAAAAAAAAGCGAGAACACCCTAAATAGTTTCATCTCCAAAACTGCCACACTGTAAACTGAAATGTCTGAAATTCAGACACATAAGCGTCTTAAACGGAGTGTTCAATTTTCAGACATTTTAAAGTGTCTTAATTTTTAAGACGCTTGTATGCATCTGAATTTAAGACATTTCAAACGTCTGAATCGCATCCATCTTTGGCCACTTTTCATTTCTATGCAAAAACAGCCTTTTTCTTTCTTTTTTCTTTTTTTTTTCTTTTTTTTATAAGCATTATACACTTTTTAAAAAATCTATTATAATATGGAAATTGTACCGCCAATCAAAACGCCAGTACAATTTACATCAATTTACGTATTTTAATAGGAATTTTCTTCCGTTGAAAAATTTAATTTTTTTTTGGAAATTTCTGTATTTAAAAAAAAAAAAAAAAAAAAAAAAAAAAAAAAAAAAAACAAGTTTTTACGGAAGGGCAAACTGCCATATTTAACTGACTGGAGATTGCCGAAGTCCATTACATTTTACAGGATTTAACTCACATTAAATCAGAATATTAAACTTACCCGTAACAGGATTCGAACCCGAGACCAGCTGGCTTCCAAAATGCCGCTCTATCCACTCGGCCAGAATTGCATTAGTTGGCAACTCAAATATTGTTACTTATTATGCTGCACAATGAAACGGTAGTGGTAGATATTTTTCCGATCCAGTTAACGTTTTACCCATTTTCCCTCCTAGAATTTTGAATATTTGTTTAATTTCATTCGTTACAGACCTGTATAAAGGTTTTTTTCTTCTAGCGGAAAAATTTTTTTAGAACACAAATATTATTGTTTTATACAGAGGAAACTTTATTTTTGAAATATTAAGGATGTATTCTAATCTAAACTATTTATTTTTTGATTCATTTTTATTCATTTTTGCTCTCAATCGCATCAAACTGAGAAATTTTTATGTTTAGAAACTACACAGTGTGCCGTGCTTCTCGATTTTTTGATAAATGCACAAAATATTGTAAAAAATGCTGTCAAAGTTGGCGTTTTGAATCGAATTTTCCGAGGCGGGAGATCAGGGAATAAAAAAATGGTTATTCTGAGAAAACAATTGTTTAAAAATTAAATTCTAAATAATTGAGCGAAAAATGAAATCACATGGCCTCTTATACATCTCTTCAAAAATAACCTCAGCAAGTTTTATCTTTTTACTTTTAAAAATGAATCTGAAAATATCTCAGAAAATTTCAAGCTGTTGAGGGTGGAAAAATATTTTTTTGAATACACCCTTAAAATATTTAAAATGTTTAAAAGTGTATATATTATATATGCACTGTTAAAACATTTAATTCGGGACCTATACCGTTCAGAGGTGAAAAAAAAACATTTTTTCATTAAAAAAATGCATTTTTTATTGCCCAAAGACAGCGTATAATTTTAACGGGAAGGTATTGATATAGAGCTCTGTTTTCTTCTTTTATTTTTTTTTTCTTCTGATGATTGAATATATGGCAAAATTTTTGAAATTGGATTGATTAATTCCTTCCTGTGCTGTATATTCTGAACCAAATTTCTCAGTTTTAAATATTGTGTATAATTTTTCTGCAAAAATATTGACATTTAGTTATAAAAATCCTTGTTTTACGCATATAACACACATCATTAGAAATCCAGAGTAAATTTTTTTGATTTTCAGAGTAATTTTTTCACGGTGAAATCCGATTACTCCTGAAATCAATCTTTAGCTAAAAGGTTAGTGTATAAAATTTCAGAGCTATTGTAAATAATTCCAAAAAATTAAATAAATACTTTGATTTTTATAATTAAATAAATAATTAAATAAATACTTAAATATCATGAAAAAGATAAATAGATAATTAAATAAATACTTTAAAAGTAGATGGCGCCACATCTATATCTTACAGGTATACTAGTATGATTATTTTCAAATCCAAAGAGATTCTTATATGTTTGACGTTTGAGAAATATAGATATTTTAAGTCATTTTTGTTCTTAAACGCATGAAATTGTAGGTGATGTTATTTAGAAACTATGTGATAGAAATTAGTCTTCAATTTTTGATGAATAAATTACATATCGAATTATAAGCGATTAACAAAAATTTGAAGTTTGAATATAAATAAATAAATCATGTCTATATGGGTTTGTCTTTGAAAGATTATATTTTACTTTTAAACGGAACGTTCTAAATATAGAAATATGCAAAAAATGGAAATTCTCCTGGAATTTACGAAAAGAAAAAATTACATTAAAATACGTAAATTTGCGTCTCGACTGGCAGTAGAATTTCTATATTTTAAACGGATATTTTTTCACAGTGTTACAAGGTCGAAACTAGGGGGGGAGGGGGCAGAGGGAGCATGTGCCCCGGGCGGCAGACCAAGGGGGCACCAAATAAAGATTTTGTTTGTCGATTTTTCGCACATTTATGTAGCACAAGATTGTTAAAATCATCCTGTCAGGGGTATGCCAAAGCATAGAAGAATCTAAAGATGATATGATATGATATGGCATAAGAATCCTGTATAAAGCGGAATTTTTTTCGATTCCGTTTTCAAGATTTTAATGAATCAATATTTGACAAAGCAGATAGTTCAGTATTACATATTTTATGATTACATATTCTAAATTTTAAAATAAGTAGGCTATTAGAAAATTAGTAAAATTCTCTTTGTAAGTATACTTTGCGGAGGAGAGGGTGGGGGGGCTAAATCCATGTTTGCCCCGGGTGCAAAAAAAGGCTAGTTTCAATCCTGACAGTGTATAAAGCTTACAAAAAAAAAGTGAAAAAACGGCTGCCTACGCCTATTGCCGATATATTTGCTACATGCAGGTTGATCAAAGATGGATGCGATTCAGACGTTTGAAATGTCTTAAATTCAGACACATACACATGTCTTAAAAATTTAGACACTTTAAAATATCTGAAAATTGAACACTCCATTTTAAGTCACTCATGTGTCTAAATTTCAGACGTTTCGTTTACAGTATTTATACTATGATCATAGTAAGACACTTAAGTGTCTTAATTTCAGACGCCTGTGATGTCTGAAAAAGTGTCTGAATTACTTTTTCAGTCACATATGTGTTTGAATTTAAGACGCCTTTATTTGCACTGCACAGGAAAATAATGGGAATAGCCATTCACCTGGAAATTGTGTCTGCTTTCAATTTACGTTTTAAAAGATAATACTCTTAGAGGGTCGTCTTAATATTAAAATTGTACCAAACTCAGAAATTTCCTATGCGAACACGAAATTTTGACATCATATTTGGCCTTTTTCAGTAAATTTTACCCATTTTATTTTTCAAATTCTTAACCTTGCTTGTTGAATAAAGATGAGTCACACAGTTTTTTAGCTCAAAGGCTATCAAAGCCTGAGAGCTAATGTACCCGCAGGCTCTGTATGTGCGTACGTATGTACATATGTATGTATGTACTTACTTAACGCGATAACTCTTGATAGTAATATCTGATTTGCTTCAAAAAAATATTCTGGGTTCATTCTTATAAGGCGCTTCCCTGATTAGTTTGGGGGTTCATAGATTAAGTATAAAGGGAGGTACGGGGGCTAATCCCACTTAACTTAGATAAATGGGTTTTTCATGCAGAATTATCAGATTTGCTTCAAATTTGGTATGCCGGTTAATTCTGATATTGGGCTTCCCTGATTGGATTTTGAGGTCCATTGTTTAAGTATAAAGGGGGTTCGGGGGAGTAATACCCCCTTAATTTAGATAATGGGTTTTTCTATCCGATTTGCATTAAATTTGGTATACCGATTTATTCTGATAAGGTGCTTCCCTGGTGAGATTTGGAGGCTCATTGGTTAAGTATAAAGATGTGAAACGGGGGGGGGGGGGGTGGCTAATCCCCACCTTAATTTATTTTTCGAAAGGTATTATTCTTTGAAGTAAGAGTATAAAATACAATTGGTGCCAATAGACTGTGAGCTCAATGCCATCAGTTTAACTGGGCACTTTTCTTTTTTATTTTAATTGCAATCGATATACACCGTCAATTCTCTGATCATTTGACGCGGAGTTTTGTGAAGAACACTCTTCATCGAACTCAATTGGTCCACCGATGTGTGATCCCTCTTTGAGGTCAAAAGTTTCATTTTTGAAGCTCGAAAACCAACGGTCAGCAGTACTTTGAGGCATTTTCCCTTCTGTTATATACAGCACAAATCTCACGAGCAGCTTCAGCGGCCTTAACACCTTGATTAATTGCAAAAAACTAATGGTGTAGAAAATGCTTGACATTTCATTTCTCTTATTTTAAGTACACAAAAATCAATAAAATCAAAACACACCATCTTGTAGAGCAAAACATTCTCTTTTAAATATCATAAAACATTTTACTAATGCATTTCATTTCTGTATGCTTTTTTACCTTTTGAAAAAATAGTACTCAGTAATTATTCATAAAAAAAAATTAAATACAGTAGGCCAAAAAGAGAGAGAGAGAGAGAGAGAACGTTTCAAACATTTCAAACTTAAATTTTCATAGTAAAAAACAAAAAGCCATTTCTGTTAAAATCCTGGGTTTTTTTTTCGATTTATGTTAAATAATAAGCTTAGGGATCGTTTTCATACAGAAATTGTACAAGACTCTGAAATTTTCAGAATGAACATGTCATTTTGATATCATATTTATAATTATTTAAGTAAATTTTACCTTAGTATAACAAACAGAAAGTCATTTCGTTAAGCAGTTTAAAAATTGTAAAGATTCAAATTTGGAACACCTAATAATAAATTCATTTGTAATCGTTACAAAACGGATTCCAATGAGAGTAGTTTTGTAAACAAAACTCAAACGCTACTTAACGAAATGGGTTGCAGTTATAGATTCACATATTTAAAACTTCTAGCAATCATCTTCTCTCAAAATATTAATGCAAAATTGACATAAATGAAAAGTATAATGTTTTTACATAACATTGAAATAAGAGGAGATGAATGAAATGAGAGGATGTTGTTGTAAGTATTGTTGGTACCGTCCCTTGCAAGCTGTCTATGCAGGTGGGAGAACTAGTTTTACAGGTAGGATTAACAACGCATTACGTACCGTCAACCGGGTCGGGCTACTTTGGTCCTGGGGTTACTTTGGTCCATTCCATAAAAGAAGTTTTTATTCTTTGTATTGAACAAACAATACAAGATAATTTGTAGTTTTTACCCTTGAAAAATATTTAATACCCTACTATAGGGTATTTGAATAGTTTGGGGGTAATTTAAATTTTTTTAGTGGCAACACTGGATGTGTTTGTAAAAAACTGTTTTCGTGTGTAAATTTTAACCCTCCAAACTTTCTATAGTGAAACAATCTGGATAAGAGCTACAAATAAGGTAAGTGTAAAAATATTATTATTTTTTGTTACCTGCAACCCATGTGTGATCATAGTTTTTCTTTTAACTTTTTATTTTGAGAGGAAATCTTCGCGTTTTCATAAAGCTAACATGAAAACTAGTATTTCGGGACTACTTTGTGCCAGGCCTTTTTTGGCCCGAAAATAGCCCCAATTACTTAGAAATGCCTTTTATATACAACCAAATCTCTTAAAACATGTTTTAAGTAACACTTTTTTCAAATGTTACTGTAGCAAAATGTTACATTAACTTTTTTTGTTCCACTTGCTGAGGATAACATGACGCTGTTTCTCGTTTCTTTAATATTAACAATTGTTTTATTGTGTTTAAATGTTAGAAAAGAAAAAAAAAAACATTTGTTTATCGAGTTTGCAGAGTTAATTTATTAGCAAATGCTGTTGCAAGGGAATTTCAATAAAAATGTATTCATTTACATATGAAAAGAATTCATTTTATATAAAACTAAGTAAATGGACCAATGAAGCCCCCAGCAGGAGCTACTTTGTTCCAAAACTTTAAAAATAGTTATAAAATAAAAAATTCCTCTTTAAAACCGTCCAATTTGCTTCATTGTTTCATGTTAATTGTTTACAGCTCCATTTCGACGTTGAAAAATCACATATAACATTTTTTAATGATGGAAATGTGAGTGGAACCAGAAAAAAGTGGCCCAATGTAGCCCCGGTTGGTGGTATCACAAGTTTTCTTTGAAGAAATGGTATAGTCGTGGAGGGGGAAGAAAAGATACAGAAGTCTCTCCCGCAAACCGTCTTATAAAAATGTGACAAGTACCGAACGATTACACAGAATAAAAAGTCGACCCCCCAAGTTTGAGAGTAATAATAAATTAAATGTTAGTATTTTGACATTTTTATCTTTAATTTATTTAATAGTAGATAATTATTACGAATTCTGCGGATAAATAAGGCTAAGACAACTATTCAGAAAATACTAGTATTCAACCCGTATCTTTCTCTCCTATTTGGGGATCGAATTACACGCGAGTAAGTCTACTAATTAGCGTTAGACTTAAATTTTGTTCAGGGGTCGTCCAGATGTAAAAATTGTACCAAACTTATAACTATACAAAGCTGACGCCTAATTTTGACATCATTTTTGGATTCTTCGGTAAATTTTACTTTTGAACACCAAATAGGAATTCGTTCCGTCAGTTAACTGAGGAATTAAGATTTTTTAAAGTTTGAAACTGTTAAGTTAAATACATTTTTAATCCTTGCAAAACCGATTACAATTGCGGGTAATTTTTTAAAGAACAACTCAACATTAACATTAATTTCAAAATGTATATTTAAAAAGAAATATTTTCACTGAAAACTATTGCTTGTAACCTATGATTTTTTTTTAAGATATCAAATGCTAGAAGCTTCAAATATGCGAATCCAAAATTACAGCTGATTTCACCGAGTAGTTTTTGAGTTATGCTTAAAACACAACAAGCATTCTAGTGTATTTTAAAGCAATTAAAAACGAATTTAACATTAAGAGTTCCAAAGTTTAAGCCTGTTTAGTTCTTAAACTACTTAACCGAATAACTTTCCGTTTGGCATTCGAAGGTAAAATTTGCCGGGGAATCCAAATATGAGGCCAAAAGTAAATGCTTTGAGATTTTTAAAATTTTGTACAATTTCTAAATGCAGATGACCCCATAATCAGATTTCAAGTGTAGCATTAATCAGTAGACGATATTACTAATGATTTGGTACCAGCTGCATTTTTATAGCATGATTTACGGCAGAGTTAGTATGGGTTCTTTTACACGATTGTAAATATGCGGTAGAATTAGTTTTACATGGAAAATTAATGTAATCTAGAAATGGATTTAATGTTTTCCAGAACGCAAAATTTTACTTTTTTAATTTATAAATATTCCGTACTCTTTTTTTTCCCTTTAAAATGTATATTGACATGTAGTCCTTTTAAAGAGCAATTTTTTAATTAATATTTTAAGAGGTCTCAGGACTCTTTAATACTTCAAAATTTTCGAAATTCCGAAATTTTAAATTTTTTAGATGCTAAACTACTATCTTTTCTGCAAATTTTGATATAATTGTTTCTTTGAAATTCCCATTAGGACAGAAATTATGACTTTTAGAACTATACCCGCTCAGTAGTTGAAGCGGCGTTTCCGAAACCGTGAAGTCATTTTTCTCCAAAATACGCTTTTGGGCATAACGCGCAAGATGTGTCAAAAACTTATGAATATTTTTTCATGAAATTTTCAAAACATATGTTTCATGTTAGTCTGTATAAACTGAACCTAAAATTTCTTTTTTATTGTTAAAAATATTTTGTTTAGGTGATTATACCGTTGAAATTTTCAAAATTTTGTATTAGCTAAATACAACTTTGTATTAAAAATATAAAAATGCTTTAAATACAAATTTATTTAGTTTCATGATAAATATTACAATCTCAGGTATAAGTGGGCAGCAAAATTTTCATTCTAATTGCAATATTTAATTTCTAATCCTGCGCGTAAGCTGTTATACCAATTTTCTGCTCGTCAAATGTCCGTTAGTTTCGAGCCCTCTATAAATGCTAATTCTGCACCTTGCAATTTTTTAAATACATGAAATGAAAGAACGTACTTACATCGTTCATTCCAACAAAAATTGTGTTTTAAAATCATATACATTTTAAGATATTAAATGTTGAAAATGGTCTCCTTTTTTTAGCTTTTTCTAATTTTAAGAGTCCTGAGACCCCTTAAATTTTAAAAATTAAAAATTTTAATTTTACTAGTGAATAATTTTACTTCTAGTTTTTCGTTATGAGAATAAATCTTTTTTCATACATCTTCTATTTTTTAAAACAGAAACTAATAAATATTGATTTTCTATGGGGATTTACAGAAATATTTATGAAAAATTTATTGAAAAATATACTTTTTATGGGTATTTTTATTACGAGAATCAAACTTTCAATTTTTTTTTTCACACAACAAAAAATCCCGATGAGAATTTCAAGAAAATATAGCTGAAAATTATTATACAAATTTTCGTAATTTTATCTATTATAGAAATTTTTATATATCAAATTAAATATAACAAATACCGATAAAATACCTCCTGATATAAGCATTTAAATTTCTAAAGATGACGAGACAGCAGAAAATCGAACAACATAAAAAAAAAGTTATGCTTTTTGATCAAATCTCTTTTTTTTCAGATTAACATAATTTTATTTAAAAGTTTTAGTGTATTTTTGAAGCTAAAAACGTAAAAAAAGGAATTTTTTTAACTGTTTGAGTTCCGAGACCGTTTTAAATGAAAAAAAAATTGTTTCAAGTGCTTTGAATTGTAAAAAATATTGAAATAATTTAAAAGCCTGTTTTATTCCTTCCCAATATAATTTAATAACTACATCTTTCATTCTTTATTTATGCTGCTTGTTGTGAAGAAAAAGAATTCATGCTCGATTTTCCATTTTCGTTATATATTTTGCGGCTAATACCTCAGCCAAGCTTTCTTCTACCACTGATGAAAATATTTTTGTATTTAAGGACAAAGACCGGCGTATTTCAGTAAAGCTCCAATTATTTGAACTCTAGACATCTGAATCGTCAAATATGGAGGACAATCAGGATACAAAATATTACATTAAAAAGGAAAAAATTATTGAAATACAAATTGTATGTATTAGTTCCTAGCATCCTCCTTTAATTTCTCCTAAATTACCATTTGAACGTACATTAAATAACCTTTAAACAAAATTCGAATCTACACTATATGGCCAATAATGACAGGACACTTTCAATTTTAGACCTCTTGTCGATTATTTCAGGATATATTTGTCGAATTTTTCTGGAACTTCAAGATTATGAAGAATATGTTCGACTTCATATTTATCAGCGGCGATTTGATCAGAAGGACGATTAGGGGGCCAACAAAAAAATCAAAGAAAAAGAATAATGTTTGGGATCACCCTGTAAAATGAAATGTACGAAATAATCTATCGCTATAGCTTACGATTGTATGATATTGTACAATATATGTATTCATTTACGGAAGAATAGAACGTATAATCATGGAGATATATCGAATTTTTTTTTAATCCAAAAATTTCTTGCAAATTTTGTGTTTATATCATGCAGGGTTTTTTATTAAATTTAACGCCTGTTTCAGAAAAATTGACAAAATGTAGTAGAAATAATATGATATAATTGGAATGTAAATATATTAAATATTTGATGAAATATGAGCAGTTGTGTGAAATATTTTTTATCTGTGCATACGCGCACGATAAAAAAAAAAAAAAAAATCATGATTTGATAGTCAACTCTAATGGTGCAACTCATAAAAAAAAGACTGCCAAATATCGTGAAAATTCTGAAAGATATCGATGATAAACTGAGCTGATTTTTAGTTGTTCTCTAAAAACTGCTAAATGATAAGGGGTTTTCCATAAATTGTCGTTTTAAATTTTTACTTTTTTAAATTTTCATTTTTTATTGATGCTTTAGTTCTTCTTGAAAAACCACCAAAACGAGCCTATACCAAGAAAAAAAGAAGTATCAAAATCTAAGCATTTCTTCTAAATCTACTCGTCGACATTCATTAAGTACAAACTCCTCTGCTGAAAGCCAGATAATAAAAAAAAGGGAATTTGTGTAAAATCCCTTATCATTCAGCAGCTTTTGGAGATTCGCTCAATATATTGCCAATATCTTTCTGAATTTTCACGATATTTGACTGACTTTTTTTTATGAACTGCTCCATAGAGTTCACTATAAAATCATGAAAAAAAAATTTTATCGTGAGCGCATGAGCAGATAAAAAATATTTCATACAACTTCTCATATTTCATCAAATATTTAATATATTTACATTCCAATTGCACTATGTTATTTCTACTACCTTTTGTCAAATTTTCTGAAACTCACATTAAATTTGGTGAAAAGCCTTGCATGATATAAACAAAGAACATACAATAATTTTTTGAACTTTAAAAAAAAATCGCTATATCCCCACGAATATACGTTCTATTGTTCCACAAATGAATATATATAGTACAATATCCATATATTCGTAAGCCATAGCGATAGATAATTTCGTGCATTTTATTTTACAGGGTGATCCCAAACATTATTATTTTTCTTTGATTTTTTGTTGCCCCCCTAATTGTCCTTCTGATCAAATCGCCATTGATAAATATGAAGTCGAACATATTCTTCATAATCCTGAAGTTCCAGAAAAATCCTACGAATATATCTTTAAATATTCGACAAAGTGTCTAAAATTGAAAGTGTCTGGTCATTAATGGCCGTGTTGTGTATATATAACACTAACACGATAATTTCCATAATTATGCACAAATCTTCTCCAAACTGATACATAAAATCAAGGGGCAGAAAATCTCGGTCAAGTTCGTTAATGAAGAAAATCGGACCAAGGGGGTGGAAATAGGGAGGGGTGCTGTGAAAACCGAAAAAAACCCACTTCTTAATTATAATACGTATAAAATTAGTTTAAAGTTATTACTACTTCTAGGAAAAGGGCCAAAACCTTATGTATGACAGATTTTTGATAAAATTAAAAATGGGTCCAAGGCGCGAAAAGAAATAGGGTTTTAGGGAGAAAAAAATTCATAACTTCTCCAAATCTCAAGATATAGAATGCAATTAAATTTATTATAATTTTTTTTAAATATTATCTACTTTTTTTTTTTTTTTTTTTTTTTTTTTTGACAAACTTTTGATAGAACCAACTCTTACCGCAAACAACATTAAAAACGGAAACAAAAAAGGTGGGGGATTGAAGAAGATAAAAATTCATAACTTCATCAATTCACAAGATATCCTATCCGCTTAAATTTATTATAAATCTTATTAATATTATCTACAACTTTTATATCGAAAAGTTTTTGATAGGACCAATTTTTACAACGAAAACAAATTAAAAATACATAGCGTTTGAAGAAAAAAATATCGTATTAACATGATTCTGATTCCAGCTCTTACAGAAAAATGAAATTAAAAACATCAAAAGCGGCCAGATAAAATTATTAAGCTGGGTTATCTCTAATCTTGATTTAGTTTTTGTTGGTGAAATTAGTACTTAACTTCGAAATCTACCTGCGCCCGTAGGTAGGCCGAACCGGCAAGGATTTTTTTCATTTAAAGGTATTTTCGAATGAAATTTTATTTGTTAAATATATGTTTCTATCATGAACATATTGCAGGTGAAAAAATACTGAAAACTTAATACATATTTTTTTAGTTAAAATTTAAAAATTTAAACACATTTAATTTTCAATATAATTCTTGAACCACTTGCCTGATTTGCTTAATTTTTGGACTATTGTCTACAGAAAATTTAAATTTGATTTACGATTTTTAAAAATATTAATTATAAAGTTCATAATAAATTTTAAATTTAAAAAAATGAGTTTTTTGATGACTGACTTTTTTGCATTAATTAGCATATTTTCACAAATCTCACTTAAAATCAAAAATCCTGAAGACAATTTATTTGAAAAATGACACAGAAACTCTGATGAAAATTTCATACATATACCTTATAATGAATTTTAGATATAATCATTCAAAGTTGACAAATCATGAGAAAGTTTGTTTAAAATAAATGAAGTTAACCTTTAAGGTACTGAATTGTGAATTCATGAAAATTTTATCTTCTAAAGCATTTTTCGTGAATTGTTGAAACTACATTTGAAGATTTACATAATCATTTAATAAATTTTAGAAGGATTGAAGCATTTAGAAGGACTCATTAAATTTGACTTTATAGGGATTTGTGCAATATTTATAACCCCCACTCAAATCTTTTACTTTAACTATTTTTCTTAGTATTTTCTAGAATTAGGAAATGTACAAATATAATGTTCTTACAATAGAAATATAGAAATATTTCCGAATTGAAAAATCCGCCCCCCCCCCCCCTTAACGCCAAGAAAGCTGAAAAGATACAAAGGCAAAAGGAATTATCCTTTTAAAAATATTTTTGTTTTGTGTAACCCATAATGCTTTTGGAACAAGTGTAACTCATTCTAAACTGTATTACCACTAATCGATGTATTAAATGAATTTTATAACAAGTTATTTTAATGGTACTTATAATTACCGTCAGTAGATAAAGGGTTAAAAGTTTCCTTTTTTTTACTTTATCGCGCGTGGCATCACAAGACAAAAAATATTTATATTTCCAAATATAATCATGATAAAAGATATGCGGTTTGCGGTATTTAACTCTAAAACTCCTTTTTTTTAAGCCAATAAAACATTTTTCTTTTCTTTTTTTTTAGATTTTCTGTCTTGCCCCCCTTAAAGAAATCTACCGCAAAGTTTTTTTTTATTATTATTATTTTTTATTTGACATATAGTGTTAGGAAATGTAGGAAAATTTAGGAACAGTACGAGTCCTGTCTTAACCCTTAAATGCCTGGTGTTGCTTTTCGGCAACATACCCAATTTAGGCTCTAAAATACTATTAGAATAATATTGAAGCCATAATGCCTAATGTTGTCAATAAAATACATTCTGAAAGTATTATTAAATCGATTTTCAACATGTAGATGGCAATACGTGTGCTGTTTAAGAATAAAGATAGATTTATTTTTCAATTGTTGCTACTTGTTCTTTTTGTTTTGTTTGGGAGCTTACGAAATACCCTATTTTGACCTGCAGTGAGCAAGTAAAATTTATTTATTATTATAGTTCCTAAAATTCTTGTGTGTTTAATATTATAGAATTTTATCAACGGAAATTATTTTTGCAATTAAAGACCAGTATTGCCGATTAGTAACAAACTGTTTTTTAGCCGTAAACTATACTTAAAACAAAATATGATTTTTTAAAGTATTTTCCCCATGATTTATTTAAAAAATGAAAGCCGAAAAACATTATTACAATAATTTTTGAAAAATCAGTCATTTAAGGGTTAAGGCACCTTCCTTGCAGGCGAAGACACTCGCGGGCTAATACTAAACCTATGGGGAGGTTATTTTCTACTATCTCGTTTGCATTTCGACATTTTTAATTTTTTTTTTCTTTTTTGCATTGGATAGCTGAGGTCCATCTCTACATCGTTCCTTTTTTTAATTTTTCGATTTTGGTTGCAGATATTTTTTTATAAAGTCACTTTTACTTTCGAAACCGGTCCCTAAAATGAAAGTGTCATTCTAAAAAATATCTGCAACCAAAAACGAAAAAGTACAAAAAGAGCGATATAGAGATGGATCTCAGCTATTCATTGCAAAAAAAGCTATTTAAAAATGTTGAAATACAAACGAGATATTAGAAAATAACTTCTCCATAGGTTTAGCATTAGCTCAGGAGTGTCTCGCCTGCAGGGACAGGAGCCTTAAGTGAAAAACAGGTAATGTCATTATTATATTGGAGACACATGTGGTAGGAAAAAGTAAGAAAGTTAGTCTGGAATTCCTACAGTTTTTATTCATAGACCAATGTCAGACAGGCGTCTTTTTTGCTGCTTTTTTGTTTAAGTATTATCCATTCACTCATGGATAATACTTAAGCAAAAAAGACGCCCGTCTGACATTGGGGGATTATTTACTCTTAGGGATATTTTTCTTGAATTGTTCGAGGTACATGACCTTATTTTCAGCATATATTTGATCTTACCTTTTTTATGAAAGAAAAGATATTTTAGAGAATATCGTTTTCGAAATATAACTTTTTTATGCCGTATTAACCAGATTTCGGCATATCCTGATTTTGTCCAGCAAATATTTTTCCAGATAGCTGTAGTTTCACTGCAGGTTCATCACTTTTGGTTCAAATAAAGGTGTGGTATAGTAGCATGTGATAGAAATATTAAAAGTGTGTGTCTAAAGCAGATTTTCTGCTGCAATCAAATGACAAAACAAAACCTGTATCAATCAACCCTTCTTTACGCCAAAGATGGTGTAGGTAAAAAATATATATTTAAACATATAAATAACTAATTTTTAAATTTTATTTGCCATGTTCTATATTGTATCTATATTATACGGCAAAAACACATCTTTTCTTTTTTGACATTTTCTATTTTGGGGAACGAAAACTAACAAATATTGATCTGCTATCGGGATTTATAGAAATCTATATTATAAAGCAAACACCGTGAGTATACGCCGACGTTATAATGACAGTGCCAACCTTTGAGCAATTAATTTCTCTTTTACTACAAGTATTTTTAATTTCTAAACAACGCACAATTTCAATTTTAACACCATCTAATTAAATGAAATGTTCTTTCAAATGCAATTTGCTTGAAGCTATATCTCAGATTACTGATTTTTTTTTAAATAATTTCCAAGCATGATATTTTTAAATCTATCTCTATCATGTACATTACCATTTAACCGTAACAATTACGGAAGAAAAACGCGTTTGCACCTAAAACAATATAAATATTTCAGCATTTGTTTCCTACTAATATTCTATAACGAAATTACTCCGTCAATAAATATGTAAAATAACAAAATAACATAAATAAAACATAAATTTAACAGACATGCTAGATGGTTAAACCATTGAAATTAGCATAATCAAAAATTTTGCTGTAGGTAGTGATATTTATGGCGGTTTTTTTCGCTATTATCTCCTGGTATGCGGCTAATACCACTGTAAAAAAAATACTGCCAGTTTTCCGGTAGGAATCGGAAAAATAGTTGCCCTTATCGTACCGGAATAATTTCCGACCCAGCTCGGAATAAAATCCCTAAAAATAAGGAAATAGTCAGTAAAACGGTATTTTACGGATTTTATAACGATTTTACTGATTATATTCCGAGCTGGGTTGGAAATTATTCCGGTACGATAAGGGCAACTATTTTTCCGATTCCTACCAGAAAACTGGAGTTATTTTTTTTTACAGTGCACTGTAAAAAAAAATCTGCGACTGTTACAGGACTGTTAACACAGTGACTGTTACGGGAATTTTTGTTGTTGCCGTTACATAAAAAGTTCTAGGAATCCCAGTTTCCTAGAAAAACTTTAGTAGCTTTACAGATTTTTTTTTACAGTGTACGGAAATATCGATTTTAATAATTTTAAAACTTTATTTCAATACATAATTGATATTTTTTATATAAATGCATTTTGGTGCTGTTAACTGCAAATTAAAAAAATACATTAAATGTAAAAAAAAAACTATTAGAGTTTTCCATTTTTAAAAACAGGCTTTTACTTATGTTCTGCTATCCGGGAAGCCCGGGTTAGATCCTCTAGTATTAATAAGTTAAGTATTAGATATGCTAACAAGCAGTACACTTCTTTTATTTTAACGCAATTTTTCGCTTCATATGTTACGATTTCAGAAAATTGTGTGGCACGGAAATTTTGTCGCCTGTGTTAACTTAAGAAAAAAAAAAAAAAAAAAAGACTAAGATAGTAACAATTATTTCGAAATTTTGCACTGTTAAAACATAGTAAAAATAATATTCCAACTATTCTTTGGGTAAATAAAAACTACAATTAAATAATTTTAGTTTATTTTCTTTAATTAATTTTTTAATAAAAATTAGTGGCACAGGAATAGATGCTAAGAATAGTTCAGTGACCCATAGCCATTAAAATGTTCAATCTATTGTGTGACATATTCTTTTTGGTTTTATTTATAGATTGATATCCATTTAATTGCAAAATTATATAAGTTTACACTTATTACACTTATTACGCTTATGTTTATTACACTAAAACATTTCTTCAGGTCAAAAATATAATACGTATATATCTATAGTAATATTATTCGGCATTTACCCACAGTTCAATATTAGCAATGCAATCGTTATTAGCATTCATACAAAGTTGTTTTAATGAAAGTTTATGCAGTTAAATATCTGTTTTCTAAACAAAGTGTGCCACTTCATGACACAATTACGAAATAATTTCTACTCTTAAGTTTCAGATTTGAATTAAACTGTTTCTTTTTTATTCACTAGGGGGCTCCGCTCCCTACGAGCGACGCTCACCAACCCCCGTTCAGACACCGCAGTCTCTAAAAGCACGCTAATTTGATCAGCTTTAAAAAGATTTTGGAAGATTGAATTATAATTTAAAAAACAAAGGCGATCTCCCTTTAAACGGGTTTCTATTCATTTCTCACTTTGATTGGGGAATTTTAAGGAAAAATCAGCTGCTGTTAAAAGATGAAATGGCTGTTTTTGTCTTTGATTAAATAACATTAGTTAAACATTTCAAAGTCATCTAATATAAAATGAATTAAGTAAGCAGAGTCTTTGCCTCCGGTATTTTTTAACAAAACAAAAAAAAAATCCTTTTAAATAAGACATTTTAAATATAGCCTTTTTAATTTGACGTAATTTTCACCAAACGTTTCTTTCCCTTTTTAATATTCACGTGAAATACTTTTGTTAGAAATAAAATATTATTTGCGCTGTCCTAACAAAATGGTTGAAAAGTTCATGTAAAAATATCAAATAAATGTCTCGCGAAATTTTTAAATTTAAACTGTTTTGCAATATTATTTTTTGTTCATTTTACGTAATAAGTGTAATGTGACATAAATGTGGCGTAATTTCTCCTATTTAAGACTTCTAACGCATGTTAATGAATTTGTTATTTTACAATATCCTTTCTCTTTTAAAATTCACGTGTAAATATAGTTTTTATGAAGTAATTTTCAATAAGTTCCTGCTTTTTATACATAATTATTTAATTCTAATTTGAAATTTTTTTCTGTTTAGAAAAGTCACGTGTAAATAAATTTTTAGTTTGAAGCAAACATTATTGTTTGCGCTGTTTATACAGTTGGCAACAGTTTAAATTAATACCATTTTCTAAAATCAGTAAAAAATATCTCTCGAAATGCTGAAAATTTGAATTTAAAATAGAAATAAAACCTCAAAAAATGAGTCAAATTAAAAAAAATTAAAGCAGTCTGCACACCGGGAAATTCTAACGTATAAAATGATCTAAAAATGAATTAATTCCCATGCATAGTTTTTGCTCCTATAAAACTTTTTTAATGGAACGACTTCGTCCAACTTTAGCATTAAATATCTCTTAAAATAATTCTTCGATTTGAAAACTGTCTGCATCAACGTGTTTATCAAACATTTCTCTATAATACCGTCGATTTTCATATTTTTGTATGCAATATTTTTCGTAATATTAACGGAGAAAGACCTTCGGTCACAAAAAATTCAAAACCGGCGGCGGCGGGGCGGGGACAGCGTAAGTTACTTTTTTTTAGAATAGAGAGATTACTTTCTTCTATCTTTAATAGAAGAAAGTATTGTAATCGAAATTTTTTTCGACTTCCGGTTTTCGACGGATTTACACGTTTTAGGCGTCAGAGATCACAAAAGACATGTTTATACAAAATGTCTGTCTGTCAGTCCGTATGTCCGTCTGTCCGTGTGTCCGTGTGTCCATGTGTCGCCATTGTACCATCAAAAATCGTATGAAGTTATGCATGGAATTGAACCAATTTTTTTTTAAGTTTTTGGCTATGGCAAGCAGGTCCTCCGTTAATTTGGAAAAAATCCGCACTGTAGGGGGCACTGTAATAGCGATTTTTGTGCATTTTGAATATTGTACCATCGAAAAGTTTATGAAGTTATGCATAGAATTGAACCAAATTTTTTGTGTATGTTTGTGACCATAGCGAGAAGGTTCTCCGTGAATGTAGAAGAACTCCGCCCGTAGGGGGCGCTGCAATAGCGATTTTTGTGTATTTTGAATATTGTACCATCGAAACGTGTATGAAGTTATGCATAGAATTGAACCAAATTTATTTGTGTACATTTTTGGCCATGGCAAGAAGGTCCTCTCTAAATTCTGAACATATCCGCCGGTAGGGGGCGCTGTAATAACGATTTTTATGCGATTTTGTGCATTTTGAATATTGTACCACCGAAAAGTGTATGAAGTTATTCATAGAATTGAACCAAATTTTTTGTGTATGTTTTTGGGTATGGCAAGAAGGTCCTCCCTGAATTTGGAAAAATTCCGCCGGAAGGGGGCATTGTAATAGCGATTTTTGTTCAATTTTCAATATTGTACCATCGACAAGTGTATGAAGTTATGCTTAATTCTAATAAAAATAAAACTAAATTATAAATAATAATAAAACTAAATTATAATGAAATATTGACATGAGATAGAAGAAAGTTTTGGGATTGGCACATCCAACTAGTTTTTGTTTTAAAATAATATGAGCTCACAGAAACTAGTTACAAACATGTTGTTTTAAGCTAATTTTTTGGACTTGAAAATCACTTGAGAGTGGTCATTAGTTAGAGTTGTCTATAATCGAGGAACATACGAAACTAGAAACATAATTATCAATCCCTTGTAACCTAAATTTTCTGATTTTTGCGAAACTTTCTGTTTTTTAACTACCAAATACTGTTTATTGTTGAAAAAACAGATTTTTTTCTTTAAAGTTGATTATGTGGAGAAAAAGGTTACTTAAGACTTCATTTAAATACCACCGTAAAATATATGGGTACCTAATGAACTTTCTGTTTTTTAACTATCAAATCCAGAATATGATTTTCTTTTCTTTTTAAACAGAAAAATCCCAAAAATATTCCGAAAATTGAATATTTTTTTTACTGGCATTCCAGTTGATAGTTAATTCCGTAAGAGCAACTTTTTGGTTTGTTTGTTTGTTTTAAGGGTGTATTCGAAAAAATATTTTTCCACCTTCAACAGCTCGAACTTCTCTGAGACATTTTCAGACTCATTTTTAAAAGTAAGAACATGAAACTTGCTGAGGTGATTTTTGAAGAGATGTATAAGAGGCCGTGTTATTTCATTTTTCGCACAATTTATTAGAATTTGAGTTTTAAACAATTATTTTCTCAGTATGACCAGCCCCACCAGCGGCTGAGAGGTTCTGCTCTCGAAGCTGGTAGACGGGAGGTGCTGGGTTCGATCCCAATCGCGCCCGTCGGCCTAATCGTTCGGAGTTTTCGTGGTTTTCTTCGAACCTTGGTTCTCCAAGCGTTAATACGGGTTAGGTTCCCTTAGAAAGACCTCCACGGAAGGCACTCCCCACTTAGGGCCTATATCCCACGTGCAGATAATTGGCCGACATAAATACAACCAACCAACCAACCAACCTCAGTATGACCATTTTTTTTTTCATTCCCAGATCTCCCGCTTCCAAAAAAATCGGTTCAAAATGCAAACTTTGACAGCATTTTTTACAATATTATCTGCATTTATCAAAAAATTGAGAAGCACGGCATGTTATGTAGTTTCTAAATAAGAGAATTTCCCAGTTTGATGCGTTTGAGAGCAAAAATGAATTTAAAAATGAATCAGAAAATAAGCAGTTTGGATTGGAATACACCCTTAAACGTTAATACATCTTCTTTCCCTAACATTAAACATATACATTTGTCTTCGACATTTCTCATGATGTCATTGTCCTTCATGTATTTAAATCATGTAAGTTATTTTTAGAATTTATTGTTTTATATTGGAGACTATAGCTGACAAATTTTATTTTTCTCTTAGATGATTACTGTCTTTTTGCTAGTATAAAATAACTTTTTAAAATTTTACATGTGTCCTTAAGCCAAATTTTTCCTCACTTCACGAATTTCTTTCTAGACGTTATGCAATTTGAGTTAGTATCTTTTTAAGTAAAAATAGATATGTTTTTAGCAGCTGTGCCTGCTAAAAGAACCGACTGTTCCTAGGGCCTTAAGGGGGTTCTCAAATCCAAAAGAGCAACTTTCTGACATAAGTTTTACTTTATTTTTGTTCGAAAATGCATGAAACTAGCTGGTGTTGTTGTTCAGAAACTATGCAATTGAGCTGTTTTTTCCATTTTTTTGCAAACGTAATAGATCTTTCAGAAAATAATGTCAAAGTGAGCGTTTTGAACCGAATTTCCGCGCGAAGGGAGAAAGAGACTCAAGAGAGGGCGAAAAACTGGTTTGTCACGTGATCAAAATTCCTTATAACTCAATAGGTAATTGATTGATCAAAAAATGGAAAGAACAGTTCAATTCCAAATCACTTCCGTGGCCAGGCTTTGAAATTTTATACCTTTCCGTTAAAAAAATGAACTTGTAAATGTGTCAAAACGTTTTGCGCTTGTTGAGCAGAGCAGTTAAGAATACCCTTAAGTCAAAATATATATAAGCGTTTTAAAAACTGATACAAGGCTTACATAAAGGGGATATTCAATGACAAAATTTAAAGAAAAGACAAGCTGGGAAATAAAATCAATTTTTATTTTAGTGACTTCAGAAATTTAAAGATTTATATTATGTCTAAAATTTACTGAAAGATCACTAAGGTGAAATTAAATAAATTGCATTTTAAAAAACGTTACATTACTTTGAATTGCGATTGAAATTATCTTAATAGTGTGTGATATTTTTTCGTTACATTGAAATATTTTGATTTTTAAAAGGATTTTTACATATTTGTAAAACGTATTTGAATATGATATTATTGTGGTGGTATTATTGGAGTTGTCTCATGAAGGAAATTCATTCTTGTAAGTTTCAGATTTAATGCAAATTTTATGAACACTTTACAGTGGAAAAAATTATTATTTGTCAGTCGTGTTACGAAAAGTTCGCACATCGAATATTTGTAACTGAAAGAAAAAACTTACTTGTAATGTCTTTCTTTATTTTCATATATCGCTTCTTATAATATGTGTAATAATTTTGAAATTATATTTTTTTCAAATTCGGCCATTTATTTGTACTAACCCTGTAGAATGCGTCCAAACTGACTTTTCTCTGTTTATAGAAACAAAACCTTTACTACTAATACACAAAATAGCCTCAAAGTGCTGTTTCTAGTTTCCCATTCATATTTTTTAAAGTTTATATGCAATGGTAGCCAAAAATGTAATTAAATCTGTTTTATTTTTCATAAAAGGTTTTTTTTCTCTGTAAAAATAATATTTAATGAGTTTTTATGTAATTTTTAGAGTTTTGAAAGGGTAATTTCTACTAACATTTCTGCTGCTTAAACATTTCGAAATGTTTCTAAATCATAATGCGAAAGTTTTTTCCCTCAGATCGACTATTTATCAGAAAATATTAAAGTCGTTAAGATAATTTCGGTTTATTAATTTATTTTTACCTGATGATTTAAATGCACCTTTTTTTAAGGTTCTTACTTTAATTCGTGTCACACTCGAAGAAATGTTCGTTAGAGCTCTACATCATCGTTTTATTTACGGAATGCTGGATTTAAGTGAAAAAAAATGCAGGTAAAAACATTCTGAAATACCTGCGAATTTATGGGAGTAGTTAGCGTAAAATATCCAATTTTTTCATCATTTTTTTTTTAAACTAACGGAGTAATTGGCCCTAATTGCTCAATAAAATTCTCTCATAAATGAATATTTGTAAATGGGAATTAATTCAGCACCTATTTTTCTTCTCCTTTACACAGAGAGAACTTATGTTGAAAAACAAGTAATAAAGGAGATGAAGACTTATACGTTTATGCTAGGGATGTTGAACATATTACCAGAAGACACTATACATTATGAACCTCGTAAGTTAGATCATTAAGCACTAATTAAACCTCCTAATACGTCAAGTGAAAATTAATGAACGACTATACTCTTTAATAAAATGTTAATGTGCGAGCAATATCGTTAGGGGTGGTACCCGTTGTAGTGAAAACAGTTGTAAAATTTAGGCAGGTATAAAGCGGAAAGGGGGAAGCCGTTTTTACAGTTTGACATGAAAACATCTTTAAACGGAGCTGTACATGTCATAAATTACTGCTTTTCAAACACAGTACCTAAAAAAAATCGTGGAGAAAAGGGAACAGCTCTCTACGTTTAACCGAAGTAATTACGGCAAATGGATTGCTTCATGTATTTAAAAACGGTCTCGTCATATATTCACCACCGAATTTGGCATTGAAAAATTGCTCCTTAAGTTGTTGAAATACGCTTTGAGGTATAGGAGAGGAAGAAAAATGTTTATAAATAGAATAAATGTCCGCATTCAAGACTTAAGCAATAACGCCTATTCATTAATATATTTAATTACAAAATTAAATTTGACTTGTAACATTTTTTAGATGTAGGTTGGTAATTAGCGAAGTTCTCTTAATATCAAATAGACCGTTTCTTGTTCAAGCGTATATGGGGCATTCTCACAATCTTTTGAGTTTCAGGAATAAAAATCTGGTGAAATTAAACTTGCTAAAATAACATTTTAATCTGATAGACGAATGCCTTAATGATTCAAAATAAAGTAAAAAATGGTCAGCAGCGAAATTTTTTTTATTTAACTGAGGTTCAAGTTAAACTTGCGAGTTTCATTTTCCTTACCATTTTACCGCTAAAACTTTTTTATGTTCTTCTAAATTTTTACTTATAATGAATTTGCATATTACACACAGGATATTCAAATAAGAAATAATAACAATGTAGTATTTTTAGTACAAAATTTTGGTTATATTTTGGTATATTTTGACGTTGTCTTAAAGGGGTGTTAAAGAAGGGACGGTAAGGTAAAAAAAGTGGAAGGCATAGGAAAAAAGGAACAGTAAGGGAAAAAAGGGGATGGTAAGGATTGGACGATAATGAAAATTACCACCTGTTTTTAGGCAAATCATGTTAAGACTAAGAGATAGCCACAATGTTCATTGATTTTTAGAAACAGTTATTTACATTGGATTAAATTTAAAAAAAAATTAATTTACCTCGAAAAGTGCAGGAATAAAACTTGGGGACGGTAAGACTACCAATAAAGCCACGATGCTTGAAATTGATATTTAAATGTTTATTTAAGTTCTGCACTAAATTTCCTGTCAAAGAATTTAGACATTCTTTCTCTAACTCTGTATGAGGAAAAAATTGAAAAAAAATATGTGGCTGCATCTGGAGGGATTTTCTGTATAATTTTAGAAGAGGGACGGTAAGGAATCTAAAACCCCGGGACAGAGTTTTAAAAAAAATAGCAACCGTAAAAATGAGTGCAGGTTAATTTTTTGCTACATATTTATATAAAACAATAGTCCCAGTTTCGGAAAAAAAATTACATCGAATAACTTTTATTGAAACAATTTTATACAAACAGCTCCAAACTTAAAAATCAGCCTCAGGGACACGGGACGGTATAGGAGTTTCCTGGATATTTGGACCCCCAACATGGTTAAAACTTATTTATCTCGTTAATATTGTTATGCAGCCCAGTTGCCCAGTATATGAAATAAAAAAAAACACAAGAATATGTACTAAAATAAAAATTATTATTCAGGGACTTAAAAGTCAAAAGATTCTGAGAATGACCCATATATATATATATATATATATATATATATATATAATTATTTATTTATTTATCTTTGTTATACAAATGATTAATCCCTATTAAGTAGATTTCGTATGAAATACTACCTATTACATTCTCCCCTATGTTTGAATTTCTGAAAAATTTTTGCAGATCAACACCGATCATGACCCCTAGAACCCAAAACCACCCTCAGTAAAAAACTTTATCTATCTATCTATATAAATTCTCTGTATAGATTAAATGGGTATGGTAGTAGAATATATTGAATATTAACATTTGTATTTATTTAATATTTTTATGAATAATGATATATAATATGGTATTATTTATATATTAGGATTTGTGTGGTACAGCAGTTGATATATTTTGAAATCATTATATTTTATTAGGTTTATCTCATGACATTTTGATAATAATAGTATTAAGTTATACTAGATTGCAGCACCAATATTTAATTTATATTTTGTCTTCTGTTGCTTCTTTTAGAGTAATAATTTCAATTTTTTACACTAGGTGGTACTGAATGATGGATATTGGCGATATTGTAAACTAATAGTTTTGGTATTTTTCACTTTAGTTAAGAAAATAAAAAAATTTTAAATGTGTTTATAGGTATATTGGATACTAATAATGTAATTATTTTCTATTTATATTATAGTAATTCAATTTATCACGGTATTTCAAAATGGATTAACTGAATCCATTAGGTTTTAATATCCGTTAATATCTGTGTTAACTTAACTATTAAAATAACCTTAAACTTATCGTGCTTTTGGATACCATGTGCAGGAGTATATTTGGATAAAAACTGGGATTTTATTCGGTATGTTGTGTAATATTACTATTTTTACATGCTATAAATTAAATATTTAAAGGTTTTATTGCTTTTACCTTTTCATGGCATTTAATTATTCTGTTTTCATATTGAAACTATTCTCTTGGTAATATTGGTCGTTTGAGTACAGGAGAAAAAAAAATCAGCTTGTAGCTTTTTTTCTCACTGAAAACGACTGATTTGCCTATATCATTGAATACTGTACTCTTGATAACGTAATTCAATATATAAGCTTTTCAATTTTCTTTATCGGTATCCATATTCTTCCTTTTTTTTCTTCCATATTAATTCTTGTAAAATAGTACAAGGCACTTTATTTTATACATAGCAGCTTGTATATTATATGTTTTTGGTATCCATATTAAGTGAGATGGGGGAAACTGTATTATTGTCATTTCATTCATACTATCGCGATTTTGATGGTGGTCGGTAGTGTTTAATTAATGGTTATATATATATATATATATATATATATATCACTTTCTTCTTTACACGATAACTTCCACAATTCTGCACGAATCTTTTCCAAACTGATACATAAAATCAAGGGGCATAAAATCTCGGTCAAGTTCGTGAATGGGCAAAATCGGATCAAGGGGATGAAAATAGGGAGGGTTTTTGTGAAAACCGAAAAAACCCCATAACTTCTTAATTTTTGTACATATCAAATCAGTTTAAAGTTTTTATTACTTCTAAAAATAGGGCCAAAAATTTATATATCACAGATTTTTGATAAAATTAATAATGGGCTCAAGGGGCGCCAAAAATAGGATTTTTGGGAGAAAAGGAATTCATAACTTCGTGAATTCTAAAGATATCAAATCCAATTAATTTTATTATAAATCTCCTTAATATTACCTACAACTGTTGTGTTCACAAGTTTTTGATAGGACCAATTCGTACCACAAAAAAAAAAAAAAAATTAAAAACGAAAACAAAAAGGGGGAGTTGAAGAAGAAAAAATTTTATAACTCTGTCAATTCACAAGATATTGTCTCCTCATGAATTTATCATATATCTTCTCAATATTGTCTACAACAATTATACAGACAAGTTTTGATAGGACCAATTCTTACAGCAAAAACAAATTAAAAATACATAGCGGTTGAAGAAAAAAAAATCATCTTGATAAGGGTGTATTCAAATCCAAACTGCTTATTTTCTGACTCATTTTTAAATTCATTTTTGCTCTCATACGCATCCAATTGGTAGATTCTGTTATTCAGAAACTATATAATGTACCGTAATTATCGATTTTTTGATAGAGGCAGAATATCTTTCAAAAAATTATGTCAAAGTGGGCATTTTGAACATAATTTCCCGAAGCGATTGTGTTAGAAACGAAAAATATTGTCCTACTGAGGAAATAATTGTTTATAAATCAAGTTTCAATTAATTGAACGAAAAATAAAAACATAGATCGCTTATAAATCTCTTCAAAATCGCGTCAGCAAGTTTCATATTTTTTCTATTAAAAATGAATATGAAAATGTGCCAGATAATTGCAAGTTGTTGATCATGGAAAAGTATTTTTTTGAATAACGCCTTAACATAATTCTGTAAAACCAGCTATTATATAAAAATGAAATAAAAACTCGTCAAAAGCGGCCATATAAAATTGTTAAAGTGGGTTTATCGCTAATTATGATTTAGTTTTTGTTGGTGAATTAGTATACTTAACTTCGAAACTCGTCAAAAGCGGCCAGATAAAATTGTTACAGTGGGTTTATCTCTAATTATGATTTAGTTTTTGTTGGTGAATTAGTACACTTAACTTCGAAATCTACCTCCGCCTGTAGGCCGGGCCGGCAGGGATTTTTTTTATATATATAACTACTCTGTCTTTTTATTTATTTATTTAAACTAAATATATCATTTAATAAAACTAGTTTATTTTATACTCTCTAAATTTTAGATGATAATACGAATCGGTAGTATAAATTGCTCTAGATAATTTATGAACTGTATTAATAAGTCTAAGAAAATATGAGGACGTATGTTTCAAAACTTGCTTTATCCAGAAAATGAAATTTGGAGAGATCGCTAAAAAACCTTTGACTGCATCCATTGATTTTCATTGTAAACCAAGATTTTACAATGTCCGAAATACAGATTAAAACTAGTTTTTCGGCAGATTGTAGTATTTTTTAGATGCGGGTTTACCAGTAGAATAAATTTATACAGAAAACTCGATTTTTGAAATTTTGGATAAGGCGAGTTTTAAAACTCACGTCCGCATATATTAGTGTACCTTTATTTATATACTATTTCAGCGATCCTATGGTCTTTACTTTTGTAAGCCTATTCTACCCCTTTTCCGAATGTTATTCTTTGTTTTATTTAATCGTAGCATATTCAAAGATTAAATATAACGAAGTGTACTATTCGTATATAGTGGTAGCAAGGTGCTTACAATAGAGCAAAAAAACTAAAAAAAAACTACGATGAAATTATTTCTAGATAGCAATTTGTCGGCAGACTTATCTTTTCTCCAGAATATACCAATTCATCAAGTTTAATATGCGAAAATATGTTTTTATTTCAACATGAAAATTAAGAAACATAAAAATTTAGCAAACATAAATTCCATTTTTTTAAAAATTGCATTTCAAAAACATTTTTTTCCTAGTCGATGGTGTGAAAATTGTAATTGTGCTATGCTTAAAAGTTAAGAAAATTGCAATAAAAGCGAAATTCATTGGACAGATCATTTCCATCGTCGATATGACGTCAGTGTTACTCATGGACATGTCTTTGCTTTATAATATAGACTTTAAAATATGGTAAGATCAAAAGAACTTCTTTAAAACGCCATAAATTTACAGAAATGCACAAGGTCTTTCGAAAAAATTTAGTCTTTCTTCATCAGGCGCAAAGAACACGTGCTTCTTTGAAAGCAGGAGCAAGATTGAGAGGAAAAGGGTAAGGGAAAGGGACAAGTTGAAGGTGAAGCCAATGAGAAAGCAGAAGGTTTTCGCAAAAAGACAGTGAGGCAAAACTAATATTAAATGGACTAATATAGGTTTTGGTATTAATCAATTGTTATACATATAATTTTTTCATATATATAATTTTTATTTTTTAAAATAATATTAATTTTTATATTTTATTAAGCCTTTTACTTATTTATATACTTATTTATTTATTTATTTTATTTCATTTATTGATTTATTCATTTATATATTTTGTATATTTTTATGAAATGAATTTCCGTACTTTTTTATTCTGCTTTTATTCAATTTGCTTCGTAATTCTCCTTCTTGTCTGTATTCTTCTGATTGGGTAATGCTCTTGTGTGATTGACTGTTACCTTCTGCTTTCCTAATGGCTTTTTTTTCAACGTGCCTCTTTCCCTTACCTTTTCCTCTCAGTCTTGTTCCTGCTTTCAAAGAAGAAGCATGTGTTCTTTGAGCTTGATGAAGAAAGACTAGTAGAAGAAAGTTACTGGTACCAAACGATCGGAAATAAAGTCTACTTTTAAATGATGTATATAAAATTTGCTTAGGGGCCTGCAAACCAAAATCAGACCAAACTTTGTTTTTTTTTTTTTCAATAGCAACACCCAAGTTTGACAATATATTTTAAATTTTTATGTTCAAACTATGCCCAGACACCAAATTTCAAGTGATTTGGATGATAAGTTTTTGAATTATAAACATTCAAAATTTAGAGCTTCTAATGTTAAATTGCATTTTCATATTTTTATTAATATTCCCGGAAATTGTAATCCTAATGTGATAATTTTTTGTGCGTTTATAATGCTAAAAAATCTAAACATAAATACATTAAATTTGTAATTTAAAAAAATTTCATAATCTGAATTAGGAATTAGGAATTAGGAAATTAACATTCGAAAAAAAATATGAATTGCAATCTACAAATTTTTTTATAGATTTATATTTATTATGTCTTGCTTTATGCGAATTCCCAATTTCAAATTTTTTTTCCAAGTAGCTTTTGAAATATGATTAAAACGTCATGATGTCATGACGCATGACGTCAAAATGATGGTTTAATTGATGTGATTCTATGATGTGCAGAAAAGAATAATTTAAAAAAATATATTTTACTTATTTTATTGAAATATTTAGTCTGGCAACAGTCGAAACATATTAAGCGAGCGAAATGGTCATACTGGCAAGAAATAACACATTAATAGAAGTGACATAGCCATTGTGTAGCCTTTCAACAATCATGTACCAAACTTCAATTTAGATACAGCCCCTAAATAGGCTCATTTTAAAATAATAAATTTCTCTGAAACTAATCATACGAACTTCATCAAAATTTGTATTTAGGCTAATTGGAGGGTGTAGAATTTATTTAGGGTGTCAAACTTGGGTATTGCTATTGAAAAAAACAAAGTTTGGGTTCGTTTTGATATGTAGATGCCCCCCTAAGCAAATTGTATATAATCCTTTAAAAGTAGACTTTACTTCCAGTCGCTTGGTACGGGTAACTTTTTTCTACAGTAATTTGTTGCAGAGTTAGTAGGAGTGTTTACTTTTTTTTTTTCCACGACTGTACAGTCTGATTGTATAACCTCATTTGTTGATAATCGGTTAAAAAATTTTATCATCAATACTTATTCACATTGCAGCTGTCTCAGGAAAACACTTTATATCAAATCTGTTTCTAAAATTTCAGCATCAATGATGTAATATTTTTTGTTCACTCGCCAAAATCTTTTTTTTTTCCCTTTCCTCTAACGTAAAATTCAAAATTCAAATTCACTATGTGAGAATGAAAGATAATTCAGTCGAGTGAAAACAACTTTCTAAAGATGCATTTTTCGATGTTCTTTGCTTTAATATAATTTTCTATTCAAAACGCTGCATATTTCTGTAATTGAATCTATAATAGAATTTGTTCGCAGATTCGTCCAAGAAAAATGCCAAAAATTAGCTTATTTAAATGAGTCTCGCGTTAAGCTTAAATTTAATTCTTTAGATTGATTTATTAAAATATCTGGTATTTATTAGATTATGAAAAAATCAATTGAAGCATAGTTGAATTATTTTCATGTGGCACGAATTAGAACCATAAATTCTGAATAGTAATTTTTGCTTTATTTAATGTCAGATATTCTATGATTGCATAAAGTAAAAAAAAAAAAAAAAAAAAAAAAAAAAAAAAAAATTCTTATTTCCGGTATGAAGTCGGAATTTCTGAATAAAAAAGGAGGTGAAACTGATAACCCTGACACAAAATCATTCTGGTTAAATCCATAAATTGTTTTATAAAGTGTATAAAACTTATAAAACTTTAAGAGGTCTTATACCTTTTAATCCTTTATGTACTGAATTATTAATTCACGAAAATTTCCTCCTCTAAATAATTTTTCGTGATTTGTCTAAATTACATTACAAGATTTACATAATCATTTAATAAATTTTAGAAGGACTGAAGGATTTAGAAGGATTCATTAAATTTGAATTTATAGTTATTTTGTGCAATATTTATAACCCCACGCGAATCTTATTTTAAATATTTTTTTTAGTATTTTGTAGAATTAGGAAGTGTACAAGTATAATGTTCTTACAATAGAAATATTTCCGAATTGAAAAATTCCCCCCCTCCCCCCCAAGGCCAAGAAAGCTAAAAAGATGCAAAGGCAAAAAAAGCATCCTTTTAAAAATATTTTTGTTTTGTGTAACCCATAATGCTTTTGAAACAAGATAAAGTAATGTATCTATAACTCATTCTAAATTGTACTGCTACTAGTCGATGTATTAAATGAATTTTATAACGAGTTATTTTAATAGTACTTATAAGTACCGTCAGTAGATAAAGGATTAAACGCGATGAAAATAAAGAAAATATTCAAAGTTTGAATTAGTGTATCTTCAAAAACTTTTTTTGTATTAACATGAAATTTTGACAGTTAATTAAACAGATTGCGCTTTTTAATGTAATACCATTCGAAACTGACAATACTTTTACAGAATTTGTGTAGTGTTGAAATTAAAGTAGCTGTTTTTTGTACTATTTAAGTCATTGCTCGCACATCTTAAGAATATATGTATGGATTGCTGTGAAATTCGGCATAAATAATAAACGCGTAAGTACCGGGTGTTTCAAAAGTTCAGTGCGAAAGTAAAACGCGATAAAAATATAAAAAGATTTATGGGTCGGAGAGACATACGGTTTGCAGATAAATATTCAATGTAGTGCGGGATTTTTTTATGATATCAACAAAAAAATTGTTCAAAATCTTGACAATAGAGGGCGCTACTGCATATAAATCGGTGAAATAATTCTATATTGCTCACACAATGCAAGATTTAGATACAAAAAGTGTACATGCAGTATTCTAAAATGTTTTTGTATCCAAATCTTGGGTTGTGTGAGCAATGTGGAATTATTCAATGGAATTGTCCGCAGTAGCTCCCTCTATCGTCGAGATTTTGAACTTATCTTTTTGTTGGTGTCATAAAAAATCCGTCACCACGCTGAATATTTATCTACAAACTGCATGTCTCTGCGACCCATAGTTCTTTTTTTTTATCGCGTTTTACTTTCGCAGCGAACTTTTGAAACACCCAGTATTTTTAAAATGATCTACTTTTAATTATTTACTATAATAAAATTTTTAGTTATGACTATTTTTATTAATTGAATAATGTAAAATTTTTTGGTTTTTTTAGAAAAATATTTATTTTACATGGTTAATGAAACAATTTTGATCTAAGAGTAGATCATTTTAAAAATACATATGTGCTTATTATATATATCAAATTTCATAACTATCCATGTATATATTCTTAAGATATGCGTGTAATGACTCACAGAGTAAAAAAAAATAGCTATTTAAATTAAACAATAAACAAATTTTTTAAAAGTGTAGTCAGTTTCAAATGGTAGTATTTTAAAAAGCACAATCTGTTTAATTAATAGTTAAAATTTCATGTTTATACATAAAAAGATTTGAAGACTTTGAATGTTTTTGTTGATTTTCGTAACGTTTAAAAGATATAAGACCCCTTAAACTGCATAATAGTGGAAGATTTTATAAACCCTTTCAACCTTTTTTTTTTTTTTTTTTTTTTCGTTACATGGGGTGCCGTGTTAGTAGCTGTTTTTTTTTTTTTGTTGTTGTTGTTGTTGTTGTTGTTTTTTTAAGTTGTGCAAAAAGATCAAATTTTGTGAACTGCATCGCCCCTACATGCTAACTCATGTTGAAATAATGTTTTTAAACACAAGCAGTAGATGGGTGGCACTTGTTCTCTGATAAAATTCTAGTACAACGTACATGTACGTTTTTACTTCTCTTGCTGCAAAATATGAGAACGTACATATAAGCCGTTGATTTTGAAAGTGGGGCAAGTCCATTTTGTAAAATATAAATAAATAAGTAAATAAATAAAAGTTAAAACTCTAATTACAAGTTTACAAAAAATTTATGTTTTTAAATCCATTCACAATAAACATCTTTTGATATCAATATAAATTTGTTACTAGTCATTAATTGGGTCAACGCTATTTCAAATACGGTGATCTTAAAAGTGAGGCAAGTCCACTTTGAATACATTTTTTTTTTCATGTTACGTAATATTAACAAGCACAATCAGAATTTCATCAGGGACACTTTAAAAATCCTTGCTATTTAAATGAAATAATTATATCTATACAACTTATTACTGAATACTTTTTCACTTTCTCCTATAAAATTATATTTATTTTGTGTTCTATTGTAACTTTTATAAAGAAAAGGGAAATATTGAAATAAAATAAAGCTGTATATATTTCATCTAAACCACACCACATTACATCTATTTGACCTTTAAATAGCGTAACATACTCCGTTAACCATGATATAAATAGAGCAGACTGATAAAACGCAGTGTTTAAGGCCTTTGGTGTGACGTCAAATATAAAGCTCTTTGACAAAACAGATGAATTTGAAATAACAGTTCCATTTATTCATTCAACTTGAATATTGAGGGGACCGGGTAAGCTCTGTCTACTCCATCGTAAAATACACCAACTTAATGTACCTTTTTCTCAGAAATGGCGAAATATAGAGGTCTAGAATTTTTAGAGTAGTTTGAGTAACATGCTTTACGTATTTTAACAGACCATTTTCTTTCTAAGTGAACCTGAAAATTAATTATTAATTATTTATTAAAAGGCATTTTTAAATTAGCATTTTTGGTAAGATTTCACTGCCTAAATAAGTCTCAACAAATCTTTAAATCCCTGTGTTAAAGTATACAATATATCATAATAAAAGTATTTAAAAAATTGAGTTCTTAAGTTTAATAGATATTGAAAAAAAAAGAACACAAACATGAAAAATTCAAGTTTTGAGAAAAAGTCAATTAAAGATTTAAATGGCCATTAAGCTGTGACGTACTCTTAGAAAGAATGAATAATTCCAACACTTCTTTTTTTAATATATAAACATGTGTTTTTTAATATATAAACATCGTTGGAAAGATAAAAGTTAATCTATTTAATGATATAAAAAAGTAAAAATTGATTTTTTTCCCAAATTTAGCTTACCTGGTCCCCTTAAACTTAAATAATAAGAACATATACATGTACTTCCAGCATTTGCTGGGAACTTAGTTATTATCACATACTTTTAAAATAACTAGCATATAACTGCTACAAAGATTAATCTTATCTCCGTCAGTTTTTCCTCCCTCCTTCAAAGGAGTTTCGATAATCTAATCATACTTACTCAGTACATCAAACTGGAAAATATATGCATACAGTTACAAGTAAAAGAGAGTGCCTTTACGACCGAAACGGAAACAGAAAAACCGGTTCGGAACGATGTCACTTTGGAACAAATCACATAACAAAATTTTAGCCAGATTTCCAACAATATTAATTTTTTCCGTTATTATGATTATATTCGCTTCAAAGGAAAGTAACGTTTCCAACAAATATTTTTTTTTTCTTTTAAGCAAGTTAAGTCCATGGCCGCATATCAAAACCGTGATTTTTTTCATCTAACACGGATAACTAATAATGCACATTAAATTTCCATAAAAAAGACCACAAAAAATATAAAACAAGTCTGTTGCTGCTTACGAATATTTTAAAGCACATTAGAGCCAAAACCGTTAAATATTTTCATCATTTTTCGTATGTATTTAATAGTATTATTATCATATTTGAACCTTTAGCAATGTAGTACAGTTGGCTTGAATGGAAAATTTATATCGTTCAATAACACATGTGGAGCAAACATTCAAACTATGCTTTCTCCTTTAGATGCAAATTTTCAAAAAACACAAAAAACTGATAACTTAGAAAATAACTTGTTTTAATTCTAATTTTCATTGTGTATTTTTATTACTGGTTATTAGAAAGAATTGTAAGCATACATAAGATATTAAACATAAAACAAATTAATAAAATGCATTTAATATTTGAAGAAATCACGTTTTGGCCGAATTTAGAGGAGGAAACATGTTTTGATTGTTTGACATGTGTATAAAACGCTTTTTGAATGAAATAATTTCAAACTCACAAATAATACAAAAGCATTATTTTATTTGAGCAAATACCGAACTTCAGTTGATTATTGATAAAATAAAATGACAGAATATGGTACCTAGTAGTATTCATTAAATATTTAATAAATAAATACTCGTTTGCCAAAAATCCACTTCAAATATTAAAACCAAAAACTTCATCTAGACAGTCGCACACTTCCCCCTGTTCTTCATTGCAGGCTGGTAAATCATGGATAATGTGGTTGTACCATTTGAAGACATCATCAGGTTGATTTTGCCACTGTTCACCATACATTACCCTCAAAAGTTTGTCAACATCTTTTTTTCTTTTCAACTGATATGGCGTGGCTAAGAGGAAGAGATTCTAAAATAATCCTTTGAACACGGGCAACAGTATCTCACTTTTTAAGAAGATTTAGACCAGATTCTTCACTTAGATCTTGAAATCTATAATTCTGGAAGCCTTTAACCTTAACAGTTCTCTTATTTTTCTCTAAAACAATCCGTTTCAATTGCGATATGTATAGTAGGTTTCGAAAGTACAAATTAAGTGACAACTGTGATTGGCAGACTGGAGAAATCACTGTTTGACTGAAGGCAGGCTTTGGAAGAAACTCTCTTTTATTGAAGCGTCAAGTTTTAAAATTGGTTTATAATGGAAGAAAATTTTTTGAGGTTAAAAATACCGTTTATTTCTGTGCAATTTAACACAGAGTTCATGAAACTAACAATAACTCATTTTTTTATTTTTTTGTGAGAAAACACGGTTTGAATGTTTGCTCTTCCCATAAAAAGGATTTCCCCCACTTGCAAAATCAAAGACTCATATACGAGCCTACACCCTGGATCGCAGAAAAAGATCATATATATATAGGTGTACAACTGAAAGGGTTAATAGTTTGTCTTAGTTTCATTGTTTTGTTCATCAATTTATAGCAAGACACTAATATATTTATTTAAATATACTTTGTACGGTTATTTGCGAGTATTATATCAGCAAACGGGATAATCGAGATTCTTACCTCCGCCATTATTTAAGCAATTAATTTTCAAATTAAAGATAATAAGACGTAAAAAAAGTTATCTTTAAAAATTTTAATATAACGTTTTGTTGTTTAGGTATGTTGTGTTCTTTTTTTAATTTTACGATTTTTCAATTTCCAGATTCTTATCATTAATTTCAATCGAAAATGAGCAATTTTATTCCACAGAGATAAAATTTAGTCCAAACAAAAAATGCAAGGAAATTACAGCCCTTGACATGAAAATAACAAGTCGGAAATCGTACGTCAAACGTGGCAAATTAGGTGCGTTCGTACTGTAACTAGTTTTATAAATATTCAGATCTTAGTGCAATAGCTGTTGTACTCTTATGTAAAAATGCATGCATACAAAATTTATTACGATTCTATGTACTAAATTCAGTAATACAAAAATAATAGGACTCCATCTTAAATAGGACATCATCACAATCCTACAATCATTACAATAACCTACAATCATTACCTATCATGGGATATCATTGAATTAATGACATATGATAGGATTCAATAGAATTAAGAAAATTTTTATTACTATCTTTTTAAGTTTTGATTCGATTTTCATAACATTTGAAATGACTCGACAAAATACTACAACGATTATATGAGGACGTGAGTTTCAAAACTCGCTTTATCCAAAATTTAAAAAATCGAGTTTTCTCTATCAATCTATTTTATTGATGAACGTGCATCGAAAAAACACTGTAGTACGCAAAAAACTAGTTTTATTGTGAATTTCTGGCATTGTAAAATCTTGGAAGCAATTGAAGCAATAATCAATTAATCAATGGAAGCAGCCAACGGTTTTTCGCGATTTCCCAAAATTTAATTTTCTGGCTAAGGCGAGTTTTGAAACTCATGTCTGTATTAAATTTCAAACCATTCGATTGTGTAGTTTCATGCGCTGTTATATGTGGACAGACGGGCAGACAGACAGACGGACGGACAGACGACGACTATAAGTGCTACGTATTTATATAATCATGGGCGCACCTAAAAATGAGATTATTTTTACTTGATAGTTTAGTTAATACTAGTAAGTGGTATTTAGAACTAAAACTTAAATGCTTTAAGGGTGTTCTCAAATCCAAAAGGGCAACTTTCTGACATAAGTTTTAATTTATTTTTGTTCGAAAATCCATGAAACTGGCTGGTGCTGTTGTTCAGAAATTATGTCATTGAGCTGTTTCTTCCATTTTTTTTTTTTTTTTTTTTTTTTTTTGCAAACGCAATAGATCTTTCAGAAAATAATGTCAAAATAGGCTTTTTGAACCGAATTTCCGCGCGAAGGAAAAAAGAGCACTCAAGAGCGGGAGAAAAACGTGTTTGTCACGTGATCGAAATTGCTTATAACTCAATAGGTAATTGATTGATCAAAAAATGGAAAACACGGTTCAATTCCAAATCGCTTCCATGGCCAGGCTTTCCAATTTTATATCTTTCCGTTAAAAAATGAATTTGTAAATGTGTCAAAACGTTTTGCGCTTGTTGAGAAGAGCAGTTAAGAACAGCCTTAAATGATTTAAATAAACTGTTTGTTATTTATTATTTATGAGTGTGCCTTTTAAGAGGGTGTAATAACGTGTACATTTCAAAAAGTATTATGTGTAAATAAATTTCTTAAGGAGCCCAGAAAGGTTTGAAATGACGAAAAAATGTATTTATTATTATTATTATTATTATACTCGAACCTTTAAGAATGTCGTACAGTTGGCCTGAATGGAAAATTCCTAAAATTACGGTCGTACGAGACGTGAAGACCGGCAATACTTTCAAATGACAAAACTTTAAACTCAATTATATCGAAACACTGTTTTTCAGCGGTTTTGCCAAAATAGCTTTTCAACAAGTTAACGGATTTACATTATATATATATATATATATATATATATATAATAAATTAAATTCCTTACAAACTATACCAAAAAAACAAACTTTTAAAATTTTCAAGTTATAACAAAAAATGTCACACATTTTTATGGATTTTCCAGATTTTATTAAAATTTGTTATTTTTTTGTACAATATTAAATCTTTTGTTCTTGGTTTTTTACAATTTAACAATGTTTTTAATAGAACACAAATAAATAAATTAAAAAAGAAGTAATACTCTACAAAACTCAAAAGGAAGAGTTATACTAATATACGCCAACTCGTTCGATTTCTTATCACCTGAATTTGTAAATAGTAAACTTCGTCTTATTTAATTTTGTGATTAAATTAGGCAAAGATTATTTTTCGGAAGTTCATACAATTAATTTAGATTCCTTACAAACAATCGCATCCAGTGAATAAGTATATCTTACTAGATACTTTATGTCCTCCTAAAATTAATCTCTTGCGCTCTGTGACGTACGTAGCGCACGTCAGGCTATTTTGGTCATTTTAAACAATGACGTACGCATCATACGTCCTGATATCTGGCTGAGATTTTAATTACACATTCCGAAAATTCACCAAAAGGTTTTAACTCTTATTTTTGCTTTACAAGATGATTTTCCATAAATAAAGTCAAAGAAAATTACCAATTAAATTTTTGTGGTGTGAGTTCAAAATTTCTAAAAAAAAAAAAAAAAAAAAAAAAAAAAGCCAGATGCGGCAACACTGGTGGCTAGTGACATACATCCGCTAACAACGCAAGAGCGCAATGGGTTAATAGTGAAAGCGATGTTGCATTGAAAAAAAACATATTGTAAAACACTAGACATTTCAAATTTATTGATCGTGCAGCGTTGCAATAGTGCTGCAGGTGTCCTGCGTATATCAGGGCTCTAAATGCTCTAGACACCACTAATTTCTTACAGTTTTTTTTCGCCATCTTTAATCGCAGATAGTTCTGGCATTAGCTAAGGCGAAGAAAATTACTTTAAAATGCTAGTGTCCTGAGCATTTGGATCCTCGATTTGCGCGGGATATCTGACAATAATACAGGGTCATTGAAAAATAATGCCTAGATTTCAAAAAAATCATAACATCGAAACCTTTTATGTTAAATGAGTAATTCTTCCGCTACACGATAACTGGTGAACGCAAGTTTTGTTTTAGTTCAACAGAATTCGTGTGCGTGTCTGTGTTATGCGCGGACTAGTTGCGCAGCCGTCAAGGTCAGCCGACGCGCCAGACTGCAGCTGCTCAGTACGATGTTGACCGTGCAACAACAAGCACAGTGCGTGATTTGCGTGATTTGGTATGTGGAGTCAAAGTCAATAGTCAGTGTACAGCGGCAGTCAACATCGTACTGAGCAGCTGCAGTATGGCGTGTCGGCTGACCATGACGACTGCGCAACTAATCCGCGCATAACACAGACACGCAAACGAATTCTGGTGAGCTAAAACCAAACTTGCGTTCACCAGTTATCGTGTAGTGAAAGAATTACTCATTTAACATAAAAGGTTTCGATGTTATGATTTTTTCAAATCTAGGCATTATTTTTCGATGACCCTGTACTTTAGAACCAAATATCCACATGATGTGGATTTTGATTAAAGTAAATAAAACTGTAGGACGGATAAACTTTCACTTTGCAATAAAACAAGAAAAAACATCGCACTTATCAACGAATCTCATCTGACACATACAGCTAATTAATCAAATTATCCTTAATGTAGATTTGTCTCTTATAGTTCAGAACCTAATCAAACTGAATTTTTTTACAAATGAAAAAAAGAAAAAGAAAAGACTATATTTCATATTTAATAACAGATTAGCTCGTCTACATTTCATATTTAATAACAGATTAGCTCGTAGTTGATCTGAAGGTGAGCTAAACTGTTATTAAATATCTTGATTAAAAAAACCGTTATTAAATAACCTAAATAAAAATATTTGTTTGACACTAATTTGACGGTCAGCTTAAAACACTATACATATATATGTATAAATTTAATTGATTTTTCAATGAAATATGTGACATATGTGAGCGAGAGGGGTGTACATCAATTGCGCCTACAGTAGGAGGAGATCATGAATTGCGCCTATAGCTTCGTCCCCTTCTGTATGAACTGCGCTCGAAGGGGTGAGATAAGCAATCCATCACTGTATTGAGGGTTGCCTTTAAAAATTTATTTTTTCAAAAAATTTGCTGGATGCAAATCCAGCCATGGTAAATCTTGGCGACAATAATCACAATACTTAGCACGTGGTCTGCAATCATCTAGCATTGCATCTTATAAGATGTTCAGCGTAATAAATACAAATAAAATATTAAAAGGAACTATAATTCCTCAAGTAGAGGGTACTTGCTAATATTTACTACAAAAGAAGGGGGACTTTTGATTTAAATGGGCCCGGTGCAAACTGCCGCCCCAAATTTTGTTAGCTCTTTCAAGGTATTCCAATAAATATCTAATATTAATTAAAAAAAAAAAAAAAAAAACATTGTTAAGAAAATTTTTATTTTGACTTTTAACATTTGGATAAAAAGCGTTTTTCCGTTTTTAATGACAAAAAATGCTGAAAATTCATAAAATTCAAGTTATCATAACTCGGTAAGTTTTATTTGTACAGAAATGAAACTTTGATTGTTTTACTTATTAGTACACGAAGAAAGTTTTACTAAATACAATACTTGAATCCCGAAAAAAAAATTTAATTTCTGTAACTTTTAAAAGTAACACTTTTTTTTTATATATAAATGGATTTAATAGGATGAAGAAAAACATTAAAACATGTTTGCTATTGAAACTATACTTCTAAAGCTAATAGTTCAGGAAATTAGTCATTGGGCAACAAATAGAGCTGACACTCTTATATACTATTTGTTGCGTTTTTAAATATTTTATATTCAAAAGTTCGTTGATTTTCACAATTTTTTTCCTCAAATAATACCAAACCTGTCAGTAGCACGTTTAAATTAACAAGAATATAATTTGCAGTATTATTATTTTTTAAATGAAGCAGAATGGAGAAGGTTCTAATTTAGGATTATTTTAAAAATCATTAATATGTTAAATTTTTCTATCACAACCTAATTTTCATCCATTCATGCATTTATATTCTCTTTCAGATATCAAATAAATAACTAATCCATCAGTTCTACTTAAAAAATTGGCTTTTAAAAGTCAGCAAAAATTTAATTTAACAAGTAAAAATTAAATTTAGAAAATCAAAAAACCCAACTGCCTAAAGAGCGAACTAATTAATTATTTCTCATCAATGATAAACTATATTTTATATTACTTACCTATTTTTTTTTTTTTTAAATTTACTTGTATTGATGAGTTTTAAGTTGTGTTTGTTTAATTGTTAGTTCCTATCTATAAACACGGTTTTGATGAGACCTATAGATGTCTATGAAGGTTAGAGTAGCAGTAAAGCTAGAGATCCTACCTACACAACTTCCAGGTTGTTTAATATTTAAATGGAGCTTCTGACTGTAAAATGGTCAATGAAACATCGTCTTCATTTTGAAAGACCTATCCAATGATATCCACTCAATAGGGTGCATAGATTTTTTTCGTCTCTACCACCATTTTGTATTTCACGGCCGCCATTTTGAATTTATAAAATCAAAGCCTAGCCTATAACCATCGGACGGTTAAGACGAATTGATAGATACCTCATTCCTTAAAATCCACCCAGCCTCTGGAATGTTTCGAGGGTATAAAGAAACCACATAACCAGATACGCGTGAAACACACAACCCTTCTTGGTAGTCGGGTAAAAATATTTTGAGGATCAAAATCATAAAGTCAACTATAGTCAATTATTTAATTTTTTTTTTAATAGGAAGTCATCTATTATTCAAAAGAATGTTTTATCTTTATAGATAAATAAAACCGTAATATTTGGAGAAGATGCGTTGATTTAATACGATAATCATAATCTTATGTGTATGAAAGTTCTTTTTTTTTTTTTTTTTTTTTTTTTTTTTTTTTTTTTTTTTTTTGCGTTTCCTTCAAAATTTTCTAACTTACAAACTCATTTTTAAACGTAAAAGCATGTCACTTGCAGACATGACTAATTTAGAATCTAATAATCTTTCATTTATTGATACCTGAATTAAATGTTGAATTATAAGCGATTGTTGTTTGATGAAAATTTTACCGGACTGTCACGTCTGGAAATTCAGTTTAGCGCATTGTGGAAATTCAGTTCTAATGCTAAATGCTTTTAACAGCATTTTGTGAAAGATTGCCTTTAATGAAAAATAGAAAAACCGTTCGATTTCATAGTTTTTAAATCAACATCTGTCACTCTCATGCAAGAACAAACAAATATAAATTCTGGAAAGTAATGAGTTTGGATTTGAAAACAGTCTTAATTCTGCTCTTAAATTCGAAGAAGCTATTTTCCGATACATTTTTTAATTCCTTTTTTGCTCGAAAACACATTAAATTAGAAGGTGTTCTTATTCAGAAACTAAGTAATCTAACAGACTTTTCCATTTTATGCTCAAAGCAGAGGATTTTACAGAAAATACTGTAAAAGTTGGCGATTTGAACCTAAATTCACGACGCAGCAGTTCGAGAACGAAGAAAAACTTGTCGTCACGTAAGAAGAATGGCTTATAATTCTATAAGTAATTTATTAATCTGAAAATGGAAAACGCTATTCAATTAAAAATCACTTCAATAGGCCTGTCAATTTTATTCCTTGAAGTATAAAAATGAATCAGACAATGTGTCATAAAATTTTGTGTTGCGATACACTTAAATTAAGTTTCTTTATCCACTTTTGGATGCATGTTTTTCAAATTATAACGCAATTCTCAGTTTTGAATTCAAGAGAATTTAATGCTCTTCTTCTTATTATTATTAATTTATAAGTATGTGCACAAGAGAATAGGGCATGATTATAAGAATTATATATTCAGTAAAAATTAAATTTTATCAAGAAATACATACTTAAGTTTGATTATAAAACATCGTACAACCGCTTTGGGATTTTAAATTTTACTTTAGAATTTGAAAAAAAAAAGTTTTGAAAGAAAATAATAGATCAATATTTAAATATTATAGTTCCAAACAAGTTAATAATAATAATAGTAAAAACAATAATACTAAGGGCAATAAAAGAAGTACTAATTAGCGTTCATAGGAATATTTTAGCATCAAGAATATCCTTCTATTTAGAATGTTGTACTTTTTCCCCCGAACATCTTTCTTTCAAATTAATACAGAGAATAATTTTAAGGTGAAAATTATTTCTAGAATATTAATTGAAATACGAAATATCTGTATATAAATGTTAATATTTCATTTGTTTGATATTCTTGAAGAATCTTAGAATGAAACATCCAAAGACACAGTCAACGAGAAATTAGTTTAAATCTGACGAAAATATTTGTTTCCATACATAATTATCCTATGTCAAATATTAAAAAATGTATATTTCTAAACGAAAAATAATATGTTTGGGGGTGGGGATGGCATTATTAGGTAACAAGTGTTATTTCTTCATAAAATTTTCTCTTCTAAAGTAGTTTAAAAAAATTCTCCAATGTTTAAATTTCTTGTGTAAATATATATTTTATATGGATTTTTTTATCATCATACTTTTATTTACTTCCTTTTCTTTCTCAATTTGTGAATTTTATATTAACGGATATACATGTTTATATTGTCTATTTTTCTGTGCTTTAATAACTATTAACAAAAAATTGTATTATACATATATAAAATATATGTGTATAAAATTTTTGTGAGTTTAAGAAAAAGCATTACTGATAGCCTAAATTATAGATAAAGCGCCCAATTTAGCGAATTAACGCCAATAGAAAAGTGTCTTTCTAGAAAAAAAAAAAATCTCACTTCGTGCCCATAAGTATAAGAGACGGGGGTGACAATGATATCCGCTCCCCGTGACGCCGAGCGCAGTTCATACAGGGGGAGGCAAAGAAGGGTAGGCATAGGCGCAGTTAGCCGGTCTCCAGCGAGAGATGCCAAGCTGAGTATCGTACTCGTAGCTCAAAGGGAGCGTCACAGCGTTATTCCAATGATCCAGGTTGGATTTCCGACTTGGACATTTTTCATTCTGTTGGTTTTATGCTTAGTTAACAATGTGAAAAATTCACGTCATATATTCACTTTACATATAACTTAAGACTGTGTGCTAAAAAATGTGTACACAATTTTTTTGCTAATAACCGGCATGTTCTTCTTTTTCTTTCAGTTTTCACTAACATGAAATAATTGCTGAAAGCAGACTAAGCTTTGGGCAAAAGAAATTTATCCTAAAACGTTACTGGAAATTCAGGAACGTTAGCTGAAGTGTAGAGACAGTTTAGGTCGATTCAAACAAATCTCTCTACGCCACTGACATTCAATAGAATTGGAGATAAATTTGAGGCAAAAAGAACTGTTTCAAATGTTCACAAGCAACGTTCGGATACACCATGGTCATCAACAGATGCGCAGAAGCACACATTGTAACAAAAGACAAATGTTTCTTAATCTGTGAAAATATAATATAATCACGAACGAAAATATACAATAACATCTCCCGAGTAACCCACGATTTTGAAAAGCGTTCTTTAACTTTAAAGACATCTGAAAGCGATATATTTTTAAAACTTAAACAAGCATTTATAAAAAAAAAGTTACTTTTGCTGCCACTAATTTTCGGAAACGTTTCCGAGTTGTTTTTATGGTGTATTAATCAGTTTTCTGATCCTCGAATAGGATATTTTTTAATGTTACCCATTCTTAATTAAACATTTTCAGCTGGGTAACTAAATATACATTGAAAAAAAAAAATGCTGCTTTTACAGTATATTTACGGTAAAATAAGCAGTAATATACCGTCGTATAAACGAATTAAACACTTACTGCTTAGCGGTACATTACTTGCTAATTTTACGGTTTATTACTGTTAAGTTTACGGTTTTACAGCTGCCAGTATTGTACTGTAAAATCAGCAGTTTTCTTTCCCAGTGTATACATGGAACAGTAACAAAATAATATTAATGTTAAAGCTTTTAATTTATGATGTCTGTCTTTAAAACATGTCCCCCCAACGACATGTACGGTGAAATTTCACCGTACATGTAGTTCGGGGGATATTGTTTTTAAAGTTTTTATACACTGAGGATGTGAGTCCTAGTACTCACGAAAAGTATACGTCTGATCAAATCAACTTATTTTATTGTGTGTTTAAACGTTGTTTTTAAATAATTTATGAAAATGTTTATTTAAGATTTGATTTCATCCGAAATACCCATATACTGGTTTGAGAAAACTGATTAATAGACAATAAAAAATATCTAGGAACGTTTCTCAAAATCAATTTCCACAAAAGAAACTTTATAAACGCTTTTTTAAATCTAAAATGTATATTGGTTTCTGAGGTTTGTAATGATAAAGAACGCTTTTCGGAATTATGGGTAACTCGGAAGAGGTTACTGTATATTTTTGCTCGTAGTTATATCATATTTTCCTATTAATAAATATTAGTATTTTTCTTTTTAAAGTGCACATAGAAAACCGTGTACAAATTCGAGGAAATCTGTTTGACAAGTGGCTCGTGAGGTTGACTTCTTGAGAACGAGCGTCACATATACGTGCCACATTCGATGCTCAGAATCTCTGATCATTCCCACCAGTTATTTTTTATTGTAAACTATGTATTAAATAATCATAGCATTCCTGCGATTCAGCTAGGTGAAATTTTCTGTTTTGAAAAATTGGTGGTAAAAGAATAAAAATTCTGTAAAGGACGCTTGTCGCGAAGGGGTTCAAAATCAAACGTCCATCGCATTTTAAGGCGCTTGGAACAATTACATTCCAAGATTAATCCAATGTCTCGATGATCCAGTGCAGTTGTGTATACATTTATTTTGAAACATCCTGTGTTCATTTGTACAAAAAAAAAAATTAATAAAATGTATTAACGATATAAAAAAGGATTATCAGATGAAGAATTTACAAGATTGAATTTAACTTAATTTAATTTAGCTTGAAGTGAAAAAAAAACGGCGTTACACGTGACATAACATTCATTAACGCCTAAAATATTTTAAACTAATAACAATTTAAACAAAGATACTATTTATATTTAAAATTTTCTGGGATCGTATTTAAAACAGATGCCTTTGACGGAAAAAACACTCTTGCACATATACTTACCTACTTTATACTTACATACTGTATAATATATAATTTTGGCATTCATTAGAAAAAGATATTTTAACAAAAACTAATAACCAGTCAAACAACGATATTCAGATAGAGAATTTTCTGATACGTCGTTACATTTTAGACATTACTTCAAAGTGTATTTTTATGTGAAGAAAACAACAAAAAAAAAATATTTCATTCAACACTTAACATGTATTTAACAGAATTTAAAATTATGATTCAAATCAAAACTACTTTTCGTGTTAAATAATTAACGCTCTGTTAAAATCTTCTTTGCGCAAGCCATTTCATTGCTTAAGTTGTCTAGACTCTCATTTTTGTGGTAGAAAAATTTAACTTTCAAGGAATATTACATTAATTTCACTCCTGGATTGTTAAAAAGTTAACAATTCTATCATTAACAGCAAGCATTAAGTACTTTAGCTTATCCATTAAATCTGAAGAAGGAAAATAAGAAATGCTGAAAACGACCGAGTAAATGAAAATAATTAAGCCCTTTCACTAGGAGAGTTTCAGTCAACTAACAGGCTCTGATAATAATATCTAAGACAAATGGGCCAGTATATTGGGCTGCAACATGCTTACGCGATTTGGCTCATTCAGTCAAATCGTGGCCTATTTGAGAGCATTTAGTTCCCTGTTCATTCTGCCGGCATTGATATGGAGAGAAAACATAATTAAGGATTGTGATATTTATCCTTTAAATTTAATGTAAGCTCTCCGTTCTCCGCAAATGGCCGACAATCTCACTGACTCATTATAAACCGAGATTTAGCCCCGTGCAAATGGGGTGTTCCAGATAATAATAAGACGCAACAGCGGCGCGTATAATAAACACTTTGTTGCGCGTTTACACCACGCGTTTTACAATGCCTTTTCATTTTCGGAACCCTGATGCAAATGCTTCGTGAACAATGCGAGCATCAACTTGACCCGGCGGGCTCACCTATTTTATATCTTAATAAGAAGTACTTTGCAGTGTAATAAGAAGTCATCAGGGCAAAGGTTATAGTAGACTAGGTGCCTACAGCTGCCACGACAAAACACATCAATTTACCTGGCACAGAGTATTCTACAGCCCGCAGATGATGGTGAACGACCATTACAAAATCAGTTTAGCAGAGTAAATGCTTTATTCGCGAAATGTTTCATTACGTAGCCCGTGCAGGGGAATTCCCGAAGATGTGGTATTCCAGTTAGATTCTTGACATTCCCTAATGACTCTGTTTTGTTTGGTAATTTGCACCTGCGATCTGTTACAAGTAAGGAGGTGTTAGTGCGCTCTCGCGAAAGCGCGAATCGAAATCAAGAATGGGAAGGTGCCATAAGATAGAATCAAAGAATTGTGGAAATGATTTACCTAAATTTGTTTCATACAAATGAGGCTTTATTTTTGTTACGGCTTAAGATACACGGTGAGCCATAAGTTTCGGAAAAATAAAGTTCTAACCATTTTTATTTATATAATATGCTATATTTATGAATAGGGGTGATTGTATTTCCGGATTTAATTGAAATAGAGAAGTTGAAAGAAAAAAGAGGCATTTGTTTAAAGAATAGAATGACAATAAAATTAAAATAAATTTTATGTTGTTTCAGAAAAAGAGTAAAGCTAGACTCAATAAACAAGCAAAAAAAATAATAGCGTTACGTTTAGAATTACAAAGATTAACGCGGTTTGGATATTCATCTATTTACATGTAATAATTATCACGAAATAGATCTATTCAACAAGCATAATATATATATATATATGTTTTAAATAAAAATTTAAACACGTAAAACGAATCCTTACACTTTTTTAAAAGTTTATTTCAGCACATTTTGTGCACATTGTTTTGCCTATTTACAATTTTTACAGATTTTGCAAATGTGTTTTCCAAAACAGTTCAAAAATGCTAATTTCTACTGCTGCCTCATTGACTGTTGACATATATGTACTATTTTTCTTGAAATGCGTAGACATTAAAGGTAATACTAAAATAAATAACAAATTTTTGCAATGAAAAATAGCGAAATTAATAATTGAGAAAAAAATCGTCTGTATTGATTTGGGAAACTGAAATATATTATGTTTCATATGCAGTCACTTCTCATTTTGAATGATATGGTAGCTCTTCAATTTCATTAAAATTTAGTATCATATTCATGTAAAATGAATAAATATTAGTATTTGAAATATAAACTATAAAATTAGATACAATTGTGCATTAACTGGAACTGGCAAATTGGGATGATTTAGTTTAGACAATGGTGAATTTTATGCAAATGTATGTCGGTTGCCTTTTGAAAATGTAAGAATTCGAACATTCGTGAAAGATAAATCCTGATCTTTTGCATCTAGATATATACGGATATAATCATTAAAAAAAAGCTTTCTGTTGAAAATTCTAAGGAAAGTAACAATGTAAGTAAAATAAGTTACTCTTCAGAATCACGAATATCACGTTTTCATAATCACGAAGGTACCGTCTTTCCGCAGATGTCCATATTTTTTTTACGTCCAGCGAGCCTTGTGCAATCGCAGTTTTAAACGGTAGAAAACACGGAACATTATCCTCTTCTGTGCTTGAAGTTCCGCGTTTTGACCAGCCTCAGTTAGAAGGTATCTTGCTAGGAGAATCGACGCCGAGTAATTGGTTCATTGTTGAGCTGTTTTAATTAATATCTCGGCTAATTATCAAAAATAAAAGAAATGAGTATTAGGCGCATTTGGTGCCTCTATTCGTAGATCCGAAACCAAATTTGTAGACCGCTACTTGCGATAGATTTCCCTTGCCACTGCCAACAAACATATACGCATATGCACATCTTTTACCTATATAGCTTACAAGAGTGATTAAATCTTAATAAAATATGTAATTTCAACGAATGTTAAGAAAAAAATTACGAATATATTAAAAATGATATATTTTCAATATTTGACAATTGAAATGAACGCCATATTTATCCTCCTCCAGAAATCTGTTTTAGATAATTAGATATTATAAATTAGAAAATTAATTTAGATAGATTTTTTCCTAGCAAACCTATGCAAATAATTTTTTATTTATTCCACAGCGCTCAATTATCTCTATACATAAGTTTGAAAAGGATGAATAAGTTAATTATCACGTGAAATTTATCTCTCATAGGATTTTGCTCATACTTAAATTTGATTCAAGAAAAACTTATCATATCTTTCATTTTAGTTAATGGTAATATTACGTTAGGAAAGAAAATAATGTATCTAATATTTAACAACCGTTATGATTCGGTTTGCTGCTCAGTTTTTCCTTCTATACTATTTCTTTGTAGAATAATAACACTTAGAAATAAACGAAACAAATCCATTGAGTTACTTGAATAGAGCAAATAGCACTGGAAGTAAACGAAACTTACTTTACTTACACTGTTACTTTCATTAGAATTTTTAGCAGAAAGCTTTATTTTAGATTGTCTCCGTATATATCTAGATGCAAAAGATCAAGATCTATCTTTCACAAATGTCTGAATTTTTACAAACAAAAGGCAACCGACATACATTTGCATGAAACTCACCATTGTCTATACAAAATCATCCCAATTTGCTTGTTCCAGATAATGCACTAGTGTAAAACTCCCATAGAACATAATTACTACGGCAAATAATTAAATTATTTTTAAGGGAGAACTCTACTTCAAAACTTTCAAAAAGTCGATTCTTTTCTTATAGCTTATAATGTCTGTAATATAGCCACAAAACGATTTTTGAGAATTTTAATTATTACAAACATTGCAGAAACAAATATACCACCTTAACTAATTACTGATAAGCCAAACATTAAACTTTAAACGCATTTTTCTCAAAATGACATGATTTTTACTTGGATGCTTGGGTTGCTGCAGATCCGCTCGACCGATTTTCTTTAAATTTTAATACAACATATAGAATTGAATTCTCTATGGCCTATATAATTTTTCTTTCATATATATATTCAGTTTCGATTTTTGCAAGAGATTTATAGCGATTTTTATGGAGCCAAATTGATTTTTTCTTTGGAAAATGCAACCATTTATACATACACTTAAATTTTGAAAAAAAAATCTACACTACGCCGTAGCCAATACGCTAAGGATTGGTGGTATTAACATTTGTTTTTTCTTTTGATATTTAAGAAATGCTGGGTGCAAGCGGCTAGCTGAATTCAGGAAACCCTCGTTTAAATGGATACGAAGGACGAAGTATGAATTTTAATTTTTATCAAAAAATTACGAAACACTCTCCAAACACAACTTACTATAATTAAAAAACCAACAGTTTACGTTGTTATTGAAAAACACAAATATTCATAAAATATAACCTTATATTCGACGTTCAAACTGGTGTCCGCCGTTGATGTATCTTTTGTAGCAAAAATTCATTCACCAGCTTGCAAAGTAACTTTTAACTCCTTATATCATCTCATTTTAAAATCATTGTATATTTGTTGCTTCTTAAAAAAGGAAACATTCAACAGTTTTTCACTGTTTTAATGCCGTTAAAAAAAAACTGTTTCGAAATATTTGAAAGAGTCAGACATTTTCGCAGAAATATTTTGATATCGAAGAGCGTTTTAGCAACGAAATGCGATGTCGTTTTTCGCAATAGTTTACAAACAAAAGTGTACGTCTTGGGATGACTCTCATATTATTTATTAAAAAGAGACAGGCATTTTCGGGGAATTTTTTTTAACTTCGAAGAACATTTTTGCAGCGAAATGCAATGTCATTTTTCGCAGTAGTTTACAAACAAAAGTGTAAGTCTTCGGATGACTCTCTTATTATTTATAAATTTCTTTTTTAAAAATTTATGTTTTTAGTACCCTATAAAGTGTTGATGTCTTCCACCGACCTAATTCACGAAAATATTCTAACATCGAAGAACATTTTTGCAGCGAAATGCAATGTCGTTTTTCGCAATAGTTTACAAACAAAAATGTATGTCTTGGGATGACTCTCATATTATTTATAAATTTCGTTTTAAAAAAATTGATTTTTTTTGTACCATATAAAGTGTTGATGTCTTCCATCGACCTAATTCAAGAAAATATTTTAACTTTGAAGAACATTTTTGCAGCGAAATGCAATGTCGTTTTTCGCAATAGTTTACAAACAAAAATGTACGTCTTGGGATGACTCTCATATTATTTATCAATTTCTTTTTTTAAAAAATTGATGTTTTTTGTACCTTATAAAGTGTTGATGTCTTCCATCGACCTAATTCACGAAAATATACATGACAAAAGGTTATAAGTATAATTATTGAACATTTTTATTTGAAAAATCACGCATATTATTTTTTAATATATTTTTGTTACATTTATCTATGAAAATAAATTAATCATTCCAACGGAATGGAAAATACCCAGTCGAAGTGTCGAACCTAAGATCTCTGGCTTAACGCGGCACCGCACTTATCAATTGAGCTGTCCTGGACGAGTCTGCACGTAACAACTCACTCAAACAACCTGCTGGCAATGACATCCAGTCTTCAATATCAAGCAGCTCTACAGATGAAACCTCAGATTCAGATTTGTTTCATTGAATTGTATCTACCAAAGTCGTCCAGGACACCTCAGTTAGTCAGAGCGTTAATACATTAAGCCAGAATTCCGCGGTTCGAATCTTTGCCGGTACATATTTCACTCAGTTGGAATGATTAAATTCTCTCGTCAGGTTACTTTAATCAATATATGAATGAGTATATCGCAATAATTCAGTTATTCTTATAATTTAGATAGTACACTTAGCCCAGTAGTTAGCGTTCTTGGACCTATGTTCGCGTGTTCTATACCAGCGCGGTACAAACAGGGTGACTGTGTAAAGTGTTCAGTGTTTTTCATCTGTAAGAATGGTATGATATTTCGAGCCACTTTCCATTCAAACATCTTTCCAGGTGGCATGCTTTCTATATCAATATGGTCAAAAATCAGCAATCATTGGGACGTTTTCAAATCCAATCTGCTATTTTTTGATACAATTTTTATTTCGTTTTTATTCAAAAATGTATCAAATTGGCAGGTGTTCTTATTAAGAAACTATATAATCGAACAATGCTTTTCCATTTTTTGGTAAAAGCAGAAAGTTTTTCAGAAAATGCTGTCAATGTGGACATTTTGAACCAATTTCCGAACGCAACAATGCAAGGAAAAAACACCAGTAAAACCTCTGAATAACGGACACCTCGGGAGCATGGAATTTGTCCGTTATTCGGGGGTGTCCGCATTTCATAGGTAAAAATTTACGAATATATAGATGTTGGTAATCGAAAACTCGCCAGATAAATAGTGGTGTCCGCTATTTGGGAATTCCCGCTATGAAGGTTTTACTGTATAAATAACATTATCTATAAATGGATTTCATTTTAAATAATTCATTTTGCATGTGTGTAATTTAATAAATTCAGTAAACCTCCATAACGGACACTGCCGAATAGAGGACAGGTTTTCGACCACCAACATCTATATATTTGTACATTTTTACTTCTGAATTGCGGACACCTCCAAATAACGGACAAATTCCGTGCTCCTGAAATGCCCGTTATTTAGAGGTTTTACTGTATGTTGTTTACATTCATCTTAAAAGTTTTCTTATTCTATCCGTAAAATGCACAATCGAATTTTTATCTATTAATACTTCAATTCAAGCTTTTAAAATTTACTAGATATTAAAAAAAATACTAATATTTTAATATTACATTTGTTTAGATACTATCTCCAACGTTTAGAATAAACTGTAAAATATTTTATTTTACAATATCAGTTAATATTTAAATTCGAAAACTGACGAAAACAAACATTATCTCTCACACGCACGCTGTAAAATATTTTATATCTAATTCTTTTAGACATACAAGATAAATGCTGATTATTGGAAATAAACAAATTTACTTGAAAAATAATGTGCACATTTCAACGCTACATTGAAAAACTGAAGCTATAAACAACATTATCTACAAAGGGATTTCATTTAAAATAATTCATTCTGCATGTGTCTAATTTTTATTAACACAGTCAAACCTCTATAACGGGCACTCCCAAATAGCAGACACTTCTATTTATCGGAAATGTTTTCGATTACCAACATCTATATATTTGTACATTTTTACCTTGAATTGCGGAAACCTCCGAAAAAAGGACCGAATTCCGTGCTCCTGTACGTTATTCATAAGTTTTACCGTATAATGTTTACATTCATCTTAAAAGTTTTCTTATTTTACCCGTAAAGCGTACTATCGATTTTGGCTTACCCTTTGAGGGGAAAGCAATTGTCTTTCTGTAATGTTGAATTCACACCGGAATTTTCAAAACATTTTATTTCAAAATAAGGAAAATCAATTTTAAAACTTTTTTCGACCAAAGTTATAAAGTTAAAATTTAATTAAAAGTTTCTTGTGAAAATTGATTAAATTGATTGATTTCTTGATTAAAATTAGGTGGGATATAATATACCTCACCGCTCCTGAAGGGGTTAATACCTCAAATTAAGATTTTTAAATCTACTAGATATTCGAAAAATACTGATATTTTAATATTACATCTGTTCTGATTAAACACGATCTTCCACCACACATAACTGCAAAATATTTTATTTTACAATATCAGTAACATTTAAATTCAAAAACTGAAGAAAACAAACACTATCTCCCACACACACGCTGTAAAATATTTTATATGTAATTCTTTTAGACAGAAAATGTAAATTCTGATTATATTATTGAAAATAAACAAATTTGCCTTAAAAATAATGTGCACATTTCAATGCTAAACTGAAAAACTGTAGCTATAAACAACATTATCCACAAATGGATTTCATTTTAAATAATTCATTCTGTAATGTGTGTAATTTTTATGAATATGTTGTTTACATTCATCTTAAAAGTTTTCTTATTCCAGCCATAAAGTGCACAATCGATTTTAGCTATTAATACCTCAATTCAGGCTTTTAAAATCTACTAGACATTCAAAAAATACTGATATTTTAATATTACATATGTTTAGCAGCTTTGAATGTCAGAAATTGTTCACAAAATGACTTCATTTTCGTAAAACTTATATGAAACATCAACGGTATCTCTTTGTTCGAAACGAATTTCGAATTTCATCGAACGTATTAATATAAGTAATGATAATTAAATATAGATAAAGGTGATATTCACGCACTTGTAATTTTTCTCCGAAAGACAAAAGAATATTTGTTTAAGTTATAACTTTTACAACTGAGCCAGATATTGTGTGCGTAAGGATGGGGCTGCTAAATTAATTTCACACAAAGGGGGAAATATATTAATTTAGTCGCCAGATATAGAAAAGGGTTTTGTATAAGAATAAATTATCTTCCTTTTTTATTCCACGATAGAGTCTTAAGTATAATAACGTTGCAAAAACATTCTGTTTTTCTTCACAATAAAAAACATTTCTCGGCATTTAAAAAATTAGTAGCTTTATTTAACGAGTTGGTATTGAGATTCATGTCTGAGTGTACCGTAAATAAAATACAAAATGTAAATAACAGGCGTTTTTTTTTTTTTTTTTTTTTTTTTTCCTTAGGCAGGGTAAAATTTTAAATCTGATTATAATTCACAAAAAACATGATTAAAAAAGATAGCGGATTTTCATAATTAAACCTTATTTTAATAAACAAAAAATGTGCAGAACAAATGAATGAAAGGAACATACAGAGCATAAAAAATGTCTGGGTTATAATTAGATTTGAGCTTTTTGCGTAAATGTATTACCTATTAAGAGACCAACAAAACTTTTGTAAATCTTTTAGTTAAACTGGAGAGTGGATTAAAAAAATAGAACATTTACAAGCTTCTAAAACTTCTTCACTGATAACTTAAATAATGAACATGAATTGAATAGTTTCATATTTTAAAAATATGTTTTTAAGTATGCATTTTAAAAATACAGGATGGTTTAAAAAAAATTGGGTAGACTTTGGAATGTAGTGGTGCAAACAATTTTTGTATAGAAAAACAAAGTCTTAATCCACTTTTTCAGTCAAAAAAATACAGAGTGTCTCATAACAATCCAAAGACAACTTTGAAATGACGAAAATTGACCAAAGTTTGATCCTGAATTACGGAACCTCTAATTAATTCAGACTAGTACTTCTTTTTTAATTTATTTATGTACAGGGTCTCCATAATTAAACGACCCAACTTTAAAGTTGTGTACAGACGAAACTATTGGTCAGAAAATTGTGAAATTTTGTGACGGACATAATGAAGGAATGGGAATTTGTTTGAGCTAAAAAAAAAATTTCGTCCAAAATTTCGCCACTAGGGTTTTTTTTTAAATGAATTACACATTTTTAAAAATTTTTAAGCTTTATTTTTCTCAGGTTAAATAAGACAAATATACAGACCGCCCTCTGAAAAAAATAAAGAGTAAAAACTTTTAAAAATTATTGGTGTTCGAATTAAACGGACCCTACAAACTCTGAAAAAAAATCTGCCTACGACAGTCGCCATTTTTATCTCAGAGCTCAGCCCTAGTATTCAGTGGGGGGGGGGGGGGCTTAATGTGTAATTTATTAAAACAACTCCCTCTGGTGGCGAAATTTTGAACTTTTTTTTTTTTTCTTTTTGCTCAAACAAATTCCCATTCCTTCATTATGTGCGACACAAAATTTCACAACTTTTTGACCAATAGCTTCGTATTTAGAAAACTTTAAATGAGGGTCGTTAAATTATAGACACCCTCTATGATTTGTAGAAATAAGTATTTGTTAAATTGTAAAATACAATAACAAAAGTTTGATTATTGTACGTCAAACTGAATCTTGAAAAACGAGTTTTGTCACGATTTTGAGTCAACTTCCATATTTTCGTGTAGTCCTTTCTTACTTATGCTGTTTATAATGTTGTTTCTCAACTATACCTGTGTAATATCGGCACTCGTCTGAGCAGCGAAGATTATCGAAAAGATAATTACAGCTCGTAAAACAATTGAAGTAAAACTCAATTCAATTTTTAAAACAAAACGAATTTAATTAAAAATAAAAAGTAGATTATGTACAAATCAATCCATTACATCATTTTCCCTCACGAGAACTGTACAAGCCACAATCCTGGCTTTTCATAACATAGCACTTGCCACGTGCTCACAACTCAAAAAAATAACCATCTGTCCAGTTCGAAGCTCTTACCGAGAAGCTCCACGAAGTTCGTCGAAACACGAACTGACTGCCTTCACCACATTTCACCCTATCGGAGCTTTTACAAAACTTCTTTTCCATCCTCGGACATTCCACAGCTTTTCCCCTACGGTGTGGAAATAGACGCTTTTGTTCTGTGTCAGAAGCAGTAATTTCCTTATCTGTGAAAAATGCTACTTCGCTGAGACGTCGTTACACCTGCAACAACAAAAATTCAAAATTTAAAAAAAAAATTTTAATTCATAAAATCTGATCATATTTTTTGCTATAACTTTTTAAAGAAATGTTTGTCTGTTTTTTAGGTAAAGTTTATATAGATTTTAATTTCCTTTATCTAAAAAAAGCACTGTGTAAATCCTTTAACTTGTTCACAAGTTATCGTGGCAAAACCACTGAAAAACATTGTTCCAAGATAATTGAGTTTAAAGTTGCCCTTTGCAGGCATCACGTACGAACGTAATTTTAGAATTGTTCCTATCAGACCAACTCTATGACATATATAAAGGTTCACATATTAAAAAATAATAATTAAAAAGAAAAACTAATTTTTTCGTCCTTTTAAACCTTCTACTCCGCTTAACTAAAATAAAGATATTTGAAAACAATTTTCAACAGACTTACCTTGCTTTGTATGAAATGCAATGATATCATGAAAAGTGACGAAAGTGTATACTATTTCTGTAAGTGAAACTGTATGAACTACCAATTGCATTCGGAAATGTGGAGCGTCTACTTCAGAGCTCTTTGGATAAGAATAGTAGCCAAAACTTCATTTTTCGTGTTGTATTTACGTTTTACTCAAATAAAGTCAGTGCAATTCAAATGTTTTAAAATATCTTCATTATTACGAATTGAATATTTCAAACTGGGAGAAAAAATGCCGAGGCTGTGAATCGAACCCAGATCCTTGGCTTACAAGGCCAATGCTTTACCGTTTAAGCTAACTGGGCCGACAACCAACCAGCATATTTCGCTCAGATAACCTTATTGGTAGTAACATTTGGCCTGTCATGTTACTACCAATAAGATTATCTGGGCGAAATAAGCTGGCTGGTTGTCGGCCCAGTTAGTTTAAACGGTAAAGCATTGGCCTTGTGAGCCAAGGATCTGGGTTCGATTCCCAGCCTGGGCATTTTTTCGCTCAGTTGGAAATATTCAATTCGTATGATAACTTTACTAATCAGTTTGATTGTGTTAAAATAATAGTTTATCTTCATTATTGTTAAAGTGATTAACAAAATTGAAAATTTAGGATTCGACAGGGACATCCTGTATTTTCGTCTAAATAAATAGATTGTGACCCTAGTTTCGATATATATCGGGGGATTGTAAAAGTTCGTGCCCCGATTTCCGATGCATCGAGTTTCGAAGTGTACCCAGGTTGTTTTTAAATGGCAAAATTCAGTCGAATTGTCAACATTTAGACTCTCAGTAATCCCTACAATAGTAATCCGTGGATTATATTTCACAAAATCACGGATTAAGTCTTTCTCAATGCCAGAAGTTCGCCCAGAGCGAATTTTACCGTTTAGATTGAAATCAACATTTCGAAATCGGCAAAACCCCTTTTTAATTGTCCTAAGAGCTGGAGCACGATCCAAATAAACGTCTTATATTTTTTTTCACGTCCACCATTCACTTATTTATAAACTCATATAACATGACGAAACTCACATAACATGACGAAAATGTAACTTTTCATTTTCCATTTTGAATATCAACCTTGCACAGAAATTAATTTGGAAAACTTTTATTTTAACGTTATATTCACTCACGATACATGTAGATAACTGTCAGTTAATAATAGGGTTATAAAAGAAACATCATCATAGTCAAAATTGCAAGTTTCAACCATCTATGAATTAGGGCACGAACTTTTGCAATCAACCAATGGAAATTATATGTTGTATAGTGTGCACTAGATTCCTGCATAAGATCTGGTCGGATCGCCGCTAGTTTTTTGTTGTTGTTGTTGTTTTTGCGGTCGAACTGGCTTTAATTCTTTCGGGTTAGGGTTAGGTTTTGACTCTTTCGGGTCGGGATTGTATTGACTCGGTTTTTCAGATGAAAGTCCTCAATATTTTTCAAATGAAAAAAATATCTGTCTGAATATCAATGAGTGTACATGCGTTCATTTCAGATGAAAACCATCAATATTTTTCAAATGAAAAAACTGTCTGTTTGAATATCAATGAGTGTACATATCGCTCATCCGCAAGAAAAGTGACACATCTCGAAAAAATTCATTTTGCGTTTTATTCCACTAATAAGTCTGTCATAAATGCGTATCACTACACAAACAGTTTCACAAGTGTAGCTATGCGGAAAATCACTTTATTACGCTATATGTCCATTTGTAACCACAGAAGAGAGGTGGATTGTAATAGTAGGTAAAATTACCCAACCTTCCAAACTTCATCCTATGTCTTCATTTTTAAGGGTTTTATGCTTTTATGGAAATTTTCATTCCTGCTTGCAGAGTCAAATGCTATAATTTCATATTATGGTAAAATCATGCAGATTTTCTTTTGCCTCTCCTGTGAAATTTACTTTTGTCAAGATGTGTCACTTTTCTTGGGGGTGAGCAACATGTTCATTTGAGATTAATTTTCTCAATATTTTCAAATGAAAAAACTATCTGTTTGAATTTTGTTTGTGTGAAAGAGACATGTGTTCTCTTTATAAATAAACCACAAAATTGAGATTGAGGATAAATGTAGACTAATTTTCCATAATTGTACTATAATATCGATTCATTTTCTTTCGCGTCAGGTTCGGTATGAAGTGTGTCGGGTTAACGAATTTTTTTCTCGGTATCAGGTATGGATTGAGGTTGACTTTAAGCAGAATTTTCAGGTTCGAACCGGGCTGTATCCAACCCGTACGACAGTCGATATTTTATATCGTTTAAAAATGTGAATACATAGGTGCTTGTTAGATTCTAGAAAAATTGATTTCGAGCTCATTCACCGTTGTATCGTAGTTTTAGAGAATTAACTTTAAGACCTACGCTAGTTAGCTTACGGCATTCTCAAGCTAAGCCAATGGAAGTAGTCTAGCAAATTTTTTGCTTGCATTTCAATATTTTTAAATGATTCTTTTTGCATATATCTTAAGATGAGGGCTCTTGTTTATGGAAAATTACTGATATTTTCTTATATTGCTTCTTCGAGACTATGGAGGAAATAGAGCGTCAATTCTCACCTATTCCGAAAGTGAAAGTGACCTCGGAATAAAATTGCTACAGAAATCGAAAAAAAATACAAAACATAGCGTTAGCCCTTGAACTTATACATCTTATGCAGAAAGAATCATTTAAAAAATATTAAAATGCAAACGAGAAGCTTGTAAAGTTCGTTTGTTTAACAGTAACTTGTGAATGTCGTATGCTTACAAGTGTATGCTCTTTACTCCTTCAGGACGGGCGTCATTTAACCCTTTAATACCTGAAGAGTTTTGATAGAAATTAGAAATTTTGATGGTTACCCCTAAATTAATAGGATCATATTTGACTGAAAAAAATATTTAAAAAATACCCGATGTCAGATTATGTCGGGGAAGGACGCACAAAATTGTCTGTGTGCAGGCTAGGCTTTAAATCGCACAAACAGAGGAAACTGTTTTTGCTTCTTCTTTTGGATCACCTACACAATTGCGTAGGTCAGGTGTTAAAGGGTTAACGATATTTTAATTTTATTGCCAGTAATTCCGTACAAAATTTTTCGTTTTATTCAATTCAAAAATTCTACGATATTACAAGGCAAATATTATGACTAAAATATTCTGGTTCTAAAAAATGAAAACCACATTAAATCTATTTGAAACATATACGAGGCACCCGTCTTCAAGTGTTTAAAGGCATCCACTAAATTATACAAAGCTATTTTTTAAGCTTTCAAATTTTAATGTTTAATTTAAAAATTTGCATTAACAATTTAACAAGTTATTATTTATTTCTCTAAAAATTAAATAAATAGATGCAACAAATGTAAGAGTCTAAATTAATTATTCCAGTGTTGCTCCAGTGTTGCTAGATTCCAGTGTTGCTAGATTGGGGATTTTTTTAATTCAGATTATTTGACTGTCGCCACTTTTTTTAAAATAGAATAATTCGCTTATTTTTCACGATTTTTAATCTATTTTTAAATAGATCGAACATTTCTATTGCAAAAAAGGGGTGTCAATCAACAATCTGGGGACAAAAAAATCCCCAATCTGGCAACACTGCCTAATTCTGTCTGGTTTCCTTAACTAGATCATGGTATTCAACATCTATTTTTACAAAATAAATTGTATTTTGTAAACTAAAAACGTTTTTAATATAATTAAACTTCTGTTGAAATATATGTATTCCACTTATTGTCATAAATGCCGATTTAATCAAAAGCAGTCCTTTTAATTGTTTCATAGCTAGTTAAATTTTAGTTTACACCAATTTAATTATATTGAAACGCAGCACTAGTTTGATAGATTTCAAATAAAGTGTTTAAAATGCCTAATACAAAAAGTAGCATTTTTATCTTTACCCTTTGTATCGCCGCCCTGCATATCTGCAAAATACATGAAAATCAATTATACTTATACAACAGGCTTTACAAAATGATTTTATTTATTGCTGCTATATCCCAACACATTAGTTAATATAAAATATTCATAAAATTCTCAGCAGACGGCGATAGTTAGTTAAACTTCCATGCCAAAGTTTTATTTATCACTGGAGAAGTTTCGCACCGTTACTGCTAAAATGAAATTCCTAAATTTCGTAAAACTAAAAAGGCTGGAGCCGTCCAAAAATATCATTTTTACTATGATAATTTCGTGTACTTTACAATTTTGTATTAGAAAATTGACACCATTTATGAGAAGTATGTGATTTTATGTTTATTGCAGCTGTAAAAAAAGTTCCTTTTATTCAATAATTTTTACGTTCTTCTTTCTAAAGAAGAAAGCACTGTAATCGATATTTTTTAGACTTCCGGTTTTCAACGGATTTACACGTTTTAGAGGTCAAAGATCCCGAAAAAACGTGTTTATACAATGTGTTTCTCTGTCCGTCTGTCCGCTTTGTACCCTCAAAAGTATATGAAGTTATGCATAGAATTGAACCAATTTTTTTATTTATTTATTTATTTTTTGGATGTTTTTGGCTATGATCAGCAGGTCCTCTTTGAATTCGGAAATATTCCGCCGAAAGGGGGCCTTTTGTGCCATTTTCATTATTGTACCTTCGAAAAGTGCATGAAGTTATGCACACAATTGAACCAAATTTCATATATATGTGTTTGGCTATGGCCAGCAGGTGCCATGTAGATTTGGTAACAATCCGCCGGTAGGGAGCGCCATAATAGCTATTTTTCTTGATTTTCCATAATTCTGTTGTACATCGGATGTTCATGCAGCGACGGGCAATTTGCATCCCAGCTAACCCGGCTATTCTCAAGCAACTGATGTACAGCAGAATAACGAACAGTATTCATTTTATTAGGGTTTCGTTCATTTGACGAGGAGTGAGACGAGGAGTGGGCGTTCATCTGACGAAACCCTATTCGTCTCACTCCTCTGGCTGTCGGTCTCTCTGTCTGTCTGTCTGTCACAGAGTACGTTCTCAGAAACTATATATATTGGAGACTTGAAATTTTGGAAACTTATAGCTGAACACCTCACATCAAACGACAAATCATAAAATTTTTAAAAAGTCTTATATTTATCCGTCTGGACTCTAACTTGTGTATTTTAAGCTTTTTTTTTTTTTAACTGAGCCCCTAATTAAGTTGAAGACTTGAAATTTTGAATACTTATAGCTGAACACTTGCGATCACACGACAAATCATAAAAATTTCAAAAAGTTTTATATTTACCCCGGTTTCTAACTTGTGTATTTTAAGCAATTTTTCTAACCTCCAGTCTTTTTACCCGGAAGCCACCCCTTTGACCACTCTTTCATATTATGCACCACAGCCTTACATATTTTAGTTCCACTTTTTACCGCCAGGCGGCGCCTAACTATCGCGGGTGCTATGGGCCCGATTCCATCGACTAATATATGAACGGATAGGTTGTAAAACGGAGTTTCGTTCGGATAGTGGTTTGTTTAGAATAGAGTGCGCCCCCTGGTTGCGAAATGGAGACCTAACAGATTTTGAAAACGTATAAAGTATTTTGAAAGGAATATTAAACGAAACCCTCTGTACGATCTGTGATCACACTTACCCACTTGTTAAATATTGTGATTGAGATTAACTCGTTTTACTCCGATTTGTAAAATGAAGCAGAAACTTAAGATGTAAATCAAAGTTTATGTAGTATTGAAGTAATAACACAGAAGGATTAACATGAGTAAATTTTTTTTTGGAATATTAACATTTATGAGATAAAAGAAAATATAGGGATTGGCACATCCGACTAATTTAATTTATGTTAATTTTCTTTACATGCTTAAAAGGACTAACATATCAGTAAATATTTTTCAAATCGGAGTTGTTAAGTCACAAATGGTTAATTATAAAAATTTTGCGAAAATAATAATTAAAAAATATATTGTACATTGACGCCTATGTTTGATTATTATTACTTATTATTAACCGATAGTAATACATTATCGCCTAAAAATAAAACTTCTCGTCATGCTGTTTGAAAATCTTATCTTTTAAGCAGATCTTCCAAAATTGAGGATAGTTTACATCGTAACTATAATTCATGGCTTTATACATTTTCTAACGAAATTAAACAAATAAAAGGCTTTCCAAAATTTGAACAAGAGTCAATTAATATAATAATTACGATAATTATTATTAATAGAACCGAAATACGTTTAAGTGATTATTACACTCCCTAATTTTTACAGTTATCTCATATTTAAACGCTTGCGCACCGTAAATAACTTGCAACATCAATTGACTTTATGAGCATTAATTTAGCTGTATGGAAATGAACCGCTAAATTTAAAAAGCGCGACAGGCAAAAGTGATCTTACATACATCTTAATCTTCGCATTTTCTGTATGAATTTTACAATGTATTCCATTTTGAAACACCTGTCGGGAATGAGTCGAGGAAAAGGCCATTATTGACTCAGCAAGCAGCCCTTGCTCTAATTTGACATCATCAAAGCTAAAGGAACGACGATAAAAGATTCGCAGGAACCATGGATAAGATCCCCTGGTTATTTTGAAAAGGAACAAATTACGCTGAATGACTGTTATATGCTCTTTGATAAAAATAGTGCTTTTATCCTTAACAGCTTTAATAAGTAATCCAGAAAGCTAATGATACTAAAACACTGTTTATTCTTACACATGCACGATTGAGAGAGAATAGTAGCGTAACAGATGATTACTTTCGCTTCACTTACCTCAGTACTTTAGCTTAGTCCCATGGGCAAAGATATGCAAATATAAATCTAAATAAAACGTTCTCTATTTCGCACACCCTGCTAAATACACAACATTAAACAAAAGAAAGAATCCGAATGTTCCTATACGTCCATTTTCATTTAAGCCGTATACATTGGAATCAATAATGAAAATTGTAGAGGGTGGGAATAATTTCTAGATGTCATACTCACGCATAGCTGCTAACATCTCTTTAAAGGTTTTTAACACATATTTAAATGGGCAAAAATACACAAATGTAATTCTAAATAAAACGTTCTCTATTTAGCACACCCTGCTAAATACATAACATTAAACAAAAGAAACAATCCGAGTATGCATATACGTCCATTTTCATTTAAGTCGGATATACTGGAATTAATAATGAAAATTATAGAGGATGGGAATGATTTCTAGATGTCATACTCACGTCGAAACAAGGTTATATTGAATATGAACCTAAAAAAGGCATATTCGGTAGAAAGATGTATGCCATTCATGGTTTGAAAATTACAGGCATCTAGAAAAGCAGTTTATATTTTACTGAAGTTTGAAAATTTCAAAGGTTTTTAACACATATTTAAATAGGCAAAAATATACAAATATTAATCTAAAAAAAAGTTCTCTATTTTCACGCATCGAATTAAATACATGAAATTAAAAGAAGGAACTAATCCAAATATTCATATACGTTCATTTCCATTTACGTTTTATATATTGGAATCAATAATGAAAATTGTAGAGGATGGGAATGATTTCTAGTTGTCATACTCACGTCGAAACAGAGTTATATCGAATATGAACCTTAAAAAGCTATATTCGGTAGAAAGATGTATGCCATTCATGATTTAAAAATTACAAGCATCTAGAAAATCAGTTTATATTTTCCTGAAGTTCGTGAAATTCAAAGGTTCTGAACACATATTTAAATGGGCAAAAATATGCAAATATAAATCTAAATAAAATGTTCTCCATTTCGCACACCCTATTAAATACATAACATTAAACTAAAGAAAGAATCCAAGTATGCATATACGTCCACTTTCATTTAATTCGGATGTATTGGAATAGATAATGAAAATTGTAGAGGATGAGAATTATTTCTAGTTGTCATACTCACGTCGAAACAAAATTATATTGAATATGAACCTAAAAAGGCAGCATTGGTGGGAAAACGTTTGTCATTCATGGTTTTAAAATTACAAATATAAAGAAAAAACAGTTTTTATGCGCAGCAATGTCTATTAATTTTAACTATTAATTATAACTATTAATTTTATCACATAACCTGTTAAAATTAATTATAATCTGTTGATATTAAGTGTAAGGTGCTAAAAGAAATTAAGGCTGTTTTGAAATCCAAACCGGCTACATTCTGACATATTTTTAATTCATTTTTATTCGCAAGCGCACGAAATTGGCAAATGCTCTAATCCAGATTACTTTATTATCAAACGCGGTTTTTCATTTTTTTGGGGGAAAACTGTCGAATTTGGCGTTTTGAACAGAATTTCAGGGCGCAACAGATCGAGAAAGTCGCCACGAGGCAGAAATCTCTTATAAATCAAGATATATTTATCGAAAATCGAAAACGCTATTCGATTTAAATCACTTGCTTAATTATGCTTACCAATTTCATACTTTCATGATTAACTAGTTGGATGTGTCAATCCCAAAACTTTCTACAATCTCATACATAATAATACTTCAATATTCACTATTCCAGTGCCAAAAAATGGAAATCTATGCCCATCATGAGAATTCTGAAGATATAAAATTCCGTACATTAGTACTTGATACATGACTAAAATCGTGTAAATCTTGCAAAATGCAGCACAGCAGCGTCACCTGTTGGGGGATTTACACTAAAACCTAATCAGCAACAACTTGTGTCAACGTCTAACTCAATGTGAAGTTTGATGAAAATTCGTGCATTATTTTTTGAGATAACACTATTGCGAAAATCGTAGAAAAAATCAACATAGCAGCACCACCTGTTGGGAGATTTACGCCAAAACGTAATCAGCACCAACTCATATCAAGCACTAACTGAATCTGAAGTTAGATAAAAATCCGTGCATTAGATCTTGAGATAGACCTATTGCCAAAATCGTGAAAAATGCAGCATAGCATCGCCACCTGTTGGGCGATTTACACCAAGAACTAATCAGTTCCAATTTATATCAGGGACTACCTGAATAAAAAATATATTAAATTCCGTGCATGACTTATTGAGATAGAGCGCCCACAAAATTTGTGTCACATGCCGACAGACAGACAGAGTCACAGACTCAGAGGCAGGCATTTTGTAAAAACATGTTTTTCGGGAACTCTTATCCTAAAATGTGTAAATCCGTCGAAAACCGGAAGCCGAAATTTTTCATGAATCCAGTACTTGTAAAAATAGAAGAAAGTAAAAAAGATTCCGTGAATGCGTCAGAAAATTTTGCGTTTTGAGCAGGGAGAAATTGTTTTTGAGAATTACTTTAGGAAGTCAAAAAGTTTTATTCTGTTTTCATCGACCTGCATTAGTTTTTATTTAATTAATTAGTTTTCGAAACATTTATTTTATGAATAATAGTAATTCTTAAATAAAAATGTGTTCTTTCCTGCAATATGTGATACCCTATTTAACATCTCGGCGTACTCTTTTAATATTTGCATTACAAAAACACATAAACATCATATTCCTTATTTTAAATGCCAGCTCCTTTTAACAAAAACATCTGCGTCACATAAAATGACACAACTGTAAATAATGTTTTCTCTTAAATCGAATTCAATTATGTTACCTATAAGAATATGTAATCCAATACTAACATTTGTTAAAACTCTTCTCAGCTTTAAGTAATCTAATAAATTATACACTTCTCAAAATCTAGATTTGAAGGTGCATTTTCTACCTGTAAAAAGAATTAAATATCTTTCAGTAAATCCCACATGTCGTTTACTGTTTCTTCTCTTCTTAAGTTACTCGAGTCGAGGTTTTTCGTCCTTTACAAGTTTAATTATATCTATTCCAAAGTGCATACTTAAGCATTAAGTGTTTGCTTCCCAAAAAACTTAATGCTTAAGTATGTGCATGAAATAATGTGTAATGAAAAAAGGTCTTGCACTACCGAAGGCCGAACACCTTTCAAAAATTCAAATGCTTTTGACGGCGTTTTTACAACATTAAAACAACCAGGTTCTCATATGTCGCGCAGAAGCTGTCAAGGGAAATATGGGAAGCTTTTTTATTGATCACAACTACGAAAATCATCGGATAATAATTTATTCGTTCATTTGTATGCTTAAAACAAATAAAAGCAGCTTCGATAATCTTGTGAATAAAGTGTTTATGTTGTAAATTCTGAAATACATTAGTTGTTAAATATATTAGCTTTTAAAACAGTTATGACGGCTTGTACTGTATAATTAACAGTTCTTTAAATTCAAGATCTTGCTTAAGCGTGCATATCTGCTTCTCTACTTTAGATTTTATCAAGCTAGTGAAACCAAAATACAAATACCAATTTTGTAAATGATTATATTATTATATTAATATATATATTATTCTATATAGATGATTATATTATTTAGATTATATTATAGCGTTGAAATTTGCAGTTTGTATGCATATATATTTATGCGTGAGTATGTGAAAAAGTGTTGGTTAAGCTGGGTAGATGCATTAGTATGGAGGTTGGTTGGTGTTAATAAGTTCCATTATGCAATTTGTAAGGTGGGTAGATAATTATGGAGGCTTGTGGTCTTATATGATTTCATAAAACAGTTGTTAGGGTGTGTAGATAAATGACGGAGATTGGGGAGTATTGCTTGTTTCCTTAAAGGGTGTTAGGGCGTGTATGTGTTAGATTAAGGAGATTAGGTGGTGGTATTGGAATTTATATCTATATATCTACTTATCTTACATAATTTCAATCACTTTTTAAGAAAAATCTATTAATACTTAGGATTTCCTCATTAGTTTAATGTGTGTTGAATTTAGCGTATATTATTGCAAAATATGATTATTATGGTTTTATAATAATTTAAACGTATTGAATATATGTATTATAAACACGCTGAATATTGTCAGTTCTTTCAGTTACTTTCTAATTTGAATTTATACTTTCTAATTATTAATTTTTTTTGCTAAAAAATTACATTTTAATGTGTATATTTAAACTATTTCTACTACCTTTTTTAATTTCAATATAATGCGTTTTATTAAATTTAAATTATGCTATTTCAATTACATTATCTCTCATCAATTTATATATTTTTTTATATTATGTCTTCACTATTGATTCTTACATTAAGAAAACGAAATCTATTTTATTGTTTTTCTCTTTCATATTTTTATTTGGATTTTAATTAGTGTTAACTATTTCCATTTGTTTTAAAAATAATTCTTTATTTTAAATTTAAAAAATAATTCTTTTTTATTATTTTGTCTTAAGATAAAGTTTAATTTTTAAATGTTATTTATTATTTATTTTGTCTTATTTTTTCACATCCTAATTATAAATCTAACTATATTATTTCTGTTTTCTTTTTTACTATTTTTATCTCAGTACAAAGTGGATAACATTTTATGCATTTTATAACATTTTGTCTTTAAATTTAAATCATAAAGTATATTGTTTTCCTCTCACGTTAATTATTTTTTTCTTTATGATTTGTTAAAAAAGGCTATTATTACTAATTGTATAATTAATTAATTATTTCATAATTTTTTTTCTTCGAATTTTATTTATTTTTATTATTATTTTATATTATGTATATAACTTGAGCCTACCAATGACACCATTCTTTTTGTATTATATCAAAACAAATACAAATTTGAGTATTTATTTTATTTATTTATTTATTTATTTATATTATGTAAATTGGATTTTTTGTTACAGTCGGATGTTATTTTAAGTAAAAATTTGTTATTTTATAATTAATTATATAGTAATTTATCTTTTTATCTCACTTATTACAAATTTCTTATTATTTTAACTTAATAATTAACCTTGGGAACTTAAGGGCCTACACTAGTGATGGGAAGAAGCGAGAACGCTAATGTTAAGTCTAGGGGACGTTATTTTCAAATATTAATAAGATTTTGTCAAGATTATAGAATATTAATTAATTTCAGAACCAGTTCCAACCGGTTCCGAAAGTGAAAGTAATTTTTTTATTGTGAAGCCAAAAGCGAAAAAGCAAAAACTCTTTAGAGATTGTGCTCAGCTATCCTATGCAAAAAAATCATTCAAAAATATTAAAATCCAAGCGAGAAATTTGAAAATAACTTTCCCATAGGATTAACATTAGCTTCGGAGTTCTTTCGCGTAATTAGTGTAGGACCTTCAGAGACTACACTAGTCACGTGAAGGAACTCAAACCAATGTTAATCCTATGAGAGCATTGTTTACAGATTTCTCGCGTGGATTTTAGTATTTTTTAACCAGTTTCCAACCGGTTCCGAAAGTGAAAGTAATTTTTTTAAATCTGAAACTAAAATAGAAAAAATCAAAAACAGATCGCCTTCAGCTATCCTATGCAAAAAATTATTCAAAAATATTAAAATCCAAGCGAGAAATCTGTAAACAATGCTACCATAGGTTTAACGTTAACTTTCGAGTTTCTCCTTGATAGCTGAGGTCGATATCCATTGTTGTGCGTTTGTACTTTTCTGACTTTGTTTACGATTTTTTTATATGCGGATAGTTTTCCTTTTGGAACCAGTTGGAACCGGTTCTGAAAGTTAAACAATCCTCATATAAAAAAAAAACTGCAACAAAAATCGAAAAAGCACAACCGCACAACAATAGATATCAACCTCAAGTATCCTGTTAAAAAAATCATTAAAAATATTAAAATACGAGCGATACAATAACAGGATACACTGTAAAAAAAAAAAAAAAAAAAAAAAAAAAAAAACGGACTAAAATACGGAAATACTACTGGCAATCTAGACGCCAGTACTATTTCCGTATTTTAACGGAACTTTTTCCCGGTAAATTACAGAAAATTTTCCGGGTTTTTTTTTTTTTTTTTTGAATTTAACGGAAATATTTCTGTAATTTACCGGGAAAAAGTTCCGTTAAAATACAGAAATAGTACTGGCATCTAGATTGCCAGTAGTATTTCCGTTTTTGAGTCCTGTTTTATTTACAGTGTACGATAAAATTCAATAGGATTTCTCCCATAGGTTTAACATTAGCGTTCGAGTTTTTCTTATGACAGAGCCTACACTAGTCATGCAACAACATTCGCAAGCTAATATTAAATCAACAGAATCTCGTAACAACGGAAGATGAAACTATCTCGTTTATATTTGAATATTTTTATCGATTCCTATTGCATAGGATATCTGAGGTCGATGTTTACCGTTGTACCTTTCTATTAATTTGATTTTGGTTGCAATTTCAGTCTGTGGACATTTTCAATTGTGGAACCAACCAACCAATTATTTTCGGAATGAAAGCGTCCTTCGACTTGCAACTAAAAACGTTACTGCAAAAACTAAAACTGCAACTAAAAACGAAAAATACATTACTATCACGTTAGACTTTGACCTCAGATATCCTATGCAAAAAGAATCATTTGAAAAATATTGAAATGCCAACGAAAAATTTGTAAAGAACGTTTCCACTTATTTAACATTAGATTGTGAATGCCGTCGTATGGCTAATGTAAGCTTTTATTACATAAATATAAAGAAATCATTAACAGGCATATAAAAAATTAATCCATAGTATAACTATAAAAGAAATATATCCTCCTGAGACCCAAGCAAAATATAATGCATATATTTTTTTAATATGAGTTTTTTTAACAAATAGGCATCAAAAATGATGTTTTTAAAGAAATTAATAAATTTCGATTTTTTTAATTTTGTTTTACAGCACATCCATCTAAATGGATGTTCAGGCCATAACTCCCTTTAAAATAATTTAAAAAATGCTAAAAGTATGGGAAAGAATAGAATTTATTATAAAGAACATAAGGCAAGTATTAACATCTGCTATTAAAATTGAAAAAAAAAATAGTTTAAACAAATTAAAATAACATAAAAACGAAACTTACCAGCAGAACGTAGAATTACAACATGACTCATTTAATACGCCATTTTGTAAACAAAGTAATTAACGTTGCCAAAATCCAAAAGCTGAATGTTGATTTTTGGTTCATACATTACTATGCCAAACTGGTTTTAGATTGCTACAATGAAATTTAACGCAATAGAAGGAGAAAGCAAAACATCTATTTAAATGGATGCCAGGTCTGAGGAGTATATGTGAGCCTGAATACACACATAAATGTATTTACATTTGATATACAGGGTGATTATAAAAAACACTGCCGACATATGATCCCGTAGTGACCATACCGTTCACGAAATCGGATTGTCATTTGGGATGTGGTTATTTTAAGGCATGGAATCGAGAATGGCGTAAAGAACAATAATCGAGCTCTTACAGTTAAAAATACAGTGACGAAATTTCGAAAATTTTAAATAGCAACCCATTTTTTTTTCTTTCAGTGCAGAATGATCTTCACGTCGAAAAATCATAAATAGCATTAAAATGCTAATTTTAGCTGTAGAATGGCGACATAAAAAAAACGCAACAAAGACCATTTCGCTTTCCAAGTGTGCTACAACAACAAATTGGTGACATTGTTATTTATCATCATTTCGCGTTTCTGTGGTTCGCAGGGTCAGCCGAATATACCTCAAATGTTTTTTGTTTCTTTGAGGTTATTAAAATTCTAGGTATACATATCAAATCCGCTAAGGGAGTATGACATGAAAAACGCCATCAAACGTGAAATTTTGCATTGTCTTCATGCCCTACTTTATTGTTGTCCATAATCTCCGATTGCGATGTGTCATCGTTTGCGAACGTAAACACTTAAAAATTTCTTAATCTACTTAAGATTATTTGTTATTTGTCACCTGTGTGGTTGCATTCTTCTTCTCACTGCTTCTTTTTCTTTTGTTTTATGTCGCCATTTCCACTATCAAACTTAGTTTTTTAATGTTATTTATAATTTTCACCGTGAAGATCTTCTTGTAAAGAAAAAAATCGGGTGTTGCCATTTGAAAGTTTTGAATTTTTGTTTTACTGTAACAGTAACTGTCAGAGCTTAATTGTTTTTCTTTAACTCATTCTCGAGCCCATGCCATAAAATAACGACATTTTAAATGGCATCCCGTTTGCTTGAACTGTATGATCACTAAGTGACTCACATATAGGCAAAGATTATATGAGGGACTCACAACCATGGTAGACCAAGTCCATTTTGAAAAAAAAATGAGATAGTCCATATAGAAGGTGCATGAAATATGTTTTATCCACTCCCACAGTAAACCAAGTCTGTAAACAGACGACATATATGATAAAATATGTGGAAACAGACTTGGTTCACTATAGGGGTGGATAAAACAGATTTTATGCACCTTCTAAATTGACTGTCTCATTTTTTTTTTTTTACATGGACTTGGTCTACTATGGTTGTGAGTCCCTCATATAATCACTCAGTACATGTAAATGCAATGCAACAGTTAATATACAAATAAAATATAACCCTCGATGTACATGTATTAAATCCTTAATATACATTCTAGGATTTTGTAAATAAGGATTTCAATGAATTATTGAAAAAATAAATGAAATATTATATTCTTCATCCTCGATATATCTTAATTATCACCGATAAAATTTAATTACTTCAAGAAAACCATTACCATGTTTATTATCGGCATATGACTTCATATCAAATAAATATTTTCCCTTTTAACTAGAACAGATTAACCAGTGTTGGGCAGAATCTGATTACAAAGTAATGAAATTATAGATTAAAATACATTTTAATCCCCTCACAATGCAATTGATTAACATGTAAGGCATTACAAAGTAATTTCATGTACTCTTTTGAAATACATAATCTGAATATCGTGTAATAGATTACAAACCAATTCTCATTTTTTCTTTTAAATTTTAATTAGATTAACTTGTAATGGATTACAAGATGATTCAGATTACATTTTTAATTGTATAATTCAAATAACATGTAATCTATATTACAAGATGATTCATATTCGATTTTAATTATATAACCCAATTAACCTGTAATCGATTACTTTTTAAATTATAGAATCCAGTTAACTTGTAATGGATTATAGATCAATTCTAATTGCATATTTAAAAATATAACTTAGATTAAATTCTAATGTATTACAAGTTAGTGTCAATTACGTTTATTCAGAATTCAGTTTGGTTAACGTGTAGTATAATACAACTTAATTTAAATTACATTCTATGAAATGTATTTAAATTAAATTGCAATGAATTATGAACTAATTCTAATTGCAGTTTTTAAAATATAATTTAGATTAAATTCTAATGTATTACAAGTTAATCTCAGTTATGTTTGCTCAGAATGAAATTTGGTTAGCGTGTAATGTAATATTACTAAATCTAAGTTACATTCTATGAAATGTATTTAAATTATATTGCAATCAATTACGAGCTAATTCTAATTGCATTTCTAAAATTGATATGAAAATTACTTGTAATTCAATGCAAGTTAATCCCATTTACGTTTATAAGAATGTAACTAAATTATAAGTAACTATTTATATGCCAGTAAGTATTAATTTATAATGTTATAAAAACGTAATAGAATTTTTTAAGCAGAATTGTATATTTACTAATTTTCTAGTTATTTTTACGTAATTAATCGTTTTCTAAAAATACGCGTTTTTTTTTTTTTACTTTTTTAATTCAGACCCGAAAAACACGCTATACAGAGTCTGATGTCAAGAAGTGTCATGAGACAGGTGCATACACCATAATTTTACAAAACTATTATTATTTTTTTAAGTAAGTTTTATACCCAGAAAAAAGTCAATATATAAGGTTTAAATTATTACGAAATATAAAAAAATTGCTTATCGCGCTCGAAGGGACAATGTCACATTATTTTTAACATATAGATCTTAAATATCTCTGTGGTATAAGTAATATACATACAATGTATTTAAAATTTTGTAGGTTATCTGATGATTGAGAATGCAATGTTAAAAATGAAGGAACTCAAATTTAATCATTCATGAGTACATTTCGGTTCTGAGACTTTGTTCCTGCTGTTTAGGTCATAGGGCTTCGATCCCGACACATCGGTCCCAATGCCATTTCGGTTCCTAGTTATTTCGGTCCAAAAAGTGACATAATTTTACAGAAGACATTGATTGTCTTTTTTAAAAAAACCAAGACCACATAAATTTTACTATAGCGCGAATATAAGGGCCCGATATCCAAAAACACATATAACTCAAATCTAATTTGTCGGCACAAGTTTCATATGATTAACTTAACAGATTTAAAGGGAGGAGGGCGAGGCTCTATAGATTTTTCATAAAAGCCCTTCCATATTTTAGTGTATCAAAAATATAAAGCGGCTGACAAATTAAAATAATTATAACTCAAGCTACAATTACCGTAAAACACTTTGCATAGTAAACGTAACCTTTATAATTGGGAAGAGGACATTGTCGTATTTTAACAGAAGCCCCCAACTTTCAATATGGCATAAATATAAGGACTCGTTAAACATAAACACTTATAACTCAGATCCAAATTGTCGCAGAACATGAAAATTTCATATGATAAAAGCAATTATTTTAAAGGGGGAGAGAAAGACATTTTTTTGGTCCTGTTTGCGATTGAGAATCTTTTCTTGAAATTGATTCCGTTTTTATAGTTGTAAAAACAAAACAAAAAATTATATATTTAAAATCCAAATTCATCGAATTTCAGTTTACCTTTTCATGCATTAGTTTAACCCTAGAACTACCGAAAATTTTACTCAAGTTTTATAAAAACATTCTACACCAGAATTTTTACTTAAAACTATTTAATTTGTTTATTTAACTTATTATTGTCTGATTTATAAATTTAGTTTGTTTTGAAGAAATTTCTGGTTTGAATAAATATTTTGAATGTACATGTCGGGTCCATTGGACCCTTCTGGTAGACAGAGGGTTAAGGAAAATTAATTTTTCGCATGCTTGGGTAATATTGGAATGTGTACGTTTTTTCATTATTATTTTCTAATTAATTAAAATACATTGAAGTAGAATCATGCATCGGGTTGGGCATCGTATTTCGGCGGTGTCGACGACGATTTTTTTTTAAACGCATTTTTTATTTTAATTTTTTTACAATTACGAATACATTCCTAAATTTATTCAGTATTTATGGTTGAAAAGATTAAAATTTTATATTTAACCCGTAACCGAAGTAACAAACATTGTCGCATATCTACCGTGAGCGATCTGTCAGACCGGTTAACCCGTAACCGGAGTGACAAATGTTGTCGCATAACTGCCGTGAGTGGTCTGTGAGATCGCTTAATCTAAATATGAGTAAAATGCTACATTGACTCTCAAAATACTGTTCATCTACTAAACTTCATGTACACGGTTATTATTTTTAAAATTCAGCTATTCAAAAGTTAGTAGTGAAGATAAAGGGACTCCAAATAAAACAAAATTTAACCAGTATCTATAGTTAAACGGAAAATTTGTGAAAATGGAAAAATACAGCAGTCTCTGAGACCGCTAACAGCGGTTTCGGGTTAAGATACATATACATCATAGCTGCCAACCTTTACGCTTTCTTCCTACCACTAAAATTTTATAGTGAATATTCCCTTATTTAATCGTCGAAATCTCACGATTAAACAAGGCGAAGATCTATACTAAATTTTACTGGTAGCAAAAAAGCGTAAAAGTTGGCAGCTATGAAATACATCGAATTTCTGTTTGTACTTTTATACATTCTTTACCTTAAAAAATAATTTTCATATGTTTGGGAAATATTTGAATATTTTAGTTTTAATATATTATTATTTTGAAATTAATAATAATAAAAAAAAAACTTTAAATCATAGTTCTGAATTGGTAACCCGATTTCTTGCAAAAGGAAAGAAAGTGAGAGGGATGAAGACTCATTTATGAGTTTTTCCGGTTATCTGAAATTTTCAGTTTTTTTGTCATTTTCTGATCATTGAAAATTAGATATATTTTATTGCTAATCCTACAGGAGCAAACCGTCACAAACACTTCATGAATTTCAGCAGCCGGGTGCTCCGAGGCTCCTACTTTCAATCCTTCTCCATCAACTACATGAATGTCAGCATTTATGTTAAACACATTTTACTATAATCTAAAACCTAAAAGGAAATAAAACTGCGGCGTATGATTTACACATCTTTGTTTTATCTTTTTATTTAACTTTATTTCTCATCACGGAAGGTTATTGGTTAAATTCAGTATTAGATTCATTGAATATGCTTCTGTTTTTCCTCAATATCTTTTTAATCTTTTTTCAGTAAAAAAAAAAAATAAATAAATAAATAAATAAATGTTTTTGTATGTTTTTAGAACTGGAGTGCAAGTTTAAAAAGACTATGGGAGCCCCCCCCCCCCTGCAGACTATTGAATTTAGATTTCAGCAGCCATCAGAAGTTAGAAAAAACACAATCTTTTTCTTTTATATTATTTCTTTACTGAACTAATCAAAATTTTAAAAATAGCTCATTAATTACCCGACTGAAAAGAAGGGTTATGTGTTTCACGCGTACCTGGGTATGTGGATTTCTTTATACCCTCGAAACATCCCAACGGCTGGATGGATTTTAATGAATGAGGTCTCTATCGATTCGTCTTAACAGTCCGATGGTTATAGGCTATGTTTTGTTTTTATAAATTCAAAATGGAGGCCGTAAAATACAAAATGGCGGTAGAGACGAAAAAAATTACGCACCCTATTAAGTGGCATATCATTGGATATGCCTTTCAAAATGAAGGCGATGTTTCATCGACTATTTTACAGTCAGAAGCTCCGTTTAAATATTACACAACCTGGAAGTTGTGTATGTAGGATTTCTAGCTTTACTGCAACTCTAACCATCATAGACATCTATAGGCCTCATCAAAACAGTGTTTATAGATAGGAACTAACAATTAAACGCAATTTAAAAGTCACCAATACAAATAAATTAAAAAAAATATGTAAGTAATATAAAAAATAGTTTCACATTGGTAGAAGTAATTAATTAGTTCGCTTTTTACGCAGTTGGGTATTTTGATTTTTTAAATTTAATTGAATTAATGTTTAAGTACTGAATCCCGAGGTCATACGAACTTTTTTAACACGTTCACGCCGGCGCGGTGGGTCACACTCGACTGTCTCAGAGCTATGAAGTCTCCGGCTTTTTGCACACCACTATTTTTTTAGAGAAAATGTTGTTCCTTTAAATCGCCCAATTGTTCTAATTACATAAAACAACATTTTCTGTATTAATATACTGGTATCCTAAAAGACGGAGACTTGACAGCTCTGAGACAGTCGAGTGTGACCCACCGCGCCGGCGTGAACGTGTTAAGCTTAAAATATATATTTTATCAAAGTTACTTGGAAAATTAAAAACTACTTACTATACTATATAATACAGTAGGGGGGGGGGTGACGATTAAAGACCTTATTTGATCACTATAAATTAAAAAATGGGTTCCCCATTCTAAAGGTAACGTCACTGTTAAATGTATTTATGATTAAAAAATTGCGATATTACATAAATGATAAATCGATTTAAGAAATTTCTACAGCATCTATTCCTAAATAAGATGATGACAACTTCAAACACTTAAAACTCGAGCTGTAATTATCGTAGAATACTCATATTTTGTATGGAAAGTGTAATCTTTGTAAAGCCGGAGCTATGTCTTTTTTTGAACAGGAACCCCTAAATTTTAATATAGAAGTATTTTAAGGCCATGGTAACTACAAACACTTTTATCTTGGATGCAAATTTTCGCAGCCTACACAAATTTCTTATGATAAACGTAAAACTTTTAAGGGAGTTAGGCTCTGTTGATTTTTTTTATGATTGCACCATATATTTTTGTAGATGAAAACAAAACATGCTCACAACTTAAAATCCTGTAACTCGGGTTTTAAAAATCCAACAAAGTTCCCTCCCTTTTTATAAAGATCACGTTTACCATACAAATTATGAGAGTGCTATGACACATACAAACCAAGTTATAATTTTCATGGCTTCTTATACTTATAATGTACTATAATTTGGAGGCTTTGATAAGATATCAATAGAGCCATCACCTCTAAATGATTACGTGTAATATAAGAAATTTGTGCGATGTGCTACTACTTGGATCCGATTTAAAAGTGTATATGGTTATCGGGTTCTATACTGAAATTTAGTAGGCTGTGGTTAAAAATCCGACAATGGCTAATATTAAATTATGTCCCATTGATCAAGCACACAAAATTTCTGCGCGCTGTGTCAATTTGTTCACGAGTTATAAGAGTTTAATTTTCTCAGCCTTTTATATTCACAAATTTATAAAGTTTAGCTGTTGTTAAAAAAGATAAAAGACCCTGAAAATATACACTCATGATATTAATCATAACAACGTTTAGTGGTCTTACGACAATTACAGCGTGAGTTATAGGAAGGAAACGAAATGGCATGACCTTCTCATGAGCATCCCTTTGTAAAACTTATGTGCTGTGAGAATTAAATAAGTATAAGTATTATAAATTATAAGTATTTTCAATTTTAACCCTCTGTCTACCAGAAGGGTCCAATGGACCCGACATGTACATTCAAAATATTTATTCAAACCAGAAATTTCTTCAAAACAAACTAAATTTATAAATCAGACAATAATAAGTTAAATAAACAAATTAAATAGTTTTAAGTAAAAATTCTGGTGTAGAATGTTTTTATAAAACTTGAGTAAAATTTTCGGTAGTTCTAGGGTTAAGAATCTTTCTTGTATATACAAAAACATTGTAGGCTTCAATAAAAATAGACAGAGACACCTCCCCCCTCCACCTGTAATAGAATCACTTTACCATGCGAGATTTGCGTGATCTGCTACAATCTGGTTTCGAGTTATAAGTGTTTTTTTGTTATAGAGCCCTTATTTTTGCGCTACAATAAAATTTAAGGGGCTTCGCTGAAAAAACAAAAAATCTCTCATCGCCCTTTATAAAGATTGCGTTTACCATACAAAAGATGAATGCGCTACGACAAAAGCATTCCGAGTTATAAGTGTTTTAAGTTGTAAATATCTTATATTTATGGCGTACTCAAATATTGAGGCTTAGATAAAAAAAAAATCACCTCCCCCCCCCCGCTAAAAATGTAACGTTTGCCATACAAAATTTGTGCAGGCCACGACAATTCCTATCCGAGTTTATAAGTGTTTGTGGTTATCAGGCCCTTATATTCGCACTGCACTAAAATTTTGGAGGCTCCAATTTAAAAAACGGACAAAGTCCTCGGTTACATTTCGCCAGTTTGTAAAAGCACAGTTTGAACGTACTGCTACAATTTAACGTGTATTAAGAGAGTTTAACTTTTTAGTGCCCTTAATTTATCTTTATTTTAATATAAAATTTAGATAGTTCCATAAAAAACCCTTTTGAGTTACCCGATAATGGCCCCTTATGATGTTGCACCAGACTATATTTGGCAGGTTTAGAATTAATGTCGGAGTTTTGACGGCGTGGAGGAAGGTATATTGACCGATACGCGGATGCCAAAACATCATACTTCGAGACATTGGGTAAGTGGTCATGGATTTTATTAACTCCAAAATTTACAATATTTTTTATTGTTTCAAACAAACTGTTGTTATGTTTTTCCTGCCTGTAACTCTATCATATAATGTATAATCTATAAATGACAGGTTGTTTTTTGACCATTTGCTCGTCGGCTCACTTTTGTCAGACTAATAGGGAGGTTTCTTTCAAATGATAACCTTCTCATCCGCCAATCACAACTCCGCAGTTGACTTCCATAACAGCCACAATCCTAACGGCTACCAATCAAAACTTTTCTCCAACATTGTTTTACCTCCAACAGTTGATTTGTGACGTCATTTGCAAATGTCCCATATCTTCCTTTTTTTACTTTCCTTTTTTTAAACAATTAAAATAAATATTATCAACAAAAAATCATGTACATAATCTAATTAATTATGTTAGCAAACAATGTGCGAAATGGAACAAAATAAAACACCAAATGTTCTATCTGCTTGAAATTAAGTAAAGAAGATGCATAATCTGCAGAAAAATACCTTTCAACTTGTCACCTTATGCAAATAAAGCGCTGATTTTAAAATCACGTGATTCACATACAATTTACTGCTGTCACGTTATAAAAATTATTTTTGCCGAATGGTAGGTACGCGAGTGTTTTGATGAACCAAATTATATTACAATGCCTTTATAATTTTGTTTCATGTGAATGCACATTTTTAAATTCTTTATAGAATTTTAAAAAATTGAATGAGAATTTATATCTTCGAAAAATATTATGCAAGCCATTAGTTCATTTCCATTATGCAGTAGTGATTTACAAACTGCTTTTCATTCTGATATTTACTGAGTCTACATGTAAAAATAAACCTACAATACTAGATGGAAATTTTTTCGAAAAAATTGAAAATAAGTCTTCAGGTGGTAGAATTGTAGCAAAATACACCAAGTGTAACAGTGAGGTAAAAGCCTCAAATAATTGCACTTCCAATCTTGTAACCCACCTTAAAAGGAAGCATGGAATCAATTATTTGGAAGAATATCGTGCCTATTTAAAGGAGTAAAAAAACAACGAAAATCATCAAGTGTTTCTGGGCAATCAAGTCGAAACGTATATTTGCAAGATCATTTTGACAAAGATGTAGTAAATTATTTTATTGATTCGATGATTTCGTTAAGAAGTATTGATAATATTTATTTCCACAATATAATTAAAAACTTTAATTCTTGTTCTAAATCTTTTAATATAATGAGTCGTAGGGCCCTCGGGCGAAAAATTGCAATATATTACGATGAACAAGTAGAAAATATTAAACATGAGTTTGAAGATATCGAGTTCGTTTGTATAACCACAGACATATGGTCAGGGCGACGAAGAAGTTTCTTAGGAGTGACAGCTCACTGGATTCATCCGGAGACATTAAAAAGGATTTCTAGAGCTATAGCTTGTCAAAGATTCAAAGGAACACATAGTTACGACAAAATTTATGACCATCTTATGAACATCTATAAAAAGGTTGAATTGAATTCTGCGAAAGTAATAGCTGCGATTACTGATAATGGTGGTAATTTTGTGAAAGCATTTAAAATTTTTGGAATTGAAGAAAAATGTATTTTAGAAGATGCTGGTGATTTAGATGCGCAATACAATTCATGGAGTACGGAGTGTGATTCTGACACTACGTCTAGCATAGATGATGATGTAGAAGATGTAATTGATTTCAATGAGTGTTTACCTTTACATTTTAGATGTGCGTCTCACACACTCAGTTTGTGTGCAACTACTGATTCTAACAATGTTCTGGAAAGCCAAGACACAGAAATTTCAAAAATACACGAACAAGTGATGAAAAAATGTAATATTTTTGGAGAGCAGCATGTCGACCTAAATCTTCAAAAATTATCATCTCTATTTTGGGACATACTCTTAGTCGACCAAACGCAACGCGATGGAATAGTTTATTTGACGCCATGAAACAATTTCTATCGATAAAAGAAAAATCTGCTATTTTGAGCAAGGAATTAGATTTGAAAACTTCATTTAAAGATCAGGGTTTCACATATATAGAAGAATACGTTAAATGTAGTAAACATATTGCCGCGGCTTTAGACATCCTTCAAGGAGAAAAAGAAACGTATTTTGGGATTTTGTTACCAACTTTGTTATCATTGCGACATAAATTACAAAAATCATTGACAGAAGATTTTATATATTGACGACCTTTGGCTGGAGCTTATTTAGAAAGTATAGAAAACAGGTTTAGTCAGTATTTCGATATTTCATCTCGCCAAGCGGAAATAGCCGTAATAGCAACTTTATGTCATCCACTTTTTTTTTAATTCAAGTGGCTGCCTTGTATTAGCGATTCAGCTTATACAAAGATTAAAATGCTGTTTATTACCGAATTGACAAAAGAAATGAAATCTAACGAATCTCTGGATATAATGAGTTCTGTCAATAGTGAAGAAAGAGATAACTTTTTCTTTATTGATTCTGATCATGAAGAAGCAAAACAAGACCCTAAAAGGAAAGCAGAACTATTGTACGCGCATTTCTGTTTGAAGGAAAACAAAGATCTAAGTGTATTGAATTCTTATAAAGAGATTTAAAAAATCTTCATTAAATATAACACACCGCTGCCCTCGTCGGCATCTGTAGAAAGATTATTTTCTTTTGCAACTATTACAAATTATTGTAAAGCTAATAGCCTTTCTGACGAAATGTTTGAAAAACGTGTTGTTTTAAAAGCCAATCTTAAATATGACGAAGAATGTTTATAAAAATTTGAAAAATATTTTAATGCCAAAAGGAAAAATGTTTCCTTCAATGTTAAAAAGTAATAATCGTACCTTTTCAGCGTATATTTTCGTACTTGACTTTAATTCATTTTTTAATAACAAAGTATGTTACTGCTTCATTTTCTAATTTTGTAAATTTGTATAATTTTTTATATGGTTTAATTATGTCTAATTTCAGAAAGAAATTTTGCAATTTTATTAAATAAATGTAATTGTAACTAAAATATCAATGTCTCTGAAATTTAAATTTTCATGGTTTTATTATGGTAACTATAAGTTATATAGTAATAAAATCTTACATGTGCTCGTAAAAACTAACCTGACTAGAAAAGGGGGAGAAGGACGTGGGGGGGGGGGTATGATTGGGCTAAGTCAACTAGCTATCTTTGGAGCACTCTCCTTTATATTTAATCTTTTCATGCAAATAATTTATTTCTATTAAATTTTTAAATACAAACTTTTAAGAACGGGAAAAATCCTTAATTTATTTTAATTGCATTTTAAAACGAAGAGTGTTTACTTTAACACTATTTTTACCGGTGTCAAATGACACCTTTTCAAAGTTTTGATTTGTGTTTATTTTGCTCGTAGTTTTTGAATGCAATAAGCATAAAAATGTCTTCAATGTATTGAAAATTATTTGTAATTCTTTCAATCTAATATTACAAATGACAAACCATAAATCGAAATCTTTTAAAAGGTGACATTTGACAAACGCACGATTAACCATGAACCTGAACGTTGAGAACGTTCATGGTTAATCGTGCGTTTAATATTTGTTCAAAGGATTTTTTGGACGAGGAGTTGAATTATATTTTCAATATTGCTAAAGTAAATGGTTACAAAAGAGAGAAGATTAATAATTTGATTAAAAATTACAAGTGTAAAGGTCATTCACAGGTTAGTTGTACTTTGGTTGATAAGGTGTGCGAGAGGTGGGAGGTTAATAGGTTTAAAAGGTTATCGTTTCCATATATCAAGGGTAATTTTGAGAGGCTTAAAAGTAAATTAATGAAGTTTAAGGTAGAATTAGTTGCTAAACCACCTCTTAAGTTGAAACATCTTCTGTACAGACCTTTTTACCCGGTTGCACAGGATGATCTCAAGGGGTGTATGGAATTCCATATGAGAATGAGGGGGGGGGGGGGATATTAATTATTATATTGGTATGACAGGTAGAAAGTTTGGGATTAGGAGGAAAGAGCATGAATCTGATATAAAATTTGGTAGGGATAAGACTGCGTTATCAAGACTGTTTTTAAAGAGGGGGGTTAATATTTGTTTCAGCGACAGTAGATTATTGTTTGTTTCGAGTTTATACCGCAAGTCAATCATCCGGGAATCTATTGAGATATATTCTAGGAGGGATACTGTGTGTAATGATTCTTTATCCTTTGATATTCCAATTTTATGGTTGGAATTCCTTAATAAATACTTAAAAAGGGAGTCTGATAGAGGGAGCCACGGTAGCGTAGGCTATTTGAGATCATAGAGGGCGCAATGTTTTGCATTTTTATGTTTTTTGGTTTTTAGATTATTTTTTGGTACCCAGTGTCATTCATTTCTATTGATTATGTGTGTGTTATGATTACGGTTTTTACTATTAAACCGAAACATGTCAACACATTTTAATTTTTATTCGTGACACCTATTTAAGTAAAATAAATGTATGTTTTTATTTATATGATAAGAAAGGGTGAAGTAAAATTTGTTTGAGTTTTTACGAAAACTTACAACGGTTTTTGACATATGATAAATCTTTTTTTTAAACTGTTTGCAATGCAAATTAACCTTTAACTGATGTTACCGGTCTGGCAGACCGAGTTGCTTTTTTCAATTTTCATAGTTTAACTTGCAGATTTCAGTTTATCTACAAATACTACTAAAATTTTGTTTCGTTTGGAACTTTAGTACTAACACCAGAGACTTTTGAATAGGTGAATTTTAATTATAACACTCCTGTACAAAAAGTTTAGCACCAAAACATCTTATGAGTTAATCAAGGCTTTTATTCATCTTTCGATTGAGCGGTCTCACAGACCGCTTCACAGTATTTATGTGACAATTTCTGTGACATCAGTTAAAGATTAATCTAAAATTGTAGATTTAGTTAATGGCAAATTCTTGTTGAAGTTAAAGTTAAATGATTTAATTGAAAAAAAAAGTATCCAACTATATTTGATTTCATTGAAACTAACCTTATATTTTGAAGATAATGGTTTGTTTATTCATTTTTTTATTTTATTTTTTTATCATGGTATATTTCTTTTATTGAATTATAAATATACAGCTGTAAAAAGATGTTTGAATAGTTTGGCATATTAACCCTTAACTGCTGTGACAAAAGTTGTCGCATATCTACTGTGAGGCGGTCTGTGAGACTACTAAATCGAAGAATGATAAAGAGGTCCTTTAACTCATAGGATTCTGTTTCTGTACTAAACTTTATTGTCAAGACAAATATAATTTCAGAAGACTCTAGCGATATTCCTAAGGCTCCAAATGAAACAAAGTTTCACTAGTATCTGTAGTTAAACTGAAAATTACAAGCTAAAAATTCAAAAAAGCAGCGGTCTATGAGACTGCTCACAGCAATTAAATGTTAATCTTTAACTGCTGTAAATGGCCTCTGAGGCAGATACCTTTTAACGCTTTCAAACACATTCAGAATATCGCAACAAAACTTTACCGTATACTAAGGGGGTGGGGGGTGGGGAGCTGTTTTAGAAGTTTGCAGGTTCCAATTTGACCCGCTTTTCGGAAGCTAGCTTGTTTTCATTGTAGGTCAGGTTAATTTCTATTTTTTAGTTCGGATCGGGTTTGGGTCAGTTGACTTCTACTTTTTGGTGTTGGCCGGATTAACTTCTACTTTTTTGCTGCGATCCGCGTTTGGTCGGGTTGACTTTTTTGCTGCACTTTGGGTTACGGTCAGATTGACATACTTTATTTAGGGCTCGGGTTGGTGTCAAATTGGGTTTTCACTCTTGTGAGAAGGGTTCGGTTTGACCCGATTTTTCAAAAGGAAGTCTAAATATTTTTCCCGATGTAAACTATAGTCAGCAAACACTCCCAAAACACTTCCAGACACTCCCCAAAAATTATTTAGGGAATAATTGTTAATATTTTGCAAAGTAAAACCTATAGAGAGTGGATGCCTCCGAACCGTGAAATATGTCCGTTATTCATAATTAATAGCATATACAGTAAAATCTCCATACGGACGCTCCCGAATAGTGGGCACCTCTATTTAACGTAACTTTTCAATTCTAAACACAGATATTTGTCTCTGAATAGCGCACACGTCCGAATAAGTGACAAATTCGAGAGCCCTGTTCAGCGGTGACCCTTGTTTAGAGGTTCTAGTGTATTTTAATACTAACGAGTATATACTAGAGGTTTATTTTCCTATATAAAAGTTAAAATTTATATTAAAGATGTAAATGTAGACTTCATTTTATAATACCATTATAATATGAATTATTTTTCCTTCATTTTGGTTTCGGGTCGACGAAACTTTTGTGGTCTGGTTTCAGTTTGACTTTTAATGGAATTTTTGGGTTCGTGTCTGGACAACCCTACCTGTTTAGGACACTAAGTGGGGTAAAACAAAACTTTTTGGTGGGATGTTTGAAAAGTGAAGGCAAAACTTTTGTTTTAGTACATGCCGAAACTGTAGCAGCTTGCTAGATGACAATAATAAACTAGAATTTTTCGGAAATTCTAAAATATAATGCAAACACAGAAAAAGCTATCGAAATAAAAAAATCCATTCGTTTCCAAATCACGTCAAAAGTTATTTTTAGGTAGATTTCGTATGAAATACTACCTATTACATTTTCCCCTATGTTGGAATTTCTGAAAATGTTTTGCAGATCTACACCGATCATGACCCCTAGAACTCAAAACCACCCTCAGTAAAAACCACACACACACACACACACACACATATATATATATATATATATATATATATATATATATATATATATATATACAATCGGCTCTCGTTAATTCGAACTCGTCGGGATCACAAGAAATATTCGAATTAACCAGAGTTCGAATTATGAAAAGTATGAGAGAAAACATATTTAAAGGGGTACTATGACAAAGGAATTAATGTTATAATATTTTTTAAATTTATTTCGGCTGTTATCGTTAGAATATGACTTAATATTAAATTAAAAGATATAAATACATAAACTAATTATTAATATTAAAAGGATATAAATAAAACATAAAAATTAGTAATACAAGGGTGGTTCAATAATTATTGTCTCGAATGTGTATAAAATATTTGTACTGCGATTGTTGATGTGGAAAATTGAAGCCTAATGTCTTAGATGCCTTTATGCTCAATTTCAGAACTGTAGCTGCTATATTAACATATTTTTTTTTCCTTTTTGGTATGAGAAGTCGCAACTAGCTTGAAAAGTGTGTGTGTGTGTGGGGGGGGATGACAGTGCATGAGACGTGGCTACTGTCGTTTGGACTCGGGATCATAGTGATGTAGTGACGTTCATCCACTGTCACAAATCTAGTGACGTTCATCCACTGTCACAAATCTATCACAGAACGGCTTCAGGTCTGGCTCCATACCAGCCTTTCCCCCCAACACCCCCCCTTTCAAGCTAGGTTCCACCTCTCACACCTAAAACGAAAAATATTAGTTAATATAGCAGCTACGGTTCTGAAATTGAGCATATAGGTATCTAAGACAATAGACTTCAATATTCCACATCAACCATCGCAGTACACATATTTTATACACACTCGGGACAATAATTATTGAACCACCCTCGTACAGTATAAAACAACTGCATTTTAAAATTTTTATTAATTGTACTATTATTTTCTCGCCTGAAATTAGATGAACATTTAAGAAATTATTTACACTATTTATCATCACTATGACAAAATTTATCAATTGTTGTTTGCTTAGTCCTATTCATTTTTGACTTTTGAAAAGAGGTTTCCCCTATCTTTAGCAGATGTCCACCACGTGGATTTCTCGGAATGTCACTGAGTCAAATGCTAGAGAAATGATTATGAAGAAGCACAATGGAAGAAGGGGTAGAAGTGTCATTGATGGGCAGACGGGGCACTAAAAAAGCGGATATCAAATGCATGGGATTATATGTATACTAGTTTAGAATAATTCTGTCAAAAATGAAAGAAAGAAAGTTATTTCAAGGATCCAAAATACGTGAGAAAGTAAGGAAAAGTAAAAAAATGGAATTTTCGTTAGTTCGAAATAAACGAAGTCAAGAGAAAATGAGTTCGAATAAATGAAAATTTTTAACGTTATTCTGCCATTGAAAATTTCGGGACTTCATGTTTAGTTCGAATTAAGCGAAGATTCGATTTATCCGATTTCGAATTAACGAGAGCCAACTGTATATATATATATATATATATATATAATCACTTTTTTATGGACACGATAACTTCCGTAATTCTTCCCAAATCTCTGCCAAACTGATACATAAAATCAAGGTGCATAAAATCTCGGTTAAGCTCGTTAATGGGCAAAATCGGACCAAGGGGATGGAAATAGGGAGGGGTTATGTGAAAACCGAAAAAACTCCATAACTTCTTAATTTTTGTACATATCAAATTAGTTTAAAGCTTTTATTACTTCTAAAAATAGGACCAAAAATTTATGTATGACAGATTTTTGATAAAAGTAAAAAAGGGGACAAGGGGCGCAGAAAATAGGGTTTTTGGGAGAAAAAAAAATTCATAACTTCGTCAATTCTCAAGATATCAAATACAATTAATTTTATTATAAATCTCCTTCAATATTATCTACAACTTTTACATTGACAAGTTTTTGATAGGACCAATTCGTAGCGCAAAGAAAATTAAACACGAAAACAAAAAAAAAGGGGGGGGGTTAGGTGGAAGAAGAAAAAAATCCATAACTTCGTAAATTCATAAGATATAAAATCCCCATGAATTTATCATATATCTTCTTAATATATCTACAAAATTTATATTGACAAGTAGGACCAATTCTTACAGCAAAAACAAAGTAAAAATACATAGCGGTTGAAGAAAAAAATCATCATATTAAGGGCGTATTCAAATCCAAACTGCTTATTTTTGATTCATTTTTAAATTTATTTTTGCTCTCAAACTCATTCAATTGGTAGATTCTCTTATTCAGAATCTCTATAATGTACCGTAATGGTCGACTTTTTGATAGAGGCAGAGTATATTTCAAAAAATGATGTCAAAGTGGGCATTTTGAACCGAATTTCCCGAAGCGATTGTGTTGAAAATGAAAAATATTGTCCTACTGAGAAAATAATTGTTTATAAATCAAGTTTTAATTAATTGAAGAAAATATAAAAGCACAGGTCGCTTATAAATCTCTGCAAAAACAACGTCAACAAGTTTCATATTTTTTCTTTTAAAAATGAATCTGAAAATGTGCCAAAAAATTTCGAGTTGTTGTCCATGGAAAAATATTTTTTTTAATACCGCCTTAACATGATTCTGACAAAACCATCTCTTATATAAAAATGAAATAAAACTCGTCAAAAGCGGCCAAATAAAATTGTTAAAGTGGCTTTATCCCTAATAATGATTTAGTTTTTGTTGTTGAAATTAGCACTTAACTTCGAAATCTACCTGCGCCTGTAGGCCGGGCCGGCAGGAATTTTTGTACTTTTAAAAAGGAATCTGTAAACGTGTCGGAAATTCGCGTGTTGTTTACCGGAGGAAAAGATTTCATTTATATATATATAGGATGTTTCATAAAAGATGCGTAAAACTTCAAGAGTTTATAGTACAAATCCAAACAAACAACATTCATCAAAGAATGGATGGTAGGAATTAAAACGCTAAGGTGCTAGAGGGTGCCGAATATCATTTTATACGAGGCAAAAACATACAAAGAATAATAAACTAACAAAAGCAAGTATAATGACATGTCTTCTTACAATCGTTGAGCCTATGAGACTTCCATTTGCAGTTCCATAAATAAAATGCATATCAAAGCCTTTTCCCTATTAGTGAAAGTTAATCTTTGACTAATGTGACAGATATTGTCATGTAACTACTGTGAAGTGGTCTGTCAGACCGCACCATGGAAAGATGAATAAAAGGCGCGATTAATTCATAGGATGGTGTTTTTGTACTTAACGTTTTGAACAGGGCTTTGTGAATTTTATATGGGAATTTTAATTAAAATTCACATATTCAACAATCTCTCGTGATAGTATTAAAGTTCCAAACGAAAGAGAATTTTGGTAGTGTCTGTAGTTAAACTGAAAGTTACAAGTTAAACTATAAAAATTGAAAAAAGCAGCGGTCTGTGAGACCGGTTAAAGGTTAACATCTTCCGATAGGTTCCTACCGCAATTCACAGTTACACACTTGGATCAGCCACTTGTATGAATTAATCGAGGCAAAATTTTCCATACGCATTGTCCTCCTTCTTCATATCACATTTGTATGATATTAGTGTCGTTCTTCTCCAGATAACTCGCAACAGAAATGGAGAACGTTTGCATGGACCAAGTTTCCAAATGCGCCAGAACCTTTGCGTTTTAATTCTGACTAGGCATTCTTTAATGAAATTAAAATTAAACATTGGTAATATTTCATATTTCTGCAAAAGATAGTTATGAGATAATAATCAATTGAAATTTAAAATGCAAATTAAAGTTAAAAAAAATTTTATTCGATTCTTTACCACTTGATTTTTTTAGGTAATTCATTCAATGCTAAAATTTTTAGGAAAAGAAAAAATATAAATATTTTTGTTTTTTCCTTCCATTTTTCCTCTCAGTTGCCAGTTTTTCATGCTTTTCTCAACAAACGCCTTAAAGTTTAACAGCAAATATCTGTTATTTAGCGCATTGCACATGTAGGCAATTGCATATCACTTGATTTTCCTTACTCTCATCCCAAGTAAACTATTGGGTGTGAGAGTAAGAGTTAGTTAAGATAATAGTAAGGGATGTGAACTTTAAAGATGTCCCCAATCAGACAGAGGTAGAAATAGGTGCAGCATTAATGTATAATTTAATCGTACATTCATGAGGTAGAGTGAGCTCTCATCTCTGTAACATCACCTACGATTCAATGTACGTTGTAATAAAATGTCCAAAAGAATAACGAACACTTCGGAAATAAAGTTGTAGGAAAGAGCGTTAGCACAATACAATAAAAGTAAAAATGTCGCTCCGATTTTTCTTACAATTACCTTACACAGGCACAAGACAAAAATATACAAAGCATTCATACAAGATCTTTTTTAAAAGAGATGTGTAACACGAACAGAAAGTTTAAACAAGTCTGGCACGGCTCGAATCATCAGAAAATTTTAACACCCGAACCCGACCCAGCTCTGAAAGAGAAAAGATCGGAGAGAGTCCGAGTCTCGTGAATTAAAACTGTCGCGGCCCGGGTGCCATGCTTGAATTGCCTCCTAAGTCTTTTCACTCGAAGATCTCTAATGTCGTTTTGGAAACCCTTCATTGGCTCAAGGGGAGAATGGTCCCTTCTCCCCCACCCCTTAGATGCGTCATTTGTAAAAGATAATGAAAACAATATCGAAAACGCATATGGCATTTGAAAACTCATTTTCAGCAATTGCCATCTGTAGTCGGAAAAATATGCGAATTCTTTTGCGCAACACTGTATTCGATTTGTATATACGCTACATAATATGCAAAAATTTCAGTTAAATTAGCAAACGCATCACACAGTTGAAATCTCCCTTCAGCAATTTCCGTCAATGAGCGGAATTGCACTCTAACTATTTATGTATCCCTGTATATAATCTATAAAATTTTTACACACCAGGTATAATATGCATAAAATCAGTTAAATATAAAAACGCATACCACAACTTAAAACGAACTTTGAATATTTATTGTTCTTAATCAGTGTTGTAACCGAATTCATTTCTGTGTTCCTGTAAATGAAATGTAAATGAATAAGATATTCTGTAGCAAGCATCTTTCAGTAAACGTCAGGGATGCATATAAATTTAATTTTTTTTAAATACTGCAACATCAATAAAATACACTGCAAAATATTCTCTCCATAGACCATAATTTAATGGTATTATTTTAAGTGCCCAAGTAAACGAACTATACACTTCATTTTCAATTCGAACCTGCCATGGCAAAGTTCAGTAATATATATAAGTTATCGAGTATATTTATGCGAGGTATAACACAGACAGAAACACGTAATGTTTTTACTTTCTTATATCTTCAGCAGAAGAAAGTATTGTAATTAAATTTTTTTTCGATTTCCGGTTTTCGACGGATGTAACCGTTTTAGGGGTCAGAGGTCCCAAAAAACATGTTTATAGTAAATGTCTGTCTGTCCATGTGTCCCTATGTCCGTTTGTCCGTATGTCGCCATTGTAGCATCAAAAGGTGTATGAAGTTATGCGTAGAATTGAACCAATTATTTTTTTTTTGGTTTTTGGCTATGGCAAGCAGGTCCTCACTTAATTTGGAAAATTTCCGACGAAAGGGGCGCTGCAATAGCGATTTTTGTGCTAATTTGATTATTGTACCATCGAAAACTGTATGACGTTATGCATAAAATTGAACCAAATTTTTTGTGCATGTTTTTTGCTAAGCCAAGCAGGTCTTCCTTGAAGTTGGAAATATTCCGCCGCAAGGGAGTACTGTAATAGCGATTTTTGTATAATTTTCTTGATTTTTCGTAGTTCTGTTGTACAGCGGCGGCTCGTAAAGCGACGGGAGCTTCGCATCATGATAAGCCGTCTATTCGCGAACAGCGGATGTACAACAGAATAACGGAAAACTATTGGTTTTAATAAATATCATGATCGAGATGAACTCGTTTGTACTCCGATTAATTGACTAAAACAGAAATTTAAGATGAAAGTCAAAGTTGGTATAATATTGAACTAATAATATTATTTTATTGACATTTCTAACTATATTTTGAAATATTAAGATGTATTAGATAGAAGAAAGTTTTGGGATTGGCACATCCAACTAGTTTCACATAATAAAAAACACTTATGTAGCTTTATGCAATCTTCAGCTATAAATCGCTTTTAAACACACATATGCACGATTATGCGCACATACGCCCTATGAACGATTTTATTTCGCCGCCTCGTATCTTCCCCTTATTTAACCATCTTCTGCGTCTGTGACTAGATATGTTCGGGACCTTTTATTCGAAGTCAGAGACCATCGATTTCAAATTCGAGCCTGAAAAATTTTGCGTCATCAGAACCCGAACTGGATAAAGAAAGTACGCGATATAAATTAATAATATTTAAAAATGGTTTCAAGAGTAATTTTCTGATTTAAAAGTATCCTATTGTATAAAAATAAGTAATAATTCTAAAAAGTTGCCCCTAATGATGTTTCATAATTTTCACGTCCCTGACACTCTGTTTAAAATTTAGCAAATTGGATATTTATACCCCACCAACGACAGAAATATGAAAAGTAACTCTTCTTATTCTTTTAAAATATCATTATTCATCAATGGCAGAAAGACACGAGTTCTATTTCCAGTAATTCAAAAGAAAGACTTCAAACAGAAACAAAGGCTAAACAATGGACATTCCTCAACTTCTTTATGTTAAGTTTGATAGTGCCAAGTCTTCAGAATCAGATGGTATATTTCTCTTTATATCAGGCTAATAGCAATTCAATCTCTTTCAATTTGATTTTTAGCTGATTATAAAATGCCTTTAAAAACTTACATTACATTTCTGTTTTTCAACTAGCAATCGTTTTATTTTTTTCATTTTTCAATTTGTAAATAAATAAAATTTAGCCCGATCCCGTTTCAGGTGTCATGAATGTCCTTTTATGGGGTGGGAGGGTATCACATCTGTTTATGAAATTTTTTTATATTGAAAGCTATTCCCAAATCCAAACTAACTACTTTTCTGATACTTTCGCGAAGTCATTTTCATTCGTAAATACAAAAAAATTAGCATTAATATTCGTAAAAATACAAAATGTACCGATATTGTTCAAATACCAAGAAATTAAAGAGTTTCCCATTTTCTTACAAAGGCAAAGATTCATTTAGAAAATGTTGTCAAAGTTAACATTTTTAGCCACGTTTTACGAGTTGACAGCCGCAGAAATGTCGTCAAAAGGAAAAATTGGCAGCCACTTCCGGAAATTCAGATTAAAAAGTCAAATTTTACAGAATTTTTTGTAAGATTCTTTGCTTTTATCGAAAAATGGAAAACACTATTTAATCACATACGGTGTCCTACTGGCCCACCGAACAGCGAGGCATCATATAGTTATTGGCAGCTATGTGATTCTATTAGTGTCAAGAAAATTGCAGGTGCAGCCTCTTCTTTCACCTCAAAGTATTAAATATTTTTTTTCAATCGAACTTGTACCTTTGGAATGGATCATTTTCTTCTGATGGACTGATGGCTTCCATTATTATGAAACAGCCTTTATAAATGAAGTGTTAGGTGTAGATGGAAGAGGTAGATGGTATTTGATTTTCTGGTCAGAATAGGAAAAAAAATCGCCATTTTTTTTTTTTTTTTTTTAACTCCGAAAATCAGGCTTCTAACTTTTTACGAGAGCTCATTCATCTTCATCTAACACTCCACTTATAACGGCTGTTTCATAATTAATAATGGAAGCCATCAGTCTATCAGAAGAAAGTAACTCGGTTAAATTGGAAACTCGGTTAATCGGGACTCTACTGTATATTTCATTTTTTAAATGATCTTTAGAATATTTTTGTTGGTGTTCAGAGTAGGGTCATTGAACCCCCCCCCCCGTGACCTCCCCTTGGATCCGCCATTGCGCCCCCCCCCCACCCCGTACCTTCTGTATTGTAGGGAATACATAATTTTAAATTTTCAAAATAACTTTCAAAGGAGGTAAATTTTACGCATAAAAATTACATTAATTACATAATAATATAAAATAAAACATACACATTCAAATATTACCTGAATATGCGAAAAGCTAATTTTACATTAAATGAATGCATAAAAATATGAACTGAAATTCGATGAATCAGTATTTTAAATATCAAAATTTTATTTTACCCATAAACACTAAGTCAATTTTAGTAAGCAATCGTAATTGCCAACAGGACACAAAAATGTACATGTTCTGCGACAATTTGGATCCGAGTTATAAGCGTTTATATTCATTCAGACCTTATATTTGCCTTATAATAACAGTTTGTGTCTTCTGTTAAAAACACCGACAATGTCCCTTTCCCCTTTATAAAAATTACGTTTACCATACAAAAAATTGCAAACAGAACCCCACCACACACACACACACAAAAAAAAAAAAAAAAACTTCCTCCTCCTTTAAAACGATTGCGTGTAAAATATAAAATTTGTCTTACAGAATAATAAAAACAATAGAAAAATATTCAAATATTACCAAAACACGTAAAATATAAATTTTCATAAAAAAAATGCATTAGCATATAAACAAAATTTCGATGAATTTTGATTTTATGTATTAAACTTTACTTTTCTTATCAACTTTCAATCGTAATTGCTAATTAATTTCAGAAAAATAATGGCAATTGCAAAAAGGACAAAAAAAATCTATGCTATTTGCGGCACTATCAAAATACCTGATAGACTATATGACTGTACTTTAAAGGGTATTAACTAATTACAGAGTATTAGAAAATAAAAGAAACTATTCAAGTATTACCCAGACATGTGAAAAATTAATTTTTCAACTGAAAAATGCACTAGTATTAAACTTTAAACCGACAATGAACTTTAAACTGAGAAATAATAATAATAAAGATAATGTCTCCCCTTTCTAAAGATTATGTTTACCTTACAAAATATGAGTGTTCAACAATAACTACAGCTCCAGTTATAACTGTCTTATGCTGTCAGCACTTCATGCACTAAAGTATGGAAGAACTGCTATAGAAAATACCCCCCCCCCCCCCTCTTAAAACGATTAAGAAATTAAACGAAATTTGTGTGAGATGCGATGTGACAAGTTGAATTTTGAATTCGAGTTACACGTATTTGTCGTTATCGAGACCTAATGTTCGCACTATACAAAAATTTCGAAATCTGGGGTTAAAAACGCCCACACTGTTCCCCCTTTATAAAGATTTAGTTTACAAAATATAAGTGTTCTACGAAGATTACAGTTCGAGTTATAACTGTTTTAAGTTGTCAGCAACTTATATTTATAATATACTAAAATATGGTGGGCTTCTATAAAAAATCGACCCTTTAAAAATATTGCGTTTACCATAACGATTTTGTCTAAATTACGACAATTTATATCAGAGTTACAGGATCTTTTGGTTATTAGGCCCTTATGTTTGCGCTATTCTAAAATTTACTAACCTCCGGTAAAAAAAATGCACCCTCCCCCCTCCCCTCTTCATAAAGATTACTTTAACCATACGAAATATGAGTGTCCTACTATAATTACAGTTTGAGTTATAAGTGTTTTAAGTTACCACCCCTTTTATTTATGACACAATAAAATATTGGGTGGGGGAGGGTCTTCAGTAAAAAATTGGTAGATTAACCGAGTTTGAAATTTTCCCGTTATTATTAAAATACTAACTGTAATGTATAACTTCAAATTTCACCCTTATTATGATGTCACTGTAACTGAATTTTTTTAATTCTTATCAAAAGAATATATAATCATTAATAAGTACAGTATCAAATACAGTTGGCATAAAATCTAATTGGAAATTTTACTTTTTCCATTACACGTAATTGTAACTAAAATTTATTAGTTACTATTACAACAACGTAATGGTAATTATAATCATCTCAAGTACATTTGAAATCAAATCAATAATCTAAATTTACCATTCACATTACAGGTAATTGTAACTAAAATTTTACAGTTATAACACTACCGCACCGTAATGAAAATCATAACCTTCTGCATTACAGTTACAATTATATCTTAATAAAAAAAATTGCCATTGAAATTACACGTAATTGTAATTATAAGTTCTCAATTACAATTTCAATTATATAATAATAATCATAGCATTTATCGTTACGATTACAAAATGCTAATTCAATTTAAAATTTAAATCATAAATACACATAATCTTAATTATATTTTTCTCAATTGTAATTACAATTATATAATGATAATTATAGCATTTATTGTTACGATTACAATGCTAATTGAATTTACAATTCAGATTATAATTACTTGTAATCGTAATTATAGTTTTATCAATTATAATTGCAATTATATAACGGTAATCATAGCATGTATAGTTACGGTTACAATGCTAATTGAACTTTAAATTCAGATTATAATTACACATAATCTTAATTATATTTTTCTCAATTATAATTACAATTATATAAAGATAATCATAGCATTTATAGTTACGATTACAATGCTAATTGAATCTCCAATTCAGATTTTAACTAACATGTAATTGAAATTATAATCTCTTACATGCCAATTACATTGTAATGAGATTACAAATTAATCAGATTGCGAATTTGCCCAACTCTGAGATTAACACTATAAAAACATTACCGGGTGTTAATGTGCCGATTATTTGTTACTTTAACTCCAGAACACAAATCATTGCCTCAAAAATTAGTACCAATTTTAAAATTTTGCAATTATATAACTACAGACAATTTTATCGGTGATAATTAAGACTAGAGTTAATATCCTGAGGTATTAGAGGCAAAGAAACCGTTAAGAGTGTTAATGAAGCCTAAACTACAGAGTGAAAACCCACAGTTCTAGTAAATGAAGCGAATAATAAAGAAAAACTAATGCACTGAAAGTTAAAGCAAACGAGGAAGTAATGAGAGAATATCTCGGTTTAAGTAATGATGATGATGATTTTCCCTATTGCCTATTGACCCTTGCTCTTTTAACCATCATCATCTTTTCTAATTGCTTAATTTGTTTACGAACATAAAAAATGTCTAAAATTATATAATAGTTTATTTTAATAACAAAAAGAAATACGTTCACATGCCTAAAAGAGGCATTTTTATTTTTAATCAATTGCAAAATGATTGAACAGAAGCAAAATATATTTTTCTAAAATAAAATCTTTTATAAACGGATTAAAGGATTTTCCATCCCCAAAGAATGATTAGTAATGTTTAAATGATTAAACATGGTCAACGAATGATTAATAAGGATAAAATAATCAAAATAGTAAGATAATTTGATGTTTAAAAAACAAAATCAGTGTCTTAAGCTCTCCAGTTCTTGAAGGTAAAATTCTATTTCCTATTTATAATTCAAACATATTCACAATCAATTAAATTTCAACATACTCCAGTTCACTGCTCTTTCAGAATTAGGAGAGTAATTTGAGAGAGAGTAATTTGATTTTTCAAAGGACCAAAAAGATTTCAAATGACAATATATATATATATATATATATATATTGGATGTATACAAAAGTTCATGTTCTATTTCATAGATGGCAGAACTTGCAATTCTGACTGTGCTGATATTTCTTTCATAACCCTATTATTAACTGACAGTTATTTACATGTAACGGGGGTGAACATAACGTTAAAAAAAGGTTTTTCAAATTAATTTGTGTGCAAGGTTCATATTCAAAATGGAAAATGGAAAGTTACGTTTCCGTCCTGTAATGTTGTATGAGTTTAAAAAAGAAATGAGTGTTGGACGTGCTACAAAAAATATTCAAGACGATTATTTGGATCGTGCTCCCGCTCTTAGGATAGTTAAAATGTAGTTTTGTCAGTTTTGAAATGGTGATTTCAATCTAAACGATAAAATTCTGGGCGACTTTTTGGCATTGATAATGACTTAATCCATGATTTGGGAAATAACAATCCACGGACTACTACTGAAGAGATTGCTGAGAGACTAAATGTTGACAATTTGACTGCATTTTGCCTTTTAAAACAACTTGGGTTATACCCGATGAATCGGAAATCGGGCACGAACTTTTGAAACAACCCAATATATATAGACAGTGAAACCTCTCTAAGGAGACCACCCATTAGACCATAACAAACCGGTCTTTCAGAGAGGTGCTCTCTGAAAGAACCAGCTTTTGTCCTCCTAAACGGGGGGAGGGGAAGAAGAGATGACCTTGATTTGCCAAGTCTATGTAAGTGGACTTAGCTGAGCGCGTTTTCCGGAGAGAAGTAGAATTTCGAGATTTCCCCATGCAAAGGAAAGTAATCCTACTCTTCGACTGAAAAGTTGAAAAGTGGTCTTTTAGGGAGGGAAACGGGAAATAGTGGTCCTTTAATGGAAGAAAATTAACTTTGGTCCTATAGCAAACAATTATAGACCATAAATAAACGGTTTTTATAAGATTTAGTCTCCTTATAGAGGTGGTCTTTCAGGGAGGTTTCACTGTATTTATTTACTTTAATGGTTGAAATATTAAGAACGTCAAACAGTTGGTATTACATACAGGAAAATTCATAAAAGTACGATTGTACAAGCCATAAAAATTGAGCCGCAGAGACCGTCGATACCTACAAAGACAAAACTTTAAACTCAATTATCTCGAAAAACTGTTTTCCAGCAGTTGTGCAAGGTAACTTTTGAACAAGTTAACGGATTTACATGTTTCTTTCTTTCTTTTTTTTTTTTTTTTTTTTTTTTTTTTTATCTATCTTTACAAGAAGAAAGTGTTGGATTCGTGAAAAAATTCGACTTCCAGTTTTCGACGGATTCATACGTTTTAAAGGTCCTGAAAACGATTTCACTATTTTTAAAAAATGTTTCTTTTGTGAGTCTGTCCGTGACGCAAATTTTGTGTGCACTCTACCTTAAGAACTAATGCACAGAATTTAATAAAACTTTAGATTCAGTTATACCTTTATATAAATTGATGTTTATTAGTTTTTGGTGTAAATGAGACAACAGGAGGTGCTGCTATGCTGCATTTTTTCCCGATTTACGCAATAGCTCTATCTCAAGAACTAATGAACGGATTTTCAACTAACTTGAAATTCTGTTAGACGTTGACATAAGTTGCTGCTGATTAGGTTTTGGTGTAAATCTCCCAACAGGTGACGCTGCTATGCTGATTTTTTTCCCGATTTCCACAATAGTTTTATCTCAAGGACTAATATATGGATTTTCATCAAACTTCATGTTCTGTTAGCCCTTGACATAATTTGTTGCTGATTAGGTTTTCGTGTAAATCATATAACAGGTGGTGCTTCTATGCTGTATGTTTCTCGATTTTCACAATAGCTATATTTCAAAAACCAATGCACGAAATTTAATCAAACTTCATATTCTGTTACACTTTTACATAAATAGATCCTTCTTAGGCTTAGGTGTATACTGCGCGACGGCTGTCGCTTTTATGCTCTTTGGGTCGGGAATTTTGGTTGCAAACAACTAAGAGGAAATCAATCTGTTTCGTTTTTCACAGTAATTTTTATTTTCAAATGATTAGCCATTGTCAAAAAAAAAAAATTATTGGTAATGAAAAAATAGCAATAATAATAAAGTAATTTTAATTTTAGAAGACACTTTCAATATCCTTTATTTTTTTTAAGTAAAAGTCTTCTTTTCTATCATAATGTTTGTATAATAAGAAATCTGAATTATAAAGAAAAAAATAGATTTCGTGTATTTTATACAAAAATGTATTATAAGACGAATTGATGTCAATATATTAACATTTTTGCTGTGCTAAATACACGTTCATGAAAAGCGGTTCTGGAAAAATTTCATTCATTTTTCAATTCTATTTATCATTATATCTGTATAAATATCTTATAAATTTATTATAATTCTAATCAGGGGCGGCCGGTCCATTGGGGCCACTGGGGCCAGGCCCCACTAGAATTTTCTGTTCATTTAAAAAATTTTGATTCATATTTTTAATTTAAAACTTAAAAAAAAAAGAACTGTTTACTAAAAATATATTGCAAAGAAACTCCTTCTTACATCGTGCCCACTCATCCGTTATCGACTCTCAGCATCTATTTCTTTCTCAGAGGCAATAAATCACTTTACTGGCCACTACTTACTTCTGAACACCAAGGTTACTGTATCGGGGCACAAGACATTTGTACCCATTTGGCGCGATAATGAGTATTTCCCTCCCTCACGTGTCATTCAATTTTGGCGATGTACTGCTCTTTTAGAGCTAAATCTTCCGTATTTTTTTTGCAATGGGGGGCACTGGGCGAGAGTGCCCTTGATCCTAAGTTTGTTATACGGGGATTCTCAAAAATATTCGTCGACATTTGTATTACTATTGCTGCTTATTCGTTGAATTACGCGATCTTTAAGTACTCTGTACTCTCTTTAAACGGAGACACATGTTATTGTTAAGGTGTATTCCAATCCAAACTGCTTATTTTCTGATTTATTTTTAAATTCATTTTTACTCTCAAACGCATCAAACTGGCAAATTCTCTTATTTAGAAACTACATAATGGGACGTGCTTGTCGATTTTTTGAAAAATGCAGAAAATATTGCAAAAAAAATGCTATCAAAGTGGGAGTTTTGAACCGAATTTTCTGAAGCGGGAGATCTGGGGATGAAAAAAGGGGTCCTAATGAGAAAATAATTGTTTTAAAATCAAATTCTATTGAATTGAGCGAAAAATGAAACCACACGGCCTCTTAAACATCACTTCAAAAATCATCTCAGCAAGTTTCATGTTTTTACTTTTAAAAATGAGTCTGAAAGTGTCCCAGAAAATTTCGAGCTGTTGAGGGTGGAAAAATATTTTTTCGAACACGCCCTTAAATTCTTGAAATAAAAAAATGAATTCTGTAGATGATTTATTATGCCCTTTTCAACAATGAATTTGGAAGAAAAACTTGAAATTAAACGCCTGGGACCTTATCAACCGAAGAATTTTGAAATGCAACGAAAAGATGGAGGAAAACTACGCTATTTCTCTACACAGTGGTATCAAAAATTTCTGTGTATTTCAGCAAGTGAAGAAAAAAAAAGCATTGTTCTGTTTTTATTTTTTATTGTTTGGAGGGATGAAATTATGGAGTATGGCCGGCTGTAACGATTTGAAGCATTTTTCTGAAAGAGTAAAAAAAAAAACATGAAATGAATACTACTCATTTAAATAATGCTTTTAACTATAAAACCTTCGGTTGGTTGTATGGTTGTATTTATGACGGCCAATTATCTGCACGGGGGATATAGGCCCAGGGGGGAGTGCCCTTCGTGGGGGTCTTTCTAAGGGAACCTAACCCGTATTAACGCTTGGAAATCCAAGGTTCGAAGAAAACCACGAAAACTCCGAACGATTAGGCCGACGGGCGCGATTGGGATCGAACCCAGCACCTCCCGTCTACCAGATTCGAGAGCAGAACCTCTCAGCCACTGGTGGGGCATAAAACCTTCGGAACTGTCAATATTGTAGTGCAGTTGGATGAAGGTTACAGGATTTCATTACAAAAACATAATGAAATGGTTGAGAAGAACAGGTATGTGCTAAATCGTAAACCGAGGTATGTTTTTAGAATTGGTCACATACGCCTCAAAACTGGACACTATATTGGAAGACCATTTAAACAATGGTACAGTATCTAAAAATACTTAAAAAACTATACAATATGAGCTGTTGGATTGTATATATGAAACGTATATGCATGAAGTTAAAAATGAGATTTCTGCTTCTAATTTTGTAGATTTACAAGCTGACGAAACTATATTGATGTAAGCTGCACTTCGCAATTTGTTATCATTTTACGATATATAAAAAACAACAAACACTTGAAAAGGTTTGTTCAATTTATTGATGTCTATGATAAAACAGCAGAGGGACTTACTATAATCTTAACTCAAAATTTAGAAAAGTTTTATTTAAAAGATAAGCTTGTTGCGCAAGCATATGACGGTGCGCTGTTGTGAGCGGGTGTCATACTGGAGTTCAAGAGCGAATGAGAGAAAATTTTAAAACATTTTTGAAAAACTCTATGGGACAGGAACGATTAAGCACACTCTTGCTGTTCTTTCAGTCCACAAAGATTTTATTAGTACAATATCAAAATTTGATGTAAAAGTAAGTGAAAGATTTGCTAGTCGAAAAAATCGACGTGCCTAATTTCTATTTAAATAATGCATTAAATTTTAATTTGTGAATGGATTAAATCTCTGCAAGAAAAATATGTATTTTTTTCTATTAAATTATGAGATAATTATTTTTTGTTTGATTTGTGAATTTGTTTTTTAATTTAATAATGTTTGACCAGAGTAAGTTTAATGTGAATAATGGTAATTAAATTTAAAGTTAAAGATTTGCGCATCTAAAAACATACCAAACTTTTATTTAAATAATGTACTAAATTTTAATTTCTGAACAGTTTCAATGTTTGCAAGTAAAGTTTATATTTTTTTTCTGTAACGTTGTGAGACTGTTATTATTATTACTATTATTATTATTATTATTATTATTATTATTATTATTTTGTATATTTGTTTTTTAATTAAATAATGATTGATCAAAGTATGTTCAATGTTAATAATGGCAATTAATGGTATGTTAAAAATTGTAATTAATTTGATAAATTTGAAATTAACGTTGATTACTTGAAAAAATAATTAATTTTTTTTTTTTTTTTTACAAAAGTAAGAAATAAAAGTTTTAAATAATAGTTAGTTTTAAATAATTTGTTTTCATGTTTAAACAACAAATATTAATACATAAAAATTTACAATATGTTATGAGGACCGGGCCCCACCAGTGAAGATTGGCACGAGCCGCCACTGATTCTAATGTATATCCCTGCCGAGAATAAATTTGGATTTTTTAAAGAGGTTTTTATTATCAACTTGGTGAGTACTAACAGTAAATACTAAAAAGTTTGAAATATTAAATATTTTATGAAATAAAATATTCTTTTTCATTTTTTTAATACTTTCTTCTTTAAATCTTTATGTTCCAAATTATTAATTCATGAAAATTTCAACACTGAAAAAAATGTAGTACTTAAAAATGAGTAAATCGATGTACTCATATCGAATTGAGTATTTTTGAATCATAAATGAATCTATGCTTTCTCAGTTTTGAAACATCACATGATATCAAACCCAAACAAAACGATATAATTGTAATGATTTGTTTCATTTTTGAGGGCTATAAATGATGTTTATTAATGTAAATATTAAATTATGCACAGTATTTTAAAATAATTTAAAAGTGTTTGGAAATAATGCTCTTGTTATAAAAATATTCGATTTGGGTATCTTGCTAATAATTTTGCTATTTTTCTTAATAAATAATCAATTAGGCGTTTCTTGTTAATAACTTTGAACGGGAAATAAAGGTCAGTACATTTTTACTTTAATTTTTAGGTTTTGGGGCAGTACATAATGATTCATATTTGAACACAACCATGGAATCAAAAACGAGTACAAATGTTTCTCAATTTTGAGTACATTTGGATCGGAGCTATTTTGAGTATGTGACGTATTTAAAATTAAGTACTTTTTACTCAATTTTGAGTACCCATTTTTTTCAGTGAATAAAATATATATAGAAACTCTATATCTCTAGTTGAAACGACATATTCACCTTAAATAAATAAGCAATATGAATACTTAATTCACAATACACCTCAAACCCGCATTATGGATTAGGAATGTTGATGACATACTGATAATATGGAATCACTGTAATCTCTACATTAACTGCTTTTTTAAGTTGGGTTGAGTTTTGTCGGCCGATTATAAACTCGAGGGATATAGGCCCTAGGGGGAGTGCCCTCCGTGGGGTCTTTCTAAGGGAACCTAATCCGTATTTACGCATGGAAATCCAAGGTTTCGAAGAAAACCACGAAAACTCCGAAACGGTTAGGCCGACAGGCGCGATTGGGTTCAAACCCATCGAGAACAGAACCTCTCAGCCACTGGTGGGGGAAACTGCGTTTTTGAACCATGCTAACAGTATAGATAACAATATAAAGTCTACTTATGAAATGGAAGAAAATGGATCGTTGCCTTTTTTTAGATGTAGAACTGGTTAAGAATATTTCAACAAAAAGCATTGATAAGAAAAATCTATAGAAAGCCTTGCAGGTCTAATAATACAATATCCTTTGACAGTAATAGTAATGTTCCATTCAACTATAAAACTGCTGCAAATCGATTTTATGTCAAAAGAGCATTTCAGGTTTGTTCAGAGATTTATCTAAGTGATGAATTGATTAAAATTAAGGAGATAGCTTGTGAAAATGATTTTTCGAATAAATTTATCAACAAGCTAATTTATAAATATGAAAATATCTGCAAATGTTAGTAAAGATAAAGTAAAGCCCACTACTAAATTTTGTAGTATGGAATATATTCCACAACTTTTTGAGCGTATTAGGCATGCTTTGAAGAAATATAATGTAATTCTTATCGCTAAACTACCAACAAAGTTAGAGTATCTGGTACACAGAATGATGGATCCTATAGATAAGTATTATAAATCTGGAGTTTATATTATCCCTTTTAAAGTTAATAGTAGGTCAAAAACGTATACTTATGTAGGCATGACCACTCGAAAATTATTAGAAAGGATTAAAGAACATATGACAGACATCAAAAAGGGGAAAATATCCACAGCTCTATCCCGGTTAAATCAAGATACTTATATTGGTACCTATGCTATTTAAAGATGTCAAAGTCATTATACATGCATCACAATATTTGTATAATCAGAAAGTCTCTGGAAATTTTGACAAGAGGCAAGAGTACCTGTAATGAAGTTCTGTCCTATAATATACCACGGATATGTTTTAACATGCTGGAAGTAACTGGTGAATTTGGTTTTGAATGACCCTTCCCCCCCCCCTTTTTTTCCGGTTTCTATAGCAACTCCTCCATTTTCTTTCCTTCCCACCCTCCTATTTATGGTTTTTGGTTTTGCCCTCTGTATTTAATCAGCGGTTGTCTTTCAGGCTGCAGCAATTCCCCTGATGACGACTAATGTTTTAGTTGAAAGCGCTCGGGTTTTTAACATCTTCTGACTCCAATGTTTTTAACATCTTGATTGTTTTAAATGTTTTTAAAACTTATGTATATTTGCAGCTATTTAGTAAAGAAATATATTGTGAATTAAGTATTCACATTGCTTATTCATGAAAATTTCATTTTTGAAAGCATTTTTCATGAATTTCTGAAACTACATTAGAATATTAACACAATCATTTAATAAATTTTAGAAGGATTTTGCAAACTAAAATTAATTAATTAAATTTGTATTTATAGGGATTTTGTGCAATATTCATAACTTCAGTCAAATCTTTTATTTAAAATATATTTTTTAGTATTTTATATAATTAGGAAATGTACAAATATCTTACTCTATATACTCTTACAACAGAAATATAGGAATAATTCCGAACGGAAACTTTTCACCCACACTCTTTGAACGTCAAGAAAGCTGAAGAAATGCAAATGAAAGAGAAATCATCCTTTTAAAAATATTTTTGTTTTGTGCAACCAATAATGCTTTTGGAACAAGATAAAGTAAAGTATCCATAACTCATTCTAAAATGTATTACTATACTAATCGATGTATTAAATAAATTTTATAACAAGTTATTTTAATGGCACTTTAAAGTACCGTTGGGACATAAAGGGTTAACGAAAGTTTCACGAATTGAAATCCGACTTATGGCGTACAATTTCTAAATTGAATCTTACGTAGGTTTTTCAGATGCTAACGTCTTTGTCATGTCAAAGATGGACCAAATATTATTAAGTGATTTTACATTTGGCTAAACATTCTCTTCCTTTTTGTTTTAAAATGTGTACCGTTTAGAGTTTCATACAAAGATTAACTATGTTGATATACGATTGATATGATATACGATTGAATAAACTTTATTTTCAACATCAATTCCTAATCATTGCGATTTAAGGGGGCCCGGGGCTAAAAATTCAGAGGAAAAAATATTAATTATAAATCACGCATTTCGAAATAGTATTTATATTCCCGTTCTGTACAGATAATGTGCACTTGATGCGATTATAAGTAGAATTGTAGGCTGTTTAGGCAGAATGTGATCAATTGATTGATCAGTCGCATAGTGGAGTATTTGAAGCAAATTCGTTGACAAAATTAATTTTCATGTGTTTTACACACTGTAAAAAAAATAATGCCAGTTTTCCGGTAGGAATCAGAAAAATAGTTGCCCTTATCGTAACGGAATAATTTCCAACCCAGCTCGGAATAAAATCCGTAAAATCGGAATAAAATCCGTAAAATACCGTTTTACTATTTCCTTATTTTTACGGATTTTATTCCGAGCTGGGTCGGAAATTATTCCGGTACAATAAGGGCAACTATTTTTCCGATTCCTACCGGAAAACTGGCAGTATTTTTTTTACAGTGCAGTTAAAATCATTGCTGTTGACTTACTATAAGTTAGTACACTTAATGTTATATACACATAAAAGTATACATTTAATTAAAAAGAATAGTAATATACGAGTATAATACAAACTTTTATACTTATAATACTTAACTTTTTAATGTTTATAAGAAGAAAGTAATTGTTCATAGAGTTGTTTTACTTGCAAGTAATGTATAATTAAATGCGGTTAATTTTACTATAATGTAAACTTTTATTTATTTATATAAACCAATGTATTAATATGCATATTATTTGCATTTAGTATTTGGCAAAGTTGAGTTGTAGTATAAAAATACTGGATTTAGAGTGTTATTAAGAGATTACCAAAACAATTTATATTTAAAAATTGCAAGTAATACGCAGAAGATTATTTTTTAATTGGCCTTCAAAACCATAAACAATACGACTTTACTTCAAAAATGAACCGGCAAACACTGGCACACTTTAGAAAGCTATATAATGTATATCTATATATCTAAATTTGAACTAAAAAGGCTTATAAAGAACACATTTTTTATTTAATTTTTTTATTATGTTAAAAAGGAAGCTATTGAATTCAAAAATTCATGAAGCCACAAAAAATGTACAGCTAAACATAATTAAACATAATAACAACGACGTAACAATAAAGCACGTTCTTCTAGCAAAGAATCCGCCTCTTCAACTGAGGCTAGGAGCGGTCGGATATGACTCGTGCTTCTGAAATCGACATAGATCGATGCACAAGTTAGCCAACTATTAAAAAAATATGCTTTTTACAATTGTTGAGCAAATTTTATTATTTGCATTTTTTGGCAAAGTTTTTTGGTTCAAATACTCCACTGTGAGTCGTAAGGAAAGGAGAAGCAGATTCTACACATTTTATAAGCAGCAGTCCCGTAAATTAGACTGTTTACAAATGTGCTTATTACTTGTAGCTCATCAGTCATTTCTTTCAGCTATCATTTTATTCTCAATTGTCATTTCAGTTTACAAGTTTATTTTCAGAAATTTCATAAATAATAACTACAATACAGTAGAGTCTCAAAAATCCGAGGTAATTGGGGCTGACACCACCTCGGATTACTGAAAACTAGGATTTTCCGAAAAAGTCAAAAGTTCTTACCAATTATAATTTTACTTAATTAGGATGACAAAAATTTATATATCTTAATTCCTTTTGTAATAATATACAGGATACTTTACAAAAAAAAAAAAAAATTAGTTTTTTTTTGCATAGTTAACACATTACTTCTCTTTTTAGATGCAATATCTAGCCAACGCTTGAAATGCATAACGTTAGCAGGGGTAGCTTCAGTTTTCTGTTCTACATATTTTGAAGCCAGTTCTAAACATGCAGAATCTTCACTATGAAAGAGCATTAAATGGCAGAGAGTCATTTCCTTCTATATCATTACATTCCTTCTCATCTTCTATCATTTTTACAATAGTCTATTCAGTTATTTCCAGCATTTCATCACTGTTTAGCCATTTTTAACGTCATCTACATTACAATTTTCACAGCCAGGTTTTTCCTCTACCAAATCTTTCAAAACAATGTTTTCATCATCGTCGTCATAAAAATTCTCAGTGGATGTTTAGCACTTTATGTAAAAATTTCAACCACGATTCATTCAATGTTGTAAATTGAATTTCTTCCCAAGAATCAGCTATCCAGTAAACAGTATATCTCTTGCATTCTTTCGGGCGAAGAAAAAAAAATATATTTTTAACCTCGAATTAAGCGGAACCTCGAACTTCTGAGACTCGGATTTTCGAGACTTTACTGTATTAGGTACAAGTGCAAGCAATTTAAATAGCTGCCAACTTTCCGACTTTTTAAAAAAAGGCAAATAAAGATATTTCAACCATAAATTTTACTTAATGAAGGAAAACATATAACGACTACATATAAGAAAGGTAACATTTTATTTTTAAAACATTTCTGGTCCAATGTATGTAGGTCTGATTTTTTTAAAAAACGAAAGGTTGGCAGCTATGAATTCGTTTAAGTTTCATTGCACTTTCAAGTCCGTCTGAACCTCGTAAACATGTAAAAAGAGTAGAAACTTACATTGCATTAATGAACAAAATGTTAGACGTGTGTAGTTCATAATAGCCTTGCATCTTGTATGGCAACCCTATTTTACCCGAGCACCACCCGATCCGCGGTTTGAGTCGGGTCGGGTTGAAGCTATTTTAGTTTTCGTTTGGATCGGGTTGTCTGAGATGGAACTTCATTTAAGTTTAATCGTACTTTCAAGCCCGTCTGAACCTCCCAAACACGTAAAAGGAGTAGAAACTTACATTGCATTAATGAACAAAACATAAGAAGTGTGTAGTTCATAATAGAGTCCTGCATCTTGTCAAGGTACCCTACTTTATCCGAACATGATCCGACCCCTGGTTCGAGTCGGGTCGGGTTGAAACTACTTTAGTTTTCGTTGCGGGTCGGGTTGACCTTAAATGTTTCTATTCGGGTGGTTTCGGTTTGATTTTTGATTCTTCCGGGCCGGGTTCGATATGTCAAAAGAAAGTCATGAATCTGTTTCAGTTGATAAACCTATACATTTGAATATTAATATGTGTATGTATGTTCATTTTTATGCAAAAAAAGATAAAATTGATATTATAGACATAACTGTAGACTACTTTTCGTAATTGTATTGAAATATTTATTAATTTCTTTTACTTCGGGATCAGATTTGAATATTTCAAATTCGGGGTCAGAATTTTCGGGTTTAGGTCGGGTACAACCCGACATGTGCAGGACTCTAGTTCATAATTACCCCAAATGATGCAAGCAGTTCGTTACAGTCTTTTTCCCTATAGTAACTAACGAATATAAAAAAGACATTTTTTAATTTCCTAAATTTTTTTTTTACTTTTTTACTTTTTTTTTTTTTTTTTTTTTTTTTTTTTTTTTTTTTTACATTTTTACTTTTTTTTTTTTATTATTAATTTTCTAAAATATAAGGAATAGTAAGTGTAGTGAAAGCATCAAGTATTCTACAATCATTTCGTCCAATTATCTTTTTACATTTTTCATCTTCATAAATCTCCAAAAAATGAATATATTATCTTTCCGAAATCATTTGAATTTTTAATTGTTTTTTTTATTTTTTAAATCGATTTTCTAAACTTTAATTATTAATAAGTGTTGTATTAAGCATCGCGTACAACAATACATTTAAGTTCCATCATACTTCCCCAAACTTCTTAAGCCCATTATAGAATTCGAAAATTGCATTACTTAGTGATTAAAAATGTCATTTATTCTATTAACTTCTACATTTTCTAAAATGCAACATAAGTGTAGTTAATAGTTAATCTTAGGTACAAGCAATTTCATTTTTTACTTTGATTTTCATGGCTATCAAAAGGAATAATATTTTATATTTTGGGTGTCATTTTAATTTTTACTTGTTATTTCGCATTTTAATTTCATTTTCTAAAAGTGATAAATAGTAACTATTATTAGGATGAAGAACAGTCGATTCCTTTAAGTTCATTTATTTTTTGCTTTTTTCATAAATATTAAAACATTTAAATTTTATAGTTCGATATCATTTTAATTTTTAATTACTGCTTTACTTTTTAAGTGTATTTTCTAAAATATAATAAATAAGAAGTGTAATAATATCATCGATTACAAGCAATTCATTTAAGTTCCATCATATTTTCAAATTCTTCCGAAACTCCTAAAACTATAACAGGAGTATACAATTGCAATTAGTGAGCAAAAATGTCAGTTATTCTATTATCTAAGCTTCTATATTTTCTAAAATATAAATATAAAAGTAGCTCGTAGTTAATCTCAAGTACAAATAATTCGCTCAAGTTCTGTTTTATATTTTGGGTGTCATTTTAATTTTTACATGTTATTTCACACTTTAATTTAATTTTCTAAAAGTAACAAATAATACTTGTATTATTAGGATCAAGAATTATCGATTCCTTTAAGTTCATTTATTTTTGGCTTTTTTCATAAATATTAAAACATTTAAATTTTATAGTTCGATATCATTTTAATTTTTAATTACTGCTTTACTTTTTAAGTGTATTTTCTAAAATATAATAAATAAGAAGTGTAATAATATAATTGAATACAAGCAATTCGTTTAAGTTCCATATTATTTTCAAATTCTTCCGAAACTCCTAAAACTATAACAGGAGTATGCAATTGCAATTGGTGAGCAAAAATGTCAGTTATTCTATTATCTAAGCTTCTATATTTTCTAAAATATAAATATATAAAAGTAGCTCGTAGTTAATCTCAAGTACAAATAATTCGTTCAAGTTCTGTTTTATATTTTGGGTGTCATTTTAATTTTTAGTTGTTATTTCACATTTTAATTTAATTTTCTAAAAGTAACAAATAATACTTGTATTATTAGGATCAAGAACAGGCGATTCCTTTAAGTTCTTTTTTTTTTTTTTTTTTTTTGCTTTTTTTTTTCTCAAATATTAAAAAAATTAAATTTTATCATTCGATATCCTTTTAATTTTTAATTATTGCTTTACTTTTTAAGTGTATTTTCTAAAATATAATAAATAAGAAGTGCAATAATATCATGGAATACAAGCAATTCATTTAAGTTCCATCATATTTTCAAATTCTTCCAAAACTCCTAAAACAGGAGTATACAATTGCGATTAGTGAGCAAAAGTGTCAGTTATTCTATTATATAAACTTCTATATTTTCTAAAATATAAATATAAAAGTAGCTCGTAGTTAATCTCAAGTACAAATAATTCATTCTGTTTTTTCTGTTTTTTTTTTGTTTTTGTTTTTTTTTTTTTTTACCTTTTTTTTTCTTATAAATGTTAAAAGTGAAAACTTTACCTTTTGAATATCATTATAACTTTTACTTTCTTCTATCTTTACAAGAAGAAAGTATTGGATTCGAGAAAAATTTCGACTAACATTTTCGACGGACTTACACGTTTTAGGGGTTAGAGATTCCGAAAAATATGTTTTACAAAATGTTTGTCTGTCTGTCTGTGACACAAATTTTGTGAGCACTCTATCTCGAGAACTAACAAACAGAATTTAACAAAAATGTATATTCTGTTAGTCCCTGATATAAATTGGTGCTGATTAGTTTTCGGTGTAAATCGCCCAACAGGTGGCGCTGCTATGATACAATTTTCACGATTTCTGCAATAGCTCTATCGCAAGAACTAATGCACGGATTTTCATCAAACATTCAGTTAATCCTTGACATTAATTGGTGCTGTTTCAGTTTTGGTGTAAATCGCCCAACAGGTGACGATGCTATGCTGCATTTTCCACGATTACAGCAATAACTCTATCTTAAGAAGTAATGTACGAATTTTCACCAAACTTCAGATTCAGCTATACCTTGATAAATATTGGTGTTGATTATGCTTTGGTGTAAATCGCCGAACAGGTGGCACTGCTATGCTGCATTTTTCACGATTTCGGCAATCTCAAGAACTAATGCACGAATTTTCATCTAACTTAGGTTTCCGTTAGACGTTGACACAAGTTGTTGCTGATTAGGTTTTGGTGTTAATAGCCCAATAGGTGTCGCTGCTATGCTGCATTTTGCAGAATTTACACGGTTTTAGCTATTGTCATACCTCAAGAATTAATACATGTTATTTCATATCTTAAGAATCCTCATCATGGACGTGGATTGGCATTTAATTTTGGCACTGTGATAGCGAATGTTGAAGTATTAACATGTATGAGATAGAAGAAAGTTTTGGGATTGCCCATCCGTCTAGTTAAATTTTACTGTACTTTTTAAGTCTAATTTCTAAAATGTAATAAACAATGAGTTACCTAATATCATCGATTGCAAGCAATTTTTTCAAGTTCTATCATGCTATCAAGTCCTTCTAAAGCTCCTAAATCCGTGGAGTAGGCAATTGCAATTAATGATTAAACATATCGATTATTCTATTATCTAAATTTTACGTTTTCTAAAATGTAAATATAAATGTAGCTCATAGTTAATCTCAAGAACAAACAATTCGTTTAAGTTCTTTTTTTTTCTTATAAATATTTAAAAACGAATATTTTATCTTTTGAATATCATTAGAATTCTTAATTTTTATTCTACTTGGTTATTGGACCAAACTCGTCTAATTGCAATTAGTGAGCAAAAATAAAATGCCATGCAGTCTATTATCTAACTTTTGCATTTTCTAAAATGTAAATGCAAATATAGCTCATGATTAATCTCAAGTAAAAATATCAAGTATCAATTCTATATTCTAAACTGTGATAAATATTACGTGAAGTATTATCATCGAATGCAAGCAATTCATTTAAGTTCCATCATACTTTCGAGTCCTTACGAAGCTCCCAAACTCGTCAAATTGCAATCAGTGAGAAAAAATCTCAAGTGTTCGATTATTCAACTTTTACATTTTCTAAAAGGTAAATATACACATAGCCCATAGTTAATCTCAAGTACAAACATTTCGTTTAAATTCGAGTTTTTTTTAACATATATAAATATTTTTTAATTAATATTTTATATTTTGAATATCATTACAATTTTTAATTGTTACTCTACTTTTTAAGTCGATATTTTAAAATTTTATAAATAATAATTGAAGTATTATCATGGAATATAACCAATTCATCTAAGTTCTATCAAACTTTCAAGTCCTTCCGAAGCTCCCAAACTCGTCCAATTGTAATTACTGCACCAAAATGCCGTGTAATTCTATTATCTATCTTTTACATTTTCTAAAATGTAAATGTAAATATAGCTCATGAGTAATCTCAAGTACAAATATCAAGTATGAAGCCTATATTCTAAAATGTAATAAATAATAAGTGAAGTGTTATCACCGAATACATGCAATTATTTAAGTTCTATCATACTTTCAGGTCCTTCCGAAGCTCCCACACTCGTCTAATTGCAATTAGTGAGCAAAAGTCTCAAATATTCTATTATCTAACTTTTACATTATCTAAAATGTAAATATAAATATAGCCCACAATTAATCTCTATTACAAACGTTTCGTTTAAATCCTTTTTTTATATAAATATTAAAAAATGAATATTGTATCTTTTGGATATCATTATAATTTATAATTATCACTTTACTTTTGAAGCCTATAGTTAAAAATGTAATAAATGTATAGTTAAAATGCATGTATAGTTACAATGTAATAAGTAATAAGTGGAATATTATCATCGAATACAATCAATTCATTTAAGTTCTACTAAACTTTCAAGTCCTTCCGAAGCTCCCAAACTCGTAAGTAGTACCCCAAAACGCCGTGCATTCTATTATCTAACTTTTACATTTTCTAAAATATAAATGTAGCTCATAGGCAAACAATTATTTCAAATTACTTTTTTTCTTTATATATATATTTTTAAAATATTTTATCTTTTGAATACCACTGTAATTTTTAATTGTCACTTAACTTTTTAAGTCTATATTCTAAAATGTTATAAATAATCAGTGAAGTATTATCATCCACTACAAGCAATTCATTTAAGTTCCATCATACTTTCAAGTCCTTCCAAAGCTCCTAAACCCGTAACAGGAGTAGACAATTGCATTCCATTAGTGAGCAAAAATGTCCAAATGAAAACATTCCAGTTTATAGTCCCGGTGGGACAGCCCTAGTAGTGCAAAAGTGTCATTCCCGCAGAATTATTCCTCTATCAATTGCTGGCACTTAGGCGTAATTCCAAATTCGACCTCTCTCCATTTCTTAGAGAACAGAGTGAGTTGGATGCAGAAGCAATTAAGAGATTGGCTACAAAAGCTTTCGGAAACAAAACATCCCTTACACACGTATGCTTTAAAGCTCCTCGGAGAGATTCCACGAGCACTTTTTCTCTTCTTTTCTTTAAGTTCGGTGTTTTAGGGACACAAAAATGTGATTTAATTTTGAAATTTGTCAGGTGTCTCGTAAATAATTGAGTACCCGAAACATGGAATAATCGCATTTGTTGCAGTCATCCGTCAAATAATCTTATTTGCCACCATACACTCGCTTCTTCTTTGCTTTTTTAACTTTTCTTGAATAGAGAGTGCGCCTTCTAACTGTACGTGATCGAAACTTTCGGCTGAATGAAAATATGTTCTTTATTTACTTATTTATTTATGAATAAAAGAAGCGGTCAGGAGGAAGCAAGGTAGATTTTTTTTTTTTTTGGAGCCACTGGTCATCGCTGCGTTATTTGCTCTCTTACCAGATTTTGTTGAACACAATTGAAAAAGGTAAATAAATAAAATAAAGGATCTTCCAGCCTCATCTAAGTCCGAACGCATTTGGTGTATTCCATTTCAATATTAGAAAAATCTACGTGCCAATCATTTGGACACGCATTGCAGTCCTTTTTACCATTGTTTAGAAAGACAATTCCTGTTTTTTTCAAGAGAATCGAGCCCATTTCTTTTTCATCTTCTGCTGCAACCATCCAATTTTTTATATGAAAGTTACTCCAATGGGTCTGATTTCTTTCGATGTTCTATTGTTCTTTCGATCATGGATTTCAGTATGCGCTTCCGCTTCGTAATCAATTTAAATTTTTATTGCATAGCAATAAATATTTTTTCCTTCTGTAGGCATTATCCAAATCTAAGAATTTTGAAAATAAAACTTTTTATGAGAAAATTTAAGGTACATGTATTCATGCATTTTTTAAGAAGCATATATCCACCCTACAAATAGACATATAATTGCAATGAAAAATCAGGTAAAATAATATACTATATTTAGATCAGAGACGGATTCTTTTATTTGCATCTGAGCATGCTAAGATTATGTCATGCAGAACGCTTTACCAAAGTCGCTGTTACAAACTGTAATAAGAGGGAAAATGTTAACTATTTATGCATGCAAATAACTGTAACTGTGTCATCTCATAATCGTGTATACCACGTATTCATGCATTTTTACATAACATGCCCGCAACAGTAAAATTCATGTTATTGAAATAATAAAAACTGTTTGAAAATGTTTTATATTTAGGCTAATTCCTTTATTTGAATTTCAGCATGTTGAGATTATTACATGCAGTAAATCTAAATTTCTGTCACTGTTACTAACTGCAATACTTGTGGAAGTATTTGTTCTGAGTATTATTTACATCTTCTAATGAAGTATAACTAGCAAACAAATTGTACAACGAATTTGTAATCGATTAGTTTGTTAATAAATTAATTTGAGTATTCTTGCTTAAAGGAATTTGATAAAAAGGAATTTTTTTTTTAATTATTGACCTCTTAGTAATAATACAAATACAGTTGAACTTTCCTTTAACGAAGTCCCTATTTAACAAAGTTTTCTATTTAACGAAATTTTCTGCTGAACCTTGACTTTAAGCATCATTAACATGCAAATTAATCCCCATATTGCGAAAAATATATCCTACATAACGAAGTTTAATCTACTTTCTTGCGTATACAACATTTAAACAGAGAGGTTGCTGTTGCGACGAATGTATCAATTTATTTCAGTGGATTGTATAAAAATGAAATTTTTTATTTATTTAATCATTTCCATTCAAAAGAAGAAATGCTAAAAGCCTTCGCTACAATAAGTAGAGGATTCCAGTTTCACGAAAATGTGAGATAAATTGTTCGGATATTTAAAGTTAAGAATTTGAAATACTGATAAAAAGGTACGCTACACTTTAATTTTTGTTTGCCTCTCTTTATTATGTATTTTTTTTAGACATTATTCTAATTAATTTTTTTTTTTCATACGTTTACATTGCATAAAAAAAGTTACTGCCCGAATTAAAATACATTTTTCCTACATTTTCATTTTACGCATGTGTAATTTATTATACAAATTTCATGAATTTGAGTTGATTTCTATTTAACGAATTTTCTTAATAACGAAGTGTTTAAGTTTAATGGTGAAATGGAAGTTTCACTGTAACTAAATTATTCTCAAATTTTTATATTATTATTTTATGAAACTTTAATATATAATCCTTTTTTTATTATTATTAAAGCTGTTTTAGGTGTGCTTAAACTATCGAAATAATACTATATCGATGAATCCTATTATCTGTGTATGTTAAACAGTACTCTTAAAATTAGAAAAAAATGAAAAAATACGACCATTTTCAACATTTAATATCTTAAAATGTATATGACTTTAAAACACAATATTTATTGGGATGAATGATATAAGTATGTTCTTTCATTTCATGTATTTAAAATTTTTCAAATAATTAGCTGCATAAATAGTATTTACGGGAAGAGGGGGGGGGGGGGTCAAACTGTCAGACATTTGTCGAGCAGAAAATTGGTGTAACAGCTTACGCGCAAGATTACAAAATAAATTTTGCAACTAGAATGAATTTTTTTGCGCCAAATTAAACTTCAGATTATAATAATTACCATGAACCTAAGTAAATATGTATTTAAAGCATTTTTATATTCTTAATACAAAGATGTATTTAGCTAACACAAAATTTTGAAAATTTCAACAGTATAATCACCTAAAAAAATATTTCTTTTGAACAATAAAAAGGAAATTTTAGGTTCAGTTTATACAGAATAATATGAAACATATGTTTTGAAAATTTTGTGAAAAAATATTCAGAAGTTTTCAGATATCCTGCGCATTATGCCCAAAAACGTCATTTGGAGAAACATGACTTCAAAGTTTCGGAAACATCGCTTCAGCTATTGAGCGGGTGTAATTCTAAAAGCCATAACTTCTGTTCTAATAGGAATTTCAAGGAAACAATTATATCAAAATGTTCAGAAAAGATAGAAGTTTAACATCTAAAAAAATTAAAATGCCGAAATTTAGAAAGCTTTAAGATTCCTGAAACCCCTTAAATCTTTAAATTTGTATGTCGTTTATCAGTTGTCTATTGTATAAGAATTAAATTTAAAAGAAACTTTAGGACTCGTTATTTTTGCTAGAAATAGGCTTTGGTGCGCTGCAAATGATACAAAAAATCATTAATCATGTTTATTAGATATTTGACAAAATATGCATAAATTATTGACGTCTTCATCCTAAGAGACTAAACTTGTTACGCGAAGACACTCACTAGCTAAAGTAAAACCAATGGGAGCAATTATTATTTTTTTTATTTCTCCTTTGCATATTAATATTTTTAAATGATTTTGCTTTCTTTGCATAAAATAGCTGAATCGGTCTCTAGCCAAGTCTTTTTTTTTATCGATTTTGGTTGCATATTTTTTTATGAGGTCAATTTCTATTTCGGAACCGGTTCCGAGAGTGAAAGTATCCTCATAAAAAAAGACTGCATCCAAAATCGAAAAAAAGTACTTATGTTAAAAAGTACTTATGTTAGAGATTTAAATTGGCTATCCTGTGCAAAATAAATAAATAAATAAGATCGCTTGAAAATATCGAAACGCAAACGAGAATTTAAAAGGAACACGGCCTTAATTTTAATATTAGCATGCGAGTGTCTTCACATGACTAGTGGCTCTTAAGGAGGGTCCGGGAAACAAAAATCTTCAAATTTTCCAAGGAAAATTTATTGCATTAAAAATTTCTTTGTTATTTTCGGCTTAAAATGACGTTTAAATCATGTATTTATCTTAATTAGATCTGGAAATATTAATTTTTTCTTTTTGGTTTGTTTTCAAAATCTAGCTTTGAAGCAATGGTTGTCATGAAAACGACTTTTGTGAAATGCGTTTTTCTTCATAATGGGTTTTTTCACCATTTCTGGCATTTAAATTGTTATAACTCGAGAACCATTAAAGATAAATTATTCATACTTGGATCATGTCTTTTTCAATTGCTTTACTTTAATTTTGATTCAGCAATTTAAAAAAAATAATATTTACTTTTGAAAATATAATTTTTTTAAGAAAAGTTACAACTTCTTTTTAATTTTTACTTTAAATGTTTTTAATTTTTTTCAATTAATATTTTTTTAAATGCTGAATCAAAATTAAAACTTATATATTTCTGTTTATTATTTAAAGGAAAAAAATTGAAATTCTACTAATAATATTTCGAGTTATAACGATTTTAAATTACCCCACTTTTTTAATAAATTTTAAATTTAAAAAAATATATATATGAGACGCTTTATCATGCGATTTTTTTTTACAAATGATATGGTTAACCATCACAAGAAAATTTAAAATTTTAACTCAATAAATAAAAATTAGTTTAAAATGTGTCCCGGACCCCTTTAGCGTTGATATTGTATAGATGCATTTTGAATTCTTTCCGTTCCTGGAAACGGGATGAAATTTTGGATGCAAGTATTTTAAGGTATGTGTTAGAGAAGAATACAGTAGGGCCTCTATTTAACAAAGTCGCTAAATCCCGAAAAAAAGTTCGTTATGTGGAAAATTCGTTAAACAGAGATGAACCTTTTTAAATACTTTAAACTACACAAAACAGATTTTTAATTCATAAACACTAAACATTATTATAAAACTTAACTAATCACCCTTTTTTTTGTAAATCATATTTATTTTTGTATTATTATTCATTTTACCCATCAAAAAGAAATCTGTAAGGACAACAAGAATTAAAAAAATATATTGTCCGGAAATACACTGTATTTTCAGTTTTAAGAAAATATTTACATTAAAATTAATGAATTTTAATGACATTATCGTATTTATTATAACAAGTAATTTTAAGCATTGTATTACTACATGCGTCCTTAAATTTAATTACTGAAACTTATTTACTACAGAGCAGCCTTTTTAAGTGTGAAAGGGGGATATTGAAAGTTTGCATTTCCTGGATGAAATGCAAAGAATGACAGGGATTTTACTGCTCTCGTTGGGTTAGGCACCTGGTAAAATTAATTCAAGGTTATTGAGCATTATAAAATGTGTAAAAGAAAGAATAAGTTTGAAGTGTCCGGAAATATTTTGAGAAATAGGGAGAAAAAAAATTATATCAGAAGAAAAAGTTCGTTAAATAGAGAATACACTTCGCTATTTGGAGGTTATTTTACGAAGAAATTCGCAAAATGTTGTTGGTTCCGAGGAAAAGTTCGCAAAATAGAGAAATTCGCAAAATAGAGGTTCGTTAAATAGAGGTCCGACTGTATTTATATTTATGCTTTATCTGTTGGCAAGGCTGAAAACGCAGCACACGATGGAATAATGCCCGTGAGCCACCAGCCCTGGGCCAAACACGAAACGAACGAGAAATCTAACATCGCTGACAGTGAATAAATCTATATATATAATTTTTGGAAATTTTTCATGGAAACTTTCACACGCCTTGAATTTGGTAATTTTCAAATTTTATTTAATTTTTTTAATTGTTTAAAAGGTGTAGATCAAACAGAGTGAAAAAGTGTCCAACCCTAGAATCGAACCAAGGTCATTGACTATACGAGTCAATGCTTTTCCACTAAGCTACCTGGACGATGACAAGCCGAGCACTTCTCACTCGAGACTAACGAAAAAGAAAGGTTACAGCGGTTGCTTTACGCGTATCTTTTTTTACAGACCGCTGGAGTCACGTGATGCTCGAATGCACCAATGCAGATGTACGAAAAGAGCATCACGTCACTCAAGCGGTCTGTAAAAAAGGACACGTTGAATGAACAGCGGTAGCCTGTCTTTTTCGTTAGCCTCGTTCTCACTCTTATCTATTGGCAAGGCTGCAAACGCCGCACACGATGGAATAATGTCCGTGAGCCACCAGCCATGAGGAAAACACGAAACGAAAAGGAAATCCGACATCGATGACAGTGAATAAATATATATATATATATATATATATATATATATAATTTTTGGAAAATTTTCATAGAAAATTTCACACGAGCATGTCTGGGACGTTCTAGGGTGGAAAATTGGAACTCGCATTCCACCTCCCAGACCCACCCAGGGCCTGAAAACATTGTTGATGGAGGATTGAATCTAACTGCCACGAGGACCCATAAACTGCTTGATTCCCAGTATGAGTTCAAGTTGTGAGAGCTATGTAACTGTAAAAGGGGACCATACCCCTATTAACCCATTTTGAGTTTAATATCGTGAGCTATGTTTTATACCTTCTGACTCTAATGATTCTTACGATCACGTGCGCGCATTATGACTGCTGAATATTTATTTTTGTTGCATTATATCAACCTATGTACATACCCAATTTCATTAAAATCTGACCAGTAGTTCTGGAGATAATCGACCAAATCTGAAAATTCGCTTAATTTCGAACATGAGTGTAGTTTTTCAGGAAACGGGAAAAAATCCATCGAATCAAAATCAACCAATATTTCAGTACTCAAAAATTTGGAAACTAATGGATCAATTTTAATTAACTTACGGCAATTGAAAGATCTAATTAAGATTTATAATTAGTAATTCTGGCTATAATCTGCAGTTTTCAGCATTCCGATATCTAACATAGTTTTTCAGAAAACGGAGAAAAACCGGTCGAATCGAAATCAATCAATATTTCGATACTCCAAAATTCAGGAACTAATTGATACATTTTAAGGAACGGCAATTGAAAGATCAAATTAAGGTTTATAAATGATAATTCTGCAGTTTTCAGCATTCCGATATCTAAAAAAGTTTTTGAGAAAGCGGAGAAAAACCATAAAAATCAACCAATCTTTCAATGTTCAAAAACTTGAGAACTAATTGATCAATTTTAAAGAATCTTACGGCAATTGAAAGATCCAATTAATATTTATAATTAGTAACTCTGGCTATAGTCTGCAGTTTTCAGCATTCCGATATCTACCATAGTTTTTCAGAAAACGGAGAAAAACCAGGCGAATCAAAATCAATCGATATTTCGATACTCCAAAATTCAGGAACTAATTGATCAATTTTAGGGAACGGCGATTGAAAGATCTAATTAAGATTTATAAATGATAATTCTGCAGTTTTCAGCATTCTGATATCTAAAAAGTTTTCGAGAAAGCGGAAAAAACCGAATCTACCAGTCTTTCGATGCTCAAAAACTTGAGAACTAATAGATCAATTTGAAGGGGTCTCGGGACTCTTGTAAGTTCAAAATTTTCGAAATTTTATTTTTTTAGATTTTAAACTTCTATCTTTTCTGAACATTTTGATATAATTGTTTTTTTTTGTTTTTTTTTTTTTTTTTTTTTGAAATTCTCATTAGAACAGAAGTTATGTCTTTTAGAATTATACTCACTCAATAGTTGAAGTGGCTGTTTCTGAAATTTTAAAGTTATTTTTCTCCAAATGACGTTTTTGGGCGTAATGCGCAGGATATTTCAAAAACTTCTCCATATTTTTTCATGAAATTTTCAAAACATACGTTTCATGTTAGTCTGTAGAAACTGGACCTAAAATTTCATTTTTATTGTTCAAGAAAATATTTTTTTAGGTGATTACACTGTTAAAATTTTCAAAATTTTGTATTGGTAAAATACAACTTTGTATTAAAAATATAAAAAAGATTCAAACACAAATTTATTTAGTTTCAAAGTATTTATTACAATCTGAAGTATAATTAGGCACAAAAAATTTCATTCTCGTTTTTGTAATCCTGCGCGTAAGCTGTTATACCAATTTTCTGCTTGACAAATATCCGACAGTTTGGAGCTCCCTATAAATACCAATTCTGCATCTAGCAATTTTTTAAATACATGAAATGAAATAACACATATCTTTCATCCCAATAAAAATTGTGTTTTAAAGTCATATACATTTTAAGATATTGAATGTTAAAAATGGTCTTTTTTTTTTCCTTTTTTCCAATTTTAAGATTATTGAAACACCTTAAGGAATCTTTCGGCAATTGTAAGGTCTAATTACGATTTATAAATGATAATAATTAAATTTTAGATTATTACTTATACATTTTAATTTAAAAATTGTATTGATAAGTACTTTTCAAATCTAGAAAGTTCCTTTAAAATACAAATGCAATAAAATTTAAACAAAAATCATGAAATTGCAAAAATGACAATAATCGCAAATATCAAAACAACAGTGGAAACTTAATATTGAACATTTCTTTTTTTTAAAGATAAAAAGCTTGATTTTTTTATTTTGTATAGATCTTAGAGAAAATTGATGAAGCAAACGATAATCTTCGACGTCGATATTTTTAAAAATATACACAAATTGAACTCCATAATGCCAAAATTACAGCAGATAATTTTAAACCGCATATTTGAAAATTGTATGATAATGATATCAGGTATATGAAATTTTCAACCATTAAGTAGTTTATTTTGGCTGATAAAGCTTCATTTAAATTACTTACTTATGTTATAACACAAATTCGTTTTTTTTTTTTTTCATGAAGAAAATTCTTCTGAAACTTGCTTTAATATTTTTTTTAGTTTAATCAAATTTTATGTTAACCTGGTTCGTAAAATATATGATTTCTTTGTTATGATATTGATTTTTATTTTTATTTTTTCTCTTTTTTTGTGAGGGAATAAAATGTAGAAATTTAATTGTGTCTGACATTTATATTTAAATTTTTAATTGTTTTGGGGAAAAAAAATAATTTTTTAATAAAAAAGTAGTTTTGAAAATGTTAAAATCATATAAATTAAAATGAAAGAGGTCGGAAATTGTTCGTCAAACGTGGCAAATGAGGCGCGTTCGTACTATAACTAGTTTTATAAATATTCAGATCTTAGTGCAATAGCTGCTGCACTCTTATGCAAAAATGCATGAATACAAAATTTATTACGATTCTATATATTAAATTCAGTACTACGGAAATAATAGGACTCCAACTAAAATAGGACGTCATCACCACGGCAACCTAAGATCATTACCTATCATGGAATATCATTGAATTTATTACGTATGATAGGATTTATTAGAATGAAGAAAACTTTTATTAATATCTTTTTAAGCTTTAATTCGATTTTCATAAAGTCTGAAATGACTCCACAAATTCTGTAAAGACTATATATATTAAATTTCAAACCATTCGGTTGGGCAGTTTTTGCGCTGTTATATGCGGACAGACGGACGGTCCCGACGACGACTATATGTGCTACGTATTTATATAGTTACGAACGCACCTAAAAACCTTTTTTAACCTGACTTTACTTAACATAATCTTAGAATAAAATCATTTTAACTTTAGTTTTTCCAAGATATTTTTTCTTCTTTTTCTTTGGATGCATATTTTGCTTAATAACAACACTAGTGTTAAAGATATGTGGAAAAGCTGCAAAATTTGTGCCAGCATATATAAAATTCAATTTTAAAGTTAAAATATGGCATTTTAAGTTGTATATGAAGTAAGATTTTTAATATATAGCAATAGGGTTACATTTAATAAATTAAATTTTTATCTTCAAGTATTATGTGCAAATAAATGAATTCGTTATACGCGTATCAAAAAAAGTTAATTTCGTGTTAATATGTGAATATTTATTTTGAGAGATATGTTTTTTATCTAGTTATATAATTTTTTTAGATTTTCGACAAAGAAGTGACTGAAAGTTTTAAAATGGGAATTAAATAATCCAAAATAATAGACTTCTGAAATTCGTGGCTTACGGTTTTGTGTTAAACTCTTAGCTTCCTTTTAAAAATTATTTAGTTTTATTTTCTGTTTGATGTTCACATTTAATAATTTTAAAGTTATTTGAAAATAATAAATTGCATCACGTCAATGAGCTCATTGTTTTCTTGATACAGAAGAAATAGTTCATTATCAAAAGTATATTTTGGAAAATAGAAAAGCTAAATAAATTAAGACTCTGCATAATGAAATGTCCATATGTCTAAAAAATGATTTCACTCTTTTTCAAAGGTAAGGGTTATAAGTATTTACACAGTATAAAATAATTCCTCATAAACACGGAAATTGTACTGTTGCCAGAGCAATTTTTATACTTTTCGAAAAAAGAATTTCCATTGAAATGATGTGAATATATCAGAAAGTATGGAATAAGCAATTGATAATATCCCTGACATACAACACTTTTTAAATAGTCACAAAGAAAACAAATTCCGTGAAAATACGGTAATTATACTAGCAACTGATTGTCTGTACACTTACTATACTTTTGAGGAATTTTTGAACAATCAGTTAGTATACGCTTATTTATTTTCCTTTGTTCCAATGAAACATGCGAAAAATAACTATTTTTTTTGTATTTCAGAAAGATAATATGAAGTGCAAATAGTTACGTGATTTCTCAATTTAAATCACCCTGTAATAAAAATCCATGCACTTTCCTAAGAAATGATGGACAGCTTGACTATCCAAAAAATGTCCTAAAAAATCCGAACCTGTATATAGTGTCCCGAAAAATCGTGCACAAACTTTAAGAGGTACTCTCCAACAAACAATTTTTGTATAGGAAACTAATGTTGAGAGCAGTGTTGCCAGATTGGGGACTTTTGTGTCCCCAGATTGTTGATTGTCACCGCTTTTTTTAAATAGAAATACTCGTCCTATTTAAAACTAGATTAAAAAATCTGAAAAATAAGGGTTTTCGTGGTTTTCTTCGAGCCATGGATTTCCATGCGTAAATACGGGTTAGGTTCCCTTTGAAAGACCCCCACGAATGGCACTCCCCCCCCTGGGCCTATATCCCTAGAGTAGATAATCGGCCGTCAAAAATCAACCATCAACCAACCAACCAACCAACTGAAAAATAAGGCGGATTATACTATTTTAAAAAAGTGATGACAGTCAAATAATCTGAATTAAAAAAGTCACCAATCTGGCAACACTGGTTGAGAGTGTGTCTCACTCCAAACCAAGCACAAATTTCTATTCATAATTTTAAAACGATTAAGATAATTTAACAAAATTTTCAATAGAATTTTATTTTGCGTGAAATCTTATGATCTCTCGAAAAGTGCACTGTAATTACATAAGTGACAGATTATGTACTGTGACACCACGTGTTGGTTTCCTATTACCTATTGTTTATTGCAGTGGGATCTATTTTCATTTAAGGGGTCTCAGGACTCTTAAAGCTTTAAAATTTTCGAAATTTAAATTTTTTTTAGATGTTAAACCCTGTCTTTTCTGAACATTTTGATATAATTGTTTCCTTGAAATTCCTATTAGAACTGAAGTTATGGCTTTTACATTTATACACGTTCAATAGCTGAAGCGTCGTTTCGGAAACTTTGAAGCCATTTTTCTCCAAATGACGTTTTTGTGCATAACGCGCACGATATCTCAAAAACTTATGAATGTTTTTTTTCATGAAATTTTCAAAACATATGTTTCATGTTAGTCTGTATAAACTGAACCTAAAATTTCCTTTTTATTGTTCAAAACAATATTATTTTAGCTGATTATACCTTTGAAATTTTCTTAATTTTGCATTAGCTAAATACAACTTTGTATTAAAAATATAAAAAAGCTTTAAATACAAATTTATTTAGGTTCAGGGTAATTATTAGAATTTGAAGTATAAGTAGGCACCAAAATTTTTATTCTAGTTGATATTCTTATTTTGTAATCGTGCGCGTAAGCTGTTATGCCAATTTTTTGCTCGTCAAATGTCTAACAGTTTGGAGCCCCCTGTAAATGCTAATTCTGCATCTTATAATTTTTTAAATACATGAAATGAAAGAACATACTTATATATTTTATTCCAATTAAAATTGTGTCTTAAAATAAAATACAGTTTAAGATATTAAATGCTGAAAATGGTCTTTTATGTTCTTTTTTTCCAATTTTAAGAGTCCTGAGACCCCTTAAAGTTTGTACACGATCTTTTGGAACACCATATAAAGCCGGCTTCTAGGATGTTTCATTCACATCAGGAATGTTTCTGAATTAAAACCAGAATTTTCCATAAAATTGTTTTAGAGAAACCCTCTTCCGATTATTTTCAAAGAGATTTTTTTTTTTTACTGTGCACAACAAAATTATAATTTGCTTCTTGTATTGGCTAATAGCGTATATTTTTCCATAACTGTTTTCTTACATAACATTTCATGCAACATGGGATAATTTTTATTATAAATTCTTAATCCATTATTAATTATTTAAAGTGAGCAATGTAATTTACTATTGCTAGAAAAAAATCCGGTCAATAAATAAAATTTTTTTTATAGCGGTGGACTCTATTTTCATTTAAAGTTTGTACACGATCTTTTGGAACACCATATAAAGGCGGGAAAAAAACATAAAAAGGCCATACACCCTATATAGGAACACCATATAAAGGCTAGAAAAAAATTCTGGCAATAAATGCGAAATGTTTATTGCAGTGGGCTCTATTTCCATTTAAAGTTTTGTACATGATCATTTGGAATACCATATAAAGGCGGAAAAAACATATAAAGGCCATACTCCATATAAAGGAACACCATATAAAGACTTGGAACACCCTATAAAGACTAGAAAAAAAATCCTGGCAATAAGTACGAAATGTTTATTGCAGTGGGCTCTATTTTTATTTAAAGTTAGTACACGATCTTTTGGAACACCATATAAAGACGGCTTCTAGGATGTTCCCTTCATATACTTTGATTAGGAATGTTTCTGAATTAAAACCAGAATTTTCCAAAAAATTGTTTTAGGGAAACCATCTTCCAATTATTTTTGCAAGAATTTTTTTTTTTTTTTTTTTTTTTTTTTTTTTTTTTTTACTGTGCACAACAAAATTAGAATATGCTTTTTGTATTGGCTAATAGCTAATATAAAATTAACATAAAAACTCAAAAAGAGTTTAAAGTGAAATGTACCATTTACCTTGCGTTAATATAACTAAAATAAATATCAATTTACTAAAAAGGTGCTTAAAATTCATTAACTATTCCATTACGTATAAACTGGTCTTTAAAACTTAAAACCATTGATATTAAAAAGATATGTAAAGAAAGGTGTTACATTAACCTCGAGATCTTTCGATCAGAAACGTGATCCTTTTCAAGGGGATCGCTTTTTTTTTTTTTTTTTTTTTTTTTCTTTTTAATAGAAAAGCTATTCCCTTGAAAATGATCACTTTTGTGATCGAAAGATCTCGGGATTAACGTAACATCTTTCTTTACATATGTTTTTAATATCATTGGTTTTAAGTTTTTAAGACCAGTTTATATGTAATGGAATAGTAAATAAATTTTAAGCACGGTTTTAGTAAATTGATAATTATTTTAGTTCGCTAATAGCGTATATTTTTTCTTTTTTTTTTTTTTTTTTTTTTTTTTTTTTTTTTTTTTTTTAAATAGAAAAGCTATCCCCTTGAAAATGATCACTTTTGTGATCGAAAGATCTCGGGATTAACGTAACATCTTTCTTTCCATATGTTTTTAATATCATTGGTTTTAAGTTTTTAAGACCAGTTTATATGTAATGGAATAGTAAATAAATTTTAAGCACGGTTTTAGTAAATTGATAATTATTTTAGTTCGCTAATAGCGTATATTTTTTCATAACAATTTTCTTACATAAAATTTCATGGAACACGGGATAATTTTTATTACAAAATTCTCAACCCGTTATTAATTATTTAAAGTGAACAGTGTAATTTACTATCTCGAGAAAAAAAATTCCTGGCAATAAATACTTCTCTCACGTTATCTAGACGCCATAAAACGGTTCACTGTCAGTTTTCTATTTATTTGTGTCATTTGATTTACCTTTCTCAAAGGAGTTCCGATGCAATGTAGTAGTTGCAATTTATCAAAATCTGCACTATTTTTTATAACTGATTGGCAGTTGTTATCTGCTATTCTTGTATAAGAACTTATCGGCTGTTAAAAAGTCAATGTTTAAGACAAGTTAGAAAAAGATAAAGGAGTATCTTCTTAAACATCTTACGTATGTACAAGTGATTTCCAGCGATTACACGACTAATTTATTATTTTAGACATAAAATCATTTAGAACCTCTTTTTAAATCACGTTTTAATGCAGTTTGTTTCTACTTTACGTGCTTTTTTATCTAGTAAAAGGATTCATTCTGAATTAATAGGTAAACAGATATTTAATGACAAGATTCTGCATTTTAAAAATTCTTTCGATGCAGAACTAAAGATGTTTGATGATTATTTGCAGTTTCGAAAATTAATAGAATTATAAAAACAAATTGCAATTCATTACAGATTGTGTATTTGTGCTTTTATTATTTAAACAATATTTCTCACAGTTTAAAAGACTATACATATTCATAAATTTCAATAGTATTGATTATATTTCTCCTTTCTGTGATAATGATGTAAAAACTTACATAAAATAAATATCGAATTGGGTTTTTTTTTTTTGGCGAGTCTGAAGTGCAAAGGAAAACAGGTAACCCTGTTTTTTATGTGCGTTCGTAATTATATAAATATGTTGCACCCATAGCCCTCTTCTGGCCCGTCCGTCTGTCTCTCGGTGTATAACAGCGCAAGAACTACCCAACCGAATGGTTTAAAATTTAATATATAGAATCGTTGCAGAAGTTTGTCGAGCATTTCAAATTTTATGAAAATCGAATCAAAACTTAAAAAGATATTAATAAAAGTTTTCGTCTTTCCATGTAAATCCTATCATACGTCATTAATTCAATGATATCCCATGATAGGAAATGATTCTAGGTAACCATGGTGATGACGTCCTATTTAAGATGGAATCCTATTATTTCCGTTTTACTGCATTTAATATATAGAACCTAATAAATTTTGTATTCATGCATTTTTGCATAGGAGTGCAACAGCTATTGCACCAAGATCTGAATATTTATAAAACTAGTTATAGTACGAACGCACCTCATTGTTTGACGCACAATTTCCGACTTGTTTTATTTTCCTTTTTTTTTCATACCTCAAGTGTGTAGATTGTTGCTTTAAGCGGTTTCGTGAAACTACAATTCCTCACAGTGTTTTTTGCTCATTGAATGTAATGCCGCGCCACTCGTTGTACGTAATATTATTGTAAAATTTTAAACGTGCTTTTCTCGGAATTGACCTGATTTCTTTCATTTTCTATTTGAAAGAAAACTAATCATTTTTGCTGCAGCTTATGCTACCAAAAATTATACTTTTCATTCACTGAAAAATGTTTTGGAGCTCTCAAAATGTAAAAAAAAAAAAAAAAAAAAAAAAAAAAAGTTACCTTTTTATTCAAATGGCCACCATTTTGTCAAAAATTAACTCTTTAAATGTTGGTATAAGCTCCAGAAAATTTAATGCCCTTTCATAATAGGGTGACCCAATTTTTTGAGATGCTTGCGACCGTAGAAAAATAGTCACCCGACTGGAATTCCATGGCACACTTCTGCAGTTGCAATTTTTTTTCACAAACAAAATTTAAATATATAATTAAAATGTCAATAAATACGATGGTGTATCAATAAGTTTTTGCCCTCACATAGAGAGTGAAATTTATGAAATTGCTACATTTTATGAGTCCTTTTCAATATAATCAGTGTGCACAGTAACACATTTGTGCAACCGGCATTTTAAAGAGAAGGGGGAAGATGTATTCCAGGAGGCACGATAGTAGACCCAAAGGGGGCATTTTTCTAACTTTTACCGACCCCCACATGTGACATATTGTTGGAAAGACCTGCGACCACTTATTCATGCTATGCACCTCCCGAGCCCCTCCCCCCAAATTTGCCCTCCAGGGGGCACTTTTCTAAATTTTGGGGACATCATTCATGCCACACCATGTCCACACCTTACACCAGTCCATTAGTTTGGATATGGGAGAGTCTACTGTAAGCTCAATTTTATAAAAGACTGAGAGGGGAAAATCCTTTCACAAAATTTACGTAACCCATTTATGCCTGAATTTTTCTTTTCACAAATTTGTTGGTAAAATCACTTTAAAATGTTGCAAAATGAATTGGAAAAATTCTAAAAAAAATTACGCTAAAATATTTTTGTATTTATTTGATAAAATGCAAACGTTCATACTAAATATGTGGAAAAATGCATAATTATATGTTTTATCTATATTTAAATAATTTGGCTTTTAAATTGTTTATTATGTACTATAATTAGTATTCATATGAACTATTAAAAAATATATATTTATTTCTTTACAGAGACTAATAACATTATAAATATTATTAATAATAAATTAAGAATAATCGTATTTGAGGCTAAAAAACAATTTATTTCAAAATCATCTTGAAAAGTACTTTACATCAATAACTGCTCCTAATTGTCTAAGAGAAATATGTACCCATTTGCGCCTTGCGCCCGATATTTTGTACGTTATAAACATGCATAAAAAACAGGCTTGAACATATAATTTCGCAATTTAAAAAAATGCGTATTTCAAAGAAGTCTACAAGCAAAGATTCTGACTTATTTATTTGGATTCTTGATACAAAAAATACAAATAAACTTGCTTTTTACGTTTCGCTACCTTGAAAGATGAAAAATGTATAAACACCGAAAAAAGGCCTTCATTTAAGCAAATAAATATCCATCTTATGCTGTCATTTCTCGGTAATAGATAAAGACATTTATAGACAATTACTTGTTACAATTTTCATGTTGTAAAAAAGCAGAAAATTTTAAAAATTTATAAAAATTCGAAACGTCCCAAAAATGGGACGCTAGGCATAAATGGGTTAATTTAACTCACTCAACTCGGTTCCAAATGACCTCACAGATCGTTCTGAAGGAACCTAAAGAAAGTCACTTTAGTAGATAATATTAGTCCTCTTATTCAAACTGACCATGCTCTTTCCCATCAGTAATTTCTAATATTTTTATTCTAATAATTTTTCTCGAAAGTTTTTTCGATCAAATAAGGTGCTGAAAACTTTATCAAAAAAACTGGTGGGGAAAAGTATGCCTACCTTGGGTATAGTGCATAGTGTTGCCAGGTCTAATGTCACAAAAAGCGGGACAGAAAAATACAATAAACCCGATTAAAACGGAACCTGTTTATAACGGAAAATCCTGTGTTAAGCCTAAAAATGGCGATGTCCTTACGGTAGTAATACTGTACAATAGTACCTGCTGAGAAAAACTATTTTAAACAGAATTTTCTCCTGTAAATTGCGATTCCGTTTTAAAAGGTTTTATTACATTAAATAAACACAAAATTATTGTAGAATAAAACCTGTGAAAGTCGCTATGGACGGAAACAAAATTCTAATTTAACAAGTGTAATTGTATAGTGTTCCTTTCGTAAGGAATTCTTTTGTGCAGCCCTGTATGTGATCTATAAAATTAATACACACCACGTAATGCACTAAAAATTTTATACGTTTAAAAATGCATACCACAGCGAAAATCTCACTTCTAGAAATTCATCGATTATAATCAGCCATTTAACTCAATACTTTTGTGCGTGTCCGTAAACGAATGATAAAGGCTACGCACTCCACTATCTATAGAAAACATGTTGTAATGCACCTTAGTGATACTTTAAATTCCAGTGGAGCCTATAGTCGTTGTCTGGTCCGTCCATCTGTCTGTCTGTCCGTCTGTCCGGATATAACAGCACAAAAACTACCCAACCGAATGGTTTGAAACTGAATATAGTATAATCGTTGCTGAATTTTGGCGAGTCCTTTCAAATTTTATGAAAATCGAATCTAAACTTAAAAAGACATTAATAAAAGTTTTCTTCATTCTATTAAATCCTATCATGCGTCATTAATTCAATGATGGGTAATAATTCTAGGTTGCCATGGTGATGACGTACTATTTAAGAGTGAGTCCTATTATTTCCGTATTACTGAATTTAATATGTATAATCGTAATAAATTTTGTATCATACAGTTTTGCATAAGAGTGCAACAACTATTGCACCAAGATCTGAATATTTATAAAACAAGTTTGCAGTACGAACGTACCTCATTTGCCACATTTCACGTACAATTTCCGACTTGTATTTTGTTTTGTTTTTCCTTTTTGCCGCGAATATTGCATTTGGCAGCTGTAACTTTGGCAATTAATCTTCGTTTTGCAAATGGATACCATTTCTATAAAAATTAAAACCATTAATAGACATGTAAAATTGTAAACTTATTGGAGGAAAATTAGTTAGCTAGAAACATTTTAACCATTAGTTATAGGTAAAATTTTAAAAATGCGTAAAACTACTTAAAAACTTTAATGGATTGAAATCATACTCGGACTGATTTAAGATCAATATAGATAATTTATCGAAAGAAAATGAAATCAAACACAGTATTTTTGTTGGCTTTTTATTTAATTAATTTTTTTCTTTGTTAATTTTCAAAGTCCTCTCTTAAAACAGACTGCAATATTACCGGCATATAAGTACAACGCATCAGTATAATATAATAATTATTTTTGTCGTTTGTTTTAGGTTAAAAAAATCACCTTACACAAGAAGTATCGGTGAACAATCAGGTAATTAATTGCACTAATAATAAATAATAATTTGCAAATAAACACTTTGCAACTCTATGTTGGTAAGTGTTAAAAATTCGCATTTTTGCTCTTTTCAAAATCCATATCTCCTTAAAAGATGCCACAATATTACCGGCATTATAGGTACACCAAGTCAATATAACTTTTTTTTTTTCTTTTTTTTGGTCGTTTGTCTTGGGTTAAAATAATCAGCTTACACTAGAGGTACCGGAAAACGGTCATGTAATTACACTAATAATAAATAATAGAGTGCAAATAAACACTTTTCAACCCTATGTTGGAAAGTGTTATAAATTCGTATTTTTGCTGTTTTTAAAATTAATATATATACGTTAAAAAAAGATACTATAATATTAAAGGCATTATAGGTATACCGCATCAATATAACTTTTTTTTTTTTTTTTTTTTTTTTTTGTCATTTATTTTAGGTTAAAAAAATCAGCTTATAAAAGAGATGTCAGAGAACGGTCAGGTAATTACACTAATAATAAGTAATAAGTTGCAAATAAACACTTTGCAACTCTATGTTGGAAAGCGCTAAAATTTCGTATTATTCTCTTTTCAAAATCCATATTCCGTTAACAGAGACGACGATGTTACAGGCATAATATAATTCTTTTTTTCTGTTTGTTTTATGCTAAAACAATCAGATTACACAAGAGGTGTCGGAAAACGTTCAGTTAATTACATTAATAATAAATAATGAGGAGCAAATAAACACTTTGCAACTCTACGTTGAAAAGTGTTAAAAATTCGTAATTTTCTCTTTTCAAAATCCATATTCCCTTAAAAGAGACGACGATATTACCGGCATTATAGGTACAATGCATTAATATAATAATTTGTTTTGCCGTCTGTTTTATGCTGAAACAATCAGCTTACACAAGAGGTGTTGGAAAATGTTCAGGTAATTTCACTAATAATAAATAATAAATTGCAAATAAACACTTTCCTACTCGATGTTGAACAGTTTTAAAAATGCGTATTTTCGCTCTTTTCAAAATCCATATTCCCTTAATAGAGACGACGATGTTACCGGCAAAATCTAATTCTTTTTTTCTGTTTGTTTTATGCTAAAACAATCAGATTACACAAGAGGTGTCGGAAAACGTTCAGTTAATTACACTAATAATAAATAATAAGTTGCAAATAAACACTTTGCAACTCTACTTGGAAAGTGTTAAAAATTCGTATTTTTACTCTTTTCAAAATCCATATCCACTTAAAGAGACGACAATATTACCGGCAGGTACAACGCATCAATATAATAAATATTTTTGCCGTTTGCTTTATATTAAAATAATCACCTTATACAAGAAGTATCGGTGAACGGTCAGGTAATTAATTATACTAATAATAAATAATAAGTTGCAACTAAACATTTTGCAACTCTATGTTAGAAAGTGTTTAAAATTCGTATGTTTACTCTTTCAAAATCCATAGCCCCTTAAAAAAAGACTAAAATATTATCGGGAATTATGTACGACGCATCAATATAATACATTTTTTGGCCGTTTGTTTTAGGTGAAAACAATCAGCTTATACAAGAGGTGTCGGAAAACGTTCAGGTAATTACACTAACAATAAATAATAAGTTGCAAATAAAGACTTTGCATCTCAATGTTAGAAAGTGTTCAAAATTCGTATTTTCACTCTTTTCAAAATCAATATCCCCTGAAAAGAAACTACAATATTACCGACATTATGGGTTACAACGCATCAATATAATAATTCTTTTTTGCCGTTTGTTTTATGCTAAAACAATCAGCTTACACAAGAGGTGTCGGAGAACGGTCAGGTAATGACTCCCCTATGCCATTTTCATGATACAGCAGGGAGTGTATCCTACAGGTGTCCTAAAAAACGAACATTATTTCGGTGCATTAACTAAATGACTCGTACATCCGGAGGGTAGACTTTCGACGAATGCACGACATCATTTCTAAAATAAACGAGAAAGAGAGACAGAAGTCAAATATCAATGAATTATAGATGGGGTCATTTGCGTAATTGTTGAATTTATATTCACGTGAATAATTTGCTTCAAAATAAAATCTTGTATTAGTCTAGAATCGTATAATTTAGGTTTTCATTTAATGTTTACTATACAGGTGGAGTTAGAAAATTGTTTTTTAAAAGTACAACCGTGGAAGAAAAAAGTAAACATAACTCCGCAGTGCAAACAAAACTCTGTAAACATAACTCTGTAAGTAAACTAATTCTGCAACAAATTATTGTAAAAGAAATTTACTGGTACCAAACGATTGGAAATAAAGTCTACTTTTAAATGATGTACATAAAATTTGTTTAGGCGGCCATCTATTTATCAAAACAAACTCAAATTTTGTTTGTTCAATAGCAATCCCCAAGTTTGACAATATAAATAAATTCTACAACCTTCGATTAGCCTATAAATACAAATTTTCATGAAATTCATACGGTTAGTTTCAGAGAAATTAATTATTTTTAAATGAGCCTGTTTTAGGGCTGTATCCAAATTGAAGTTCGGTACTCGATTGTTGAAAAGCTACAGAATGACTAAGTCACTTTCATTAATGTATTATTTCTTGCCAATATGACCATTTCACTCACTTGATATGTTTCGACTACTGCCGGCACAAATGTTTCAATAAAATGGGTAAAATATATTTTTTCAAATTATACTTTTCTGCACATCATAGACGACCCCTTAAATCATCATTTTGATGTTCGAAATTTTGAATTCGCATCAACCAGGTCAAAATAAATATAAATCTATCCAAAAAGTTGTAGGTTGCAATTCACATTTTTTTCAAATATTAATTTTATAATTCATTATTTATATTATAAAATTTTTAGAATTGCAAATTCAATGTATTTGTGTTTGGGATTTTTAGTTTTATAACCACACAAAAGATTATCACATTAGGATTATAATTCCAGTAGATATTACTAAAAATATGAAAATGTAATTTAACATTAGAAGCACTAAATTTTTAATTTTTATAATTCAAAAACGTATCATCCAAATGATTTGAAATTTCGTATCTAGGCATAGTTTAAATCGAAGATTTAAAATATCTTGTCAAAATTAGGTGTTGCCATTGAAAAAAACAAAGTTTGGGCTAGTTTTTATTTGTAGATGCCCCCCTAATCAAATTTTATATAAATTATTTAAAAAGTAGACTTTATTGCCAATCGTTTGGTACCAGTAGCATTCTTCTACTATAATTTGTTGCCGAGTTAGTAGGGGGTATTTACTTTTTTTTCCACGACTGTACGTTATCTTATCATCTAGTATTTCTTTCAATCACTGTTGAAATACTCCCTTGCATTTAACAATGTGATATTTGAGGAATTGTGTTAAGATCTTTCTATAGTGTTGTCTGTTTATAAATTGTGATGTCTGTTTCTTTGTAGTTACCGTATATACTCGAGTATAAGTGGGCCCTACTACTTCGTTAGGTGTATCGCTTAATTACGTGTATTTCCGCTTGAATAGTTATATTCGACTTATTTTATGCATGAATTTGTAATAATTTTACTTGATATATAATGCGAAAATAATTATTCGGAAATAGTGGTATTCAAACGATATTCCTCTTGAAGTACGGAGGAGAGGAGGGGTGCGGGTCAAATTATACACAAGTACACTGAAAAAATGTAGTACTCAAAAATGAGTAAATCGATGTACTCATATCGAATTAAGTATTGTTGGATCAAAAATGAATCTATGCTTTCTCAGTTTTGAAACATCACATGATATCAAACCCAAACAAAACGATAATTGTGTGCCCTGTAATGGTTTGTTTCATTTATGGCGGTATAAATAATGTTTATTAATGTAAATATCAAATGATGCACAGTATTTTAAAATAATTTAAAAGTGCTTGGAAATAATGCTCTTGTTATAAAAATATTCGATTTGGTTATCTTGCTAATAATTTTGCTATTTTTCTAAATAAATAATCAATTAGACGTTTCTTGTTAATAACTTTGAACGGGAAATAAAGGTCAGTACATTTTTACTTTAATTTTTAGGTTTTGGGGCAGTACATGACGATTCATATTTGTACACAACCATGGAATCAAAAATGAGTACACGTATTTCTCAATTTTGAGTATGTGACGTATTTAAAATTAAGTACTTTTTACTCAATTTTGAGTACCCATTTTTTTCAGTATATAAACGGCATTTACTTTATCATTGGGTCATATAAGAATAACCATGTACGTAAATGTCAGAACCATATCTGCATATCCATTTAATAAGAAGAAAAACATTTATTTCGTACACCAGGCAAAACATCTTTATGGGAAAGGTAGATTTTCAAGCGGTCAGAGTATAAAGAACTTCCTCTCATTAACCATGATTTTAGATAAAGTGAATACACAAACATGTAAAATAATAAATAACAAACAGTTTATTTAAATCATTTAAGGCTGTTCTTAACTGCTCTGCTCAAAGAGCGCAAAATGTTTTGACACATTTACAAATTCATTTTTTAACGGAAAGGTATAATATTGGAAAGCCCGGCCATGGAAGCGACTTGGAATTGAACTGTTTTTTTTCCATTTTTGGATCAGTCAATTACCAATTGAGTTATAAGGAATTTTGATCACGTGACAAACACGTTTTTCGATCGCTCTTGAGTCTCTTTCTTCCTTCGTGCGGAAATTCGGCTCAAAACGCCCACTTTGACATTATTTTCTGAAAGATCTATTGCGTTTGCAAAAAAATGGAAAAAAAGCTCAATTACATAGTTTCAGAACAACAACACCAGCTAGTTTCATGCATTTTCGAACAAAAATTAATTAAAACTTATGTCAGAAAGTTGCCCTTTTGGATTTCAGAACCCCCTTAAAGGATTTTTTTGTGATACAGATACACATGCACACAGAAAAATAGCTCGAGTCAGTATAGGTAACAAAAGATAGCATAATTCACTTGAAAACACTGGCACATTATAAGACATCTTTTTTTTTTTTTTTTTTTTTTTTTTTTTTACTCTTTCGGGCCAATTATTCTTTTAATTTTGGAGGGAAATATTTTTTAATTTGAAAAATAAAAAGTAGCATTCCGAAAGGTTAAGAAAATGTGTTATTGAAACCCAGCGAATAGGCCAGTAGTTTTTGCGTACAATTAATATGACAATTGGCTATGGAAGAATTTCTGAAGCCTTTTGGAAAATTTTCTATTAACAATACAGCAGGATTAAATCGACATAACTATTCAGTAATACTTTTTTTTTTTCAAAATTCGAACAACTAGTCTCTATTTTTTAATTTGAAGAAAGAAATATATCTTTCAAATAGCAACAATAGCAACAATATAAAGCTTTAAGCGATTTTTTTATTTCAGTACTAATAGCTAAAACATAATTCGAGTGACAATAGGGGGGAGGGGGGGTAAAAAAAGCAATACATTTGTTTTTTATAAGTTACGTTACTTATAAAAACATAAGTAACGCAAGTAATATAATCTGTACACAGATAGTACAGATAATAACATTAGTAATTTAGAACATAAAACAACAGTGAATGGGAAGTACAGTCGGCCAAATAAGAAAGGTAACATACCATACATTTTAATCTCCAAATTGTCACAGAATAAAAAAAAATAGCCATCAGATTAAAAACTAGGACATTTTTTTATGTTTTTGTAAAAAAAAAAAAAAAAAAAAAAAAAAAAAAAAAAAATTAGGTGTTAGTTTTTATACTGAAATTGTACCTAACTCTGAAATTTTCAATAAGAACACCCAATTTTGCAATCGTATATGACTTTTTTCTGTAAATTTTACCATAGGATAACAAATGGAAATTTATAAATAAATAATTACAGTAAAAAAAAATATAGCCATTAGACTAGAAATTAGTACATTTTTTTATCTTATATTTTCATCTTTAGAAAAGTACTTAGGTGTTAGTCTTCATGCTGAAATTGTACCTAATTCTGAAATTTTCAATACGAACACCTAATTTTGTAATCGTATTTGACTTTTTCTGTAAATTTTACCATAGGATAACAAATGGAAAGTTACAAATAAATAATTGTAGAATAAAAAATATAGCCATTACACTAGAAATTAGTACATTTTCTTTTATCTTATGTTTTTATTTTTTAAAAATGCTTAGTTGTTAGTCTTCATACTGAAATTGTACCGAACTCTGAAATTTTCAATACGAACACCTAATTTTGCAATCGTATTTGAATTTTTCTGTGAATTTTACCTTAGGATACCAAATGGAAAGTTATAAATAAATAATTATAGAATAACAAAATAGTCAGTAGACTAGAAATTGGGACTATTTTTATGTTTATATTTTTGAAAAATGCTTAGGTGTTAGTCTTCATACTGAAATTGTACCAAACTCTGAAATTTTCAATACCTAATTTTGCAAACTTATCTCACTTTTTCTGAAAATTTTACCATAGGATACCAAATGGAAAGTTATAAAGATATGATTATAGAACAAAAAATAGTCATTAGACTAGAAATTAGGACTTCTTTTTATCTTATGTTTTCATTTTTAGAAAAGTGCTTAGGTGTTATTCTTCATACTGAAATTGAACCTAACTCTGAAATTTTCAATACGAACACCTAATTTTGCAATCGTATTTGACTTTTTCTGTAAATTTTACCACAGGATAACAAATGGAAAGTTATAAATAAGTAATTATATACTAAAAAAATATAGCCATTAGACTAGAAATTAGTACATTTTTTTTTTTATCTTATGTTTTTATTTATTTTTTTTTTTTAAATGCTTAGTTGTTAGTCTTCATACTGAAATTGTACCTAACTCTGAAATTTTCAATACGAAGGCCTAATTTTACAATCGAATTTGAATTTTTCCGTAAATTTTACCATAGGATACCAAATGGAAAGTTGTAAATAAATAATTATAGAATAAAAAAATAGTCAGAAGACTAGAAATTATAACATTTTTCTATTTTATGTTTTTATTTTTTAAAAAATGCTTAGGTATTAGTCTTCATACTGAAATTGTACCAAACTCTAAAATTTTCAATACCTAATTTTGCAATCTTATTTGACTTTTCTGTAAATTTTACCATAGGATACCAAATGGAAAGTTATAAAGAAATGATTATAGAATAAAAAATAGCCATTAGACTAGAAATCAGGACTTTTTTTTTTATTTTACGTTTTCATTTTTAGAAAAGTGCTTAGGTGTTAGTCTTCATACTGAAATTGTACCTAACTCTGAAATTTTCAATACGAACAACAAATTTTGCAATCTTATTTGACTTTTTCTGTAAATTTTACCACAGAATAACAAATGGAAAGTTATAAATAAATAATTATAGACTAAAAAAATATAGCCATTAGACTAGAAATTAGTACATTTTTTTATCTTATGTTTTCATTTTTAGAAAAGTGCTTAGTTGTTAGTCATCATAATGAAATTGTACCTAAATCTGAAATTTTCAATATGAACGCCTAATTTTGCAATCGTATTTGAATTTTTCTGTAAATTTTACCTTAAGATACCAAATCTAAAGTTATAAATAAATAATTATAGAATAAAAAAATAGTCAGTAGACTAGAAATTAGGACATTTTTTTATTTTTTTTATTTTTTTTTTAATGCTTAGGTATTAGTCTTCATACTGAAATTGGACCAAACTCTGAAATTTTCAATACATAATTTTGCAATCTTATTTGACTTTTTCTGTAAGTTTTACCATAAGATACCAAATGGAAAGTTATATCCCTTTAAGACCGGACCCGCACAATCGTGCGGGTTAGGCAATAACAAAAATTCTATCTTCCTGGGTTATCTATTCCATAAATGCCGGAATCGAGTGATTGTGCTGGTTAACAGAATATATATTACATGAATTTTATCAACTATCAACAGATAGTGAATTATCAGTTACAAATTTCAGTTATATCATTGTTTTCAAAAAAAAAAAAAAAAAACTCAAAAAGCTACCCGCTCTTAAAGGGATAAAGAAATGAGTATAGAATAAAAAATAGCCATTAGACTAGAAATTAGGACTTTTTTTATTTTACGTTCTCATTTTTAGAAAAGTGCTTAGGTGTTAGTCTTCACACTGAAATTGTACCTAACGCTGACATTTTCAATACGAACATCTAATTTTGCAACCGTATTTAACTTTTCTGTAAATTTTACTTTAGTATACCAAATGGAAAGCTATAATAGTAGTTGTGGAATTATGAAGGTTTAAAATTTGTCGCTCCTAATGTTTAATTCGTTGATAATCGTTGCAAAATACATTGCAGTGTGAGAAGTTTTATAAGAATAACTCAAGAACTACTCAGCAGAATGAGGTGTAATTTGGGTTCGCATATTTGAAGCTTTTGTAAATCGATTTCTGTTTAACCCTTGCATGGGTGATGGGAATATACTTCCCATTTAATTTTAATTCTTTACTGCCGAAATTGTACCAGAATTTTTGCTAAATATTTTGTTTTTATAATGCACTTAAAGGAAAGAATTTGTTTTATTTTATTTTCAAATAAAGTTTTTTGTAAATTTTGGTGTTATTCAATCATTTCAACATTTCTGCAACAGAATTGATTTGCCTGTGTAAGGTTTTTAAAAAATATATATAGGTAAATATTCATATTTTGTTCGAAATTTGTTGTCAAATTACAGATTTTTGGAAATTAATTTTCCAGAAATATATGAACCTATTAATTATCTAGAAGCTCCAAATATGCAACTCTAAAATTATAACTCATTCCACTTAGTAGTTTTTGAGTTATGCTTTAAAAAACTACCTACATTGCAATCTGTTTTGCTACAATTACAAATGAATTTAAGATTAAGAGCTTCAAAATTTAAACCTTCATAATTCCTGAACTGTTTGACTGAATGACTTCCAGCTGGGTATCTTTAACACGTTCTCTACCCCCATAGGAATTTAAAGTGATCACCAGGGTGCCAGACTTAAAAAGACTAATTAAAGTGTTTTTAACCATTTCGGGACGAAAGTTTTTTACAGAATTTTTAATCTTTTATCACCGGTTTTTCAAAACAGAAGTTTTTGCCTAACTGAATCGGGAAAATGTTCCGATCAAATAAGGCAAAATTTACAATAAAAGTTTACTGGTGAGAATAATCATGGATTCCGAGCACCTTACGCGGCACGTATGCAGATTGCTCGTCCCCAAGGGGTTAAAGGGTTTATTTGTTGTAAAATAAATACAGTATGCATAATTCGGAGTAAGTTCACAAAAATATAGTGAGTACAGCTATCCCAAAATGCAACATACAAATACAAAGTCATTGCTGACCTGCCCGCGATTTGTATTTAATATTATATGGAAAACTACCTGTAACCCACGGGTGATGCTTACGGCACAGAATGAAAAAAATTTGGACCCACCGGTGATGCTTATGGCAGTGAACGTGTTAAGTAAATTTTACCGAAAAAGCTAAATACGATGGGAAAATAAGAATTAAATTTAAAAAATCAAAAAACCCGATTGCGTAAAAAGCGAACTAATTAATTATTTCTCTTCAAAGTGAAACATTTTTTTTTAATTACTTACCTATTTTTTTATTTACTTGTATTGATGACTTTTAAGTTGTGTTTAATTGTTAGTTCCTATCTATAAACACTGTTTTGATAAGGCCTGTAGATGTCTATGATGGTTAGAGTTGCAGTAAAGCTAGAGATCCTACCTACACAACTTCCAGGTTGTGTAATATTTATTATTATGTATAGCTTCTGACTGTAAAATAGTTAATGAAACATCGTTTTCATTTTGAAAGACCTATCCAATGAAATGTCACTCAATAGGGTGCGTAAAAAAGTTTTTCGTCTCTACCACCATTTTAAATTTATAAAAACAAAACATAGCCTATAACCATCGGACGGTTAAGACGAATCGATAGAGACCTCATACATTAAAAGCCATCTAGCCGTTGGGATGTTTCAAGGGTATAAAGAAATCCACATACCCAGATGCGCGTGAAACACATAACCTTTCTTGGCAGTCGGGTAATTAGATGTTCGTATTGAAAATTTTGAGGTTTGGTACACTTTCAGTATGTATCATTCAGTATGCTCATAAGCTTATTCTTCTAACATTAAAATGTAAAAAGACAATTCCTATTCAAATAGCTATTTCTATTTTTTTCCTGTGACATTTTGGAAATTAAAATGTATCAAGTGTTCTTTTTTTTTTTTTTTTTAATTTACCGAACTGTGCATTATTACTTTCTTCTATCTTTAAAAGAAGAAAGTATCGGTTTCGTGAAAAAATTCGACTTCCGGTTTTCGACGGATCTACACGTTTTAGAAGGTCTTGAACGCGATTTCACTATTTTTAGAAAATGTCTGTCTTCAAGTCTGTGAGTCTGTCTGATATTTTGTCTTCCCTCTATCTGAAAAACTAATGCACGGGATTGAATAAAACTTTAGATTCAGTTAGTCCCTGATATAAATTGTTGCTGATTACTTTTTTCTGTAAATCTCCCGACAGGTGGCGCTGATATGCTGCATTATTCATGATTTCCTCAATAACTATATCTCAAGAGCTAATGCACGAATTTTCATTAAACTTCAGATTCAGTTAGATGTTGACATAAGTTGTTACTGATTAAGTTTTGGTGTAAATCCCCCAACAGGTGGCGCTGCTATGCTGAATTTTTCAGGATTTACGCAATTTTAACGACAGTCATGTCTCAAGAACTAATGCACGGAATTTCATATCTTTAGAATCCTCATGATGGGCATATAGATTGTCATTTAATTTTGGCATTGTGATAGCGAATTTTGAAGTATTAACATATATGAGATGGAAGAAAGTTTTGGGATTGTCACATCCAACTAGTTATTAATGACGCCAGGCACAAAAGCGTTATTTTTGCACTTTTATTTTCGGCTATTTTGATTTCTCTTGCCCAAAATTTCTACGACATAAAAATACTCAAGAATAGAATTCTGCCATTTTGCTCAAATTTTACAGCAAACGCAATACTTCTTACGCTTTATTCTCACGTATAGCAACAAAGTTAAAATTTAATTTTTACTACTGACATGTATAATTGTTAGTCTAGTACGTATATTATTACTATTATGAAATAGCTTGCATAGCGTAACTCCTGTGCGTAAAAAACACGACGAGCACCTAATCGTGCAAAAAAATTGCACTTTAAAAAATGTTTGATTTTACAGATATTCTACTGTATTTTTAACAGAATATCCCTATTTCATGAAAAATGTAGTTCATCTCTGATACTTAACATGGATATCGTTTTCGCCTTCTAGCAGAAACTATTAAAATCGTAATAGACCGTGAGCCGGCAGCACAGACAACACCTCATCGAGTTCACGGATGAAATTCTAAGATTAGTTAAATCTTGATTCGCATATTAAAACGCAATCGGTCTGCCAAGTCATATCTTGATGGAAAACACCTGAAAACCCTATTTTAACGGTTGACTCGTAGGTTTACCATTATGTTTTCCTGCACCCAGTCGTCCATATTTTCATAACTTTGGGTGCAGGAAAACACAATGGTAAACCTACGAGACAGCCGCTAAAATCGGGTTTTCCGATGTTTTCCACCGAGATATGACTTGGCAGACCGATTGCGTTTTAATATGCGAATCAAGATTTAACTAATCTAGAATTTCATTCGTGAACTCGATGAGGTGATTGACTGTGCTGCCGGCTCCTGGTCTATAAGATTCTTCACATTTGACTGACAAGCAAATTTGAAAATTGCAGAAATACTGTAAATGAAAATGTGTGGAGGGGGGAGGTGAAATTTGAAATCGAAACCAATTCCATTTATTAATATAATGGTAATCAACAACTATTATTTAATTTCAAACACTTTGAATAATAGATATAAAAATTGGTTTTTAAAAAAAAATTGTTCTTTCTTTTACGAACTTGTTGCAGTTTGTTTCTAAGTTATCAAACTTTTCCTCGCTGTAGTTTCATCCTGCAGACGATAATGCCATCTATGAAGAGTTTTATAAACTACAATCAGAATCATTTTAATTTGCGTTACTACTTTAAAATATTGAAAAGAATTGACAAATAATGAGTATTACAAAGACCCTTCTTGAAGCTGACCTTTTCTGACCTTCTCTGTGGAAAATAAAAAATAAGCAACAGCAGCAATTATTGAGTCTACCATAATCGAGACCATAATTAGTACAGATTACTCTTGTGCCTTTCGTTGACATTCTGAAAGTCTGCGCCTGGAGAAAAAGACGTTCTTTTTCCAAAAAATAATGAAAAGTTTTTTTTTTTTAAATGCAATCTTGCAATAAGTTTGAAATCATAGATAAATTTCAATTATTTTAAAAATTATCAAACTTTTCCTCTATGTAATTCCTTCTTGCAGACGATAATGCCATCTATGTAGAGTTTTAAAAACTTCACTTAGAATATTCTGAGTGCAGTTTTTAAAAAGATACTCTTTAATTTATTTTACTACTTTAAAATATTGAACCGAATAGACAAATAAAGAGTAGTACAAAGACCCATGTCAATTTTGAAATTTTTGATTTCCTCTGACTTTCTCTGTGAAAAATTAAAAATAAGCAAAATAAGCAACAGCAGCAATTATTGAGTCTACCATAATTAGTACAGATTACGCTTGCACCTTTCATTGACATTCTGAAAATCTGTGCCTGGAGAAAAAGACGTTGTTTCTCCTAAAAATCATAAAAATGTTTTTTTTTTTTTTTTTTTTTTAATACAATCTTACAACAAGTTTGAAATTTATAGATTTATTTCACTTATTTTAAAGATTATCAAACTTTTCCTTGAAATTCTTTCTTGCAGACGATAATGCCATCTATGAAGAGTTTTAAAAACTACACTTAGAATATTCTGAGTGTAGTGTTTAAAGAGATGATCTTTAATTTGTGTTACTTTAAAATATTGAAGAGAATAGACGAATAAAGAATAGTACAAAGACCCATGTAATTTCTGAAATTTTTCAGTTCGGCTGACCTTCTCTGTGAAAAATAAAAAATAAGCAACAGGAGCAAGTCTACCATAATTAATACAGATTACACTTGTGCTTTCTTCTTGAAATCAGCACCTGAAAAACAGACATTTCTTCTCATAAAAAATATGAAAAGAAGATTTTTTTATTATAATCTTACAATAGCTTTGAAATTTATACATTTATTACAATTATTTAAAAAAATAACTTCCCAAATTAACTTTCTCTCTCTGTGGGCATTTTAAAGAGATTTTGGCGCCATCTTCATTCATAAATTCAAAACAAAATTCTCTCCTAAATAATTTTATTAAAATGCATTAAAGAAAACTGATGTGACGAAAAATTATATGAAATATTCTATGAAAAAAAATACACTTATTCAGCGCAAATTTATCTAGAAGCTATTTTTCTTTCAGTCATGATTTTTCATTAAAAAATAAAACGAAACTTGTAAATTTCTGTTTCATTACAACAAGGATAGTTTATGACGGTGACTGTAAAACAGAGTGAGATTAAAAATATATAGAAGTACATTATTTTTCAGCAGATGTTAAGTAAGAAAAAACTACTATAGTTTCGAGAGCAACTAATTGCCAGCTCTCTTTATCGGATCATTGGTAGAAGAGAGTAGTTACCCCAACAAGGTTAAACGATAATCTAATAATCTAATTTAACCCCTTCGCGACGAGCGTCTTTCACAGAATTTTTAATCTTTTACCACCGGTTTTTAAAATAAGAAATTTTTGCCTAAACCTTATGTGTCACGTATGTGTCACACGTATGTGTCACCATGACGTTCGTTCCAAACACTGTATAAAAAAAAAGAAAAAAAAAAGGAATAAAAAACGGAGATTCTACTGGCAATCTGGACGCCAGTACTATTTCCGTATTTTTACGGAAATTTTTCCCCATAAATTGCAGAAAGATTTCCGTTTTTAATCAGAAAAACGGAAAATTTTCTGTAATTTATGGGGGGAAATTTTCCGTAAAAATACGGAAATAGTACTGGCGTCTAGATTGCCAGTAGAATCTCCGTTTTTTAGTCCGTTTCTTTTCTTTTCTTTTTTTTTTTTTTCTTTTTTTTTTTTACAGTGAAGGGGTTAATCAAAAGAGACGCCAGGATTTTCCCGGGGGAGGGGGAAGGAGTGGCGCGAGGATAACGATCTTCCCGACAGGGGGGGCAAATTGGTAATTTATATGTGTATATATATACTATATATGGATGGGAGTCCTGCACAGGTTGGATTCTATCCGATAATTCTGTTTCAACCCCACCCGAACCCGAATTGAAAGAAAATTAATCCAAATTTTAATGTAATTATAGAAAAGTAGTCAATAATTATATCTCTAGTTTCATCTGTTGTTTTTAAGTAGAAAAACGAGCATATATATACTCATAAACATTCGAAAATATAGTTTTTCAACTTCAAAAATATTCTGAACTTTCTTTTGAGAATCAGGTCAACCTGAATTCGACCCGGAAAAGTCAATACCCAACCAAAAACCGATCCGAACCTGATATGTTTAAAGTCAACTCGACTCGCAACGAAAGAAATTAGCGTCAACCCGACCCGAACCACGGGTTTGTAAAATCGGGTTACCCGACCCGATGCAGGACTCCGCGTGCCATCGTTTGTCTGTGTACATTTCAGTACACAAACAGACGCACTGGTACACACTCACTAAAATGCTGTAAAAAATTAATTGACCGATTTCTCAAAAGAATCCCAAAATATTTTTTCAGATGGAGAATTATATGTTTGAATATTAATGAGTATATGTTGATTTTTCTACTTAAAAGATTAAATCGACGTTAGTGATATAATTGCACACTACACTTTTCCATCATTTTATTTCAATATGGATTAATTTACTTTCATTTCTGGTTCTTGTTGCGTTGCAGTTGACAAAAAATATTTTGGCGGATTCGGGGTTGAGGTCAGCTATTTTTTTGTCTGGTTCGGAACGGTTTCCGGGTTGACTTGATATAAAATTTTTGGGTTCGGATTTTTGCATAATCCGAGACGAACAGATCTCTAATACTCACTGTTATTTAAATTAGAGGCTAAGAGATTTTTATTTGAAACAGAAATTACACTGCTTTTCAAAGAATACTGTGCAGAAATGAAGTAAAAAAATAGCTCTTTACAAATGCTATTTTTGAAACGCCTCACCGGTCACCTAATTTTTATAGGCGGACTAATCCACAAAGGAAAAATTTTCACACAAGTTTGAGCGTTACCTGGAAGGGAAAACTCCGCTTTGAACTCTTCTTCCACCCAGCAACCTCCCAATAAGATGTCATTCCATATTACAAATTTTATATGCACATATATGGCATATATACAGCAGTGTGTCAGTGACTAAATATGACCTAATAATAAAATATTCTGGTCCTAAAAACAGCCTTCTGGTTATGAGTTGAACCACTGCGGACCACTCCGCCCCCTAAAAAAGTAGTATCTTATTTAAAAAAAAAAAAAAAAAAAAAAAGAGTCCTGCATCAGGTAAATTGGGTAACCGATTTTTCCCGAAAGGCGGTTCGTATTCGAACTGGTTTGACCCTGGATTTTGATGTCGGAGGTAACTGAAAAGAATCAGTAGACAAATGACGACCGAAAACGCATGAAGTGACCAAAAATTATTTACATTTAAAATTATTTAAATTTGTTAGTGAAAGGTTCATACGGCCGTGCAAATTTTATATAAAAAACCAAGCAGCAACCAGACACGAGACCAACAAAAAAATACTTCGTAGCCCCGAAACCCGACCCGAACCCATAATACTTCAATCCAATCCGACCCGAAACCCAGAAAAATCAGCAAAAATTTATCCAAAATATAATGTAATTATGGAAAAATGGTTTGTAATTATACCTGTAATTATATCATGTTACCTTTTATGTAGAAAAATAAATATGCAAGGAGTCTTTCATATTCAAATATATAGTTTTTTTTTTTATCTGAAAAATATTTCTGCACGGATTGGGTTGTACGGGGCAGGAAAAAAAAAACAGAACACTAAAGTTCAGCTTAAAGTCAACCCTAAATAAACTGAAAAATTCCCGTTGACCCAAAACCCAACCCCGAACCCGACAACAATTTTTTTGTTTACCCGGATCCGATTTGACACATAAAAATTCTATAATTTAATTATGAAAAAACAATCTACAATTATATCCCTGAAACGATAGTCTAGAATTTCTTTTGTAAAACTGAATTAACAAGAGCCCGGAGGTATCAAAACTTAACAAAAACCGAACTGAACCAAACCGCGACAAAAAAAAAGGCCGAGTCATGAGTGGGATTTGTGTAAAATTGAGCTACATGACCCGATGCAGGATTCTAATCTGAAGCAATATTCTGGGCACTCTTTGAAAAATCCCGTTATGTTTTTTTTTTATAAACTAATATCAGGTCATTTTCTTTTTTAATTACCGTGCACTCGACTCGCAGGAGTCTTGCAAAAGCGCATTGGGTTTATTTCACAGTTGAGCGCGCGTCATTCTTTACATAGCTTTTCTGTCTTTTCTGAAATATCATTTTATATAGAAAACAATTTTCTTTCCTCCTGTTTTTCAGTGTTCTTTGGTGACATATGTGGTAAGTATCAAACTGTAAGTAACAAACTGTAATTATTTAAAACGTCTTTTACAGCTATAAGTGACAAGTAAAATAGATAACAGATATCACCTCTGTTTTGCAATAAGGGCGTAAGGCACATAGTTTTCAAAAATGTGTAAAGTACATATTTAGAATCAGGAAAAAAATCAAATTTAATTGTCTTAATGAATTCGAATTTTAAAATGCATACACAGTTTCTTTTTGAGCAATATCAGGATTGTTCATGATCAGTTTCATGAATTTTGATAAAAAATCAAGTACCAAGGAGCATTTTAAAAATTAAATAGCAAAGAGCATTTCAAAAATTAAAAAAAGGTGAAACATCAGTATTGAGGAAAACAGATTTAAAGTATATTAAAAGGCTAAAAAATTGTTTGTGAACAAAATTAAAGCACTTGTAACTTTGCGTAAAATAATGGCATCTGCATCTGCATGCGGTTTTCCACGAATAACGTAGTACAAATTGGCGAATAATAATACACACACAAAATAAATGTGGATTTTGGGAGTCAATTTTTGCTCAAATAAAGTTCCACGGTCCCCTTAATAAGAGAGCTGAGTAGGGCTTAAGGCACAGGTACTATCCATAGGTGTTGTGCATTAAGGGTGTTCTCAAATCCAAAAGGGCAACTTTCTGACATAAGTTTTAATTTATTTTTGTTCGAAAATGCATGAAACTAGCTGGTGTTGTTCTTCAGAAACTATGTCATTGAGCTGTTTTTTCCATTTTTTTTTTTGTAAACGCAATAGATTTTTCGAAAAATAATGTCAATGTGGGTGTTTTGAACCGAATTTCCGCGCAAAGGAAGAAAGAGACTCAAAAGCAGGCGAAAAACGTGTTTGTCATGTGATCAAAATTCCTTATAACTCAATAGGTAATTGATTGATCCAAAAATGGAAAAAACAGTTCAATTCCAAATTGCTTCCATGGCCATGTTTTCCGAATTTATACCTTTCCGTTAAAAAATGAATTTGGAAATGTGCCAAAACGTTTTGCACTTGTTGAGCAGAGCAGTTAAGAACAGCCTTAAGGGCTTAAGAAGCACTTGAGCCCTTATTACCAATCCCATAAATATTTGCTGGAAAAAACTGGATGTGAAATATGTCTAAAAATTAAAACTTTACACCCAAGGATGCTTACACAGTAAGCAATTACCGGGTGAAGAATTTTCTGTTTTGGATCTGCTGAACAATTAAACATTTGTGCATTGCCCTCTTATTGCAAAACACAGGCGATATGTTGGACAAGAGTGAATGCACACTTTGGCACTGCGCACTCTTGCACTATCGCCACTAACTAATTTTGAAACGTCAGTAATGCCATTTATCGATAAGCAAATCTAAATCACTTAGGCGATAGGTAATCCAATGATACGTAATCGAAAAAAGCAAAAAAAAAATGTAAATTACCTTTGTAATCTTTATTATGATCCTGTTTTCAAAAACCATAAATATTTTAATGAAAAGGCCAAAATAACTTTTTCTCTTCTAAATCTTTAAAAATTTCACAAAAATACGCAGATCTTTTACACGCTAAACTTATCATGTCATTACATCGTTTACAATTGTAGCTAAAAGCAAAACTTTGTTTTGGGATTGGATAATCGCTCTGTGTATTCTTGTACACCGACACCGCGCACTCTTGCACCACCCTACCCTAATACTTTTAAAAATTTTTAATTGCTAAAAATAATTATTTCGGAGGCAGTTATTTTAACTCTAAAATCCAGAATCCAAGATTTTTATAAATCATATTAAAAATTTAAAAGCTTATTTTTAAAAAATCAGGAAAATTTTGAAATATTTGGATAATGAAACAAAATTAATTTATTATAGACTTATATCCCATACATTAATTTGTTTCTCTGTTAAAAATAAGAGTTTATTCATCTAAATAACAGTAAATAATTATGGCAAACTCATATTAAAGAACCTGGCGATAATGGTCTGGACGAGTTTGATTAGTTGAGTGAGACAAGTTACTAAACATTAACTTGGCGAATAATGGCAGAGTCACCAAGATGCTTGGCCATTCGTTTTTGTCCCAAATTGCATCAACCAATCACATGTTATTGTCCATATGTCGCTACTCTGTTGTAGAGGCACTCTAGTCTCTACCGTCCAATCGAACTCATCAAGAAGACTGTCAACAAATTCTGGAATGTGGGTTGCCATAGTATGCACAAAAACTTCCAATCTGATCACGTGCTCTGTGTGTATGCTAGTAAAACTAAATCTATGTACCTTTATGATCCATAAGGATTAGAGACTGGGCCCCGAGGTGCTATAGAGCATATGTTCCGGTCAGGTGATCAGCCTAACGCGGGACCCTCAGTGTTTAGTTCCCTAGCTAGCTTGATACTCATTTTATCAACCCCGAAAAGATGAAAGGTTGAGTAAACCTTGCACTGAACTCTAATCCTGTTACGTGGTAGCCAGACGCGCTAACCACTACGCCACTCGGCTTCGCCTATGCTAGTACTCTCTTATTTATAAAGACACTCCAGTCCGCTCTACTCTGGATTCGCAGCGTTACCGTCATTATTATAAGAACTCGCAATAATTAATTATAAACTTATTACTAGGTCTACTCTTTCTTTTAAGAGTCAATATAGTCCAGGCAATAGAGACCGTATAGGGACTCTACCTAGCAAAATTAATGGTAGTACTGGAAATCGGCTTTCTAGATGTTTTTGGGGTCGCTGAATCCGAATTTGTAACTTCCCACCAAAGTTTCCCCCGGCAACCCCCCTAAATTTTGGTAAAAAGACCCCCCAAAAAGGTTTTTATTAAAAAATTACATTGTTTTACTGTTTTAGGGGGAAAGTAGCTAGAAATTCAGAAAGTAGACACAATTTGCAACAAATTAGATATATGACATTATGACTTAGGGTGAAGGGGAAGGGGAGATCTGCCTCGGAACATACGCCGCAGTGCTGTGTGTACCAAGTTGCGCAATTCCACTTAACCACACACACGTTTACATTAGCCCTCCCATCTTCCCTCCGAACTTTCTCTATAAGGTTTATTTTAAGTTTTTTGGGTCGCTGAATCCGAATTTTTAACTTACCCCCAAAATTCCCCCCCCCCCCGAAACCCCCACCCAATAGTTATTTTTAACTTAAATTTCTTATTGTTTTAGGGGAAAAGCATTACGAAATTCAGAAACTAGACAAAATTTGCAACAAATAGGATACTGTAGGTCCTGATACAACTGAGGCTCATATTTTCCTTTTTGATAATTAACGGAGATATTAATTAAAAACTCGCATCAAAGGTTCCAGCGGGATAGAGTGGAATGCATTTCCAGGGCGTCGTAGCAGGAAAGAAACGGAGGCTTTTTTGGCCGTTTTTCTTAACACTCATCGGTGGATCCGTTCGGGATACGGAAAAAACAGTGACATATTCTTAAATTCCGCGCATTTACCTTTTCAACCCCGTAATCCATTTAAAAACATATCGCTGTTAATCATTTGAAAAAAAATTTCAAAAAGTTTCGTTTTCGTTGCGGAACTTTTCTCCCTTTTGCCGACGCTCCCCAGGGCTTAATGTCAGAGGTATCGACGAACAAAAAACGCCTTTTAAAATCTGAGACCTTCTTCTTTTTTGCTAGTGCAACTGGTTTTCAAAAATACGAATATTAACCCTTTCTGAAAAATTCACGACTGCGGGTCTTTTCGCGCTTCCCGAAGATGCTCTTTCTTCTACGCTAAAATCTAACTGGACGTCAGTATTTCGACAAACTATTTATACACCATCTCGGCAGATCGGATTTTCCTCACCTTTCTAAATGTTCGGACGAGTATAAATATATTAAAAAATAATAATAAAATCTGCAAAAATTTTGAAGAAAGCGCTAAAACGCGGACAGTTTCGGCTTTACTTGGCTTCGGCTCATGTTTCACAAATAAAAGTTCACAAATAAATGTGCATATTTTTTCACAAACTTTTACCAGGGTTTGGAAACATATTTCTAACCGATAAAAATTTCATAAAGATCGGAAGATAAGATTTTTTTTTTATGTTAAAGGAACCGACGTGAAAACAAAACAAACAAACAACAAAAAACAAACGAAAAGAAAACATAAGTCTTTTACAGCTAGATATATTAACATTTTTTCACAAAATTTTTACAGGTGTGGCAAATCTATTATATTTATAACCTATAAAAATTTCATAGAGTTCGGAGAACAAGAACTAATATTTTTTAAACTATGAATCGAAAGGAGAAAGGGGAAAGTAAAACAAAATGTCTTCTTACGAACGCTTTTGCCCCTGAACATCAATTTTTTTTCGCGAATTTTTTACCCAGGCAAAGAAAACATTATATTTTTTACTCCAAAAATTTCAAAGAGTTTGGGTGATAAAGGCCACTTTCTTTAACCATTTGAAGTACCCGACGACCCCCTCCCCCCCCCCCCCCTCCCACCCTTGCTTCGGCATTCCTCAAAATTTTGCATTGCATCCGAAAATCAAATTACGCAAAACAAAGAAAATACCAAACAACATGTACTTTCAATTTTATTTCCGACGCTGCAAACTGTTTAAAAAAATAAAAATATTAACCGTTTTAAAAAAATTCATTTCCGAATGTCACTTTTGTTAATTTTTACCTTTTTTCCGCGTAATTTTCCGTAGGATTAACATTACGCACATTTTGTTATAAAAAGTACACTTAATTTTATACAACCGTTCTGAAAATTTGCTGTCATATAATAACCTGTTAGCTGATGATCGAGTACAAATTTGTTTCAGAAATAATCAGATTTAGAGGGAAAATAATCAGTTTTTATAAATGATAGTAAATAATAAGAAATAAAAGTTTTTCTCATAGTTTTAACATTGCGCACGCTTATTTACCTCTTATTTATGTAAATTTATTTTTGCACTATTGCTGTAAAATTTTAATATCTTAAACTAACTTTTTAGTTTTTTTTTTTTTTTTTTCAGTAAAATTTTAGCTTAGAAATGAGGAGATTTCGGGGTAAAAGAGTCAGTTTGAAAATCCAAATTTCCTGTAAGATTTCGATGTAAAAGAAAAAGAAAAGATCAGATGATAATAAACGGTCAAGTGCGAGTGTTACTCGCGCTCAGAGTGTTCCGTACAATAAATATATGAATTATTAACTGTATTATTTAAAAAAAATTTTACTAAAAGAAAAATAAGACTTTGTAAAAAACTATACAACGTAGGGTTTGGTATAGCTGTATGTATAGCGTCTAGAATACCTAGTGTGGAAATATGCTATCTGAACAACCCTAAAAATTTGTATCCCTTAAATGTGCGACGATGCTGCTAAAATCCCAAGTGTCGATCGCAGCGACATCTGCGGGATTTTCGTATTACATTGTATAGACTAGCAATATCTTGCAGTTGTAGAAAATATCCTGCAGATGTCGCTGCGATCTGTATATTTTAGCAGCATCGTTGCACAATTAAGGGATACAATATTTTAGCACTTTTTTAAGTATTACAGGGATAGCCAATTTCCACACTATATATTCTAGGTGCTATACTGTATGTACCTACAAAAGTATGAATGGGTATACCATAAAAGTTCAAAGTGATATAAAGCATAAATTATATCAAATATTGTTGTTCTGTGTAACTCTAATTTAAATATTAGCCTAATCTGTTTATGATGAACTTAATTTGGCACTGACAATAAAAGTAGTGCATATTTAAACTTTATTATCATTTCATAAACTAAATTCAGGGTCGTAATAATCTTTTCTTTTTACAGTGTAGCTAAAACAAAACCCTTGTTCGTGCGCTTCGAAAGGGGGTTGCAAAGTAGCAACGCCGCCTTTTGTCGTGCCGCGTTTTTCAGACATGTTTTTAATTAAATTTAAAGACGCGGGAGAGGTATTGAGAGATCTGTTCAATGCAAACGAGTCGCGAATCCCATAGTATTTATGTGATTAATTCTCATTAAATTAGTCTGTTTATAACAATTAGACGTTTATTGCTTTTATACTACTACTGGACATTGTATTACACAATGTATCATTAAAAGTTGTTATTTAGGCTTTCAAAGACGATGGTACATAGAGTACGCCGCCCCTTTCATTATGTATGTCCAAATCGTACGTGCCTTTAAGAGTTAATATCTCGGCTAATTACCCACGATGTTTTTTTTTTCAAAATTCTTATCAGCAATTCTTTTATACTTCTGCTACGTTAGGTACCTCCAGCGCTCCTCAACACCTTTGCTGAATGCCCACAAATCGAAATTTGTGTGTAACGGAAAAATGCGCCTTTCTTAAAAACTATGTTACCTAGGGTAATCGCTATAATTTTCCTACAAGGCTTAATTTGATGTCTACTACCTCTAATTTTTTCATAATTTTAGTTTCAGTGGAATCGGAAATAGACGGGGGGGGGGATATATTTTTTGCACTACATTTTCGACGATTTCTCTGAAAGTATTATACTAAAATTTAAACAAATGTATTTTTAAGTTCAGCATTACGAAAGCTTTCACACGGTGCCCCACACGATATACAAAGAAATTTGTTTTTCAAGTAACTTGATTAGCCCCTCTACTTTTTTCCTAAACATATTTGTAAATGTTGAATAGCCTGTAAATATGTAGGTCAAGAGTCTTTATTAGCTCCCCCAATTTGAACTTTCCACGTTTCGTAGTTTACGAGTAAAATGGCTGTGACAAAGAGACAGACACAGGAGTGATCTTATAATGGTTCCGTTTTTACTTTTTAAGTACGAAACCCTAAAAACTGCTTTTTTAACGAAATAACAATATTTCAGCTCGAAAATTATTCATAGACTTCGTAACTAGTATATTTATAATTGATAAAAATTTCAAAGAATTTGGACTGTAAGAACCAGTTTTTTTTTTATATTATATAGCCCGACAATACTTTTTCGCTGCCGAAGGCTTATTATTGGGTCTCTTTGGAAAGATTTTCGTTTAAATATATAAATTCATTCAACATTCAACACTGACTTTAGGTATCGTAGCGTGCAAAGCACACCAATTGTACGCTGCCGAAGGAAGTGGTGCTTCAATTCCAAGTTTGTTTGGATAGATTTTCATTTGAAAATAAAAAATCATACAAAAGCTAGGGTGTACGCTGCAGAAGACAGTGGTAGGACACCAGCATTAGGATCATTTAAAAAGTTTTTCATTTAAATATATAAATTCGTTCAACAATTATTTTAGGTATATTTAAGCTTATTATCATGTGCCAGGGAAACGCCGTATGGGTCAACTAGTTAAATTATAAAAGTGAAACATTTAATGGTTGCTCCTTTATTTTTCCCAAAATTTAAAATACCCTAAAGCTTAAAGTAGAAAATTTTAAACAAATATCCTGCACTATGTATTACAATTAATAAAATTATATTTCTACACAAAATAAGCTTTTGGAAAGGGAAGATATATTCTTCAATCCTTTTCCAACATTATCGAACGAATTCAATATTCCATTTATTTATTTACTTTAAAGGAAATAAAAAATGGAGAAAACGATCACAAGGAGAAAAATTGCTTTAACCATTAATTAAAATTAGATCATTAAATATTAATTAACCCATTTTATTCGAAATTCATATTTCTAAGATTTTCTCAACATATTTAATGCAATTTATGAAATATCTTAGGAATTTAACTATCCCAATATACGTAGTAAACTTATCATGTTTTCCTATAAACTCAAGAATTTCAAATAAACTGCCCATACGTTTATTAAACAATTTAACAAAGACGTATGGGTCAATTCCTACCCTTTACAATATTTTGGCTAGAAACTATTTAACGACATAATTACAAAATTGCTGTATCATCAAGGTTAATTTTCTGGTATTATTTTTATCCTTATAATCTTCGGTTATGGCCATGTATTATAACAAACACGGCTTTGATAATAAATACTAATTGGTTGATTAATAAATATTCAAGACTTACAGGATTGAAATCAAATCTACTATCACAGTTTATGTGTAATTTATAGCTTTTTTATGAGCGCTGTGTATTACATTTTGATAAACTAAATACCGATTGCGAGTCCAATTTCTGAATTAAAATTTGTATGACTATGATTAATATAAGGTTTAACCAATTAATTTCATTTTATCTTTATCCTTTGGAAACAATGTACTACAATTCTAAAATAAAAAATTTCATTTTTTAATGATTTATGTGAACACAATAAATGTTATTTTTCATTCGTTTTATCTCGCATTATATTGCTCTTTTAAAATATCAGAAATTGATTTGAACTGCTTCTTAAAAAAATCTTGAAATTAATCTAACATTAAAAAAAATAAAATGAGAGTCGGATACTCTGCTCCTTTTGATTTGTGCTGAGGCCACTAAAAAGTGACGTGTTAGACAACACCCTCTTAGATTATAGTCTAACGTCCCAAGAAGTCAGGTAACTGGCTCCTTGCTCTTGAAGCTGAGGCCTTACTATCATTTCTTCACTACCCACATAGCATTTTTAGTTTGCAGAAAATTTGCAACAGTCTTGCTCTGAAAACCTGCAAAGTTGCAGTAAGTTCAGCATGACAAGACTGAAAGTTCATAACAAGACTGCAGCAAGATAATGCAAACGCCGAAGTCACCACACTTTGAACTTGCAGCTAACTTGTCGTGCAAATTAAATTCATATTATATCAAATTTATTGCAAACTTACTGCAAAGTAGTAATCATTCCATGTCAAACTATAAGTTTAACCCCTTACAAGGGTCCATAGACCTGATCAAGTCTATTGATGCGAAAGTGCCGTCAGAAGGTGCATGCATCGGTTCTATCACCATAAACAAGTTTAGGTAATATTTGTACTTTTTATTTCGAACATTCTTTGGTATTTAATAAGTATAGCGTTTAGAAAAAGTGGTGCCTACCTAATAAAATTTCTGCAATTTCTGCGTATGTGCTGATTGTCTATTCTCTCAACAGAGGGATTTTTTGCTTTCGTCACTTTCGTGAATTAAAGACAGTCTTGCATCAGTTTCACAAAAAACTACTCAGTGATGGTATACCTTGCGGAAAATTTGCTGCGAATTTCTCAATTCAAATTTGTCACGGCAAGATAATATCAGAAAAAATCAAACTTGTTGCTAATGTACATGCTATCTGGGTACTTACCTCCGGCACATTTTTCCGTAATTAGGATAATTACAGGAGAGATGGACCACGTTTTTTTCTTCGCGCTCTTAAAGTCATATATTTACATATATTTTACATTTCACAGCGTAAATGTATAAAGTATGATGTTTCTTAAAAGGGTCCTAATACAGAAATTCACATCTTTAAAGAGACTTCTATTATATATTTTTATTTTTTAGTATGTGGCCCATTTCACCCATAGTAGTCCGGGTGAGATCCCACATAGCAATTTTAGTTTGCAAAAAATTTTCAGCAGTCTTGCTTTGCAAACCTGCAGCAAGTTCAGCAGGACAAGACTGAAAGTTCATAAAAAGACTGCAGCAAGATAACGCAAACGCCAAAATCACCACACTTTGAACGTTCAGCAAACTTGTCGTGTAAGTTTAATTCTTGCTGTATCAAATTTATTGAAATTAACGGCAAACAAGTAGAAAATTTAGTTCTGTCATATCTGCAAATTTTATGCAAGATAGTAGAAAATTTAGCTTTGTCTTGTCAAAGATACTGCAAACTTATTGCAAAGTAGTAATCTAGCCATGACACACTATCTGTTTATAACTGTTACACAATAGCGTAACAGACCTGAAGGGGTTAAACTTATGGTCGATTGATGCATATGCACTGTCAGAATGTGCATGCACTGTTTTTTATCACCATTAACAAACAAGGGTAATATTTGTACAATTAAACTCAAGTCTTTTTTGGTATTTGGTAAGTATAGCGTTTAAAAAAAAGCGGTGCCAACCGAATAAAATTTGTATAAGGGATGCGGTATTGGAAGGGTTGAAAATCTTAGACTCGAATGGGGTTAAAGGCAAAAATAAATAAATAAATAAAAGTGAGCTAAAACGGTATTTTAGAAAAATTCAATAATATTCATAAAAATGTATTTAAAAATTAAAACTTTTCAATATAAATTTAAAAAGGCCGAAGGCATAAAAATAACTTACTAAATTAACATAGGGTCAATCCATTTCAAGTGGTCCAGAAAATCATTTATTCGTTGCTTCACCATTTTTTAAAAATCTGAATTTTTTTATACAACAACCCTAACAAGATGGCAGTTCAGAAAGACTATTATTTTATTTTTATTAATTTTTGTTTGCGCATGGCGGCCATCTTTGTTTCATCGTCTGCAGAAATTTTCTCACATGAAGAGTTTACGGAATTGTAAATAACTCATCGTTTATGTCTCCATTTCAAGTGCGGATTAAAGCAATTTGTACAGAATACATTGGGCTAAAAATTTGGTAATAGAGTACTTTCTGAAAATAAATCCGTATTGGGGAAATTTCAGCATAAAGTTTCAGTTTTTTTTCCTAAATTTGTCCATTTACAAGAGGGAATTTTTCTAGCAAGGAGAACTGTCAGCATGACATAATTTTTTTTTTTACAAATAGGCCGAAAGTACTTGTACTCACACGCCTTGTTCCAGATCTTGGACTTGCTTTCTCTTCACTAAAAAAAATCTCAATTTTTTCAAAAATGTCAAAAATCGCACTTTTGAGGCTTTGATATCTCTCGTGGGGCACGAGATAAAAATCTGAAGTTCTACTTTATGACAGTCTTTTATGATAGTGTTACGCACAAAAAATTTCAGGATGGAGATTTGACTACAAGCTGAGATATGATAAGGACAACATGTCGAAACAATACTGCCAAACCATTTTTTTGTTGTAGTCACAGGTAAGTTTTATCTCGGAGTGTCATTTAAATTTATTTGTTTTTATTATCTTTAAATAATAGTAACAGAAAATAAAGTCTTTTGCAAAGCTTAGCAATTAATTAAAAAAATAATTATGCCTAAGGCCTACATTTTGTCTGGTTTCAGTAATTTTTGTTGTAAGTAATTTCAGTAACTAAAAGAAACCTCAGCACTTTTTCATAAAGAAGAAAAATATTTTTATACAAGACCTGGGACAAAAACAGAATAGGGAAAGAGAAAAGCTGTTAATGTTGGCATACTTATATTGGTGAAATTTCAGCATAAAGTTTCATTTTTTTCCAAAATTTGTCCGTTTGCAAGAGGAAAATTTTCTAGCAAGGAAAACTGTCAACATGACATAATTTTTTTAACAATAGGCCGAAAGTACTTATACTCACAAGCCAAGTTCCAGATTTGGGACTTGCTTTCTCTTCGCAAAAAAAATCCCAAATTTTTCAAAAATGTCAAAAATCGCACTTTTGATATCTCTGGTCGGGCACGAGATAAGAATCTGAAATTATGGCTTCTAATAGTATTTTATGGTACTGTTATGCACAAAAAATTTAAAGATGGAAATTTGACTGTAAGCTGAGATATAGTGAGGAAAAGATACATAAATACAATTAAGAGTACCTTAAGATGAATTAGATTTATCTGTTTTATTACAATACTTACACACGAAATATTGTTTTTTGAAAACAGTGTAATAACAAATATTTAATTTACTAAGGGACTATATGGGAGACTAGGGACGGTTGACCATACGGGAGGCTTGACCCACTCATCAATTTTCATATTTAAAAGAATTTCAGATTTTTATCAATAGGTGTCAACCAAAGCTACTGGAATGCTCAAACAACAGTCTTCGTTTCATAGAGATAATCGAAATAGGTGTTGAAAAAATCAATTGTGAGACGTTTTCAACCTAAAAGTTGTGTTTTTTAGAAATATTTTGTAAGCTTTTTACAGATAAATTATATCATAGAAATTTAAGTAAGTAGGTTTAAAAAAAACGAACTAATTCAAACTCAAACTCAACTTCTCAAAAATGAGTCAAGTTCACGTTCAAATTCAAATTTTTTCAAACGAACACGCTCAACTCAAACTCATCTATGAAAGTGAGCGAAGTTCAATAAAAACTCGTTTTTTTTTTTTTTTTTTTTTTTTTTTTTTTTTTTTTTTTTTTTAAATTAGAACTTTATTCTCCAAATTTACAAAATTTTATGAGTAATCTTCTGGTTATTCGATGTAAGTGTCTTCATGGGCCCGGCCCAGCTTTCCTTCCAGACACTCTGTCCGAGCTGGGTTTGAGGATTACTTTTTTCTAAAGCTTCAGACTGAGATGGCCGGGACTGGGTTTATTTTCCGGCCCAAGTCAGGGCTGTACTGAATTCGTCTTGAGGTCTGAACAGGCAGAAATTTTCAGTCCCAGTTCCAACACAACTCGTATGAAAATCATTGCACCGGCATGGCTCTGGCCTGTCCAGTAAAATTTGGCCCTGTCCCATTTTTTTTTTTTTTTTTTTTTTTTTTTTTAATGCACGTATTTTTAAATCGCTATTATTCCATAATTAAAATTGATATATTTATTTTTATTATTTTTAAAGGTGGGTAGATGCAATTCTGGGCAATAAAATTGAAATACGGTAAAACCTGAGAAAAAAAAACTGCCTGTGACGGAACCCCGTGTTTAACGAAATAAAATAAAAATGTCGATCTATTTAAAATTAGAATAACAGTACTTGTGAAAAGAATGCAATGCATTTACAACAGACAATGCCCATAGGGGAATCAGCCCGTAACGGATTTTTCTTTTTTTCTATGCAATTCCATCTTAGAACATTTTATTGTATAGACTTTAAAATTTTTAAATCTCCAAGCCATAGAATGTGTTTTAACGATATTAATGGTAACTGATATTCACATATAACCAGATGTATTAAAAAATAAATACCACAGCTCAGAAAACTTTATTTTAAATGAAGAATATAAACATGATGTAAAAAGATAAAATAAGTATTTTTAGTTAGGACTTCTCGTACAAAACAATTTTAACCTTATAGGCGTGTGTCTAGCCGAGCCAATTAATTTTTTGTGCAGGCTAGGCCGAAGTTTTAGTTTTTGTACCGTGTTTGATTAATAATTTTTTGGAACGGGTCGAGTTGTGCTCGGAGCAGTTTTGGCCAAACTTGAACATTTTTACCGGGGCAAAAGAAAAATTGTCTACGGATCTACTCTATACGAGGTGAAACAATAATAAATTTAGTTATGCGCCAATAAAATTCGAACTATACGGAATGACTGTCAATTTGCAACAATGAAACATTTTAAAGGCTTAATTAAAAGTAACAAAAATTATTATAAATTAAAAAAAGGAAGTGTGTGATTTAATAATAATAATACCCTTTTATTACTAATCACAGTTTGCCATTATTTAATTTACGATTGCACATTGAGAAATCAATTTAGATATCCTAAAAAGATAGTTTAAATAATGTTTATTTTGTTTATTTCTTATTGTTCTATCTTAACTCATTCTCAAATTCCCTGTTCAACAGCACGAAACTTTCTAACACATTCTGCTACTAATTTTTAAAAGTAAAAGCATAAAATTGGCAAGTTTGGCTGCTGAAGCGATTTCGAATCGAATAGCCTTTTTCATTTTTTCATAAATGGGTTATAAGTGATTCTTATGACGTGACAACAAGTTCTTTCCCTTTCATTCGTTGCTGTGTCAGGAATCCGGTTCAAAACTCCCACTTTGACAGTATTTTCAAGGAAGATATTCTGGCTTTACCAAAAAAGGAAAAATGCCATTCCTTTACATAATTACTGAACAAGAACACTAGCCAATTTCATGCATTTACGAAAAAAAAATTTTCAGAAATGTCACAGAAAGTAGCTCCTTTGGAAAACAGCCTTAAAAATCACAAGTAAAATCATATATTTTTCAATAAATTCACTTGCTTGCGCTTTCCACCAAGCACGTAAAATAAGGGTGAATTTTTCATAATTGAGTTCGGTGCCCACGCCAAATTAATGTATTATAACGGAAATTTTTAGGAAAGAACATGAATTGCTGTCAAAAGATAAGGCTTAACTTTCAAGATGAGCATTATATGCTTATAAAAAAGTTTTTATTAAAAAAAAAACTATTTTTACTCTTATGCTTATTTGTTTAAGGGTATTTGTGAGTGAGATCTTAAATTATCTTCATTAATGTTAAACCTTATTGACATGGAATGCATTAAAAATATATATATATATATATTGCCCCAGAAAATTAATATCTTTAACTTTTTTTTTTTTTCTGGGTAATTTTCTTAAAGGATTTCTCTTTTTCTTTTTTTGCTTATAAGCAATCGAAATTTTATTACTGAAATACACATATACATATATATATCAGGAAAAACTTTAGCATGTTTTAAGTTTCTTTACAGCTTTCATTAGTTTAAAATAAATTAGATGTTCTGAGGTTTATAAATTTTACACAGTTGGTCATATGTTACAATCTATGGGCCAGATTTCGGGTCATTGCTTTCTAAAATTAAATGGGATAAAAATTAATCTCAACTCCATTCTTCATAAAATGCATTATTTCTATTTTGTTATATTTTTTACGACTGAGAGACATTTGAGGCAGTAATTCACTTATTTTTATTTATCTTTCAATTTATATCTTTAATTTCTTAAATCACTGTGTTAGAAATTGTGAAAAGGAATAGAATAGAAAGAAAAAGAAAAAACGAAAAGAAAAAGAAAAGATTCTTTGAAAAGACGCTATATTTCCTTTTCTTTTCTTTCTTTTATATTAGTTAAAATTAATGCAGTTTTTTAAATCAAATTCCATATATCGATTTGTAATCCCTTGCTCATGCAAGATTTATTTTAAAGATATTCTTGTTACTGTAAAATCCATGAGAGTATACGGCCAATTCTCAGTCTCTGCTTTTATTGTTTAAATAAGGGGTGTGCAGAATTGGAGGGATAGTGCTGTCACAAAAGCTATCTATGACCTCCCGCAGCTCGAAAATCGTCACGGTGCCAGGGAGGTAGAATCACTACGTTTTACACTGTAAAAAAAAATCCGCAACGTTCCTGGGAAAAAATGGGCAGCTGAGTTGCCCATTATTTCCAAGAAACGTTTCTTGAAAATGACTGGAACTTTACTGTATATGTTAAAAACTTTCTACAGAAATGCCAGTAAGTTTCCTGCGAAATACCAGGAATATTTCTGTTGACAGCAAAACATTACTGACATTTCACAGCATGCGGGATCCGCAGACGATTTTCACATTTCCTGTTGACAATTTTCGCTTTATTATCATTATTTGTTAGAATGAAAAAATATTTTGAAATTGACATCAAAATTATTATTTATAATTTACACGAAAAAATAAATTTTCAGTTAAAATTCAATAAAGTAAATATATATATGATATATTGTTTCTGAACTTTGCTTAAAATATAAAAATATATAAATGTAAATAATAATTAGAAAAAAAAATCTAGACATAAAATATTTTGGATTTTCGTTAGTAATTATGTTAGTTTACAAGTTAGATAAAATACATATAAATTTTCATGAAAAAAAAAAACCTAAACGTAATTGTATATTTTTTCCGAAAATAAAAAAAAATTCAAATTTGCAGCAATTCAAAGTGTCAAATATATATCAAATTTAAATCAAATTGTAATAAAGTGTTAAAATATAAAATTAATTAAAAAAGAAAAAAAAAGTCCATCGAACTCGGGCCGTACGGGTGGCGTGCGAGCTTTCTGCGTCCACACCACGAAAGACACGTTGAGAGCTGCAAACTAATGGGTATTTGAAACGTATGCTAAACCTCGGCATCTAATTTCTGAAAATCTAAGTCCCATTTGAAGAAATCCTTTCACAAGAATAATTAGAGATAAGAACTCTAAAACATACTTTAAATTAATAAAAATCGGTGAGAATCATGTTTGATGGTCCCCTGGTTAATGGAGATCCAAATAATAGGTGTATTTTTTTTACACGGTCTGCTCCTTAAACATTCCACAGACAAGTACGAGATATAATCTCTTAGCGATGTCACGGAGGTATTGTATTTTCATCTGAATTGTCTTGACAATAGAGACGTAAAGGATTATGTCGTCTATTGATTTATTTGCATTCCATATTGATTTTTTTACATTCATTTAAGGAATTCTTTTTCGACACTCGCGCGCGAGCAACGGATTATAGCAAAAAAATAATATATGGCGGCCGCAGCGTTTTGCTGTTTCCAACTTTTGGTTCAGGAACGTTTCAGATAAGAAAACCAGAATTTCACAGGAAAGAGCTAAATTATTCTGAAAACCTGAGAAAAGGCGAAACGTTCCTGGATTTTACATGGAACGTTACCATTTTTTTTTACAGTGTATGATAATGATACCCGTGTATCAAGAACACAGATGAAGTTACAAACAATCAAAGGCCCCGAAGATCATGTACCTCGAGGCTCTATACCCATCCTGAGTTCTGTTTTTGCGCTTTTGGGAAGAATTCACCGAAAATAATCAGCTTGAATGTAAACGTTTGTCCGCTCCTTCCCACAATGAAATAACCTGTAGTTTGAAAGCCAATAACACGAAGATTTCTACAATAGAAAAGCTGTCTCGTCCATTTTGTTGTGTCATTGTGAAATTTGGTGATTAAGAAACGTATATATATAAATATATAAAGAGATTATCTGTCAAAATTTAACCATGGCAGAAAGTAAAACACAAAATGCTCTTTAAAGCGAACCAGAACCTTACAATTAAATAAATTTAGATAAATATTTTTTCCTCAATTTTAAGATATCCTTTTGCAGAATAAAATCTATGAGATTTTATATCAATGATACTTTAAACGAAATTAAAAGAATTTTTTACCTGAAGACTTTATCTAATTTTAGTTTGAACATTTTAATAATCTTCTTTGTAGAGTTTTTCATATTAAATAATACACACCAGATAAAACATGAATAGTGAACAATGAAATTGATAAAACATGAAATTGTATAAATAACTTAACGAAAAATAATTTATTTATATTTAAGCAAAAGAATCTAGTAAATAGACTTTTTCTGTTAACACTAGAACGCCCAGAAAGAGTCGATCCGACTCCGACCATATAATTCAATGTCAACTGGAACCAGAAATTCGTTCATAAGTTAAATTTAAACCACGCAGATTTACGTTAAATAAATCAGTCAAATAATTTTAACTAAAAATTCTGGTGTCAAATATTTTTATGAAACTTGTTTAAATTTTCCGGTCGTTCTAGTGTTAAGATTAAAAATTCAAAGTTTAATAAAGTTAAAACAAACACAGACTAGATTATTAAAAAAACTTTTATATATTTGTATTGTTATTTTTCGATTACTGGATTAACATACATGTGATTTTGATTTAGGAAAATCCGCTTCTGTCCCATCAACCCCCCTCCCCCCATCCTTCCTTCCTGTGGTTGGTTGGTTGTGTTTATGACGGCCAATTATCAACACGAGGGATATAGACCCTGAGGGGGGGGAAGTGCCCTCCGTGGGGGTCTTTCTAAGGGAACCTAACCCGTATTTACGCATGAAAATCCACGGTTCGAAGAAAACCGCGGAACTCCGAACGATTAGGCCAACGGGCGCGATTGGATTCGAATTACAGCACCTCCCGTCTACCAGCTTCGAGAGCAGAACCTCTTGGCTACTGGTGAGGCCCTTCGTGTGAATTAGTAGAGTCCGGCATCAACTCGGGTTATGCGCTTTTATCCAAACCCAGCTTCGAGTCGGGTGTGCAATATACTTTTTCGTTGCGGGTCGGGTTGAATTCTACATTTTTGCTGTGGGTTCTGCAACTTTCATTGTTTAGACATTGGTTTAGACTACTGCGGGTCGGGTTCGGTTTGACCCAACATTTTAAAGGAATGCCAAAAATATTTTTTTTATATTCAAAATCCATAAACAATAAGATCTTCATTATGGATATAACCGAAAAGTACGCATCTATTCAGCGAATACTTTTTCAATTCTTAATATATTTATACACTTATATCGCTGCATATGGGGCCCTTCCAATCTACACACATACAACGGGTGTGTGCAAAGACTATCACAAACTCTATATATGTGTTTTGTGTGTGTAAAAACGAATTGTTGATCCCATTTTTCATAATCTGAGAGAAGAAAAAATGGTTCTTAACTGTACCGTAAAGAAAGAATAACACTGGTCAACAAATTTGAACTTTTGCTCTGTTGTAAAACAGAAATTAGTTGTTTTTTATGCGTTTTTTTTTTTGTGCTGATTCCGAATCTGGTTTTAGATTTACTCCAGCACGTCAAGTTTGAGAGATATTTGCATATTTCAATTTATGCAAATTTAGTAAATTTTATACAATTATTTGCAAATTTAAGGTATAAAGTAATACCAAACAGGGTTTTTTGTTTTATGTTATGATTACTACCAAATTTACTTCACAAAAACGTTGTTTCTGAGATTATACTGGCATGAGACTGTGAAATATTGTACCTAATTTGCGTATTTTTCATGTTTTTCTAATAATGTTTCTTGACGTTCAAATATTTCTACCGCAGGAGTACGCTAATATGTTTCTAAACCAGTATTTTGAGCTGATTTCAAATCTTGTATCTGTTTTCTTCTATCACGTCTAGTTTTTGAAAAAAGTGAAATTTTAGTTTTTGGTCAAAAAAGCCAGAAATAGCTCTTTATGATACTTTGTATGATAAACTTCAACTAGTTAGGATAGATTCTACTACTTATTTTATTTTTTTCTATTATATAAATTTTTATTTATGTCTCTAATATGAATCCGACCCTATTCACCTTCTTGTCAATGAATTACACCCCCATAAAAAGCATCTTATATCAAATCTGTGTTAATGCCGTGCAAAAGTAGAAATTCATCTTACTCAAACACTAGACATGGCATAAGAAAACAGACTGCAGATTTGAAATCAGCATAAAAATCTAGTCTAGAAAAACATTACGTCGATTCTGTGGCAACTATTTTAAAGATGATAATGATGTAAAAATTACACCATTGAAAAATATGCAAATTAGGCTTAATAACTGATAAATAAATGTTAAGAATATGCAAATCGTGACATTTATCTGAAGCAAATAGTCAAGTAGTCATTATCTAGAAAACTTAATTAGATGTGACATATATTGTATCTAAAATTTTCATAAAATAGAACAAAAAAGCTTATACATTTTATTTCTCATGCAGTAATTTAAATATATAATCTTCAACCTTAAAAATGTATTTATTTTCATCTCAAACATAGTTTTGCTGAAACATTTTGTGAACATCCAAACAATCCAATTTGGAAAAAAAAAAAAAAAAAAAAAAACCTAGACCCTGCAAGAATTATCCTAGGCTAACCCAATCAGGAAAAACAAAAATTAATAACATTAAGGCCAGAAACAGAAATTTCTGGACAACCTGATCCGACGTAGGAAATCTATTTAATGATCCCACCATCTCTACTATCCATAATTTTAAATATATTTGAATAGTTTAAGAATGAATTTTATGAATATTTGAATATTAAATATTTGTACTCTTTTCTATAAAAAAAAATAAAAGCATAAGATTGGCAGAGGAGGTATAATTATAGATTACTTTTCACAATTGCAGTAAAACATAATTTACTTTCCTTTCATTTCGGGTTGCTGGTCGCCGAAAATTATTTTGGCGCATTCAAGTCGGGTTGCAGATCTAGCTTTTTTTTTTTTTTTTTTTTTTTTTTTTTTTTTTCCGTGTTTGGATCAGGTTGACTTCAAATAAAATTTCTGGACTATCTCTGATGAATTAAAAATTATAGTAATATTTACTCGTCGTAAATGACGCAAAAAATATTAAACACTTAAAAAACCAAGAATGAGAAGTTTGCGCCCTCAACACTTTGTGGGAAACAATTTTTTAATTATGTTTTTCTTTTTATGTTTATAAGTTTAATATTTATCTTAAACAGACACTTCAGGAGGCCAAGTAGAGTTCTGAGCGGGTCGGGTTGTACCCGAACCGAACCCGAACATTTCATTTGAAGTCAAGTCTACCATCAACCCCACCCGAATCCATCAAAAAAATTTCTGGACTTGCAACCCGACAAAAAAATTTTCGATGATCGCAACCCCACATATTTCAAGCCGTACCTGTTTCGAACTCGAAATACTTCAATCCGCAACCCGATCGAATCGAACCCGAAACGAAGGAAAAATAAATCATTTTTAATGCAATCATTGAAAATAATCCATAATTATATGTTTAATACCAATTTTATCTTTTACAGAAAGAAATGTACATATTTATTATTATTCTTTAATATTCAAATATAGTAAAACCTTTGACTAGCAAACAACTCGGGATCGTTGAATAGAGTCCTGCATCGGATCGAGTTGTACCTTTTGTTGTTGTTGTTGTTGTTGTTCGGGGCGGGGTTATTCTATTTAGAAGTCAGCACGGGCCGAAGTTCCCAGACCCGGGCCCGGTCTGACTTATAGAAAAAATGGCCCGGCCCGCATAAAAAATATTGGCCTGGCCGGGCCCGGTTAAAAAGTTAAAATTTCGGCCCGAGTCCGGCCCGGGCCGGTATAACATCTAAAAGTTCGACTTGAGCCTGGTCCGGCCCGAAAAGAGTTAAAATCTCGGCCCGACCCGAGTGAATTTCTACAAAACATTGATTTTTAAGTCGATTTGGTTAAAAATTTGTCTCGTACGAGGAGTTCAAGCCAAAAATATTTATCTTAACTTTCTTTTTCATATTCATAATATTCCTTTTTATAGAAGTGCCGCAGGGTGCGATATTCATTTTTTTAATGAATCTCTATTTCTTGTATGTAAATGTTTCAGTTATCATAATATTGTTAATTCATGTATTGAAGTGTTAAAAATCTGAAAAATGCTATAATAAAATCTAAGGCGGAATTACTTAGAAAAGAAAAAAATGCGTTGGAGACAAGTTTCCATCTTAGCAAGTGTAAATGTATTATATATTATAAATGTATATGTATTCTTTTCTTGCGTATTAGTATATTAATTTTGCATGGATGAACACTTTTTCAGTTTAAAACAAGATTCCGTCATAGGCATGCTCTTTTTCAAACGTTTTACTATATTTTAATAAGCGTAGAAATCTACTATTCTTTAAAAATAATGAATTTTAATGTTTAATAGTAGTATAATGGAGATTTAAAAATGTATGGATTTTTTGAAAAATTTTTTGGGCCAAACCTAATTTTACTGACCTTTGAATGGACCAGGCTACGCCGAGAATGATTTTCATACGGGCTGGGTCAAAACTAGGACTGAAAGTTTGGGCCTTAAAGACTAGGAATGAAACCAGTCCTGGCTCTGTACAGAAAAAATAAGCTAGGCCGGGCCCGACCCGAAGCTTCAGGAAAAAAGAAGGGCCCGAGCCTTCAGAAAAAAGTATGGTCCGAGTGCCGTGAATGAAAATGGGACCGAACACCCGGGCCGGACTCGGGCTTCGGTGACACGGGCCGGCCCTTGCAGATCTCTGATTCTATTTTCTTTCTGTGGGTTGGTTTCACTCTACAATAATTCTTAGGGTTCAGATTTAAGTTTTTTGCTAATCGGGTTGTTGGGATTTTCATAAAAAGTTTGAGCAGAATTATGTTCCGGATGAAAATACATAAGCATTTCATTCGTATGAGCGTATATTCAATTTACTGCTTGTGAAATAAAATGTATAGATGAAACGCAATTATAGATTATTCTTTCTTTATGCTACAGTTAAGAACCATTTTTTCTTTTCTCATAATGTTGAAAATATCATTTAACAATTCGATTTTGACATGCACAGAACACATATACAGCGTTTGCGAGAGTTTATGCACACTTAGACGTGTCTATAAATTATAAGATGTGTAGTATACAGCGGTAAAAGCGTATAATACAAATACATAATTGTGTTAAAAATTGGAAAGTGTTTGCTAAATAGAAGTATCCGTTTTCCGTGTGTGTGTCCGCTATGTATGTCTTATTGCATATAGATTTTTAACCTTTTTATTTTCGACATTCTTTTGAAAAAACGGTTGACCCGAATTCAAACCGCAAGAGTCAAAACCCAATCCGAAACAGACACGAACCTGAACCAAGTCAAACAGAAACAGTAAACAAAGAAACAGTGTACTATTCTTTAAAGAGAATTTCAATTATAGAATAATAGTAATTTAAAAAATATGTATTTTAGGGAAAAATTCTTGAGCCAAGGAAGCTGTTCCTTAAACAAATTTTTACACGGGTCAGATAGGGATGGGTCAATGATTTTCATTCAAGCAGGGTAGTGTGTGGGGGGGGGGGGGGGCGATAAATTTCAGTCGGTGAAAGAATGAAAGGAAGAATAAAATGTCTGGTTCGGCATAGATCGAGCTTGCAGAGAAAGCAAGACCCGGGCGCGACCCAGTAAAAGCTATGATCAGATTCGGCCCGTCCCGAGTCCGTGTAGGTCTCTAAATGGCATTTGAATGGAAAAAACGTGTTCTTAACGGCTGGAAAATTTTTAAATAAATTATGAAAAAAAGTGAGTTTGAGTTGTAAATTTCGTTCAAACTCACGGATTTTTTGAGTTTTTGTTCAGCTCACGTTCGTTTATCAAAAAGTGAGTCAAGTTCAACTCAAAGTTCACAGAAAGTGAACGAAACTCATGAGTTTTCGTTCAGTGAACGCGCTCATACCCAACACTGGTACTAAATATCATAAAACTTTGGCATCCCTAAAGAAATCCTTTTGCAAGGAATGGGATAAAATATCAATAAGTGAGTTGCGGCCCATAGCCGAAAATTTTGTGACACGTTTAAAGCTCTGTATTAAGGCTAAAGGCAGCCACTTTGAAAATTTGTAAATATATTAGACGAAATAATGTATTCATATTTATTTTGAAGTTTGGTCGTAATATTTTCATTAGCATTAAAGGTATAACGTATTATGTGTGTCCAAGTTATTTCTTGTCACCCTGTATTTGATACTGAGTCAAAGGTTGTCTAAACCGAAAGGGAATCTATTCAATATTACAGAGATTCTTCATTATTTTGTGAAATAATTTGCAACTTAAGTACTGGAAGAACGAAATATGCTTAAGGGTAAGATTTCTTTGGTTTCTTGATATTGTTCTAAGCCTTCTAATTATATATACAGAGCGCAACTTTTCTCTTAGTGATTTATTATTTAAAATTAAGCGAAAAAAGTAAATTTTAGCACCCCCCCTTTCTTTTAAATCATCCACGATGGGGAATTTTTTTTTTCAAAAGGGTGGTTCAAAGACCGTTCCTTCCTCCCCCCCCCCCTCCCTCCCACCAGCGCTCATGACATGCACTTTATTATTTGTAAATCTACTAAACAGAAGTTGATAGTAAGATTACTTTTGATTTCTCATTAACAGGAGCAAAGAGCTCGATGAATAAATCAGCATAAGCTTGACAATGCAGAATTGTGAAACTGGAGCCTATTTTTTTAAAAAAATAATTTATCTGCATATAAATTTTATTTTGTAATCGTCCTGAAAAAATCGTTCATTTAATACATTTATCGTTAAATAACTTTTTTCCCCTTTAGTGCCCGATATGTTGATTTTTTATGATGTCCTACACCTATGATATTATAATGACACTTTCTTTATCCAATTTCAGTGCAGCGCTAAAACGTAAATTCGGAATACTTAAAGATTTTCTTTGGGACGGTTTGTTTAATTCTGCGTGGGCATCAGTAAAACGAAATACAGGAAACTTTTTTTTTTTTTTTTGGTGTGTGTGTGTGGGGGGGGGGGGGATATTTTTTGTTAATCATATTCCTTATTATTACAAGTGCAACTCTTATTCTCAATCATAGTTTTTTGTTAGTGTTTAATTATTTTAGCTTACTTAAAAAAATTAATTTTAGTAAGTATTTTTTTTTTTTTTGTGTAAATATCATCACAAAGATATTAAAAAACAATTCAAAAAATGAAAAGAAAGAATAAGGATATTTATGTTTCCGGAATTAGCTGAAGAGAAAACTGGGTTTTTCCAATTTTTCGAAAGTTTTCACCATGAAAAGTGAGCCCTTTACGAAAATCGATATTTAAATATGAAATTTATTCGTACTTTTTATGTACTAATTAGCCAGACAAGATTACAGTTTTCATCTTTCATAGTTGCTATTAACTAGTAGTTCTGCTTCCTTATTTTGTAATATTCCAAACAGTATTCTTCTAAAAAAGTTTATTTTAATTAATTAGCTTATTATTGTTATTTTCGTCCAATACGTGTGCTGTGGCCTTGTGTTTTACTTTTGTATCGTAATGTCACACATTAAGACTGATAATTACTATAAAATTGAAATTTCCCTGATTTTACAATTTACCAAATACAAACTCAAAGATGGGATTAAATTTAGAACCTTTTATCTGTTTTTGAAACACTTTAAATTAATATCTTAAATAATTAGTAATAGTATGTATAAAAAGTATGAATATTTTAAAAAATTAAGACCATAAGTCAAGCAATTTTCCTTGTGTGTGTGGGTTGGGGCGCCCCGATGGGTGCTCGCACGGGCGCCAAAATGTCCTTGGCCGGCCCTGATAACAAGACTGCAGCAAGATAACGCAAACGCTGAAGTCACCACGCTTTGAACTTGCTGCTAACTTGTCGTGCAAGATAAATTCTTGCTGTATCAAATTTATTACAAATTATGGCAAACAAGTAATAAAAAATACTGCAAACTTACTGCAAAGTAGTAATCTTTGCATATCCCATTATATGTTTACAGCTGTTACACTACAAGCTTAACCCCTTCGGAGGGGTCCATAGACCTGACCAGGCCTATTTGATGAAAACGCACCGTCAGAAAGCGCATGCATCGTTTTCATCATCATAAACAAGTTAAAGTAACATTTATACTTATCAATACGATCCTTTGTGGTATTTGATAAGTAAAGCGTTTAGAAAAAAAGGTGCCATCCTAATAAAATTTCTGCAATTTCTGCATATGTGCTTGTCTATTCTCTCAACAGAGGAATTTTTTGCTTTCGTCACTTTCGTGAATTAAAGACAGTCTTGCCATCAGTTGCACAACAAACAACTCATGCAAGTGGGGGGATGGTATATCTTGCGGGAAATTTGCTGCGAATTTCTCAATTCAAATTTGTCGAGGTAAGATAATGCCAGAAATAATCAAACTTGCTGTTAATGTTCAAGCTATCTCGGCACGGTAGACCAGTCATATCAATCCAATTGCAGGGCTCTCACTTGGCCAGTTTTTTGAACACCACTATTTTTCAAAGAAAATTCTATCTTATAAATTCTATCGAAACTTACCTAGAACGGCGTTTTTCTTGCAATTGTTTCAGAAACATACCATGAATATTTTTCTGAAATTTTACTGGTTTTCAAAAAGCGGACCAGTGGGAGCCCTGCAATTGCGATGCATACGGCACCACTGTAAACGGCGCTATGTTGGTGTCTCGAGAGTGGGACACACACAACAGGTCTTCGGGCGTATAGTCCACCCTTTTTCAAAAGACTTGCAACAGTCTCCGCGATATTTTAATTCCTGTGGCAGCACAAAGTTGATTTGCTCATTGACTAGCTGTACTTCGTCGGTTCCTTTTTGCCGAAATAACAATATAGTGTTCTTCTTGGGACATCGTACTACTAGGACATCTCCTCCCGTGCACCTAGTACTTATTTCACTCTTTTGGAATGCCGCCCATAGCCTAGAAACAATACTGTGCGCGATATTAAATTCACGGGCAACATCTCTCATTTTGCATCCTTCTTCCAACTTTCCGATTATTCTACCAAAAGTAATATCATCTAAATGATGACTCAAAGACATGCTCAAAATTTCAATCATCAAGCTTCACTTCAACTCTATAAATATTTACGTCTAATGACAACTAACAGCACCCTCCGATTGCCTAAAATCTGTTATCTCTGCTGTCACGTGATCGACAAAAGCAGAAGTACAAATTTTGCATAAGTTTCACAAAACAGAGTACATCCTGCATTCCTGCAAATTTACATGTGCTGCTCCGGATCTATTTCTAACTCTAATCGTTGAAAATAACAGTGGTCCTTAAGTTTTGCCCACCAGTGTATGTGCATAATTACAGAAATAGTACACCAAATCATTTTCATATTTTATAATTAAGAATATTTAAACATTTCTCTTCAAACATTAAACTGAATCTTCAAGCAAAAAAATCAAGAGGCAGAAAGAAAAAAATCTCTTTTTCAAAGTATTGAAAAATTGATATTAAAATGAACAAGCTGTTTTTTTTTTCACATGCCTTATTTATAATAATTAAAGAATAACATTTCTTCAAAGGTTCTGATGCCTTTTCAACAAAAAAGAGAAAGAAAAGAATCCTATTTTTCACCGAAAAATCGATTTTAAAATGAACAATCTAGTTCTTTCTTTCTTTTCTTTTATGATGATTTATTTATAATAATTAAAGATTATTTAAACATTTCTTCATAATATTTACACATTTTTTCAAAAATTTTGGTGCATTTTCAATTTAAAAAAAAAATCAAGAGAGAGAAAGAAAGAAAAGAAAAAAAAAACTGTTTTTTTTCTGATTGCCGAACTTTTGATTCTAAAAAGAACAATCTAGTTAAAAATATTTTTATTTAAAAAATATTTTTGAAATCACAAGTATTTATCACGATATCAAAAAAATTCAGCAAATATAAAAGTGATGATAAATATGTTTCATGTTAAAATTTTTTAGTGATAACGTTTAATTTTATATGTCAGTAGCAATTTATTGATTTACAATTCTATTATTAGGTCATTTTAACTCTTACTGGTTTATATAGAAAAACTTAGCAATATTAAACTTTACTTTATCAATATGATATACAGATTATTTGCCTCTTGCTGCTGAAGTCACCAGCCATATGGGTCAATATCTGAAAATTGGACAATTTGCGTCCACTACCAATAATATTTCATTAATTATACTAACACCAAAAACTGAAAAACGTAATGTATTGTAACATTTATTATATCAATTACCAATGATAAATGGACATATAATGATCTATAAATAATTAGTTTTAAGCTTTAAACAAGCGAAATTATCATTTCAGTTCTGTCCCCAGGTACAAATATACAATATTAACCCCTTAACCTACAATGACGGGCATAGCCCGCGTACGATGATCGAGCCAAATGTAAATTCTTCTTACCAGTAAAATTTCACAGTAAATATAATTTAATTTAATCATTGAAATTCCATGATTAAACAAGGCGAAAAAGTAAAAAGCTGTTAAAAGTAAATCGTATGTCGGGTTAAATGTATGCTGTAAACATTTCTATAAATATAATTAACTTTTGCTATTATATATTTATACCTATATATTACAGTATGGGAAAATATAATTATCCTTTCTTAGTATAGATTGTATAGTAAAATATTGTCGTAAATATATTTGTCCCTGAGGTTGACCATCCTCAGTCCCTCTAAATACACATCTGGGTTAACAGATACTAGGTGGTGCTGGCAGAATCATTTCCACTGCAACAGCAACTAAAGTTCAACAAATCACCATGGATGAAGGTAAGTTGTTTTTCTCTTTGTTTCATATTTAGATTTTGTTCTGAATAGAGATGAGTATTTTTATAGCATCATTCATGCCCCCCTATTTAACTTTTTATTTATAACCAAAAAGTTATTGCAACTTTATTTACGTAGCATACAAATGTCACATGGCATATTTAATAATTTACATGTGGGCAAAATGAATCAACAAAATAGCTGTGCAGCTTTTAAGACAAAAATATCACTTCAGTCCCCATCATCTCAGTCCCAATTATTAGACACTGATTATAGTGTTAACACACTTTCTTCCATAAAAGTTTATCCTATGCATAAAATATACATCCTTGATCTCAAAACACTACAGCATACAAATGACAAAACATGTATCATCTATATATATATATTTCTCTTACGTAGCGCTAAAAAAGGGCTGTATTTGTAGCTTGCTATTTGGCAATAGCCAAAGCTATGTTTCTCAGTGGTAGTTACGGTCACATGTCCCAACCCATTCACATAGCTGCCAACTTTTACGCTTTTTTCTTACCACTAAAATTTAAAAGAAATTTTTGGCTTTTTGAATCACAGAGTTCGCCGATTAAACATGCAAACTTTTGCTATTAAATTTTAGTGGTAAGAAAAACGCGTAAAAGTTGGCAGCTATGCACTCAGCAAATCAAAATCCAGACAGAATCTCTCTTTTAACGCAAACTGTTTGAGTAATACATGAATGACAATTGCTATTGGTCAGTTTTACGGTGACGTGAGGAATTCAGCTAATCAGCTTTTTGATCCAAAATGGTATTTAGACACAGGCGAAAACGTTTCGTTTACATTTCGATAGCGTGATACGTAGCATGTTTTATAGTGTCTTATTATAGTTTTCAGTTAATTTAAGCCGTGATTTTCAATACTATAGGCAAAATGGAAGAAGAAGGACCCCATCTGACATTAACATGCCATTTAAATTTAAACGGCGTCAATTTCCTGTTCACTTAGCTTTCTCAATGATGATCAACAAGTCACAGCGCCAAACTTTTGATAAATGCATTTTTATTTATATTTTAAATTACTTTTTTATGAATTAAAATATTTGTAAATTTCATATGTTGCTTGCTCAGATCTCATAGCGGTCCAACTAAAAATATTTTTTTATTGTGTTTTCACTAAGGTTTTTAATTAATTCTGTTTCCAAGGTACGTTTTTATTTACATTTTCAACAGTTTTCCATTACTTTTTTATACATTAAAAATATTTGTAAATTTAATACGTTCTAATGATTTATGATAGCACTCATTCTGACTAGAGTTGACATAAATAGTGGCAAGCGAGCTGGGATCGCGTGGTGATCCCAATACGAATTGCACAGCAATTCCAGGGCTCACAAATGGTCGCCAACTGAATATCAATAAATTTTAACAGAAAATTTTATGGTAGGTTTGCGCTAGAATTAACTTTCAACTGTGTTTGCAAGAAATGCAAGGTGTTTGCAAGGGTTTGTAAGAAAAATCTAAAAAGAAAATTTTTCTTAAAAAATATTGGTATTCAGTAGGCGGACCATTTGGGAGATCTGCAATTCGTGGGGGGTTGGCGAGCGTTAGCGAGTAGGGGGCAGAGCCCCCTAGTTGTATATAATTGTATTTGGAAGTTGGTACATTAATTCAAAAAAATAAAAATTCTGGAGTGAAATTGTCCAGTTTTCAGATATTGACCCATATAAAGAGTCATATGAAGCCTTTGTACTCTAGGTGGCAATGGTGGTATAACCTATAAGTATTTACAAAAATGTGTGTAAAAATGCACAAAATTCAATTAAACGCTATATTTGGGGCGGAGCTACTCAAATTCGACATCCGAAAAATTTTTGGAATGATGTCAGCAGACAATGCGTCAACTGCTTTATTTTAGATTCAAATAATCATATAAAGCAGACTTTTCAACGTTGTCGATACTGCTTCGATATCGAAAATCAGCGTTTTTGTCGGAGACAATAGAGAAAAATATTTTTGCTTGGAAAACATTAATATTCTTCGATATCGAAATGTAAGGACAGTTATTATAATGAATTTTATTGAAACATTATTTTCACCATTTTTAATGAAGAGTAATAAGAGTAAACATTTTGAAGCGCGAATGCATGTAAGAAAATAAAGATATTGTGCAACAAGAGTTTGAGTCAGTTAAACTCATTTATTTCTGAGATGATACTACAGTTTTTAGGTTTCAGTAATATTAGACAATTTTTTATTGCAGACGCCTACTATTTGCAATTTTTGCTTTATTTTACGGTAGATTTCTATGGTTATTTAATTCTAAGATAACTATTAGGGAAAATTGGTACATAATTTGAGTACCCAAAAAAAAAAAAAAAAAAAAATCCCAAGTCGGAAACACTTGAAGACACTTTTTGAGTTTTATAATTTTTGGTGAGATAAAATGCGTTTTTAAATAAATAAATATTCGTCTAAAAAGCAAGAGAGCAAACACCACGAGATTAAAATATACTATAAAGGCATAGCTACTGTTTTACAAATATACATATCGCATCCAAAGAGGAAGGAGATTACGAATACTGCCATTTTGAAATACAAATATTCGCTTTATTTAATCGCCAAATTATGCGATTAACCTTCCTACCCTGTCGAAATTTTACTTACAAATTACAACCGCCGCGGCGAGCGGCCCATCTTCGTCCGCAACCCTTTATTCTTCTACTCTACTCCGACTCTTTTGCGGAAGCAAGATTCCCAGGAGCCCAGCCACGTCCCGAATGAAAGACTCTCTAGCGAAAGCCAGATTGAAAAAAAAAAAAAAAAAAATCAAAAATTGAAACCGGACAAATTTAAAAGGGAAATTACACAAATTAAAGACACCGAAAAGCGGGAAGGGATGGCTCGGGGCGATGAAGCTACCCGACGACCCCTTGCTGCTTCTAGCTTATTATTAGTCTCTGGCGGCGGTTGGGGGTGGGCGGGGGGGGTCAACCGCCGCGGCGAGCGGCCCATCTTCGTCCGCAACCCTTTATTCTTCTACTCTACTCCGACTCTTTTGCGGAAGCAAGATTCCCAGGAGCCCAGCCACGTCCCGAATGAAAGACTCTCTAGCGAAAGCCAGATTGAAAAAAAAAAAAAAAAAAAATCAAAAATTGAAACCGGACAAATTTAAAAGGGAAATTACACAAATTAAAGACACCGAAAAGCGGGAAGGGATGGCTCGGGGCGATGAAGCTACCCGACGACCCCTTGCTGCTTCTAGCTTATTATTAGTCTCTGGCGGCGGTTGGGGGTGGGCGGGGGGGGTCAACCGCCGCGGCGAGCGGCCCATCTTCGTCCGCAACCCTTTATTCTTCTACTCTACTCCGACTCTTTTGCGGAAGCAAGATTCCCAGGAGCCCAGCCACGTCCCGAATGAAAGACTCTCTAGCGAAAGCCAGATTGAAAAAAAAAAAAAAAAATCAAAAATTGAAACCGGACAAATTTAAAAGGGAAATTACACAAATTAAAGACACCGAAAAGCGGGAAGGGAGGGCTCGGGGCGATGAAGCTACCCGACGACCCCTTGCTGCTTCTAGCTTATTATTTTATTAACATTAATAAAAACATTTCACAACAGAATTTTCTTTAAAAGCCTTTTAATGTATTTATTTATATTAGTTTTCGTTGCCTTTTATTTATCTTACTTTACAAAAGAATTTCTAGTTCGAATTGAATGAAATGAGTTATAAAATAGGGTCGATTAGACCCATTCAGGGTAGGCAGGATAAATAATGCAAAAACTAGTATTCCTAAATAGTGGTGTCCATAATACTCGTCCCGCTTTGGGTGCGCTAATGCTATTGAGCATTATTTATGAAAATTATCGGATCATATTTATAGAAGGGAAAAGAAGCAAGCGAAGTTACTTGAAATATATACCGTGTTTACTCGCACTCTTTTTCCCCAATTTTTCATTTTCTAGGTGCAACTATTATGCTGGGAAATCTACTACACAATATTGTGCACTCTAATGCTAAAAGATTACTGGTATAAAAAAACACATTATAATAAAATTAGTAATTTACCAAATGTTTCCAGATAAGTGCTGTTTATTAAATAACATTTTTATTTTTTTGGTAATATTTTTATAGACGTAAAATTTACAAATAATCTTTGTGAAAATTTTGACAAAAAGTTCTCATAATAAATCCCTTTCACTGAAGGTATCAGTATCACTAAATTGTAATAGATCGGGAGCTGGCAGCACAGACACATGATTCGTACGAATACCGTTATTTCTTCAAGAAAACTACCAGTATCTTTTTATAGAAAAAGAAATCTAGCTTAAACACGCAAAATTTCGCCTTCTTTTAAGAAGAGATTTTCTATACGATAAAACTGGTGCCGATAATTTTTCTGCTCTGCAAAATTCAAAGACGCGTACGAACCATGAGACAACCACCTCATCGAGTTGGAGGCTGAAATTCCAGAATTAGCTAAAACTCGATTCCCATATTAAAACGCAATCGGTCTGCCAAGTCATATCTTGGTGGGAAACACCTAAAAACCCGATTTTACCGGTTAACTCGTAGCCGCCCATGTTTTCATACGAGTCCGCAATGTTTTCATACCTTTGGGAACAGGAAAACGCAATGGTAAACCTACGAGTTGATTGCTAAAATCTGATTTTTAGGTGTTTTCCACCAAGATATGACTTGGCAGACCGATTGCGTTTTAATATGGGAATCGAGTTTTACCTAATTCTGGAATTTCAGCTTCCAACTCGATGAGGTGGTTGTCTGTGCTGTCGGCTCCCCGTCTATAATGTAAATCGGTGTCTGAAGAATCTCCGTCATTCCATAAAATGTCATCTTTGCTTCCATCCAAAGCGTCGGAGATACCCGTCTTCTTAAAACTTTTTGAAATTACATAGCTTGTTAGTAAAGTCAAGCTTTGTAATATCCAACTACACATTAGTTCCAGGGATTGACCCTTACTTTTGCACTGGGAGTTTTTTCTTTGTTCCCATTGACCATCCAATATCCATATACTCGTCTTATATTGTCTCTAAACGGTTTGTTAACTGATACGACCAACAGTTGCAGAATCGATGTGAGCCCTCCAGGAATTATCACAAGATTTGTTTTGCCTTCTGTAAGTTCCTTCTTTACATCATCAACAAAATGTCCTTGGAAGCTATTGAATTCCAGTTTGGTTGGTTTTTTGAGCAATGCTCCAAACCTTTCCTTCGAAACATTGCGAACCCAATCTTTCACCATTTTTTTCACCCATTCAATTTATCCCCTTGAGGAGCTAAGCACTTCGGTTGCTAAAATGGTAAAATGATAGATTGACACCAGAATTTACAAGAAAATTTACATGAAAGTAATTAAAAGCGTTTCTTCCAGTATATAGTATAAATCAAAATTTAGTTTTAAAATGCTGGTGTCAATGTGGCATTTGGGAATAAAAATTAAGTGGTATATATAATATACAGGTGCCTTTCAAGGTGTTATGCTAAGAAAATAGTTTGGCGATTTTTTTGTGCTTCAAGTCGGGGCTGTGACTATTATGCAAGTGCGACTGTTCAGTGTTGCCAGTGAGCTACTTTTTAAACTTCATATTTCTTGATTGCCACCACTTTTTTGAAACGGCAAAATTACCTTTGTTTTCGCCTTAATTAATATGTCATTAAATAAGGTGCATTTTACCATTTCAAAAAAGTGGTGCCAATCAAGAATCTGAATTTAAAAAAAGTAGCCCATCTGGCAACACTGCGACTGTTACGCGAGTAAACACGGTATATATTTTAAGTAATTTAGAAAGGGTTTGTAATGAAGAATTGAACCACAGTTTCATATTAATAAAAGCAATCTGAAAAATGAAACTAAATTAAGGTCTTGAATTCTAACTAATCTATTAACTTATAAACTTATTATTATCCCATTAAAGACTGACGTTGCGTTTTCGCAACATTATATTTGTGATATTTTAAATTTTCTTGATACCAGTAAAAGAGAAAAGTAAAATTTGAGTTATTTAATTAACACATTTCAGTGATTCACAAAGTAAAAGTAAGTGAACAAAAACTAAAGGCAAAATTTCTGTAAAACATGCTGGTCCTTAATGGGTTAACTACCCAAAACTTAATAACACATCCATAAATAAATCAATAGTAATAAAATATTCATTGATGAGCATTTTACTCTTATGGGGATTTTGAAAATACAACAGGAATATAAACTGATGCAAACAATAAATAGGAATGAAAGAAATCTATGGTGAAGTTAAAAGCTGTAATTAAAACTTACCTAGTTCAATATAATTTCTTTTGTAGTACTGCGTTTTTCCACATTTTGCACGTTTTGTATTTCCATCTAATAACTTCATGCCAGTCGACATTGAAAACAATGCGGATTCTTCATCTGTTTTCATTTTTATTTGTCGGTAATCACAAGTATTACTCAAGGAACATTCAAAACAATCGCATTTCAGATTAGGACCAGTGTTGCCAGAGGACTACGTTTTTAAATTTCAGACTTCTTGATTGGCACAACTTTTTTTAAATGGTAAAATTACCCAGTTTTTGCCTTAATTAACATGTCATTAATTAAGGTGAATTTTACCATTTCAAAAAAGTGGTGCCAATCAAGAAATCTGGATTAAGAAAAAGTAACTCACTAGCAAAACTGATTAGGACTCTTAGATGACATCGTAACAAAAGAAATAAATATCTTCACCATTATCAATCAGCTTTAATGCACGGCGTTTAACTTTAGTCAGACACAAGCGTTGAACATGGGCGTAACCAAAAGGAAATTGTCAGTTTAACCCTTTCAGGGGTGGTGGTATATTTATGAATCCACTTACTTTTAATTCCCAAACGCACCAGAATTTTGGTAAAATATTTTCCATTTAAAAAGAAAGTGAAATATAGCCTTTTTCTAAATTTCAATTAAATTTGTTGGTGAATTCCGGTGCCATTCATTTATTTCAACATTTCAGCATTGAAAATGCTTTGCCCCTGAAAAGGTTAAAAATGTTGAAAGTACTAACTGTAATTACTCTTCATTAACCCGGAAAGCTCGTGCATATCCAGGATATGTGCGATTTATACTTTGCCACCAATAAATAAAAAAAAAAATCGTCATGTTATTCAATCTTTGACATGGCTCGCAGATTCTGCTATAAAATAATTTGAAGATTTCTTTTCGAAAATTAGTGGTGATAAATATAATAACCGTGCCTACCCTGGGTATGTCATGCCCTGCGCGTGTAATCCCGGGTTAAAATTGGTGAAAAACTCTTTCATTTAAAATGATTGTAATCAATGTCGTTACATTTCTATGTCATAGAATGCAAGGTTACTATATCTAAAGGTTGCGCCATTTCACCCCGTAGCCAATAGGGAGCGACTCGCTGCTTGACGTCACTGCGCGTGCTAAGATGAGTTTCCCAATTGACTTTGCATTAGAAAGGCGCTATTTTTAATTAAAAAATATCAGTAGAAATTTTTGCGTGGAAAGAAGTTTAACGATTAAAATATATTCTTTATACATAGGACAAACATCACATCTAAATTTTAAGCTATTATCTCTTTTTAGCTCTTCGAAATTTAATTGTTAAATTTGCTGTCTTTTTCATTAAGTTTCGTTTACGATTCAATATGAAAAAGTTCATTTACATAAAAAAAAGTGTAAAATAATATTTTTTATAAATAAAATCTTAAAGACCTACAAAAGCAGGAAATTTCATCGTTACACGACTGCAGATAATATTTTGTTAACAATTTTTAATATAGTATATTTATAATATTCGATTGGTATTCAATTTGAAATCTAAGATAATTCTAATATTATTATAATTTCGATATGTCTTTGATAAAAACCCATAAAAAAGGTTTAAAAAATAATAAGTTACGTTTCAACTTCATAGCAAGATTACACAAGATTGAGTTTTGAATAATTAGATTTAAAAGACAAATAAAATAGAAACTTTAATAAGTAAACATATGAATATTTAATATTTTTAAACTGAAATATTTATACGGTGTAATTATATGGTTTGGTGGAAATAATTTTTGAAATTCAGATTAATATAATTTATAAATACGCTAAAAAGTTTATTTAAAATAATAATTTAATGCTATATAATAATAATAATAAATATAAATCTACATACATAATTAAAAGAAATTAAGGCAAATTATTGCGTTAAAGTGAATTTAACGTTTAACCCTTTAACCGCCATAACTATAAGGTTGAAATTTTCAACTTTTTACCTGAACGGCGTTTGCCACCATAAACTCTGAAAGATAATTTTCGCTTTATATGGTCTTAAAATTTTATGTCTTTAAGTAAGGCCAATTTTTTAATTGAAAAATAGCGGTGGGTATGTAAATAACTTAAATAAGTGTATTTATTTTGACTGTTGCGTGAACGCAACACCAGCGGGTAATGGGTTAAACTAAATTTTTACATCCAAATAAAGTGCCATATTTAAAATTTAAAATTACATCAATTCAGCTTTTTAAAACTTAATTTTAAATGTACCATTGTTTTCTTCAGATGCAGCTAATGTGATTAAATATTAAAATGATTTATTTTTTTATATAATAAAAATGAGGACAGCAGTATTTATAAAGGAGATTTAGAATACAAACAACAGAAATTTTAATTTTTAAATTGCCAAATATTTAAAACTGAAACATTTATGCGATATAGAAAAGTTAAAATTTGAAATTTAGAGCACTATACGTTTATAAATACCTTCCAAAAGAGTTATATAAAATTATATTTTAATGCTGTATGGGGATAAAATTATATAAAATTATTTTAATAAATAATATATTTTAGGTTTTTACCCTCAGAATATGCTTTCATTTCCAGCATTTGATTTCATCACAGGGTGCATTTTGAAGATGTATTTTAATGTGTGCTCCTTTATTTGCTATTTCTCGTACTGTTTTATCATGCAATCAAATTTGACTTACTCCACATTTTTGATTTTCTGGCAACGTATCTCTTTTTTATTTCTGATGAATATATTTGATTAAAATGCCTCAATCGAATAAAAGTCCTGGTTTTCACAAATGTTTTTATTATGGATGTAGTAACCTTGTTTTAAAGAAGCAATTAAAGCTTCGTGTGAGGGCAAACTGCCCTAGGTGTCAAAGAAAATAACAATAAATGTTTACTTCACGCCTCCGTTCCTTTTTAAAGATCGACTGAAGATAAGAAGCAATAAAAACTGATCTTAGAAAAGAAAAAATACACGGCTATTTGAAAAAAAAAAATCCCTTCTAAATCGTTTTATTCCTAGAAAAAAAATACTTCCGTTAAAAAAAAAAAATGTTTTATTTTGAAGAAACATGCTTTCCTCTGACCAAAGATACACATTTTTTTAGCATAAATTCTATTTTAAATAAGAAAATATGTTATTTTCTGTTGCAAGACTCCTCCTTAGCACGCGTAGTGACGTCATGCGCACCGAAACCTTGATACCAGAAGTAAAGGGAAATGGCACCCCCCTGATAGAATGTAGCTGGTTTCCATGGCAAAAGTATTCTTTTCCATTTTGTCGTCTCCGAAGCCCTGTGTATTTATTTAAATTTAAAATACATCAGTTCTGTAAATGTTCATTCCACAAATTCTTCAAATGCCGAATTAGAGTATGGTATCTAAGAATCACTTGTAGCTATTCTCCCCCACCCAACCCGTCTCCACTGCTTTTACTTTGAAAACTCTTCGCAGGAGAGGAGAGTGGCGCTATATATATACAAACAAAATTTACATATTGTGCGTTTGCAGGTCAATTCAGCTTTGCCTGCCGGCAACAGCGAGTAGCGCAAGTGTGTGCTGAAAAGTTAACACGTACTGCTCTCGCGCTAAGTATAATCGCTCTGATGTTGACTTCCCTAGAGCTCAAACCTCTCTTTGCGCAGTGACCGGCTGTGACAGTGAGGGCCCAGACAAATGGAACCTCTGTATTTAACTGTGAGTGAGAGGTTTACATTCAGCACATCAACAAATTGCACGTGCTTGGACGCTGCCATCGAAATACTCAAGGCCAGAGGACACGCGTGTGACGTCATCACTAACCGACCGACTTCTCACTAGTGTGGGAATTCACACCGGAAAATTTTGAATAGCAATTTTCTTTTATTTTATTTGTGGAATATCTATCATCTTATAAAATAATAATAACTATTTAAAATTACTGGTGAGAATTCTGAATCCCTAAATAAAAATTCGGCCAGATGCGGAATTCCACAGTGTTGCCGCATCTGGCTGATTTTTTATTTGGTGATTCCAAATTATCACCAGTAAGTTTAAATAGTTATTATTGTTTTTTTAAGATGATAGGTATTCCACAAATAAAATAAAATAAAATTGCTATTCAAAATTTTCCAACACTAGTGAAAAGTCGGTCGATTAGTGATGACGTCACACTCGTATCCTCTGGCCTTGAGCATTTCGATGGCAGCGGCTTGGAATGTAAAAAAAATATATATATATTGAGTAAAGAATAAAAAGCGTCATTTAATATTTAAAAATGTTATTAAGGAATGTTAGAAATATATATAGCTCAATTTTAAAATGATATTAACCCTTTATCTACTTTATCTTTATTATGATCTACTGCAATTTTTTTCATGTAATATTTTTTTTAGCTACTACAATGAAAATTAAAGGATAAACATAAAAAAAAATTCTCACCCGTGAGAATGATTTCTTTGCGTCACTGTATCGAAACTAAGCGAAATGTATGCAAATGGATATTATGATGCAAAGAAATCATTTACATAAATTTTACTTTTGATTTCGGATAGCGTGGCACAAAAGATAAATCAATTTATTCATATAAAAACATTACAGTGCATTGCATAGGTTCAGTGAGAGTGATATTTTTAACATTGTATTGGAAAATTGAAAGGTTTGGTTAGAAGTGTAAATATATTTAGCCTAACCGAAAACAATTAAGATTGAATTTTAAAACACTGTTTAAAGCTACATCAAGGCGTCACTTAAATTTTGATATCATATCTTTTAAAACTCATACTTTGAATTTATGAAAGATGTGAATCATAAAGCATCAAGGAATAAATTTTTATACATCCTTTTAAATTTAACATAATTCTTACACAAGCAATTATAAATAAGACAAAAATAAAAAGATGAAATAAATAATATAGCGTCACTTAAAATTTGATATCATTATTTTTAAGTTTCATATTTAAAATTCTTATAGCAATAAGATAAAGTGCTGCGTGACAAACTTTTAACCCGTTAAGGGTTTTTTGAATTGACATGCTTTACTGTGTTTGCAGCAATGAAAAGACGAGCGTGCCAATCTGTACAAAATGTCGGCACAAAACACATCGACTGCTTCAAAGATAGCCTCATTCCTCTCTAAAATAACAAACCTAGAACGATTGCTGCCATGTATTCGGATAAAGTGGAGTTAAAAGAGCGTTTTTTGCAAAGTACCATTAGAATATAAGTAATATTCACTATGGTATAAAAGTTTAAAGTGAGTGATACTTATAAGTACCGTCAGTAGATAAAGGGTTAAACAATGACAGAAAAATGTATTACTTAATCCTTATTGTTCGCATTAAATTACGATTTAAAAATTCAGACTGCTTATTGCCACCACTTTTTTGGAAAAGAAATATTCACCTTATTTAATGAAAAGCAAAATGATTTCAGAATAAAGCCAATTACACTTTTTATAAAACTGGTGGGTTTGAAACAATCTGAATAAAAAACACAGCCCGTGAATATCACGGGAGCGAGAATTAAGTGGTAATACCAAAAACTGATATTCAGAGATGTTAGAAATACTGACCAAAATTAACAAATATCAAAAACTTATATTCAACGAATTTCATATAGAGGGAGGTCATTTTATGTTGGCCAATATGCAATATTAAATTTTGATATTGGCCGATATTACATTTTGATATTGGACAAAATGTTTGTGTTACCTGGGGATAACTAACAGGAACTGAAGATGATGCACCGCCCATTTCCTCTCCCTTTTCTGCACGATGTTTTCATTATAAATGTGTGAAGTACGTTTCTTGAGGTGTTTTAACTTAGCTTGATATCGGAAATGGAACAAATTATAACATCTGGAAGAACCTCACATTCAATATTCTGATACTGATTTATCATTTGAAGGATGATTTCAGTTGAAATTCGTACATGTTCAAGGTTAAAGCAGGTTTTCTTTCAAAAAAAAAAATTTATCAAACAAAATAAAATATCATCGTAAGACTAAGAAATTACCGTTCAAAATTTTTCTGTCATGTTTTATTGTACAAAAGCAAAATTTATCGTGAATGCACGATAATTATCATAGGGTCTGTGGAAGTGAAAGTGATTTTTATATTCAAGAAGTGGAAGTGACTTCAGAAACATTCTAACGAAAATGCAGTAGACTCCGTCAAATCCGCACAGCTTCGGACCAGAGATTGTGCATATTTTAGAATTTTGCAGATTTCTGCTTTGTTTACATTTTTAAACAGTAATTTGAATGTAATAATTTAATCAAAACTATGATGAATGCTTACAATATAGTAAAATATTAAAACAATTAAATAAAGTATTAAATTAAAATAATAAAAATTAAGTTAATTTTAAAAATGATTAAATTATTAAAAGAAAAGATCAAATAAATAATTAATAATGTATAATTAAATCTTGTCATTGTGCGTATTTTAGAATTTTGCAGATTTCTGGTAATTTCTTTCTTTACATTTTTAAACAGTAATTTGAATGTAATAATTTAATCAAAACTATAATGAATGCCTACAATATAGTAAAATATTAAAACAATTAAATAAAGTAATAAACTAAAATAATAAAAAAGAAGATAATTTTAAAAATGATTAAATTATTAAAAGAAAAGATCAAATAAATAATTAATAATGTATAATTAAATATGTACGAGGAAGATGAGAAGATGACATACATTTATCTTGAATTACTCAATTAAACTTGCCTCATAAAGGTACCCAACCAATTCACAAAAAAATTATTGAATAAGGAAACTTTATTTCAGATTTAGCCAGACTTAATAACCCTTTAATTCTCATTCCAGTGATATTCATTGACTGTGTCAATCTGAAAAAAATATTCAGACTGTTTGATTCCCAACAGTTTTATAAAGTAGTGCAATTGGCTTTATTATGGTATCATTTTACTTGTCATTAATAAAGGTGAATACTGTCGATCCCCGATTTAACGAATCGCGATTTTACGAATTTCTCGATTTAGCGAAATTTTTTTTTATGGTCTCGACGAAAATAGAAAAAAATACTTTGATTTAACGAATTTGCAATGCCAATTTAACGAATAACTTTCGATGCCAAGAAAATGAAAATTTGAAGATTTTTTTAAAGATTTATTATAAATTTTCAATGTCTCTGATTGTTTATTTTCTAGATATGTACCTTTTGACGCAGACATGTCTGCATGGACATATGTACGTTTCACTGAGGTTATTAATAGCGCTAGTAGAATGCATCGGATGTAGAAGATGAAATAGAAACGAAGCATGTAACGTTCACAAAGGTTTGGATACATTGAAACGGTAGTTGATGGATCATGACGTTGCTGACACTGTTTTCACAGCTTCAGAAAAAAAAAAATTATAAAGAAGTTTGGAATACAAAATCGAAACAAAGCAGAGAAACATCTATAAAATATATCTTATAATTTATCTATAAAAGTTGAATAAATGAGATTTTTTTTTTTTAAATTACAATGCTTGTGATTTTTAGTAGTACATGAAAAAATGAATCAATTTTTATACAGAGTATTTTCTAAAGCAACAAATGTTTATCATAATTATTAAGTCAGGATTGTTCTTCTTTTTTATTGCCATTTTCTAGCTTATTCTGTTGTATAAAAATATCCCTTTGATTATCTCAATTTAACTAATAATCTCTATTTAACGAAGAATGTTGCTAGTCCCGAACGATTCATTAAACCGGGGTTTGACTGTATTTCTTTTTCAAAAAATTAGTGGCAATAAGCAATTCGAATTTTTAAACCGTAACTTAATGTGACCGTTAAGGGGTTAATACATAAATATATTTGGTAAAAAGATTGCGATTACCAGTGATATCAGCAATCTTGAATTTTCAGAATTAAATTTATACTTTTCATGAAAAAGCATGAGTTTAGTCATATTAACAAGGATTACATATTGAAAAACCTAGAAAATGATATAAAAATAAAAAAGGTCAGTTATTTTTTCCACTACATCTGAATTAAAAGTTTCATTGCTTACATCCGCATGAGGTGCCGATTTTAGGGAGTCGACTGTATCTTCTTTTGTTTTAAAAGATTATAACGAAGTGGGTAATAAATAGAAGTTAAATTCATTCAGAAGGAAAACAAAGAATTTAGAAACCAAACGGTTCACCCAAATATAATTTATCCTAAATTACATTGGTCTCCCGTGGGAAAACCGATATTCAAGAACATCTAATATCTATGCAACCTATCTCTGCAATTTGAATGCATTCATTTTACTTATCTGTATTCACAATAAAAGAATTATGGTATGAGTAATATAAATTTCAGAAACATAAATTTTTCAATTTTTATTTTCCAAAGAATTATTCAATGTCAATTTTTATCATCAAGTTTGTTAGAAATCTCGTAAGAAATTTTACGGCTACAGAAAATTTAAAACGTGTAAGAAATTTAAAGCTTGTAAGAAATTTTAAAGCTTGCTATCTTAAAAAGCACAAGTTCCACTTTCGCAAAACTGTAAAGAAAGGTTTAAACATCACTATTATTTTGAACTTTGCTTTGTAAGAAAATAAATATATATTTTTAAATAAATTTATGGTCATAAATATATGTACATTTCTTAAAAAATCGTCGCACCACTTGCAAATTAACACACACATAAAATAGCCGTAAAAGCTAGATATTATTACTGCATATAATAATAATCAATATTAGCTAAACAGTGCCTAATTAAAATAACCTGATATTGAAACAAAACTTGCATTATTTCATTAACAAAAATAAACTTCTTATAAAAATCGAAGATTCAAAAAAGATTTTAAAAAGATAAACAAGCATAAATTTAAAAATTGTATGAAAGGTTTTTTTTTTTTTTTACTAAAAAAACCCCCTATACTACTATACCTCACTATTATTCTGCATAAAGTAATATTTAGTTCTTGTTCTATTTTAACCTTTTGAGCTCTGGTGGGTGAATTTCTTCCCACTTAATTTTAATCGCCAAATGTCACAATGGCACCGGAATATTCGACCAAATTTATTTAAAAATAAATGAATGCATTTTTTTTTCGTGTATATAACAAAACCGAATTTTTTGTTTGCAAAATACTGGTGCCAATGTGACATTTAGGTATTTTGAAGAAATCCACCCACCCGAGTTTAAAGGAATAGTTTAAGCAGAGGTGCCAAGTTCGCATTAATCTTCCGTAATGCGAGGATTAATTTAACCCAGTTTAACAAAGTTTCGAACCAGTAAAATTATTTGATGAATCTTTATTTATTTAATTCCAGTTTTCTACGTGAAACTTATTTAATTTCATCTCTAAAAAAAATTCCGGTATCAAATGTGTTAAACCAGGGTTAAATTAACCCACATATTACGGAGGATTAGTGGCAACTTGGCACCTATGGTTTAAGCTTCCACATTACTTCTTTTAAATTCAAATAATTCTAGAGCAATAATTGCAGATTTCTTTGTACAATGTTTCTAAAGAAATTTTTCTGTAGCTAAGATTTTTATTTAATCTTTTTCGAAAGAATTTTTCTATAATTTTCCTATAGATTCCTACAAGAAACTTTTATATAAACATTTCTTTCTCTGTAAAATTCGCAGTAGACATTTCAGCACATACCCTCAAGATTACACAAATGGGCGGTCCTCCAGAACTTTTTCGTTCACTTTGGTCAAGACTCCAAGCTTTGTCAGTATGTCGACAGATATCTTGAAATGTCCGAAAAATGATATTGATTTTACTTTTATTGATAGATAGCCTTAAATGTTGTAAAGGTGATATCATTTTTACGATAGTGCCATTCTAAACCAGATTATGAAAAATAAGGTATTATAAAAACAAGTTATTTAAAAACGGTAAACGTATTAAATTTTGTGTTTTAGAATACTATATCTGTATTATAATGTTATAAGTAATTCAGAGAAATATTTTAAATGCTTTCATTTAGAAACCAATTTTAAGTTATATGGTAAGGTGCCCTATTATCATTCCCCAGGTACTTTTAGGCCCGTGGAAGTTGAATTTTCAGTGAAAATCTACCAAATTTGGATTTTACATAGACTAACTAACCACGCACATAGAAACATAGGCTAATAGCGTACAAAAAAATTTTAACAATGCCAAAATTGTTTTTTCAAAAGTATCTAAAAATGCAAAAGAAAAAAAATGGGCCCAATTCCGTCCCCTCAAATAATCCAATACGCCGAGACTTAACTTATAACTAAATCAAAATTTATTTCTAAATGAGTAAGTAATTTAATTTACATTAAATTAAGGCACAAAGAAATGTACTAATTATCAGTGGAAGAATAACATAACGAAACATTAGCCATCCAAACATGAGGAAAGAATTTCTAAAAAATGTCATGAAAAAGCATTCCTAATTTCATCCCCTGTAAGAAAATAAGAACTGCAAGGGGGACGAAATTGGGACCACGCTACTTCCCAATATGACGGAGCTTCAGTTTCAGTAAGATGATCTGAGCGTCCTAAACCTCACTGTAGGTTACTGTCAGCATCTTACCAACGTAAAATACATGCAATGAATAAGAACTAAATACTTACAGTACAGTAAATAACGTTCTACAAACGACGTAATAAGAATTCAGGTCTTCTAAAAATAGGAAATTCGACGTCTTTAATTTATGTATGCGTCTTGGCGAAAGAAACTTTCAACACTGACCCCTTTTACCTCCCGTCTCCTGTGCCTTGTGTCGTAAGTGGCGCCACTTTCGCAGAAGCGGGGAAGTTAAGGGGGACGAAATTAGGAGAGGGGACGAAATATGGGCGCTTTAACCTATCAGTAAATATTGGCCGATATTGTAAATTTATATACAGCAATTCCTTAACATTCGCGAGGGTTAGGTTCACAGAAACCACCAGGAATGTCAAAATCTCGAATGTTGAGATTATCTTCCCGTGCATAAAAAGGGGTTAGCAGAGGTGCCAAGTTCGCATTAATCTTCCGTAATGCGAGGATTAATTTAACCCAGTTTAACAAAGTTTCGAACCAGAAAAATTATTTCATGAATCTTTATTTATTTAATTCCAGTTTTCTACGTGAAACTTATTTATTTTCATCTCTAAAAAAAATTCCGGTATCAAATGTGTTAAACCAGGGTTAAATTAACCCACATATTACGGAGGATTAGTGGCAACTTGGCACCTATGGGTTAGGTTTTAAAATTTTGTTTTAATGGAAAAAAGCAGTTGAAATGTAAAAATATATTTATTAAACATTAAAAAGAACATGTTGTAAATAAATTTAAATAATTATAAAATATTGTACGAAGTTTATTTGCTAGTTGATGGCTGAAAAAAATTATTGATATACGATTGTTTGGAAGAACAGATCTTTTGTTTATGAATTTCAGTAACAGGAAAAGATGTGGCCTCGATTTCTCTTTTAAATTTAAGACTCCTCATCAGTTAAGGATCGCATTCTATTACTTTCTCAAAAAGTTGTTGTTGAAGCTTTAAAATTTTCCATGTAATTTTTTCAGAAAAAATTTCACTTGCAATACAATTTTGAACTTTAGAAAATTTGGGAATATTATTTTTATTTTTAGCATCAAGTCAGTTTCGGGTTTCTCGAAATTGCTGACATGACATCGCGGTGCTTATGGAGTTCCAACGCGGTGTGCAACGCCGCCGCGCGTAACCTCCAACTAAATATGAAAATTACTGACTATTACTCACGAAATTACTCTCAAAATTACTGATCTATGTTTTACTTCAATATCAAGGTTGAAGTTTTCGGAACTTGGGTTATACAGTACAAAAAAGCCGTCCAGTGTTAAATAGCTTATGGAATTGGTAAAACAAAGCGAGCTCACTTTGTAAAAAATATTCTTTATAAAACAAAATTCGCGAATAACCAAGTTGAGTATTCGCGAATGTTGAAATATTCTTCATTTTTTATTTCGCGAATAATCGCGAATGTTAAATCTGCGAATGTTAAGGGATTACTGTATTACATTCAGCGACTTTTGAAATAATTACCAAAATTGATAGGACATTAGCCGATATCCTTATGCTACATAAGGGCTGCGTATCTAGAAAGAAGGGGAAATATTTTTTCCTTCTATGTTTCACTTCCTTAGCCTCAAATTGGCAAAAATTAGTAATAGAATACGCATGAAGAGAAATCGATGCACCACCATATAAAATATGTTTCATTTAAAATTGTCTTTTGTACTTTTTCGATTTTGTTTGCAGTTATTTTTAATTAGGACAACTTCACTTCCGGAACCGGTTTCGAAAGTGAAACATTCCATAAAAAAATCTGCAAACAAAATCGAAAAATTTAAAAATGGCATTTGTAGAGATCGATCTCAGCTATGCAATGAGAAAAAAAGATTTAAAAATATTGCAATGCAAACGAGATATCTTTAAAAACTTCTGACATTGGATCAAGCGGGTGTTTTCACGTGACTGAAGCATAGCTGCCAACTCTTACGCTTTTTTGTACTACAAAAATTTAACAGAAAATTTTGTCTTATTTAATCGGCAGATTACGGCGATTAAAAAAGGTAAAATTTACTATTAAATTTTTGTGATTAGCCTCGTCAGGCAAGCGATTTGTTTTGTAAAAATAATAGTAGTAGTAATGAACTTTTGATAACGGAAAATTTGGAAATGTACCTTAATAAGTTACGGAGAAATATTTTTAAAAATCTCCTTTTTTTTATTTTGTAGCTTCAAAAGCTATGATATTTTAGGTAGCTTTCATTACAAAAAGTTACGTATTGCAGCCGTTCGGAGGAAAGCGATTTCAAAAAATTTTGGTATATTTTCATCGATCATGACGCCCAGACCCCGAAACCACCCTCCGTTCAAAAGTTGATACATATATATATATATATATATATATCCATATATATATATATCCATATATATATATATATCCATATATGTATAACCATTAATTAAACATAACCTACCACCATCTCAAACCGCAATATTATGAATTAAAGCTGTAAGTATTAAAAAAATATATATATATTCAATTAATTTATTATAAGAATTATTATGGAAGAAAAAGAAAAAAGTGGACACCGACAAGTAGTGGAAAAGCTTATATATAGAATTACGTTGTCAAGGGCACAGAAATCAATGATATAAGCAAAATGGTTGTTTTCTGTGAGAAAAATAAGCTAAAGCTAAAAATTATTTTCCCCTGTGCCCAAACAACCATTAAAATCAAGTGAATTGATTAAAAATGAAAACAGAATAGAAACAAATAATATGAAATGGAAGAATCAATAAAACCTATTTAATTATTTATAGGATATAAAATAGAAATAATAAACACCATACCGATTAATATTTCAGTATTTTACAAATATCCACGTGCACATGGCTACCAGAATATCATAAAGATTAAGGTGAATAAAACAGTTAAGAAATCACAGTAATTGATACCAAAGGATGCAGTTAATACATTTTGAAATACATTTTGAAATACCATGTTAAATTCATTTAATATAAAATAAAATAAAATAAATAGATAATAATTACATTATTTAAAATGCACTATTAAATTAATTAATAACTGTTTAACAATATCGTCAAAATTAAGCAAAAAAATCCCCCTGGTGTAGTAAATTATAACTGAAATGGAGCTAGAAAAGTTAAAATTTAGAACTATCATCAAAAGACAAATTTTGGTGCTGCCATCTAGTATTACTTTTATTATTCAAATGTCACAAGATAAACATTTGTAAGCATTTGAATGTAAATAATATATTTTAACAGCAAAACCAAACATATCCTTATATAAAGTTAATTATAAACCTAATATAAACCACACAATGTATTTAAAAAACTATTGTTAATAAAATTTAATAAGCATACAAAATATTCTATTAGCTAACTTATTTAAACTAAACTAAGAATTTAAATAATTCTAGAACATTGATAATATATATATATATATATACATATATATCTGATCTTTGTCACACTGTAACTCCCGTATTTATGAACCGATTTGGATGTAACTTCGTGTATACATAGTACGTACCAATATCTCAACCGAGTTCGTTGGCCAGCTTCATCCTCCATCTTGTTTCAAAATGGCGGCCATTTAAAAATTTTTTAAAAATTTAAAATTTGAAATTTGGTACCAAAAATTTGAAAATTGAAAAATAATTTTTTCTTACGTGTTTGACCTTGATACAAAGATTCCGGAGCAGTTTTTGTTTCGCGTCTAAAAAAATGGCTGAGTTATAGCATTTTGAATTTCTATTGTGGCTGACATTTTGAAACGACGTGATTTTTGTCACGCGATAACAGGCGTATTAATGAACCGATTTGGATATAACTTGGTTTATACATAGTACATACCAATGTCACGACCAAGTTAGTTGGTCAGCTTCATCCGCCATCTTGTTTCAAAATGGCGGCCATTTAAATTCTTTAAAAAAAATTTAAAATTTGAAATGTGGTTACCAAAAAATTGAAAATTATTTTTTTTATGTGTTTTACCTTGATACAAAGATTCTGGAGCAGTTTTTGTTTCGTCTATATCTTAAAAAATGGCTGAGTTATAGCACTTTGAATGTCTAGCGTGGCTGACATTTTGAAACGACCTGATTTTTGTCACGCCATGTCAGGCGTATTTATGAACCGATTTGGATATACCTTGGTGTGTACATAGTACATACCAATGTCTCGACCGAGTTCATTCGCCAGCTTCATCCGCCATTTTGAAACAAAATGGCGGTCATTTAAAAAAAATTAAATTTAAAAAGAGGTACCAAAAATTGGAAAATGAAAAAGATTATTTTTTGTATGTGTTCGACATTAATACACTGATTCCGAAACAGTTTTTTTTTCGCCTGTGTCTAAAAAAATGGCTGAGTCATAGCATTTTGAATTTCTATTGTGGCTGACATTTTGAAACGACCTGATTTTTGTCACGCGATAACAGGCGTATTTATGAAACGATTTGGATGTAACTTGGTATGCACATAGTACATACCAATGTCTCGACCGATCGTTGGCCAGCTTCATTCGCCATCGCGTTTCAAAAGGGCTGCAATTTAAAAATATTTTAAATTTAAAATTTAAAATGAGGTCTCAAATAATTGGAAAAAGAAAAAGATTTTTTTTATGTGTATGACCTTGATACAAAGATTCTGTAGCAGTTTTTGTTTCGTCTATATCTTAAAAAAAGGTTGAATTATAGCACTTTGAATTTCTAGCATGGCTGACAATTTGAAACGATCAGATATTTGTCACGCTACAACACGCGTATTTATTAACCTATTTCGATGTAAGAATGCATGTGGATAGTATATAGCAATGTGTCGACCAAGTTTGTTGGCCAGCTTCATCAGCCATATTGTTTCAAAATGGCGGCCATTAAATTAAAAAAACAATTATATTTAAAATTAGGTGCAAAATAATTAGAAATTGAAAAAGGTTTCTCAATTAAGTATTTGACCCTGATATAAGGATTCCGGAGCATTTTTTTTTTTTTTTTTTTTTTTTTTTTTTGTCTTTATATTGAAAAAAGGCTCAGATATAGCAGTTTGAATTTCTAATGTGGGTCACATTTTGAAAAATCTGATTTTTTACCTGCGACAGCTCTCGTATATATCAACCGATTGGGATGAGATTGAGCATGTGCTCAGGAATTACTAAGGCCTCGACCAAGTTCACTGGTTAGCCTCATCCACCATGTTGTCTTAAAATGGCAGGCACTTCAAGATATCGCCGAATTTGGCAACCAAATATAAGTTACTTTAAATAAAAGCAGCTTTGATAAAGCTGACTAATTTCGCGAAATTCTCATTCATAATGATTTAGTATTGATAAAAATTAGTACTGAATCTCCTGTAATCGGTTTCCACTAAATTGAGCTTCGTGTGTTTGAATAATATAAGCTGGCCTTTTTAAAAATAAGGAATATGAAAGCTACCTCTTCTTCCCGGCACTGGCCGGAAGGACTTTTTAACCATCTTTTTTCTTTAATTCTAAATATGTTAATGTTTTTAATGAATCTTTATTTGAATTTGAGAGTCCAATGAATCTAAGTGATTATTAATGTTGCTGTTCTGTATGCAAACATATAGTAATCTAAAAGTATACTGTTAAATTTTTCCATAAATATTTATTCAGTATTCTAGAAAAAAATCTTAATTGTATATTAAGAAAAATCGGAACTTTTTGTGGGAATAGAGTCGGGTCTGATTTCTTTGAATTTTTCACGGGCCGGGCCTGTTTTCATTTATTTTTGCACAGACCGGGCCGGACCGTGAACCATGAAAATATTAGGTTGAGCAAAAAGTTCTGGGAAATATTTAATCTAATAGTTACCAGAATTTGTATCGTATATAGGAGTACTAGTGGTATGTCTATAGGAGTTCAGGAATTTTGGCTCCAAAATGCCTATTGAGCAGTATGTTTTGCGTGTGTCGATCCGGCATTATTGGAGAAAAGGTCTGACGATTCTCAAAGCCGTCGATGAGTTTGCACATTTGGACGGCATCGAAATTCTTCCACACCCAGCCTACAGTCCAGACGTGGCTCCATCCGATTGTAGCCTCTTTCGATCAATGCAACACTTTTTCAAGGACCGTCTTTGAATACTTTAATGAAGTTGAGAAGCATGTCAAGAGTTTTTCGATTCCAAGGAGCTGCCATGGTACTTCCAGCAAATTCGGTATCTGGCAGAACGATGGCAGAAAGTCGTGGGCCATGATGGTCTCTACTTTGAAGAATAGTCCTTGTTGCTTTTAATGTTAATTTGCGCTTAACAACGCAACTTTCACAAATTTCCCAGAACTTTTTGCTCAACCTAGTACAAACGGGTCGCGTCGGGCACGGGCCGAACTTTTAGTTTTTCTACCGGCCCAGGCCTAATTATTTCTCTTTTGGACCTGGAAATTCCGGGAGTATGGATATTGATATAGTACGTATATATGTATGCAGATAGTATACGCTATATACATGCATATACATCCTTGTTCTTTTTAATGTTTCAAAATCCAACATGTATTTTAATGCATATGAATTTCATATTTTAACATCTTTTCAGTATGTAGAATATCAAATAAGAAGATTTTTAATTGATATCATTGTAAAATGCTGTCATGAAAAGAAATTAATTATTTGTTATTAGGTTTGTTTTGACAGTTATTCATACAACTCCACTTCACACATCTAAAACCATTACTGTTTTACAGTAATGGAGATATATATATAACCATTAAATAAACATTACCGACCACCAACAAAAACTGAAATTATGAATAAAATGACATTATATATATATATATGACCATTAAAAGTCTATACAAATTATCATCAAACATAAAAAAAATGAGCAGAAAAAGAAAAATGGATATTTGTAGAACTTAGACAGAATCTTCAGGTCCCAAATGCCTAAAGTTCACAAATAAAGTGTGTGGTTTCATCTTCATATTAGCCATAAAAAAGCTAAAGAATATGAATTTGGGACTGACACACACAGAAAACCGAGAAATAAACCCTTGAACACTAGTTAAGTTCAAAATCAAACAAGATTAAAAAGGATAGAGGAAAAAAAATTACCAAATTAAAATCCATACAGTTATAGCATTAGGTATAACAAATACGCTCATTACGCATTCTATTCTCATTTAAGATAGTATACTATTAGAAATTAATATAATATTGTCCTGAGTAGGCTAAAAATTAAATACAAGTTTGTCGTTAACTTTACTAAATATTAATGAATATGAATAAATTTAATATTAATTGATAAATAGATAAATATCTACCATTATACATATAAAAGTATCGAATCAACATCCATTATTAAATGTATATTAGCAACGTAGTTATAAATTAAATGCCCCATTTTTTAAAATTAACCATTGCGTATTATCCAGACAACGCCACCCTCCTCCATACTCTAACATCTACTCACCCAACCGTCCTATAATTTATTATTACTATTTAACAATTTTTAATTTTTTATAATTATTTTCTTGATATATATATATATATATATATATATATATATATATATATATATATATATATATATATTGTAATTTTATTTACGCATGTGTTAATTTGTTTTTTAAGATCATTTATGTACTATTTATATATTAAAGAATATATGAATTTTTTTTGCAAAAACATGATTTAATGCATTATAAATTAGTTTTTTAATATTATAGTTAATTAGATGAGAAGAACATAAACACTTTATTCTATATAAATGATTAAGGATTATATTACAATATACAGAATTTTGAAGACAAGATTTAAAATTAGTAAATGTATTAACTTTGAATTTAAATTCTTTACGTTTATCATATATAGATCAGTTATAGTTTTGTTTTCTTTTATTGAAATTTTAAGATCTAAAAAGTTAATTGTATTGTTAAATAGGAGGTTTTCTGTTAATTCTAAATTAGTAGGATAATCTACTTACTTACTGACACAGTGGTGCTACAATCCATGTAGGATTTTGACCTCCTTCAATATACTTCTCCAGACCTTCCGATCTCTGGCCTTTACTTTATAATTTATAATTTGGTTTTCTGCAAGATCTTTCTCTATCTCTTTTATCCAACTCTTCCTGGGCCTACCAATACTTCTTTTCCCAATTAAATTACCACAATAAATCTTCCTTGTGCTTCGCTCATCCCTCATCCTGATTAGATGGCCTAACCATTGCATTCTTCTTATTTTTATAGTATTTATTGGATAATCTACTGGAAATTGAAAAATATTAGTTTGATCAGTGGCAATTAAAATGATGTCATCAATATAACGATATAAATGTAGATTACTATTAGTAAAAGTATGTTCATAGTGATATAAGTACAAGTCTGATAATAAACTGGATGTACATCCACCTTGTGGTATACCGACGTTCTATAAATATAATGTGTTATCTTGCAAAATATAATTATTATGGATAATGAAATTTGTTAAAGATTTAAAATAAGTTATATCTATATTAAATGGTAAATCCAGTTTATGATGATACTTTTTAAATAATGCATTTATAATATTATGTAGTTCTAATAAATCTATATTATTAAAAAGATCTTTGAAATCATATGTCGTTATATTGTTTACACATTTAAGATTTTTCATAATATTGACTAGTTGGTAGCTATTTTTTATATAATGTGTATTATCAGTAGTTGTTGTCAGTATATATATTTGATTGAGATTTTTTAATAGAAGTTTATTGGCTATATTATTATATGTATTGCATCCAATAGTTACAGTCCTAAATTTAATTGGTTTCTTATGAAATTTGGGTATAAGAACTAAATAAGGATAATTAAAGTTAGTAGAGCAAATATTTAATAGTTTATAATAACTTTCAATTTTACGATTGCTTACTTTTACATTTTCATTAGTTTATTTTTTTAAAAATTATTAGAAGAAATACAGGATGTAAGAAGTTGATTATAATAAGATTTACATATGATTGCATACTTATTAGGATATATGTAATAACGTAGTTTTTTTTTTTTTTTTGTAATTTAGTAATTTGCTGGAAAAAGTGCTTTGTGTTAATAGTAATCAAATCGGAAATATTATATTTTAAAGCCTAAGTTAATTTTTCAATAACTAGTATTTTCCATTGATTAAAATATTCGATAGGTTTTTTGTATGAGATTGAAATTTCATAAATAAAAATATCTATATCATATGTAAACTGTTTTATAATAGATTTCACGTTAAATTTAGATGGAAGTCTATATTTAGTACCATAGCCCATTAGTTTTTTCAATTTAAAATCATTAACAATATTAAGATTCCCAGTGATTATATGTCCATGATCATTATTTATGTATTTTTTTAGAGCGGGGTCATTGCATTTACACGGAAAAGTACTTGCTACAGATGTATTTTTTGAAAATGTATTATAGTTAAAAATCTTTCTACCGATTGTATTCCGATATTTAAAGGTTTTTGATATTTGGAAATTATTAATAGGAAAATAACAGTTTTTATCATTAATTATAGAATTAATATTAATTTTATTAAATATTTGATTTGAAAAAGTTATTATCATTTGAGTATTCATGTTTTGAATTTTATGATTTTTTTGTAAATTAATGTTGAAAAGATTAACTCTAGTCATAATGAGATCAAAATAAATATCAGAGACATGTTTAGAGAAAGATTTACTGAGAAATACATTTAAATGTTGTACAATATGTTTCTTTTTAATAGCAAATATGTATTTTCGAATTAATAACCAGTTATAATTCTTTAAATACTAGTTACTTTGACGATTATTTATTTGTTTAGTGATATATTTTTTGGAAACTACAACTGCTAAAGAACACTCTCCTCGCTTTATCCGTGTTGTTTTACGATTTAAATTATGATTTAGAATAGGATAAATTGGAGAATAATCACTAGTATTATTTATAGATGAAAACACTTTAACAGGTCTATTAAATATTTCACTATTAAGTCCATATGGATAAATGGTGTTGTAATATTTCATATATGATGACTCCATATAAAGACGTTCTGATTTATTTTTTAGAATTTGTAGGATTTCAATTGTCGTATTTTTAAATTGATGTTTATGAAAATGCTGAATTTCAGCTGTAGACTGTACAATGCAAAAACCCTTGATGAGTTAAAAGTTTCTGACGCAGCACTTTATCTTATGCTCTAAGAATTTTAAATATGGAACTTAAAAATACTGATATCAAATTTTGAGTGACGTTATGCTATTTCTTAAAAAATATATTTGTATTTATTTCATCATTTTATTTTTGTTTTATTTATAATCGCATGTGCAAAAGTTATGTTCAACATGAAAAGCTGCATAAAATTTTATTCGCTGTTGCTTTATCATTTACATCTCTCATAAATTCAAAATATGAGTTTTAAAAGATATGATATAAAATTTAAGTGACGCCTTGATGTGACTTTAAAAGGTTTGTTTTAAAATTCAATTTAAATTATTTTTGACTTGGTTAAAATATTTTTTTACATCTACACAATACTTTTAATTTTCCAATTCACTGTTAAATATATCACTTTCATTGAATCTATACTATGCATTGAAATGTATTTATTTCAATAAATTGATTTATCTTTTGTATCATGCTATTCAAAATTGTGAGTAAGATTTATGTAAATGGTTTCTTTGCGTCATTGTGTCCAAACTACATGAAATGAATGAAAAAGGATAGTTTGACGCAAATAAACCATTTACATAAATCTTACTCACAATTTTGAATAGCGTGACACAAAAGATAAATCAATTTATTGAAATAAATACATTTCAATGCATAGTATAGATTCAATGAAAGTGATATATTTAACAGTGAATTGGAAAATTAAAAGTATTGTGTAGATGTAAAAAAATATTTTAACCAAGTCAAAAATAATTTAAATTGAATTTTAAAACAAACCTTTTAAAGTCACATCAAGGCGTCACTTAAATTTTATATCATATCTTTTAAAACTCATATTTTGAATTTATGAGAGATGTAAATGATAAAGCAACAGCGAATAAAATTTTATGCAGCTTTTCATGTTGAACATAACTTTTGCACATGCGATTATAAATAAAACAAAAATAAAATGATGAAATAAATACAAATATATTTTTTAAGAAATAGCATAACGTCACTCAAAATTTGATATCAGTATTTTTAAGTTCCATATTTAAAATTCTTAGAGCATAAGATAAAGTGCTGCGTCAGAAACTTTTAACTCATCAAGGGTTTTTGCATTGATATCATTACTTTTTTGAGGTTAGTGATAAAATTATTAAAAAAAAGATACTTATGGAATTTAATGCAGATTTAATTTTTACTATTTTATTACAATTTTCCTTATAGCAGTTTGTATATAAAAACAACTGGGTAAGTATAATCGCAGATTGCACAGAGGGTTTCATTTGATATTCCTTTAAAAACACTTTATCCTTAAATTAATAAATCCAAAATGTTAATTTATAATTATTAAATCCTTACATAGATGGTGCACCAATAGTTCCAATTTTCATGGGGCAGGGAACGCACTCTTTTAAACAAACCACCTTCCAATTGAAGTCATCAAAAACCAAGTTGCATAAGCCAGACCCCGTTGTGTTGTTTGACAAACAGCAGTCTCATGTCCCCTCCTTCCCCCCTTTTTCAAAATTTTTCAGACCAGTACCTAAGAATGGAACCGAAATAATTTTTTCTCTTCAGAAATTACGATAAAAAAATAGTATGCAGTACTCATAAATTTACTTTAATGCTATATAGGGTGATTATTAAGTTAATTATAACGTTTGAAATCTGTTGCATTGATGTCCGAAAGGTAGTTTCTGAGTTATGGAAGCTGGACCCATAAGGCGCCATAGAGGGGCGAAGCCCGCTAGTGTCTATCATAATTATATCTGCCATGTAGACTAATTGCGATATTTAATCAAAATAGTCCCCCCCCCCTCCTCATCCCCGGAAATATAACAAATACAAAATGTGTCTTTATAAACCTATCGTCAAATAGGTTTTTATTTCTTTTTCTCTAAAAAAAACATTATTTTTATATCCGTAACGTAAATAGCGGACGAAGCCCGCTAGTTCCTATCATAATATATATTTTTAATAATTTTATATAGTCTATAATAAAAATCAGACTTAAAATAGTCTAGTTCCATGAGTACTTGTAGTGTCAGTTACATGCTACGATTTTTGGATACCAGTATTTTAGAACGGGAAAATGTGACTCATTTTATCGGATATATCTTATTAATTGAATAAGGTGAAGCAAACTTTTTGAAAAAAAGGTGGCCAACAAGCATGGCAGTTATCAGCTGTGTGACTTTGTGCTAAAGTCCATTAATTTGATCTGCTTTAAAAAGATTACGGAAGATTGAATTATAGTAGAACCTGGATTAACCGAGCTTCGATTAATCGATGTTTCTGTTAACCGAGCCGATAACAAAGTCTGATTTTTTTTTTCCTTTTGAATGAACCTTAAAAATAACCACACTCTTTAGCTCACTGTCCGTGCTATGCAGGCCCTTCTGCCCCCAAAAGCACTCAACTCCAAAGAAACATTGGACCCTGAGAAGTCAATAGCAAACAATGCTTTGTTTCCAGTGGCTGTGTGAACTTTCGTAAATTTTTCAATTTGCATTTTAAAATTTACTACTGGTAGTTGATTTTCTTTTTAAATTTGTTAAGCTGTGAAACAGAACTTTACATATATTTATTTTTATTATTTAAAAAACGTTCTATATATTTTTTTAAAAGAGATGTTAAATTCGCAAGCACGGCGAGTTTTTACACACAGTTTCTATTAACCGAGATTTCCGATTCCGATTTACTAACAGTCCCAATTAGCTCGGATAATCGAGGCTGCTCTGTATAATTAAAAAATCAATGGCGATCTTACTGTAAACGGGTTTCCCTTTTACTGAGGGATTTCAAAACCGAATCAGCTGATGTTAGTTGCTGTTTCCGTGCTTGATTAAATAAGATTAGTTAAACATTTGAAAATTACCAAATATAAAAGGAACTAAGTCAACAGAGTCTTTGCTTTATGGTATTTTTTAACAACGCTATAAGAAAATGATTTTAAATAAGAGATTTTAAATATCAACGTTTTAAATCTGACATAATTTTCACCAAACTTTCCTTTCTCTTTGTAACATTCAACTGAAAATATTTTTATTATTAGAAATATAATATTATTATTTGCGCTACCTTAAAATTGGCAACTATAGTTAAAAATATCATCTCGAAATTTGAAATAAATCTCTCATATAAATATATTTTTTAATTTAAACTGTTTTGCAATATGTTTTGGAAACTGTTTTGGCCACTTTGGCCAATATGACGTAATTTCCTCCATTTACGACTTTTAACACATATCAATGAATTTATTATTTAAAAATTTTCTTTTTCTTTTAATATTCACGTGTAAATATAATTTTTATGACGTAATTTTCAATGTTTTCCTTCTTTTAATGCGTAATCAATTAATTCTAATTTGAAAATAATTGATTATTTTATAATTTTCTTTCATTTTAAGTAAGCATGTGTAAAAACAATTTTTATGACGTAATGTTTAATATTTTCCTGCTTTTAACACGTTATCATTTAATTCTAATTTAAAAGGATTTTTTTCTGTTTATAATAGTCACGTGTGAATAAATTTTTAATTTAAAGGATATATTATTCTTTGCGCTGTTTTAACAATGGGGAAGTTGCACTCACTCTAAATTATGCCTTCTTTTATGTTTAATTGATGAAGACGAACTTACATTCCTAGAAACTCAACTCGGAATCGTAAAAAAAATTTAAAATAACTAGTTATTGCAGTTTAAAACCCGTTAAAAGCAAAACAAAACCACGTGATCCGAAAACGGGACGGGATTGGTTTGACGTCACTACACATGAAACGCGGATTCTCCGTAGCGGTATGCATTGTGCATGCAAGCTATTTTCCATTGCTTTCTGTTTGTTATCTACTATAAACATCTTTTAAAGACTCATTTACACAAAATCAAATTAGAGTCAAAAGTATATTTTAACACATCCAAATATAACGTACTATTAATTTATACATTTGTATTAATTTTTATTTAGAAAAGTGCTGCAGTTGGTTGGATTCGAAAAATATGAAATTATACCTTCTGGAAATAGTTTTTTCTCCCCTCAAATTTATTTTAAGGGCATAAAAAATGCATTTCATGTGGGTAAAGATACAAGAAGCTAAAGCTAAAAGGCACATTTATTTTTAACTTACTCCTATTTACTTAAAAGAATAAAGAATGATAGTTTTATTAAAAAATAAATTGTAAGTAAAGTAAAATCGCCTTTATCTAATTCTTGAAATGTAATGTTTCCTTAATTCATTGTAATGCTTAATAATTCTTTATGTTATGAATAAAATTTCGTGTTATGCAGGTTATATTACAGATAAAAAATGAACTGGAATTTACTATGAAAAAATGAAATTTTGAACAATAACGCAGAAAACAAGAAAAAATTATTTGTTTAATACTGACTTATGGAATAAAAATTTTAAATTAGCTACTGTCGGTAATAAGTGCGTATCCATACACCAGAAACAAATTACTACAACATACGTGATATAAGTATTACCTTTTATTTAATTTTTTTTAATGAGCTTACTTAAAAATAAGTATTGAAGCGAAAAATTTCCCGTTATGTAAAATCCACTGCTTTTTTTACATTTGGTAGAAAATGTAAGCTTGTCAATTTATTTTAAAAAAAATACATGATCTTTGGTCTACTTCTGTTTTAATATATCGAAAGAGGAAAGAAAAGAAAAGCATTATTTAAACTATCATTTAGAATTTCTAAATTGATTTTTCAACGTATAATCATTGTTCAATCAATATGAAAGTGTTATTTTAATCAAGCATATTTCTTAAATATATTACACTCTTTATTTTTTTACTTATATTTTCTACTTTTTACTGTGTAAAATAATTGCAGCTTCACAACCATTTGATCTTTTTTGAACGACCGTAGTTTAGATTGTAAATAAATCCACTGTTGTTACAACTTGTAACGACAAAGAATATTCGACGACTTATCAACTGTGAAGGGCTAACGGGCAAAACTGTTAAAATTAATGTATTAATTTATAATTAACTTCTAAAAATATTAAGATGCTGTATTGTCACTGGAAGCATTACCTTTGTGCATAATTTTTATACTTCTTAATTTATCTAAAAGAGAGTGAAAGATCAAATACAAAATTCTAACCTCACATGCAAAAACCAAGTTAAGTTAAATAAAAAGTATAAAAATAATTTAATTACCATTTTAGGATTATTTGCTTACGAATAACTTTTGAATGCATGTAGTTTTTGTTTGTGTGTGTGGTTTGTTTGAAATGTAGTTTCTCAGAATGTCCTACTTAATATTTATCAGGTTCTAAACATGTTATATCAGTATTTTCCTCAATGCTCTAAACTTTCGTAAAAAAAAAAAAAAAAAAAAAAAAAGTATCATAAGGGCAACGTTAAGAGATGGTAACACTTTGCTATAATATCACAATAATTTCTAAATTCAACTCACAAATAAGACATGAATTTGCATGATTATTATGTTTTTAATTATTTGGAAGGCATGGACTGAGTATTAATTTAGCAATAAAAAATTAACATAAAGCGAAAGAATAAAGAAAGCGTTTATTAATCATGAATAAAAATTCAAACATATTATCATTCTTTCAATCTGAGGCATCCCCCGACTTACGTATTATGCGACATGTGTAGATTCGCAAGTATGTAATAAATCTCAAACATTACAATTGTGAACATACTAGCATGTTTTATAAACGTTTATAATTATTTTTTAATATTTATTATTTTATTACTTATACGTATATTAATTCCGTAATCCACAAAATATTTGTTATTTAAAAAGTGTCCTTTCAGTTTGCTTTTATATATTTTTTTCATACTACTTTATATCCGAGTAAGCACTGCTGTATTATTCTTCATTTACAAAATATTACTCTGTAAATATTATACACATAATAAATATTGCACTTTCTTACAAAATTATGCTTAAGCAATTTACAAATTCGACTTATGTAAAATTCAAGTTACGTAAAAGTTTACAGAACGCATTGCTTACGTAAGTCGGGTCGAGGGGTGCCTGAATTCCTCTCTTGGATATTTTAACTTCTGTTGAAATACTGTTAATTTATAACAAGAATAAAAAATAGAATTCATAAACTAAACAGTGAGTTGTAATCTGCACTTTTATAAAGCATAGAATTTTCAAACCCAAGTTCCCAAGGTCTGATGAAGTTCACAAAAATGATAGTATTTAAAAAAACTACTTGTTATTTTTTGCCCATTTGAAACATTTTTGAAGAATTGTTAAATTTTTTTGGGTACATTTAATTAAAAATTCTGTAAGGCTATCTTAAAGCTACCTCAGCAAATTGCTCTCTTTCTGAGTTTATCTGTTCTTTATTCAAAAATAGCTTATTTAACAACTGAAGAGATAAAACATTTAACGAAAGTAGGGCAAATTCTTATTTCAAACATAAAATACAAATGCGAAAAGTTTTTATAAATTGTCCCCCCCCCCCCCCGTCAGTAATGAAAGAAATACTATTTGAACCAGTTTGTGAAATCAATTATTGTGGAATATTAATATGAAAAAGAAAAGTACATTATTCTATAAAATACAATTGTAGTATAAACTTGTACAGATATTTTATTTCTACATGAAGATCTTGAAATGAAAATCCTTAGAAAAACGAGGGGGGGGGAAATCTCACTCGAATTCACAATATTATTTATTCAGTTCAAAAATTTATAATGCTTTTAGTTTATTCTACTAATCATTTTTAAGAAAAGAAAGAAATCATTCAGCGTAACGCAAGCTATCCCCATAGAAAAGTACAGGGGAAAATAGAGCAAAGATTTGTTTACATGTGCAGTGACGTCAAAACCGCTTTCGTCACGTGACGCGGCTTTTTCCCGCCAAGACAAAAACTGCATTTTTAAAGTTGATTTAATGGATTTTCCGAGTTTCAAAAAAACGTAAAAATGGTATCAAAATGCTCGTACTTTTCTACTCTATAAAATGCCAGTTAAACTGAAAAACGTGCAATTTCCCCATTGGCAACAATTTAAAATAACCTTTTCTAAAATATGTAAAAAATATCTCTGGAAATTCTGAAAATTTTAATTTAAAATTGAAATAAACCGTCAAAAAATTAGGCAAGTTAAAAATAATAAATGCACTCTGCAAACTTCGAGTTTCTATTGAATGATTAAATTGAATGGAAATGATTAAATTCCCATGTATATATTTTTTTTCCTACGATACTTTTTTAATGAGACAATTTTATCCAGATTTAACATTAAATATCTCTTAAAATAATTCTTCGATTTAAAAACTGTCTACTTCAACATTTTTATCAAACATTTCTCTATAATACTATGCAATTGCGTCAAAAGATGGCGACACCAGAATTCTGATATGCTTATTATGTAAACTGTAAATATTGCAAAGTTAAAATAAAAACAATTGTCTCAGGGTTATCAAACTTCATTGATATTTATAAATAAAACATTTCAACTAAATTATTTATTATAAAAGAATTATTACATCACAATAGCTTTTATGCAAGGAAAATAATAATTATAATAATAATAATATTATGGATGTCAGTGATTATATATTGATTGACCGTCATAATAATAAAAAATGATATTATAAAAAGAAGAGCTGAAATGAATTATTTTTTTACGTTTCTGATCGTGTGATTTATATTCAAATAATAATTATTAATGTATGTTTTTTGTAAAGTGATTGAAATTAAATATATTTATAAAATTTATGGTAATATTTTTATTGTTGAAAAATTGCCAAGAAATAATCATCATCAAATTGGCGTCATTATAATTGTAATTTTATTTAACTTAATAGCAATTTAAAAAATTACAAAGGAACTGAGAATAATGGTCAACTAGCAGACTTAAAAAAAAAAAAACACATTCACATGTGAAAACACGTACCAGGGAGTATCGAACTACCTATCTTAAGATCAGTAAACTATGGCCCTTAGCCACTCAGCCAGTGAGAAGACAAAATTTTTCTCCCCAAAAGTGGTTAAAAAGAAAGCATGCGTATGAATACAGTGTCATGCATTTTCGGGGAAGCGACTCAAGAGTGAAAGGTTCCATTCTCTCATTGGTTGATCAGAAACCGGTCTTGGCTTGCTTCGCAGTGATAATTTGGCGATGAAATGCAAGCACTTTGAGAAATACCGTACCTAGTTAATTCATGCTATTTTGGTGAGAGTTTTCTGTGGACGATGTTGTCCAGTGGTTAACGCGCTTGTCTAGCAAACTTAAGTAGGCGAGTTCTATCCTCTCTGTTGCATTTGTGTTTTGTTTCGATTTTTATTAAGTTAGTTAATAAAGATTTGTAGACTTCTATTATCAGTTCATTTCCAATTTTTTTAATTGTCAATTAGATAATTAAATAAAATTTTGATTAAATTAAGTTTTAATTGTTATTAAATTAAATAAAATTGAAATTTAATTTTTATTAAATAAAATAAAATTTAGCTTTAAATAAATTTCGAAATTCATATAAGCTATTTTTTTATGAATTAAAGTGAGCATTTATTGTAATTCAATAATGATATCTCCTAAATTTACATTATTTTTTTCCCTTATAACTTTAGTATCAGATAAATATTAAATTAGTAAAATTAATTTATCAAAGTTTTCTTTTAAAATTAATTAGCATTTTTCATACAGAAAAACTTTATTACTTTATTATCAAATGCTTTGTAATTTTTTATTATGTATAAAATACTGTTAATGTAATTAATTTTTAAAACTCATATTACTTAAAAGCTATTTATTTCAATTCCTTAAAATGAATATTTTTGAAAATATAATGTTATTTCTTACACTTATATAAAATATTTTTATTTTTATGTTATATTATTTAACAATATATCTGAATACATAACTATATTCAGATTATTTTATTTGAAAGTAAAATTTTATTAATTTATGAATTTATATTAATAATATTAATAACTTAATAAGTAATTAATTATTTAAATCAATTTGTAATAGTTAATTGTTAAGTACATTTTATTAAAATTTGCTAAAAAATTTTTAATTGTTTTTATTAAAAAATTCTAATAAACTACTTTTTAAAACAATATATATTATATATATATATATATATATATTATTTGAAAACTCAGTCAAAAACATAAATTATTTTTATTAAAAAAATTATCATAAATTATTCCTTAACTATTACCACCCTAAATATTTGAAAACTAAGTTAAAGGCATTAGTCCAAGTAATCATTAACTAGAAATATTTAATGCAACAAAATACATTATAAAAACTTCTTATAGTTTTTGGTAGTTATTGCTCAGATATTATTGTTTTTGGTTCCAACTTTTTTTTCTTCTTTTGAGTGAGTAAAAAAAAAAAAAAAAAAAAAAAAAAGTCATTATTATTTTATTTTTTCATTATATTTCACTACAAGTGTGACCTATAATTTATTTTAGCTTGACCTTTTGCATTCACTATCTAACTATCTAAGAAATACTTTATTTTTTGATTTTTTGCCCTGTTTGTTATTTTGCAGTAATAATAAATAGATAATAATATTGCAAATTACTATACGGGCAAGGTAGAATTTAGATGATCTAAATTCCTTTCTGACAATTTAGATTATTTGAGTACTAGTTTGGCCATTTAATTATTTATATTTACGCACACAAAGTGCCATGAAAAAAAAAAAATGGATAAAATTTGACCGAGTATTTTTATTAATTGTTTTATATAGTTTTTTATTTTTAAAAAACACATCAGCTATCAAGGAAGGGGAGGGGGTGCTTGAGTTTACTGTTGCTTTGCACACATAACTATAGTCAAAACCAGGGACCCGGAGCCGGAGCGCTCCGGAGCTGTGTTTTCTCTGGAGCTGGAGCAGCAGCTGGAGCTCTAAATTTCCCCCAGCTCCAGGGCTCCTTTAGTTTTTAATATTCTTTTAAATCTTTTTTTTTTTTTTCAGTCTTTTAAATTTTTAGGCTCAAAATATTTTAATTACAGTAGAAGATCTTTATAGCGCGATTCTATATAATGCAATTCTCCATATAACGCACAACTTCTCAGATGTAAACAATGAATTTTGCAGGTAAGAAGCACCTGAAATCCCACACCGTAAAAATTGCTACTCTCTAGAAAACTACATTTGATACATTAATTCAACTTTATCTCCTTAATTCAAAACTTTTTAATGAAAAAAAAAATTGCTATTATTACAATAAATATTATATTTTTGGAAATGAGTAATATAATGAATGATTGGGTCCAGGTATAGTTGGACCATGTTTATAAAATAAACAATATAAAATGATCATTTAATGCAAAAATTTATAATTTGGATAATTCCTGGTGACAAGAAGTGCAGTATAAAGATACTCTAATGTATTTTGGTATCTTTCAGATTTATATGGTCGTGTTTATAAGGTAAATTTAATGAGGTGTGAAATGTGATCCATATAATGCAAAATTCTATATAACGCACAACCTTGCGTTTTTAGGTTTGCGTTATAAAGATCTTCTACTGTACATCATTATTCAGTATTTTAATTATATCATTTTTTAGGTTTTTATTATTATTATTAGAGAAGGAAACCTTCTCAAAACATGGTAACACTACTTTACTTCTACTTTCTACTTGAACTAAGTGACAACACTATTCGAAAACAAATATGGCCGCCTGTTGTTTACATGTGTAGTTGTACAATTTTGGCTGTTTGAAAAGTGTAGAAGAAATTTAAGATTTTTGTGTTTAAAATTCCACCAAACTTTCTATTTTAAAAGCAAAAGCTAAAAGATGTCATACTTTCTGAACAAGCATTTGAAGTTTGATGAGAAGAAAAATGCATTTTGTCAGATCTTTAATGAGGTAGAAAGTATTTGTGAGCAAAAAATTAAACGTGTAAATTAAAATCTGCAACTCAAAAGCGCGAAGTCGGAGCCGAGTTGGAGCCGGAGCCGGAGCTGGAGCCACAGTATTTTCTCTAGGAGCGGAGCTGGAGCTGGAGCATCAAAAATTGTTCGGCTCCGGGTCACTGGTCAAAACACATAGGTAATTAAATGCAGTTGCGTAGCCAGGATATTATTTCGGGGGGGGGGGGGGGCAATCCCCTAAGCTTCTGTCCTCCTGATGCAAAGCTATAAATAAAAAAATATTAAATTTTACATTTCGTATAAATATCAATTTTATACTTTTAAAATATGGGATTTTTTTTTTTTTTTTTTTTTTTTTTTTTTTTTTTTTTTTTTTTTAAGTTTAAATTTACATACACCTGTATATACAAAAGGAATATATGTAATGAGTAATTTAAAAGTAAGTTACAAAATAATAAGTCTAAAATATTTAAATTGGTTACTTTTTTAAAAGAAAGTCAGTTTTATCAATTTTTTGCAGGGAAAAAAGGATATTTTAAAAAATACCATATCATTGTTATCTGTGAATCACTTTATATGAGAAATGAATTAAAATTCTTTACATGTCGTAAAGAAAATTTAATATGATTGCAACTTAATACTTGAAATAATCTCAAGTGACACTTGGCGATTAGTTTTGGTGGTGAAATGCTATGTGCCTTCTGATTTGTTAGTTAGAATTGTCTACCACTGCTCAATTATCAGGACTTGTAACCTTGAGAATTAATCGCGAGATTCTTGTTTCTTCTCAACCAATGGGAGAATGGAACCTTTCACCCTTGAGTCTCTTCCATTTTCGGTGAAATTTCCATAGAATGGCGAAGAAATATAGTCCGATTTTTCATGCGCATTATAAAACGAACAAGAGTCTTGCTGGAAACAAGTAAATTGTTATTTGGTTCATCTGATGAAACATATTTATTTGATTTTTAAAAAATCGCCCGTGTCATTTTCGAGAGAAAAAAAAATCGAATTATTTAACGAACGAGAGTTTTCACAGAAAAAAGAAAAGTGTTATTCACCTCGCCTTAATCACATTTATATTATGTATCAATTTAAAAATAATCGTTAGAACCGTTTACGAGATTTTCAAATTAGGAACTTCCTCGATAGCATACCAACGTTTTCACTTTTAAAATGGCTATTTAGATCTCAAAATATACTGCACGTAGAAATGTAAAAATTTCAGTATACGATTAGATTGCAGATATAAGACTGTTCTAGAAAATTCAGAACAATAAGACATATATCTGCTGAGTTATTAAAAGGCGGCTTTTCGCGTTTTCTTTGATGTCGAGTTAGCTGTATATATGAGTTCCGCCATCTACGAATTCTATGATACGATACGATACGATTTTAACGATACGATACGATACGATTTTAGGCTTAAGGCTGCGTCACTCGAATACTACCGTCTTCCATGATATTTTTTGCTTTGTTTTTGTTAGAGTCTGAACGATGTTGATTGATTCGTTGATGTATTGGACCAGGTGTTTCACCTATATATTTCAAGTTACATAAGTTGCACTTTATACAATAAATTACATTAAAGGCTTTACAAAAATTTGAAAAATTAGGATCTGAGACAATTTGGGACTGAGAAGCGTATGGACAAGTCTTGCATCTAGCGCCTAAACACTTGCAAAAAAATAATGGACGAGGAGGAGAGTGTAAATGGTCACTGGATGACGATCCAGGAACAACCCTATTATTGTTCCTGTACCGGGCACTACACTGCATAGATGCAGAGTGTATCTTGCCAGGATCGAGATTTTTACCAAGAACTGCCATTTTTTATAAATTTTTTGATACATAGAAAATGCAATAATTGCAAAAATTATATAAGTAAAATAAAATAAAAATCAATAATAAAAGAAATTTAGTAATCTCGATCAATATAATTTAATAATATTAAAATGTCTTGAGTATGAAATATAACCATAATAATGATAACCCGCAGTGCAAAACTGCGGAACGGGATTTCAGACGCCGCACTGCGACTTTTTGCGCCACTTTGTGATGTATATTTTGATTTTTAATTAATATATCGGCTAATTAACAAAAAATGAAAAATCTGATCTCAGGTGCGTCAGAACCTTTTTGTCTATCCCCGCCCAAATTTTGAGACATCTACGTGTGGTAAATATCACTAGCCATCCCGGAACCTCAAACATCTTTCTTTAATTTTACACTGAAAAATAAATTCCGGTAAAAAAAACGGAAAAGGTACTGTCAGCAGTGTTGCTGTAACAGAAATTCAGTTTTATGACTTTTCCGTTTTACAAACTGAAATGTTCCGTTTTGGAAACTGAAATGTTTTATTTTACAGACTAAAATTTTCCGTTTCTCAAACTATTTTCAGTTTCAAGCATGGTAATTTTCCGTTTTAGAAACTGACACTTTCAAATTCCCCTCACTAGCGCAAAACCTATTGGCGTATAATGGATTCGTATTATTAAAATCAGTTAATAATTATTTTTAACATTTTTTCTGCGTACTTTTCAGGATGTCTTTTTTCAGTTGCCGTGTCTCTAAAATAATTTATAATTTAATTTGCTTTAAAGTTTAAACAGATGTAAACAGGGTAAGATTTTAACACTTCAAATAAAATTATATGTGTGTATATATATATATATATATATATATGTGTGTGTGTGTGTGTGATAATAAAAATTTTCGCTTCTTTTTCTTAGTAAAACTATTCCAAATTCTTCATATTTTTCCTTTTTTACCTATCTTTAATAATATCTTAATATCTTTTGTCTTTTATTTCATGCATTTAAAGTTGCGTATTCTTTTATTATTCTAAAAACCATAATTCATTCGCCTAATCTTATAAAAATTACTTTTTCATTTTATTCTAAAACTAAATTCTCTTTCATTCGAATGTTTTAATATCATTTATTCTTTCGTGTTCTATACCCACAATTCCATGCGTCCGCCAGCGCTATTTGCGCTTTTATTCTGACGCCGTATAAAGAGTTCTTTATCGACGTCATCCTTTCCCATCGAATCGTAATTTGTTCTATGTCCCATCCTCCCCCTCCTCTCTTCTAGCATTGGTCTGTTACTGTTCTGTAACCGTCCGCGCGTTGTTGTTCGGAGTGCAAATATCGTTACATCGGCGATGGAGAGAAGATTTTACGTTTTTCTGGTTGTCTAATTAAGCTGCGTCGCTTGGAGTGAACGTACGAATGTGTAGATCCTATTCTTATAACATCTAAAGTCTTATGAAGTGATGATCGATTTTTGTGAGTGGATGGAATAACTACTGGAAGTGTTTTACTATGTTTTGTCAATAAAACCAGTTTAAAAAACAGACGATGACTCTCTATATTCATTACGTAAGGGAAATTATCAATGTGTTTCGAGCCTGTCTTTCTCGCCACCCTGACTGCAATCCGGTATTTTTATTATAACGGATGGATGGTTTTGATTGCTCTACTACATTTTATGTCGAGGTGTACTGGTGTCGCCTAAATATCTGAAAGTCGGTAGCAAAATGCTACATATATATATTAGAAATATTTAAACACCAAAAAGAATAAAAAGCGATTACGTAAGAAAATGAAAACAGAAAAAAAGTTGAAGATATTAATTCCCTAAGGGCATAGACTTAGACTTAGAGATGGGCGGGGGGAGGGGGGTCAAGGAACCAAGTACTGCGATCAGAGGTCTACTGTACTAACCCCAGACAGTAGTCCTAAAAAAGGCCAGTAGCTGAAGCAAAGTTCAGCAGACATCTCAAAGGAATGTCATAAAGCTCCCAGGACCAGGGCCTGACTTATGCAGCTGTTCCAGGCCCCCATGAGATTAATCAGGATTTTCATTAAAAGGTGCCAAATGATTACAATTAGCCATAAGTGATCAAAATTCATATATTTTCAAACATTTAGGAAGGTAGTGCGCCCCCCCCCCTTCCCCTCTCTGCTTCAAGTATCTCCTTCATCCACGCAAAAAACAAACAATATCATTTGAAAATAAATGTTTAAAATTTGATTATAACAACTTAGTATTCTATTGTTTTCAAAAGAAGTTCTTTAGTAAAGTTTTCCTCGTAACATCGCAAGTTAAAGCCATTAATCATGGCCAAATTGGAGAATTTTCTTTTAGACATAATGTACGTAGATAAGCAAAGTAAAAGTTTGGAAAGAAATATTCGTGTCAACCAATCTATCATTTTTACTACTATTATCATACTAATGTCTTTTCTTAAAGTTGTGACAATCTTTTTGTGATACCCTGTATCCAGATGTCAGCAGTACCGGGTACAAAATTTATGCATACAAACAATACATGAAGTTTAGTACTAGCCACTTCCACATTATTCACAAAAAAATTCAATAGATTGATAGAATGGGGGCCCCTCGATAGCCTAAGTCGGGCCCTACCCAGGGCTCAATTAAATGGCGACCAAGGTGTTCAAACCTGTGGGCAGAAAACCCCTCGCACTCACAAAGAACATGCACAGCTGTTTCTTCCTTATAAAGGCAATGCCTACATGTTGGATCATTCTTTACACCAATAACAGTAAGGTGCATCTTCAAAGGGCAATGCCCTGTTAAAAAGACCAATGGCTTTCCTAATGCCATTCCTATTGAGCATTAAAAGTTCCTTATGCCTAACACTAGGACAACCACAGTTAAATTCATTTGCTTGCCGCTGTCCTTTAATGTTACGCCAGTCTACATATTGCTTCTCTCTAAGATCTTAAAGACAGTAGTCCTAATAAGATTACTAGATATCACAATAGCTCGCTCAGGACCAACAAAAGAGGTAGCAGATCCTTCCTTGGTAATTCATCAGCCAACTCATTACCACAAATACCTGAATACCCAGTAGAGAGTAGCCCTGTTGCCAGTTGGCAGAGTAAAGTATAACAATCCCAAACTATATGGGAAGTTATAACATGTTTACTTAAAGCAAGTAATGCTGCTTGACTATCAGAACAAATGTGTATACATCTATTTCTATGGCCAATGTCTAAACAGATACAGATGCCACATAATAATGGCAAAGACTTCAGCCTGAAAAACAGTAGAGTAAATGCTACTTTATACCATTATCAGGGCAACAGACAGACACCAGCGTTTTTTTTCGCCTTCAAACCATCTGTATATCAAATAGAGCACTTCCTACCAATATGAGTAGGAACCGAACTCCAATCATCCCATGCGGGCAGAAGAATTTGATAAGCTTTATCAAAGGCATACTTCACAAGCATTCCATCACTAGGCATGCCAAAGAGAGGATACCTAAGAATCTCAAGATCGAAGTATTTCCAAGACAAGTAGTCTGAATAAGCTTTCCAATGGTCTAAGTATTTAAGCCTCCTCATGCATATGATAGCTTCAACTTCTATAGACATAAAGAGAGGATGATGCATCCCAAGCAAAAGCTCAAGAGAAGCCATAGGAGTGACCCTGACACAGCCTTTCATAACAATACAAACCATATGCTTGTTTAATTCTGTTTTGGCTGAATCAGGCTTTGTTCTAGACAACCACACAATGGAATCATAGGTAATTATAGGACAAACGATTATCCTATAAATCCAAAGGATAGTCTTGGGACTTAAATCCTAGGTTCTGTCAACACCACTTCTGCAAGTCCAAAAGACTTTTTTTGCCTTGTTTAGACAAAACTCAAAGTACTTCTTCCAACTAAGTTTAGAGTCAAAATAGATGCCAAGATACTTGACATCTTCAGAGCACGTGAGTGCCTGACTTAACGAAACAATATTTTGCACTACAAGATTTTTCATATTTGTGAACAAACTGTTTTTATAAATTTGCCTCTAACAATGACGGCAACATCAGCAGCATAGCTAATGCAAGACAAGCCTGAAGAAGTTATGTCATTCAAAAGTGAATCAACAACTAGGCACCAAAGGAAAAGTGAAAGAACACCCCCCCCCCCCCTGTGGGCATCCAGCATTCGCATGGACAGTGTAATTATTGCCACTAAGAGAAGCGTTAATGTACCTAAAAGATAACAGAACCCTGATCTAGTTAACGATAGCATCAACAACGCTCTAGAGTTGAGTTCTAAAGAAGTTCGCTAACACAACTTCTTTAGAGCTCAAAGTCTTTTCCAAAATGAATGAAAGACTATACAGAGCAGTGTCCATAGATCTGCCAGGCTGATAGGCATGCTGACTGTGTGAAAGTGGAAAAGCGTTCAGCACAGTTTCCCTAATATACATATCAATAAGTTTCTCCAGCGTCTAACAGAAAAGATGTGAGACTAATAGGTCTGAAAGATTTAGCCTCATAATAGTTATCTTTCCCTGCTTTCAGAATAAAGATAACCGTAGTATGCCTCCAAGCACTTGGAATATGTCCACAGACAATACATGTCCTGAAAATTCTACAAAGTACAGAAGCAAGGAGCTTAAACAATGCATAAAAATTCAAAAACACCCTAAACGTCGTACAAAAAATAATTTTTTGAAAGGGTTGATATTCATATTTTTTAAAATGGACTACACCATCGTAGCGAAGAGAGAGTATTTTTCATTTTCTCATATTTCGAACTGCGAAAGATGTGGGGGCACACAAAAATGACGTTTCGAAATCAATTTTTTTTAGAGTTAATATTTTTAAACGAGTTACACCAGAGGCGGATTAATCACTACTCGGGCCCCTAGGCTTGAGTTTTCTGCGGGCCCCGTCCTCTTCTTCGCGATAGAAGGAGAATATAGACCAGATGATTCAAAATACATGTCTGCTCAATTATCTCATAAACCACTGATGAAGTGAAGGAAACGTACTTCCAATTACAAAAAGTATAGAAATTAATCAAAGTTTTTAGATATGGCATTTGTTTTACCTAGTAAAATTCTAAATTTAATTTTGGTACAGTCTCTGGGTCTCATAGGTTATATTTAGAAAAATGTTTTTTGTCTAAGAGGAACAAAACAAAAAATAAATAAATAACTATTCTTTTACAAACAAAACTTACCAAATTAGTAAATTTATGTAATTTCAGTGTTTTCTAGCACTACAAACGGAAGAAGTATTATTTAGTACAGGTAAACGGCAAACATTGAAATTTCATAAAATTCAAAATATTATAATTTGGTCGTAATGCGATATTTTTTTTAATGCTCTTGATAGATGGAAGACAACATTCTTTTAGGACCCAGGGGGAGGGGGCATACTTGTCTTGAAATTCCTAAAATTTCTGAAAAATGAGAAAACGTCCTAAACTGTCCTAAAATATGATAACTTGTGATGAAATTTCGCGAGTTTGTACTATAGCAATAACAGTCATGATTTTTCCGCGAATATATATATATATATATATATATAACTATTATATAATATTACAATTCATCATCTTTTATATGTATATATTCCCGCTCAATCCCGCGAATCATTTATTTTTGCAAAATTCCACAAAATCAGTATTTTGTAATTAATAAGTGCATAGGAGAGAAAAAAATATGAACCAGAAAATAGGGAAACATTTGTCATATGATGATTAAATAAACGGTCAAGTGCGAGTATTACTCGCGCTCATAGGGTTCCATACAATAAATATATGAATTTCGAATTGTATTATTAAAACAATAGTTATTAAAGAAAAATAAGACTTCGTAAAATCTATACAACGTAGGTTTTGGTAAGCTGTATATATACTAGAAAAGTATGAATGGGTATACCGTAAAAGTTCAAAGAGATAAGAAGCCTAAATAATATCAAATATTGCTATTCTGTATAAATCTTATTTAAATCTTATCCTAATCTGTTCATGATGAATTTAATTCGGTACTGACAAGAAAAGTAGTGCATATTTAAACTTCATTTGGCATTTCATAAAACTAAATTCAGCGTCGTAATAATCTTTTCTTTTTACAGTGTATCTAAAACAAAACACTTGTTCAAAGTTTAAACTTGGCATTTTGCTAAATTTCGAAAGAAGGTAGCAAAGTACAACGCCGCTTTGGTCTGTGCAGCGTTTTTCCAAACAGGTTTTTAGTTAACATTTAAAGACACAATAGGTGTATTGAGAGAGCCACTCAATGCAAACTAGTCCCGAATCCAATAGTATTTATGTGATTAAATCTCATAAAATTAATCTGTTTATAACAATTTGACGTTTATTGCGTTTATACTGCTACTGGGCATTGCATTACACAAATATATCCCTAAAATTTGTTATCTAGGCTTTAAAAGTGATGGAGCATAGAGTACGCCATCCCTGTCATTATGTATGTCCAAACCGTCCGTGTCTTTAACGGTTAATATCTCGGCTAATTACCGACGATTTTTTATGAAATTCATGATCAACAGTGCTTTTATACTTCTGCTACGATAGGTATCTCCAGCACTGCTCAAACGTTTTGCTGAATGCCCGAAAATCAAAATTTGTGTGTAACGGAAAAATGAGATTTTCTCAAAAACTATGTGACCTATGGCAATCGCTATAGTTTTCCTGCAAGGTTTAAACTAACGTCTACTACCTCTAATTTTTTCAGAATTTTAGTTTCAGTAGATTCGGCATTAGATGGGAGGGGGGGGGGGCATATTTTTGCACTACATTTTCGACCATAACTTTGAAAATATAATACCGAAAATTAAAAGAAATGTATTTTTGAGTTCAGAGTTACGAGAGCTTTCACACGATACCCCACACTCTATATAAAGAAAGATTTCTTTTTTCAAGTAACTTAATTAGCCCCTATACATTTTTCCTAAATGAGTTTATGAATATTTATTAATCTGTAAATATGTGGGTCAATAATCTTTATTATTTCCCCCAATTTGAACTTTCTACGTTCCATAGTTTACGAGTAAAGTGGCTGTGACAGACAGACACAGGAGTGATCTTATAATGGTTCCGTTTTTACTTTTTAAGTACGGAACCCTAAAAAAAACAAAAACTGGTGAATTTCGTCAAGTGGTCACAGGAAAAGAATCGGGAATTTATCAGCCGGACAGGAAGGAAAATCATCGCGAATTTCGTTAATCGGTTGTTCAGTGATTTCCGAGGAGTCGAAAAAAATCATGTTGACGATATATTTCGTCAAACGATTCATGAATAAAATCGCCAATTCCGGCCAATCATTCGAGCAAAAAATCGTGACTTTCGTCAAACAAATGTGGAAAAACTCGCGAATTTCGTCAAGAGGTCGCGTGGCGAGAATTTTATCAATCGAGAAAAAATTGCGAATTATCGCGGAATAAAATCGCGAATTTCGTCGAACGATTGCGGAAAAAATATCGCACTTTCGTCAAAAGGTCGCGTAAAAGAATCGCAAATTTCGCCGAACAAGTGCAGAAATTAATCACGAATTTCGTGAAACGATTGTGAACGAAAATCTCAAATTTCCTCAAACGATCGCGGAAAAAAATCGCGAATTTCAGCAAACGAACACGAGACAAATCGCGTATTTCAGCAAACTATTGCAGAAAAAACGCGAATTTCCGCAAACGATCGAAGAAAAAAAACGCGAATTTCCGCAAACGATCGAAGAAAAAAAACGCGAATTTCGGCAATCGATCACGGGAAAAAATCGAGAATTGCGGCAAATGATGGAAGAAAAAACGCTAATTTCTGTAAACGATCGGGAAAAAATTGCGAATTTCGGCAAACTATCGCGGAGAAAAAACGTACAAAGCAAAAGATCGCAGAAGAAATTGCAAATTTCGTCAATCGATCGCGGAAAAAATCGCGAATTTCGGCAAACGGTCAAATAAAAAATCGCGAATTTCGGCAAAGGATGGCTGGAAAAAACGGAAAATTCGCCCAAACGATCGCAGAAAAAAATCGCAAATTTCAGCAAACGATCGAAGAATAAAAACGTGAATTTCGGCAAACGATCGCGAAAAAAATTGCAAATTTCGGCAATTGATCTCGGAAAAAATCGCGAATTTCGGCAATCGATTGCGGAAAAAATCGCGAATTTCGGCAATCGATTGCGAAAAAAAATCGCGAATTTCGGCAAACGATCGAAGAAAAAATCGCGGATTTCTCAAACGATCGCGGAAAAGATTCACGAATTTCTGCAAACGGTCGCGGAAAAAAGTAGTATGCTGGTTAACTGTCCTGAAGTATCGAAAAAAGTATGTCTTGAAATATCACCTAGGACCAGTATACTACCCCTGCGAGGATCATATAAAGTATAAATTTCATATTTTAATATGTATACTGGCCCTTTTAAAACAAATGCCATATCTAAAGTCTGTACTTATACTTTTCGCAGTTGGAAGCACGTTTCTATCATCAGCGGTCTAACTTCTTGGCATTTTATGCATTAATTATAGCAGCACTCACGCAATTTTAACACACAGAATTTTTTTTTCAAATACAATCAAATCATATTTAGCATATCCCAAAACATGTAAATTTCTGTCTAGCTTTAAATGCAGGAGGGGTTGGGGTGAGGTCGGGTGACTGACCATGGTGCTAAAATGTAAGGAGTTATGATTAGACAAATGTTTGATTAAAATTTAAAAGCTTCTTTAAAATATATTCGTAGAGGTGCTGTCAAAATTTTCCCTAGGCCGATGTGGGTACTAATCTCCTTTGGGTAAATCTTTCCAAAACTGAAAGCTGAAAAATTTCAAGAATTTAATACTTTCTTCTTATGAATAGAGAAGAAATTAAAATGGAGTAGCGATTGGACAACAATCTATATCAATTAATAATTTTCAAGATTCAATAAATGAGTGAAACAAAAAATACTGCGCATTTTTTTTTTTTTTTTTTTTTTTTTTTTTGCGTTAAGTGTTAGCTCAACATAAAAAAAAAGAAAAAAAAAACCCTTGGAAAAAAAATCTTAGCACAGGGGCTCCTTTCCTTCTGGGCCCCTAGGCCCAGAAGGAAATCAGCCCATTAGGCTGAATAGGCCCATTACGCCTATTCAGCCTAATGGGTAATCCGCCTCTGAAGCAGTGTTTACAATGTCACCTCTAATCCTGATTCAATCCACGCCGATACCATCATTGTATTGTATTTCAAGCCAGTTTGAAGATTAAACTAGTCTAGGTCATTTTCACCCCTGCTAGCTCCTAGAGCAGTAATTAGAGGTCTGCACGGGCCGGAATTTCCAGGCCCGGGCCCGGCCCGGTGTAAAAATTGAAAGTTCGGCCCGAGCCCGGCCCGGCCCGTTTGCAATTTACAGTTCTCGGCCCGGTCCGGCCCGTACAAAAATCACTGAAAACAGGCCCGGCCTGGCCCGGGCGACACAATTTCTACAAAAAAAAAATCCGTTTTTTCTCAACATACAATTAAGATTCTTTTAATGAATACTACATACATATTTATGGGAACATTTTACAGTATATTTTAGATTACTATGATGTTCACAAAACAGAAAACACACAATAGTAAACATTAACGATTACTTGCAGTGTTTTAGTCATCGTGTCTACAGACATTTCAAAATTCAAATAACGATTCATTAAAAAATTAATATAGTTCAGAATAACAGATTAAAAACATGATAACTTTTGAAGCTGTATAATAAAAAGTAGATTTGTGAAAATATTTTTCTCATTTTTAAAGCTTTTCTCAAATCCAAAGGAGCTGCATTTCGACACACTTATGAATTAATTTCTTTTCGGAAACGCGCAAGATTGGCAGGTATTCTTATTCAGAAGCTATGTAAATGTCGGGTTTTTTTTTTTCATAGTTAAAAGCAATATATCTTTCTGAAAATACGGCCAAAGTTAGCGTTTTGAATCGAATTTTCGGAAACGATAGCACAGGAAAGGAGAAGAACGTACAGTCACGTGACAAGAATCTCTGTTATCTCTATTAGTAATTTATCAAATATGGAAAAAGCTATTCGTTTCCAAATGCCTTCAATAGTCAGGCCTGTCAATTTTATGCCTTTATAGTTAAAAATGAGTCAGAAAATGTGTCTGAAAGTTTCGCATTGTTGAGCAGTGAATGTGAGAACCACCTTAAGGTATATTTCCAAAGATACTGTTAAGAGAAGTTCATTATCTCTACTAATACTACAAAACATAATGACTGTCCTACACATCCTGAGATCGATTAAGACCAGTTCCGTCCTGCACGAGTCTGCTGAAAAAAATTAAACTCGGAATCAGACATCTTGTAACTGTACGATGCCGATCTCTTCGACGGACATGTTACATTTCTATATTGATGTTGTTAAACTCGCATCGGCTCATGAAGCTCGTTTATATGTCTCGTGAAAATCATATTCATTGAAAATGGCTCGTATTTTATCTGCTTCGCTTGAATTCTTATATCGGGCCGAAAGGCCCGATTAATTTTTTTATCGGCCCGGCCCTGCAGGCCCGTTCAATCTTTTCGCCGGCCCGGCCCGTTTATTTTGTCTGTCGGCCCGGCCCGGCCCGTTGAAATAATTGTCCTAATTCTGCCGGCCCGGCCCGTTTGAAAATTCTCCTTCATTTCGCCGGCCCGGCCCGCGGGCCGGGCCGGGTACGGGCCTCGGGCCAAGCCCGGGCCCGTGCAGACCTCTAGCAGTAATCCAGCATTTACACATGATTCCTTTCGGGTAAACAAACAGCGCCTGTTCACTCGTTTTAGCGTGTTATTGTTTCCACCGTTTGAGAGTTTTGTCAATGCTTTTTTTTTTCTTTTTTCGCTATTTACTGTTTTTTTACAACTTTATCAAGTTTTTTGATTTTTTACCGATTTTTAATAAGATTTTCAATACGATTCTTGGCGGGGTTTTATTCGTTCTGCTGCGATTTTTTACATTCGTTAAGAAAAAAAATCAGTTTTAAACTTTTAGCCTAATATTAGTAAATTTTGTCCACCACGACTTTGGAAGTTTTTGTAATTTTCAATGCAATTTTTAGCCCCCCCCCCATTTTTTTCTTTCTGCGATGATTTTTTGATGACCACAAAAGGAATTCTCTTTTAAACATTTAGCATAATAAATTAAATTTTGTCTACCGCGATTTTCAATACGATTTTTTGCGTTGTTGCGCCATTTTTTTTTTTTATATTCAAAAACGAATTCTTGTTAGAATATTTTAGCTCTCACTGTAGTAAATTTCAAAGTAACTGTAGTAAATTTCACTGTAGTAAAATTAAAGGGTTTTTTTTTTTTTTTTTTTTTTTTTTTTTTCTCGATGATTTTTCAACATTAATAATAAGGAATCCGGTTTTAATCTTTAAGTTTAATTAAAAGAAAAAAAAATGTTCTCTTTTCAATAAAGTTTATTCGCAATTACGTATTTGCGGCGATTATATTTTTATTTATTTATTTATTTATTTTATGTTCGCAAGAGTAATTTGGTTTCAAGATTATTTTCTATATTGATTATTGCGATATAAAAAACTCCTTTGACAAAGAAAATTCAAGGTGAATTTATTACCGAGTTAAATACTTCATTGTTGATAGTTGTGCTTTTGAAAATAGTATTACTATTGTAAAATTAAATCTTCATATAAATAGTTTGAAATGATAAGGTAATTTTCTCTGCATATCATAATTTTTCTATTTAATTTCAATAATATATTGTGAAGTTTGCTCCAGTATGTTTATCTATTTATTTATTTTTAGCTTGATAATCTGATGGCTTTATAATATGGATTTCGATATCGTAATAAATGACTTCCCCAAAGCAAAATAAAGGGAAATTAGGTCTTAAAGATTTGCCTTATTTTTAATAGCTATTTTCTTTTAAATATTACCAATATGCGATTTTTGATAGTTTATTAACAGAAAAATCTGCTTTTTGTAATGCACGTATTATAATTATATGTTAATTGATATACCATGCTATCAGGCATTATTGCTTCGTCTTTTTTTAAGTAACTAAATATTTTTTTTCAATGAGAGTCAAAAATGTAAATTATTACAGGCTATATAGAAGATTCTTTTGAGAGAAATGGTGTGTCTTTGTAATAACCAAAAAATATAATATATAACGAAAGGTTTGTACTGATGTTGCTCTCCACAATAATAATAAAGCCTGGTAGCATGGCAGAGATCTGCACGGGCCGAGCTCGAGCCTATTTTCATTCACGGCACTCGGGCCGGGCCGGGATCGGGCCTTACTGTTTTCCTGAAGGATTGGGCCGGGCCAGTCTAACTTATTTTTTTCCGTACCGAGCCACCCCACCAGTGGCCGAGAGGTTCTGCCCTCGAAGCTGGTAGACGGGAGGTGCTGGGTTCGAACACAATCGCGCACGTCGGCCTAATCGTTCGGAGTTTTCTTCGAACCTTGGATTTTCCAAGCGTAAATACGTGTTAGGTTCCCTTAGAAAGATCCCCACGGTGGGCACTCCCCCTCCCCTTAGGGCCTATATCCCTCATGTTGATAATTGGCCGTCATAAACACAACCGACAAACCAACCGTACGGAGCCGGCACTGGTTTCATTCTTCCTACTCTTCACGGTCCAAAATTTTAAGTCCCGGTTTTGACTATGAAAATCATTGTCTCGGCGTGCGTTCAAAGATCAGTAAAATTTGGCTTGCAACAAAAAAAAAAAAAAAAAAAAAAAAAAAAAAAAAAAAAAAAAAAAAGGCATACATTTCTAAATCGCCATTATTCTATAATTAAACATTAAAATTTATTCTTTTTAAAGAATAGTGTATTTTTAAGCTTATTAAAATATAGTAAAACGTGTGAAAAAAGAACTTGCTTATAACGAAATCCTGTCTTAAACAGAAAAATGTGTTGATCCATACAAAATGAATTATACTAATACGTAAGAAAAGAATATTTAATATATTTACACCTGCGAAGAAGGGAACTTGTCTATAACGCATTTTTTTCTTTCCTGTGCAATTCCGTCTTAGAAGATTTTACTGTACAGCGTTTTTCGGATTTTTAAATCTCTAATACATGGAATATGGATTAACAATATTAATGATAACTGAAACATTTACATACAACAAATAGAAATTCATTAAAAAAATAAATATCGCAGGCTACGACATTTCTATAAAAATGAAAATTATAAACATGGAAAAAAAAAAAAAGGGATAAGTGTTTTTGGTCAGAACTCCCCGTACGAGACAAATTTTTAACCAAGTCGACGAAAAATCAACATTTTGTAGAAATTAGTTCGGGCCGGGCCGATGAAATTTTAACTTTCTTCTAGTCCGGGCCGGTCTCGGGACGAACTTTTAACTTTTATACTGGGCCGAACCGGGCTCGGGCCGAACTTTTAATTTTTATACTGGGCCGAATTTTTCTTTCTATGGGTCGGGTTGACCCGTGCACACCTTTATAGCATATTATATCAATTAACTTATAATAGGATTTTGTTTTATACTCTAAAGCGAAAGCTGGGTTCCCGGGGCGGTCATCCCTGTGTATACGATTTCAAAAAGATATTTAACTTGTTACTGAGATCATTATTTTGCTATTTGAAATTCATACACAAATGTTATACATAATTTGATTGATTAAATGTTTGACATGTTTTGGCTCAATACTGTTTAGTAAACTTAGCCACAGACCTCGCTAAGGGCGGGGGGGGGCGTGGAAACCCACACAGCCCGCTAGTCCCCCTAAAAGGTCAAGATGGGTGGTGTCAGGCTGTCAAGTGAAGGAACGGGGAGCTTTCCTCTTTGGATTAACGCATTCGATTAATCTGCAGGGATATAGGGGCATCCATTTTGTAGCCTGGTGAAGTATAGAATTTTTAAAAAAGATTTTTTTTTCTCTTTTTTGTTGAGAACTTTTATCAAATACTACATTTCTTTAAAAAGACTACATTATAATGGAATACAATAATTTAAAAAAGTTCTTGAAGTAAATAAATTGTGTCTGTAATGTTTCGCCCTTTTTTAAACATATATATTAGCCTTTTATTTCGTTTCATTAAAATTCTGCCACAATGTTTTTACAGAAAATTCAATTATAAGGGAATATAAAAATTATATAATACGATTTTAATTAAAATATTGTTCTAAACAATCTGTGCTGATGTATATTTTTTTGAATGAAAAGGCATTTTTTCTTTTGGGAATTTATGTCATTTTCACCAACAGAATTGTCTATGCGTTTAAGATTAGTGCATCATTTCCATCAATTATTTTTAAATGTTTCAGATTTTAGGGTTGGTTAATTTTGATTTCAAGGGATACAAGAAAAGAAATTTAGAAATAAACTAATAAATTTTAGGAACTTTAAATGCAAGCTAAAGTTTATTGAATATGACATTATACTGACGCAATCACACTAACTTGTTCCATATATGAAAATGATCTTTTCTTTTGAAAATGGTGTCAGTTTCATCATCCGAACTAATCTCAAATCTAAGATTATGTCACCTTTTAAGGGCTTTATCAAAGAAATATGTCCCTCCGACAACACGGAGCTTTTAAATATTTACGGACACATTTTTAAATGCAAAAGCATGACGTTTGCAGGCATGACTACTGAAGCGATTTGGCATTTAATAGTGTTTACCAATCGTTGATCAATGAGTTATATATTTATAAGCGATTTTTTCCACGTGACGACAGATTTTCCTTTTACAGTATTTGATGAATGATCTTTTGCTTTTATTAAAAAATGGAAAACACTCGATCGCATAGTATCTGCATGAAAACACCTGCCAATTCCATGTGTTACAATATTCCTTTAAATATGACTACATTTTCATTTGTGGAATACCCTTCAATCTACTATAATCAAATTTTATTTTTTGAAACAACTCAAATTACCATGTTTAACAATCCGGCGAGGTTAGGACAGGGTTTTGAGGGCTTAGCTCGTAACGGCCTCTAATACATTAAAAAATAAAAATAAATAAATAAATACTTTGAATTATTATTTAAGAGAAAAACTTTCTTAAAACTTGTTCAGTTAATAAAACTTTAAATTTTGTATTTTTCTCGGTGAATTAAAATAAATAAAGAAATTTTTCTTTTATTCTAAATAAAAAAAAAATATATTTTTTTTTTAAATCTAAGGCAACTTTTATTTTTCTAAAACCATCATTGATTTTTAAGAATTCCTTCTTAGCTTTCCAAGGAGCTTATTAGAATTGGCTGGAAGGAATTACAGTTAACATTTGACAATTATTTAGTTATTTATTAGGAAGGGACCGAACCGATAGATACACACATGTTCAAATAATAACAATTGAAAAAGATATATATATATATTTTACATTTTACTCCTGTCGGTTTTTAGAGCTCCTCACGGGCCGGAATTTCCAGGCCCGGCCCGAACGAAAGCTATCTTGGCCCGGCCCGGTATAAAAATTGGAAGATTGGCCCGACTCAGTTTCTACAAAAATGTCCGTTTTTTCTCTACAAAAATGTCCGTTTTTTCTCGACATACAATTAAGATTCTTTTAATGAATACTACATACATATTTATGGGAACATTTTACAGTATATTTTAGATTACTATGTGTTCGCAAAACATAAAATACATAACAGTAAACATTAACGATTATTTACAGTGTTTTAGTCATCGTCTCTACTGACATTTCAAAATTCAAATAAGCATTCATTAAAAGATTAATGTAGTTCAGAATAAAGGATTAAAAACATGATAATTTTTGAAGCTGTATAATAAAAAGTAGATTTGTGAAAATATTTCTCTCATTTTTAAGGCTTTTCTCAAATCCAAAGGAGCTACATTTCGACACATTTATGAATTCATTTCTTTTTGGAAACGAGTAAGATTGGCATGTATTCTTATTCAGAAACTATGTAAATGTCGTTTTTTTCTTAAATTAAAGCAATATATCTTTCTGAAAATACTGCCAAAGTTAGCGTTTTGAATCGAATTTCCGCAAGCGATAGCACAGGGAAAGAGAAAAACGTGGCAGTCATGTGACAAGAATCTCTGTTATCTCTATAAGTGATTTATCAAGTATGGAGAAAGCTATTCGTTTCCAAATGCCTTCAATAGTCAGGCTTGTCAATTTTATGCCTTTATAGTTAAAAATGGGTCAGAAAATGTGTCTAAAAGTTTCGCATTGTTGAGCGGTGAATATGAGAACCACCTTAAGGTATATTTCCAAATATACTGTTAAGGCTGTTCTTAACTCCTCTGCTCAACAATCGCAAAACGTTTTGACATATTTACAATTTCATTTTTTAACCGAAAGATATAAAATTGGAAAGCCTGGCCATGGAAGCGATTTGGAATTGAATTGTTTTCGCCATTTTTTGATCAATCAATTACCTATTGAGTTACAAGCGAATTCGATCACGTGACAAACACGTTTTTCGTCCGCTGTTGAGTGCTCCTTCTCCCTTCACGCGGAAATTCGGCTCAAAACGCCCACTTTGATACTCTTTTATCAAAGATCAACTGCGTTTGCAAAAAAATGAAAAAAAAAAAAACAGCTCAATTACGTATTTTCTGAACAACAACACCAGCTTGTTTCATGCATTTTCGAGCAAAAATAAATTAAAACTTATGTCAGAAAGTTGCCCTTTTGGATTTAAGAACATCCTTAACAGAAGTTCATTATCACTATTAATAATCTTACAAAACATAATACCTATCCTACACATCCTGAGATCGATTAAGACCAGTTTGGTCCCGGCACGAGTCTGCTGAGAAAAATTAAACCCTGAGTCAGACATCTAGTAACTGTACGATGCCGATCTCTACGATGGACATGTTACATTTCTGTATTGATGTTGCTAAACTCGCATCGGCTCGTGATGCACATTTATACTTCTCGAGAAAATCATATTCATTGTAAATGGCTCGTATTTTATCTGTATCACTTGAATTCTTATATCGGGCCGATAGGCCCGATTAATTCTTTTATCGACCCGGCCAGACCCTGGAGGCCCGTTCAATTTTTTTGCCGGCCTGGCCCGACCCGTTTATTTTGTCTGTTGGCCCGGCCCGGTCCGGCCCATTAAAAAAATTGTCCTAATTCTGCCGGCCCGGCCCGTTTGAAAATTCGCCTTCATTCCGCCGGGCCGGGTGCGGGCCTCGGGCCAAGCCCGGGCAGAACTCTAGTCTGCCATAAAGGACGTTTTAAAATGCGCAGGCAAGCAATATCTATATTTTGCTTTTACTTTTAAGAATCAAGGTGTTTTAAAACTAATGGTTTTTCGGCACATTCACAGACTTTGTTTTAACATAAAAACGTGAAACTGGGCAGGAATGCAAGTGATTTGGAATCGAATTTTATTTTTCATTTTTCAAAAAATATACTTAATCGAGTTACAGGTGTTTACTCTCTCATAACAACTTTTGTTCGCAAATTCCGTTCAAATCGCCAACTTTGACACCCTTTTCTGCCACATTGCTTGCCTTTATAAGAAAAGGAAAAACGCTGTTAGATTTCGTAATTTTTTTTTATATAAAAACGCGCTTGCCAGTTTTGTGCTGTTAATAATAAAAACGTATTTATGACTGCCTCAGCAAGTATCCAGTTTGAATTTTATACATATTAGTTGAAATTAAGGATTGACCGAAACGAGTGTTTAAGACCGAAAGAGAAACTGAAACCGAATCTTAGTATTTGGTAATCTTACTATTTTCAGCCTAAAACGAAAATGTTCAATTTTTTTTTAAGTAATTAATACATACATAATTATTGATTAATTATATGTGTAATTAAATAAATTGAAGGATTATTATGTTTTGAAATTAACAGCACAAATATAATTAAAAAGATTTACTAAAAGACGTATAATACACTTAAAAGTTAACACTTTTAAAACATTAAATACTCGTACAATTCTAAAAGTCTAAAACCTACAAGTTTCACAAGTAAAACAAGTTTCAAAAGTAAACTTTTGAATTTTACAAACTAATAAGTATTTTTCTCTTTTTAACTGAAGTAAGACCCTTGATGATGGCCACAGGGTGGCTGAAACTTGTAAGTTTTAGACTTTTAGAATTTTATTTATTGTTTTGAAAGTGTTAACTTTTAAGTGTATTATACGTGTAATTATTATACGTGTGGCCATAGTTGGCTCTCTGTGTCTCTGGCCAAAACTTTTTATTTCATATAAAATAAAATATAATTAAATCAGTGTCTAATTATATGAATTTCATCTAATTAAAAAATGTTTTAGGTATACATACCTCGATTTACCTTTTATAAAGATTTTTGTAAATGATAATCTGTTATACTCTAATATATTCTAATATTATTCCGTTATACTATATTCAACGGGTATTCGAAACACTTCTGCGGTTTCAAATCTATTACTGTTAAGTCTGCAATTTTTAATGAGCTTGTGAAAAGCGTCTTCAAAGTTTAGTCATGCATGTATTACTTGCTTTATAATTTATTTCACATGTTGAGTCAGTCATGACTGATAATTATAAATAGTGAAATACACAGCAATAAATAAAGAGTGTTTCATTTGAGTCGATACAGCTTAAATCAATGAGTTATATTGAAAATTTCCAAAGGAAGAAACGAGATATTTGGAATAAAAGTAATTTCAGACGAGTTTTGGTGAGGCCGAATTTTTGGCAACATTTTCGCCGAAAACGAAACTCCGATTTTGAGCCAAAAACGAGAACGAAACCGAATTTTCGGTCAATCTCTAGTTAAAATGTTTGGTTTACACACTGAATTGTTGATTTGATCTATGAGTTTTTTCTTTTCAAAATTTTAAGTTCTAAAAAGTTTGAAAAAAATGCTTCGTTTTTACTTTTATCAGTTTTCGCGTGTGCTCTTTATTATTTTCATAATAATTATTTAGCATATAATGCTAGGCACTGTATTATTATGAAAATAATAAAACTTTAGCGTTATAGTTTATGTTATATTTATATGATACAGAATATTTTAGCATTACAGTTTATGATATATTTATATGATACAGAATATTCAATTAAACTATATTCGACTAAAACGTGCTTAATCAATATGTTTTATTATCGCATGCTTAACAGAAGATTGCACCTGCATTGCAAAAAAAAAAAAATCGCATATTTGTAGTTTTTTTAAAGACGGTGACTAAAAAATACGTGACAAATGAATGTTGTTAATGTAGAAGAATATATGATTTATACAGATTTGTACGTGTGTAAATTTATGTACAGATAACTGAATCAAAAATCAACTGAATGATTTTTTTTTTTTTAATTTAAAAAATATTTCATTATATAGAGAAAATTAACTTCGACACTTCATCTTTAATAACACTTCATTATTATATTTGGCAATTCATGCCCCATTACTGTTTTGAAGTACATTTTAAAGAAATGTATTGCTTTTTTAATTAGCCTCTTCTTTTTTTTTTTCTCTTGAGGTATTTAGGTTATAGATTTAAGAATTTACAGCCGGAAGTAATTTTTTTTTTTTTTTTTTTTTTTGCTATATTCTCCAAGAAAAGCATTTGAAACCCTTTGCGACCATATAAGTCGCTATTTATTAATCGCGTGTCAATAAACTAACGACAACAATATTTGCCACAGAGAGGTTGTCTAAACAATCCGATGAATGACATGCAGACTTAGATAAAATGTAAAACTGTCTGCAAACTCAAATAATTTCTTACAAATTTTCTGCAGAAAAATGCCACGCCCCTCCTAAGTGCTATATCGCCGCTAACAGCAAAAGTGAAAAAGTCCTCTTTCCAATCCTTCACATTACGTTACATGCTCTCAACCCCCCCCCCCCCCCCCCATCCAGTTTTCTGAATTAGAGTTTATTGAAAAGAGGATAATGTTTACTAAGATATTAAAACCGAATTCCCCTTTCGAATGTAAAAAAGTCACTGCAAATCGCAGAGAAATGCTAAACAAGCACATAAACATTCGCTAAAATTTTCAACCAAATAAACTTTATTTAAAAGAGATCAACATTTAACATTTACTTTTCAACACAAAATTTATTTTTAATCTGTTAAATTAATCTGCAAAGCTTAAAATAATCTGCAGCACCTGCTTCGGTGCTGCACTGTTTCTGCTACCGGCCCTGGCAAAAAAAAAAAAAAAAAAAAAAACATTGTACCTGTTGTTCCGGCATAAGCATCGCACTTCCAATATTTTAAGTTTTAAAAATATATATGCCACGGTGCTTCTTCCATGGTGCATGGCAAATAATTTCTAGATAGTTTTTTTTTATCTGCAGACCTTCTCACAAGTCTGCGACGGGCCTCGCACAGATTCTCCGCCTGATGTCTTAATATTTTTTTTTTATGAAAAATTTGTAAAAAAAAAACCCCATCAGAACTGTCTGCAAACTTTGAAAATTTTCTGCGAACGGCGTTCGCGTGTTCGTCTATATTATCTTACTCTGATGACATGAAGTTGACATTTGCTTAAGAGGCTACTTCAGTCAAGTGAAAAGACCCGTTCACTAATGCTAATCCTATGGAAGAAATTTATAAAGATATCTCGGTTGCATTTTAATATTTTTAAATGATTTTTTTTGCATTGGCTAGCTGAGATTAATCTGTACAAAGGCCGTTTTTTACTTTTTCGATTTTGTGTACAGATATTTTTGATGAAGACACTTTCATTTGTGGAACTGGTTTCGAAACTGAAAGCATCCGTATAAAAAAAAATCTGTAATCGAAATCGAAAAAACGGAATCGAAAAGTAAAAAACGGCAGATGTAGAGATCGACCTCAGCTAACCAATGCAAAAAAAAATCATTTAAAAATATTAAAATGCAACCGAGATATCTTTATAAATTCTTCCATAGGATTAGCATTAGCGAACGGGTTTTTTCACTTGACTGAAGTAGCCTCTTAAAAGTTCTTCCAGATTATTCCACTTTCAACTGAAATGCATTTTGGAAAAGAGCAAACAGCCTTTATGCTTTTAAAAGCTTAAATAGTAACAAATAATTGACTATTGTATGATTAAAGATCTGACACCAATGAAGTCGGTGTTGTTTAAAGAATCGGAACTAAAAGTCGGTGTCGTTTAAATTCTTTCAATCCTTTGCTGTGGGTTAATGTATTTTTGTGCCGATTCCGAAAAAAAAAAAAAAAAAAAAAAAAAGAAAAGAAAGAAAGAAAAGAAAACCCATTCTCATATTTTACTCATACGAGCGTTGCGATTTTGTTTACCTCAAGCAATCAGTTAAAAATTATGGAGCAACGACGAATATTTGAGGGAAAGAATGGTGCAAAATACTTTGTATATGAAGACCATTTATGTAAGTTAAAATGCAACAGGAAATTGTCTAAATATTTTTTATGCAATTTTCAAAATTGTAAAACATCCATATTAGTTAGTGAAAGTAATGACGTTATCCGAAAACGTGGTGACCATTTACATGAACCTAAGAAAAATATTTAAAATAAAAGATTTGAGAGAAGTTATCAATATTGCACAAAATCCCTTAAATTCAAATTTAATGAATCCTTCTAAATCCTTCAATATTTCTAAAATTCTTCTAAAATGTATTAAATGATTATGTAAATCTTCTAATGTAGTTTAAACAATTCGCGAAAAATGCTTTAGAAGATAAAATTTTCATGAATTCATAATTCAGTACATAAAAGGGGCATATATAGTTATTTACAAAGAAAAAAGTATGTAAGAAAAAAAAATTCTCAGAAAGATTACAGAATAAGTCCCTTTTATTGGATAAGCCTACGTAGTACTAACAGTTGAATTGGCGCATATTTATTGCACATGTGCGCATAAGTGTACCTGATACATAAATTAAAACACCCACTTCCACTCCATCCAGGCAACAAAATGGATGCTTATACGGATCACCGCTAAGGAAATCCATCATTTCAAAGAAAGGATTAGTTTTTCTCCCCATGCGAGGTCGGGGAAAATGATGAATGGCTTTCTTATTGTGTGATTTGAACCGTGCCACGGGGGCTCGAATCGCGGGGGGGTTAGTCTTCCCCCTCCCCCCCAAAAAAACTTTCGCGTATGCTGTTACACTTGGCAAATTTACAAACTTGGTTGGCAAATTTGTTTGAACTTTAATAAAAACTATAATACACTTTCTATTTCTGATAGACTTGGCCAAAAATTAAAAATATAATTGTGAACATTATTAAGCTTTTTACAAATAAAAACTGTTTATATTTTCTAATTGTGGTAACTTGGCAAAATTATAAAACTAATTGGCAAACCTCAAGAACTATCTATTTTTGTTTGCCAATGGGTTGGCAGATATTGAAATTTCACTTGGTAATTTAAGGCCCCCTCCCCCCTCCATTAAAATCTCGTAGCGATGGCCCTGAAAGGGCCGTAGCGACCCCATGGGGTGAGAGTCGGGCAGAGTCAGGGCTGAAACAAGAGAGGGTCAGTTGGGGCTTATGCCCCAGGCACCAGAATTTTATTTTCACAGATAGTGAAAATGAAATTTGTCAAAAACGCTCCCACAGTTTTAACATTAGCTTGCCATTAACTGTCTTCGCTTAACATTATCTGTCTTCATTTAGATAGATAATGTTAAGCATCTAGATAATGTTTTATAATTAAGATGAAAAGATTTTATTTCTAATAATTAAAATTCTAGTTTCGGTTTAAAAAATAAAATGGAATTTTAGTCTTTTCTGGGACCCCCTATAAAAGGGATTTTGAAGTGTAAGTTTTACTCTTTGTATGAGTCTTTCTTGTAAATACTTGTAGAATATGATTTATTCATTTAATGCCAAGTTAGCAGTATTAGTAGAATTTTTTTTAATGCAAAATATCTTACGTAGTTTGATTATTTTAAATTTCTTAAATGTAAACAAATTTTATAAATATTTGTTTTCTTTTAAAAAAATTATAGTTATTATATTATTTACTTATTTTTTAAAAAAGTTTGTGTAATGGTGAAAAAATGATTGCGTCATAAGGGCGGCAAAATAATGCTCGCCTCAAGCAGAAAATTGTCTAGAGACGGTCTTGGCTCTGGTGTTACAAAGATGTCAAAGTTTGCATTAACATTAAGCAGTCAAACATTTTAATCCTCAATAAAGCAAAAGAACGAAGATTATCACACGTGAAAATGACCGTAAACGGTTCCTGTTTATACTGGAAGTTTGTACCACAGTACCCTAATCAGCCAATCATAATTCAGAAGGAAAAATTACGCAGCTTCTGGTTTTTTGCAGGGGAGGGGTTTTATGCTTGCATTTGTAAATGGTGCAAAGGAAAGCAGGAATGATAACGGCATCTGTAAATCCGGTTTGATACCAAGTGACATTGTAAACGCTGCACTGTTAGAAAGATAAAAGTACGATAATACGGTGTACATAATTTTTCATTTCCTGTATCTCCATTTTTCTAGAAGATGCAGGTCGCTAAAAAATGAAAAAAGTACTACTATTAATGCATTTTTCCTAGCTTTGAAAACTGCAGAACGGGATTTCAGTAATTATAACAAAAAAGGAAAAATCTGACCTCAGGTGCATCAGAACCTTTTTGGTCTTTTCCCACCCAAATTTTGAGGCCTCTATGTGTGGTAAATATCAAAAGACATCCTGGACCCTCAAACACCTTTCTTTTATTGTACACTGTAAATAAAAAATGGAAAAGGTACTGGCAGCAGTGTTGCCGTACCTTTTCCATTTTTTAAAAACAGAAATTCAGTAAACTTTATAACATACTTTCCAGAAATTCAGTTTTAGGACTTTTCTGATTTATGAACTGAAATGTTCCATTTTGGAAACTGACATGTTCCACTTTGGAAACTGAAATGTTCCATTTTGGAAACTGAAATGTTTTGTTTTATAGATTAAAAATTTCACTTTCTCAAACTTTTTTAGTTTTAAACACAGGCCCGTAGCCAGAACATACTTCCAGGTAGGGCAAATGTTTATCCAGGAGGGGCAGATTATTTCTTTAATTTTTTCTGTCTCTTATCTGTATTTCTTCAAAAACATGTACTGCATATGTAATAGGGTATAATTTTTTTCATTTAAAGGATAAGATCTTTCAAAATCCAGGATGAAAATTTTAAAGTTCCTTCCAAGACACAATAAAAATATAGCAAAGATAAATAAAATACAGTCAAACCTCGTTAACATGAACACGCTTAACGTGAATTACTTTTAACATGAATTGTGTACACAGTCCCCTATAAAAACGAATACAAAGATTTGATACTGATAACATGAATTACTGTTAACATGAACAAAATTTTGATTCCCCTTGAGGTTCATGTTAACGAGGTTCGACTGTATTTGATATAATGTAAATAAGTTGTTTTTCTTTTAATTAAATAATTTAAATACATGCATGTTTTATGTTCGTTTATGTTAATAACTAGCTGACATGCCCGGCGCTGCCCGGATCCGTCAAAAAATGGCACGAAAAAATTCCAAAAATGTAAAAAGAAAAATCGTTCAAAATTTAAAAATACCTACATGAATTCCGAATAAACTTAATTAAAAAGTTAAAAAGAAAAACTATATTAGGCTAGAAGATTGAAACCAAATTCCTTTTACTAATATGGAAAACTCGCTGCTAATCGCGAAAAATCACTAAAATAAAATTAGAGGTTAAAAGTTACTATTTTGGGCTGAAAGACAGGATTTCTTCTACGAAATTAGAATATTATCTGGGGAATGCAAAAAAGAACTAATAATAACAAATTCAGAAAAAATTCGAAAATTGCTATGCGAAATCAGTAAAAATTTTGTTGAAAAGAGAACAGAATTTTACTATATTATTAGGCCAAAAAATCGCTATGGATCGCAAAGAAACGTAAAAATCGAAAAACTTAAAAAATGACGCGGGACAAAATTCATATTAGGATAAAAGTTTGAAATGGACGTCAAAAAAATGCCCGGAAACGTTAAAAGACGCTAAAAATCACAATAGAAAGATATCAAAAACAGCACAGGAGAAAATTTAATGTATTAGGTTAAAAGTTTAAAATGATACTTCTTTTCCGAATGCCAAAAAATCGTCACCGAATTCGAAAAACCTCACTAAAAATTGCATTGAAAACCGTATTAAAAATCGCCTAGGAGGAATTGACTAAACTAGTCTGAAAGTTTGAAACCAAATTCATATTGCTAAAAATTTTAAATAGAATTCCTTTTACAAATGCCGAAACCCAAACCATTTATTTTTTCATAAAAAATCAGTTTTTTGATAAAATAAAATATTGCTGGTGGATTTTATTAGATTTTTCGAATTTCTGAAATAGAATATTATTTTGTGTATATGTGCCAATTTTCAAATCCCTACCCCAGTTTTCTTAATGTGTCTGAAAATCTCTGACTGTCTTATTCATTCTAGGAACCCGGATTTTCTGGCAACCCTATCATTATTTCCATTCTTCAAAGCTACACTCGATCCTAGCTTAGGGTCAAAATCTATTCAATTTTCGGTTTTTTCATTGGAAAAAATATTGCATTTTCTAAGCAAATTGAAAAAACATTAAAAATCGAATAAAAAAAAATTCGCGAAAAATTTAAAAATTGCTGTGCGAATTCCGAATAAACTTTATTAAAAAGAGGATAAGAATTATGATATTGGGTTAAAAAAAAATGAAGTTATATTTCTTTTAATAATGTAGAAAAATCTCCTCAAAACATGAAAAAGCGCTAAAAATCGAATAAAAAATAAAGAAAGAAATCTCACCACAAAATCCAAAATCGTGCTTCGAGATGCCAAACTTCATACATAGAGGTATCTTCTTACCAAATTCCGTAGTTCTACATTCAGCGGTCTCTTCAAAACACTGTCAACACACTCACACGCGAACTTTTTTACTTATTGTTACCGATATATTCAGGTATAATTTCTTAACTAATGATTCATTATGTATACATCATTCAATAAAGAGATGTTAAAAAAATAATAAAACGGAAAGAACAAGTAACGAGTATTGCACTAAGCTTTAAAAGGAGAACCCCCTTTCTTTCACACTCACCAAAAACGATTAGCAACTAAAATCCACAGTAATTGAGCTAAAACTGTAACGCATAGTGTATTATTTTCAGAAGCGGAGTTTTGATCTATTCATCGAAATCTCTGACAGGGACACAAAAGCTTCCAGAACGGCTCTGCACAAACACAGGCCCGCAGTCGTCATAATCACAGGAATGACAAATTGCATCTATATCGTCCCATTGTAAAATTGTCAAAATTAACTTTTAGAAAACATGTCACACTACCTCTTTATTAAAAAAATAATAATCCCTTAAGCAGAGCAGTTTAAAGAATATTTCAGAGGAAGGATAATGCCACAGGTGGTCCAGTGATATGCTAGAAAGTCACCAAACAGCCTTAAGTAAAAAAGGGTTCTTCTGACCCTTTAGGACCTGACCGACACAATTGTGTGCCTGAGAATGTAGTTTAGTCATCAAGGAGAAATCGATTTCGCTCAAGACGTCATCACCTAAGATATTGAAAATGCTATTCGATTTTTTAGTATATCAATGAGGAGTTTGGAAATTCATGTATGAAGGAAAGTAAAGCTATTTTGTACGGATATATATTTAAAAAATATTTGATATTTGCATATACTTTTCGGTACTAAACAAACAGTATAAATAGTGTTTATTAGTATTAAGTTATAGCACGGAACAAATGTATACACGTCTATATCTACCTAATATTTTTCAGACTCAGCAAAATGAAATTTTTTACAAATTCTCAGTATCATAATTATACACAAAAAAATATATTTTGCAGGCATTACTACTGAAGTGATTTCGAACTGAATATCATTTTTCACTTTTCAATAACTGCATTATACTTAGAGTTGTAATTGATTTTTATCTTATGATGGCCTTTATCAAAACATTGGTTTATAACGGCAACTTTGACGACTTTTTCGGAAAACTTATTTGCTGTTACGAGAAAGTGCAAAACACTATTCAATTTCTTTGTTTCTAATTAAGAGAACCTATAAATTTTTTTTATTTAAAAATAAAAATAACTTTATGAATGTGCAAGTAAATAACCAATTTGGATTTGCAAAATCCTACCCGACATATTATACTATTTAAATGTGAAATAATGATTGGCTTATTTTAGAAGTGCAAATTTTATAAATTTCAGAGGAGTGAAACGGGTAAAAATTACAAAAGAGAAAGAAAAAAATCCCAACGCTTGATAGTTGCTGTTTCATGGAATCGAACCAAGTTTCCATGAAAGAAACAGCTAAATGTCATGTACAGCAAATTGAAATTAAGGAAACATTATTGTAGGCTGTTTCACTTTTAATTTCAGAAGCCTTTCGTTTCAACACCAACTTCTTGCGATAAATTTTGTATAGTGACAATTCTACAAAGAATGCAAGCTTTATGGATATAAGCTAATACAGCAGTATGGAATAATTTCTGCAAAGCAAAAAAGAGAGGAATGCCCAATGTCGTAATCTCCGATTGGTCTGTCAAAGAGAGAGAGAAAAGGTCTATAGATGAAATTTTTGTTTCCAGTTTAATAACGAAATTGAGGGGTAGAGGGTTAGGTGTGAGGGGTTCTTTTTGGCTAGGTCTGGCATGAAAGAGAATAAAAATGGAAATTTAATGTTGTATTACACAAAAGTTGTTTAAAGTGAAATAGTGGGTGATAAAGTGATCAAAATGTCAAGTTTTATGCTAGGTTGCATAAAAATAGGAGGGTAAAAATTATAAATTTAATGTTGTTGTGATCGGAATGCACAGAGTCTCGCGCTAGGTCGGGCAAAAACTTTTCCAGGTCGGGCTTTGCCCGACCTGGCCCCCACCTAGCTACGGGCCTGTTTAAACATGGTAATTTTCCGTTTTACACTCTGGCACTTTCAAATTCCCCTCACTAGTGTGAAACCTATTGCCATATAAGGGATTTGGATTTTAAAAATCAATAAATAATTATTTTTAACTTATTTTTACTGAGTACTTTTCTTAAAGGATGCCTTTTTTTAAGTTGCCGTATTTCTAAAATAATTCATAATTTAATTTGTGTTAAAGTTTTAACAGATGTAAACAGGGTAAGATTTTAACACTTCAAATAAAATTAAATATATATTGCAGAAATATTTAAACACCAAAAAGACAAAAGTGATTATATAAGAAAATGCGAACAAAAGAGAAAAGTTGAAGGCTATTTCCATGAGTACTTGTAGTGTAAGTTATGATTTTTGGCTACCAGTATTTTAGAACGGAAAAATTTGACTTATTTTATGAGAGATATCTTGTTAATTGAATAAAGCCAAGCAAACTTTATGAAAATAACAGTGGCCAACAAGCATAGCAGTTATTGACAATGTGACTTACACTACAAAAACCCATGTAACTAGCTGAAGATATTAATTCCTTAAGGGGATATACATAACATGCCATAGGTTTAACATTAGCAAGGTGAGTTCGAGATCTGACTGACATTGCAGCTGATATTTATGTACATTTTTCTCAAGAACTAATTAAGTTATTTTATTTTTTACAATATAATAATTTGGGATATTTTGCTCATTTTCTTTTGAAAAATTACTTTCCTTTTAATAATGTTAATAAAAAACCTCTAAATACTTTTATTTAGAATTACAGCCAATACTATAAAATAATATATGGGGCATTCTCACAATCTTTTGACTTTCGGGAATAAAAATCTGTTGAAATTAAACTTCCTAAAATAACATTTTAATCTGATAGACGAATGCCCTAATTATTCAAAATAAAGAAAAAATGGTCAGCGGCGAAAATTATTTTTTTTTAACTGAGGTTTAAGTTAAACTTGCGAGTTTAATTTTCCTTACCATTTTACCACTATAACTTTCTATTTTCTTCTAAAATTTTACTTATAATGAATTTGCATAGTACCCACAGGACATTCAAATAAGAAATAATAACAATGTAGTATTTTTAGTACAAAATTTTGGTATAACATTGTTTAAAGGGGTGTTAAAGGTGGGAAGGAAGGAAAAGAGGGGGGGGGGGATGGTATAGGAAGAAAGGGACGGTAATAGAAAAAAAAAGGATGGTATGGATGGGACAGTAAGGAAAATTACCACTATTTTTAGGCAAATCATGTTAAGACTAAGTGAGAACCACAATATTCATTGATTTTTAGAAACAGTTATTTACACTGGATTAAATAAAAAAAAAATTAATTTACCTCGAAAAGTGCAGGAATAAACCTTGTGGGCAGTAAGACTACCAATAAAGCCACGATGCTTGAAATTGATATTTAAATGCTAATTTAAATTCTGCAGTAAATTTCCTGTCAAAAAATTTTAGACATTTTTTTTCTAGCATACTTTTGCATGAGAAAAAAACTTGAAAAAAAATTCTGTGGCTGCATCTGAAGAGATTTTCTGTATAAGTTTAGCAAGAGGGATGGTAAGGAATCCAAAACCCAGGGACAGAGTTAAAAAAATAATATCAGCCATAAAAATGTGTGCAGGTTAATTTTTTGCTACATATTTATATAAAACAATTGTCCCAGCTTTGGAAAAAAAATACATCGAATTATGTTTATTGAAATAATTTTATACAGACAGCTCCAAACTTAAAAATCAGCATCAGGAACATGGGACGGTATAGGAGTTTTCCTGGTATTTGGACCCCCAACATTGTCCAAAATTTATTTATCTCGTTAATATTGTTATGCAATCATGCAATGGGATGTTCCCCAGTATATGAAAAAAAAAAAACACAAGAATATGTACTAAAATAAAAATTATTATTCAGGGACATAAAAGTCAAAAGATAGTGAGAATGCCCCATACATTGAAACAGTTTCCATAATTCCTGAGGGACGGAAAAAAAGATACATCAATATCAGCTGTTTTCCATTTTTGCATGTGCTGTTGCCCCCCTTAATCCCTTGTAGGGTGGTGGAATATTTTTATACCATTCAAGATTTGCAACAGAACCTTTGAATGAATATTTGCCTTATAACTTTGGCTAAAAAAAAAGGTGTACAATTTTCATAGTTTCAAAAATTCCAATGTGAATTCAACATTACAGAAACACAATTACTTGCCCTGAAAGGGTAAAATATGCAAATTTTGCTTTTTTATGATTATATACAGTAGATTTCCGTTACAACGAACTTCACGGGACCGCTAAAATATTTCGTTGTAACGATTTTTTCGTTATAACGGAATTACTCCTATTTATCTAATGAACTGCATATACACGTAAATTAATTATGTAAGATAAATTTACTTTTCATTATAGAAAATTTTAATGGAAGACTAGTTAAATTAACATAAAAAAGTTAGTAAAATAAAATGCAATATTAAAAATACAAAATTACGGACTAACCTTTATTTAGTAGTACATTATTGCAGAAAATCTGTGATTTTAGTTTGCACAAACGAATGTGTAGTTGATGATAACAAAAACGTGTGCAACGAATGAATGTGAGAAAATACCTCCTCTGGAGCATTTTTTTGATGTGAAACAAAATCACGCATTTTGTCCAAGCATGAGAGAGCTTCCGAAGCGGTAACTTTTGAATCGTCGGTAACATCAGTATCGTCATCACTGCTGTCGTCATTTTGTTGGTTTGGTGTAGTTTTAATGGACAAAATGATATCTTCATCAGATACTTCAGAGCATGTTTGAATATTGTCATCCACAGATAAGAAATCCTCCAAATCCACCTGATCAGGGACTGATGTTAATTTTTTGGCAGCCTTCCAAATTGTGTTTAATTCAGAGGACGCATCCGAATCTAAAATTTCTGATTCATTTTCTTCGGTCTCAGTTAACCAGGCATGTTTCCAACAGTTAGAAATTGTTTTCTCGCTAATTTCTTGCCACGAACCAGAGATCATTTCAATAGCTTCTTTGAGATTTATTTTTGGCCTATCCCCATTTTCTAAGCCGCAAAGAATTCTTTTTAGCAAAAGAGTTCTGTAGCGAGATTTTACAGCACGGATGATGCCTTGGTCTAGAGGCTGTAAAATAGAAGTGCAATTCGGCGGAAAGTACTCAACTCGGATGCAGTCCAATTTGGGGGGACTATTATGAGGCCTGCAATTATCAATCAGGAGAAGGATTTTCCGTTTTTTAGCCTTCATTTCTTTGTCAAATTGCACTAGCCAATCATTAAAGATATCTTGTGTCATCCATGCCTTCTTATTGAATTTATAATCGCAAGGCAATGAATGATAGTTCTTAAAGCAACGGGGCTTGCCAGAGTGACCAATAATTAATATTTTTCTCTTCTCGGTTCCTGATTTGTTACAACATAAGAGTGCTGTAATTCGTTGCTTTGAAGTTTTTCCTCCGATGCATTTGTCGTCTTTAAATGTTAATGTTTTTCTCGGTTCAAGTTGATAAAATATTCCAGCTTCGTCAGCATTGAAAACATCAACGGAGCTGTATGTCTTTATAAGGGCAGCTACTTCTCCAGCTCTCCATTCATTTACAGTCTTTGTAGGTACATCACCTGCTTCGCCGCAAATTGATTTCATTACAATTCCATAGCGAGTACGAAAGCGATTGAGCCAACCTACACTGGCTGGGAAATTTTCGATACCAAGTATTGTTCCGAACTCTTGAGCTTTCTGCCTTATCAGAGGACCATTTATAGGTACATTTCGTGAGCGAACATCTTGGAACCATTTGAACACGGCTTTATCGACATCTTGAAATTGGGACTGTCGCATTCGTTTTCTATGGGAACCAATGCTTGCATTTTGGAATTGTCTCTCAATTTTTTCTTTATCTTTTAGAAATGTAGATAAAGTCGATGGTGTTATTCCATATTTTTTGGTCACATCAGTTTTCCGCAATCCTTTATCAATCTCAGAAATTATGACTTTCTTTTCTTCCAACGAAAATTGTTTTCGTTTCACACAAGCCATTTTATCAATGAACGAAGCAAGAAACACACTGCAACAGGTACTGGCGATAAAGATATCCCAGAATAAGCCCAAACAGTCATTTCACAGTGAAGTTCACCTGCTTTCCGTCACGTGATCATTTTGAAGCGTATGGGCTAATGAAAGTTAAGGAATTAGGGAAAGAAGTAGACAAAAGAAAAAATAACAAAGGGGAGAAAATTCTGAAATAGCACCTGTCCCGAAAACAGTAATGTTATTTTTTATCTTCAACATTTTATTCGAAGTATATTTCATTTCTGTTAAGCAATTGAAAAAAAAAAAAAAAAAAAAAAAAAAAGAGCTCGAGGAAAATTTTTCGTTGTAACGGAATTCCTTAAAAAAATGCACTTCGTTAAATCGGAATTTTTAATACATTGGGGTTAATGCAATTTGAAATGGGGATTTGTCAAATTTCGTAGTAACAGGATTTTTCGTTGTAATGGAATTCGTTGTAACGGAAATCTACTGTATTTTACCAATTTGCATGCAAGCATTTTCTTTAAAAATTCATTATTTGAGGATGTGAGTTTCAAACTCGCCTTATCCAAAATTTAAAAAAAAAAAATGAGTTTTCTCTATCAATCTATTCTATTTGTGAACCTGCACCTAAAAAACACTGAAATCTAAAAAAAAAAACTAGTTTTATCCTGTATTTCTGGCATTCTAAAATCTTAGTTTACAATGAAAATCAATGGAAGCAGTCAGACGTTTTTCGCGATTTCCCAAAATTTGATTTTCTGGATAAAGTGAGTTTTGAAATACACGTACACGTCCTCATTTTATTTAATGCATAATAAAAAATAATAAGGTTTTCATATCCATACACAAAATCACATGTGCCATGTTCATAAGAGTAATTTAAAAAAAAAAAACTCTTTTCTACTTGTGTTTTTAATTTCTTTCTGATTTAGAGAAATATTTCCGAAACATTTCGAATACACATAAAAGCAGTTATAGGGTAAATATTTTTAATATCTTGATTAACTTTAAGAATTGTCCACAATTCACTTTTCATTTACTAACGTAAACACAACACATTCATAAATATAGAAAAGGGGAGTGATAGCTTAATTGTTCTAATAATGAATATACTTGCAATTTTGATTAGCTATATTTATGTTTCTAAAGTTTAATACATCATCTATTAAATTTATCTATTTAAGTTTAACTGTCGGTTTTGAGCTATCCAGTTTTTTTACAAAGTTGTCCATAAAAAAAAATTAAATAGTGAGCAGATGAAAGATATTTGCTACCTTGGAAAATTTATAAAAAATTAAACATTCTTTAAAACAGGAAAGCAGATTTAATTATTAAAGGTACATATATATATTAAGACAGACTTGAACACAATTAATACAATAACCCAACAGGAGTGAAAAATTAGCCGGGGTAAGGATTCGAACCTGGGTCCACAGAATACCGTGCTGTTGCTTTACCACTAAGCTACCCTGGCTGACATTCTAGCACAGCAATTTCTCACTAATAAACCATGTTAGGGAACGTCATCAGCCAGCAACCAGCAAAAATTAGCTGGGGCCAGGATTCGAACCTGGGTCACACAGCATATTAATTGCTTTCAAATCTGTCTTAATATACATATGTACCTTTAATAATTAAATAAATACATTCAGACCTTAATTTATGTGTGTACTTTAATACATATATGGTGATCGATGGAATATTAAATTATATCATCATATTTTCTTTTACCTTATGCCGTGCAGTTGCCAGCCAATGACGTTCCCCAACATGGTTTATTAGTGAGAAATTGCCGGGCTAGGATATCGGCCAGGGTAGCTTAGTGGTAAAACAACAGCATGGTACGCTGTGGACATAGGTTCGAATCCTGGCCTTGGCTAATTTTTCACTCCTGTTGGGTTATTGTATTGATTGTGTTCAAGTCTGTCTTAATAGATATACGTACCTTTAATAATTAAATAAATACATTCAGACGTTAATTTATGTGTGTGCTTTAAGCAGATTTAAATCTGAATTGTGTTAAGAGTTTCTTTGAGAGAGACAGGGGGTTGATTTTTCTTTCTCCCTTTTTTTAAAAAAAAAAAAAAAAAAAAGTGTTTTTGAAATTCATCTTGCACCAGAACAGAACAATAACTTTTGTTAGAATATCGTCATCAGTCTGGATAATTTTCTTTCATCATAATGATGTTTTTGGAATTTTATTAAAACAAAATTATACTTTGTGTGAAGTATTAAATTACTTTCCTTAAGGACTTTCCACAAATCCAAAGGGGGCTACTTTCTGACACAGTTTTAATTAATTTTTGTTTGAAAATGGATGAAATTGGCAAATGCAAAAGATCTTTTAGAAAGTATTTTCAAAGTGGGAGTTTTGAACAAAATTTCCTCATGTGACACAGGAGAAAAACTGGTAGTCACATGACCACAACTGTTTATAATTCAATAAGTAATTTAATTATAAAAAAATGGAAAACTCATTTCAATTCCTGCCAATTTTATGCCCTTACATTTGAAAATGAGTCAAAGTTTCACAAACATTTCTGGATTTGAAGAACTGCCTTAAAAGTACCATAGCTGCCAATCTGTTGATTTTTTTAAAAAATTAAAAAAAAAAAAAAAACAGAAATTTTAATAAATAAAAAATGTTAATAACAATATAGGAATAAAAAAGTGTGATTAAATATTTTTTCTGGTTCATTTTGCCTAACTCTAACAAAGCAGTATTTTCTCATTACAGGCAATTCTGAACTTAACCACATTTTTCTTAATCATCCACAGCAAATAATAATTTTATGTTTGCATGCTGAAAAACTTCAGTTGTAATTCACATTACCACTATCTACATAAAGCAAAGCATTTTAATTTTATTAAAAAATATCACTAGAATCAATGTCAGCTAGCAGATACCTTATTCACATAAAGAAATATCAGTGTAGCATCAGTTATGACATCTATTTCTCTGCTACTAAAACTGTTCAAAGGTTTTCAAATAGTTGACGCTTTTGAAAAACCCTGGTAAATAACACATATTTTGCTAAAAATCAAGTAGTGATTGGCACTTATCTATTATTCACTGAAAAAATTTTCAGACTTTCAATATTTTATTCTAAATATTCACCCCACACAATAAAATAATTTTAATTGAAGGCCATGTTTCTTACATACAAATAAATGCAATTTCACCTTTTCATTTGGTGTATCTTAAATCTTTAAAATCTTGAAAATTCCAGATTGCATATTTATACACATAAAGAGAGATGTTTGAAACAAAAACCATAATTAATAGTAATACATATGTGTACAGGCTAAGATGTAAATAAAAATGCAAATATTTCAAAACACTGAACAAGATGACAAATAATCCAGATAAATTAATAGTAGTTTATTCATATCCCCCCACCCCCTTAACTTCTTAATAATGGCATTTGTAAAAAACAATATCTTAACAATCATAATTACCCTGATGAACCCAAAATTACTTGAAAATATATTGTAAATAAATATAAAATTAAAAGGGGCAGTAAAGAAGACAACACTAACTATAAAAAATAAGTTTATTGTTGCATCACAAATTAACCACTTCACCGGCGACGGGTATAGGGAAACAATGCTTTTACCCCCGACTTATCTTGGGGCAGCCGTTGAAGTGGTTAAAGTGATTTTCATCATCTCTAAAGCTGCGTTTATACTATCCTGCAAAAGATTGTCTAGAAAAACCCATAAATTTTATCTTTGATGTCAGGAGTAGTTCCCGACAGAACTGACATGAAGAACCGATTGCTAGATTTGGCGTTTAATCGCCAATGTAGTAAATGTACTTGGTCAGTCTTTTTATTCCTTAGCTAATACACAGGCTCGGACTGGCCCGCCGGCCCATCGGCCCGAGGGCCGGTGCGCCCTCGTCCACGGAAAACTTCACGCCCCTAAGTTCCTTAAGCCGCTCCAATATTTTCCCCCAAGTTGTGCAGATACATTCGGACTAGTGTACTAAATTTCGAGGATTCGTTTAGAAATAATCATCAGAATAATCATTAGGCAAACAGCACGAGAGGTATTTTTTATCACAAAGAAATTAAAAATACATCGAAGCAATTTCAGGATTGGAAACGAATCGTGGCATCTTTGCATACTATTGAGAGGGAAAACACGCACGCAGGAAAAGCTTAGTAGCCACAGCGCCCTGAGCGAGATTTATTTCAACACTTCTTTGAATGATACGTTTTATGTTTTAACCAAATATTTTGCATATTTTCAGGCCTTTAGCTTTTAGTACCTTGTCCCTACACTTTTAATGACGGCCATGAATGCGCCTACAATTGAAACCGTGCTTTTTGAAAACAACTTGCGAAAAAAAAAAGTGATAAATATCAGAAGACAAAAAAACTATTTGTGCGGATTTCGTTTTTGGTTGAAAAACATGACCTTTTTTATCGCGGAATACAAACTTGATAAGACTTCTGGATTACAATCCCGCAAACTGTGGAATCCCGCGGCTAGCGTTTTTTCATTCACAAAATCTACACCATAATTTTCAGTTAGTAATCTTTGTTTTATTGAATGATAGATTTTCCGTGGCTAAATAAATATTAGGAAATTCTAGTGTGTATTTTAAATAAAAAGTTGTTTTAATTTAATCACGGAAAAATTATCATTAAATAAAGCGATGACTACTATTCAGAAATTAGGATAGGTTTTTCGAATAAAAAAACGCTGCCACGGGATCTTGCAGCTTGTATGAATACAATTCCTGGGGCATTTCTCTCAATTGTGTAAACTTAAATATTTCTCTCGATCTCTAATTAGGATAAGAACTTTGCAAATCATAGGAAGAGGGTGCTGAAAAGAGTAAATTTACTCAATTATTTCGGTGATTTTTAGGCTAACAAAGTGGCATTTTTGGTGTACTTTCTGTGTATAATTTTTTTTAGTAGTGCAACATTAATGCAGTATTTTACGGATACATAGTCATTTTTTTAAGGACACAAACGCAAAGTGCCTCTTCCTACAAAATACATAATTCGCCTTATATAAATGTTGCAAGTGTAATAAGCATTATTTTCACAAGCAAGTGTTATTTTCAAATTCCTTAATGGGATGTTGATTTGAATGTTTAAATATTCTTATGTTTCATCATTTAAATACCTTATAATATGTGGTACTTTTTATAAAAGAACAAAAGAAGCACAAGCTTTAGTTTTCAAAATTTCTACTTTTATATGAAAAGTTTTATACATTTTTGTTTTAGATACAAAGAAATTGTAAGCGAAGTTTGCATACTGAATTTTTTTGTGTATCATGAGGGAGATACCGATAGATACCATATTTAAAAATTCTATTAAAAAAAAAACTGTAGTAAATAAAAGGTAATTGTTGTCGGATTGTAACAGAAATTGAATCTATCTCATTATAAACTGACTGATAATTCATTTTATAAAAAAGTATACTTAAAAAATGGGTTGAAGCCCTTAGCAGCACCGCAGCAACTCTAGTTGGTGCCTGGTGCGAAAAATCTTGTTAGTTTTCGTACAGATTTTCAGTGCGCCAATGGGAATAAATGGAATAAAAGGGGTTACCATTGCTAATTCAGCAGAAAATCTTCGTAAAAAAGTCTATAGATACAACTGTCTGTAAATAATGTCTACTAATTATTGTTATACATAAATTATGTTTCCGAACTCGTCTACATATTAAAAATTGCACCAACTCTGAATTTACAAATAATAACGCCCATTTTTGACACCTTATTTTGGTTACTTTAATTTATTAACTTTTGCATACAACAAAGAACAATCGTTTAAAACATCAATGTGTAAGTTTATAGCTAATTTGAATAATTAGTGTTCGAGATACGGAAAAATTTTGCCTTTCCACAATATAAGGGTACCGTCTTCTTTTATCAAAAGAGCCACTGAAAACAATCGTAGAAACTTAACAGAAATACTTTGTAAGATTTTTCTTAATATAAAGTTTATAATAAATTTAAAATTTCTGTATCATTTGACTGGTGAGTAATTGAGTGTTTTCGGTTGTAAGATATTTCATTTTATTTTTCGAAACTTATGGATAAACCCCTAACACTTTTTGTTTTATAACTGTATTCAGATTTAAGAAAATTATATAAACTCTATCTCTTTATTTGCTGGCAAAGAATTCAAATAGGGTATCAAAAGTGGATGTTACCATTTGAAAAATCAACGTTCACCATTTGAAAAATTAACGTTCGTGCATTTTTTAATACCTAGACAATCTCCAAATTGATACCTATGTCATTTTTATACAGTCACTTGCAAGAGAATTGGTAGGGGTGATCACTTTTTTTCCCCCGTGAGTCTTATAAGGTACCTATTAACAAAATAATAAAGCCCTAGCCTTGATATCGGTCATCTACTACAAAGTAATCTGTGTTCAACTCGGAACTTTTAGATATTACTAGATTCGCTTTAAAAAATTGCGTAGCATTGTGTAGATTTGATTTAACTTTAAAATTGCACGGGTGATATATCGAAGTCTTCTATCTAGACTCAGAGATGTAATATTAAGCCACTTTCATTCTTGGTGCTGTGTGAATGTGTTAAACCTTCTCAAGCCAGGAACAACACAAACAAGAAAAATTTACATGAGTTCGCTAAAATTTCTGCGCCCTCTGAAAATCCAAGGTCTGCGCCCTTTTCCCTGGTCCAGTCCGACCCTGCTAATACACAATCGAAGTTTGCTATGTCGTCCACATCTGATAGTGAAGAAGAAACTATCATGCTATATATGGGTTCTTTTTCTCCAGAAAAAAAGCGGAGAAAATATTGGGTCCACCCAACATTAGAAAAAAGAGAAGAATTAGGCAAATTTATGCTGGTAAAAGAACTATTTTCGTACGAAGACCGCTTTTACGCTTATTTCCACCTCACAAAAATGGAATTTGACGAAATATTAAATTTAATTAAAGATGACATTAAAAAAGAAGACACACTTTTCCGGTCAGCAATTTCCACAACAGAAAGATTGGCAGTTACTTTGAAGTAAGTACCTTTTAATAATATTTATTTTAATGTTAGAAGTTTTCTGAAATAAATGTATTTTGTATTTAAAAAAAAAAATCTATTATTTATGCATGCAATGTCTTATTTTTGTGCCTTTTATTTGACATCTATGGTAAGATTTACTGAATTAAAAAAAATAGTCTGTGATTAGTGTTGCCATATGTGCCTATTTAAGCTAACGTCCCGATTTTCAGGGACTCCTAGACATGGCCCATGTAAGCAAAAATCTCGATTTTTCATATCATGTTATTCATTAGTCTCCATTTTGTGGAACTTGGATATGATAAAACCTGTGAAGTCAGCACCTGTCTATATCGAAAAATTTTAATAGTTCATTCGAAAGGGATACGTTACAGTTTTACGTGTCTAGACGGAAACAGTGATGTGGGAAGGCTAAATACCCAGCGGGTAGGTATTTTTTTGGGAGTATATACCCGGTTATTCACCCAATTCTGGAGTAAATGCCCCAAAACTGGGTATTTTCATATTTCGCTGTAAAATATCATAATTTTGAAAAAATTCTCAATCATACGTTAGAATGTTTCAAGTACGATAGCAGCTTTCAGTTTTATTAAAGAAAGGTGCCTACATGTTGTCTTTTTGAGTAGCCTTTCAAACCTTTTCCATTTATTATGTCACGTTATTCTAAGATGCCAGTCAATTAAGCAATATATATATTTTTAACTGTAATTGATACAGTGAAGACTATCAAATAATGTTACATTTACATGCAGAATCCTTGAAATTGCCAGAGAAAACGAAATGGGAAAATTATTCGCATTGTATTAAACCATTAATTCTCAAGCTGTTTTAAAGTTTGAGATTTTATTTCTAAATCTTTTTTTTTTTTTACATGAAAAAAATAAGAGCTTCTAAAGTTCTGTCTCATAATGCGAAAGAAAACACTTTTTAAATGCACAATGAAAAATAAGATAATGCAACTCGTTTCAAAAATCTCTCTTCGTCAGTCACAAGAAGACCGTCCTATTAACCAATACACACTGTTAAAACACTATTCTTAAAAATAAGTAAATTGTACTAATTATTGAGCACTTCCCGATCTTAAAATAGCTCCGAGCTCTTAAGGCTGTTCTTAACTGCTCTGCTCAACAAGCGTAAAACGTTTTGACATATTTACAAATTCATTTTTAACGGAAAGATATCAAATTGGATAGCCTGGCCATGGAAACGATTTGAAATCGAGCTGTTTTTTCCATTTTTTTGATCAATCAATTATCTATTGAGTTATAAGCGAATTCGATCACGTGACAAAACCGTTTTTCGTCCGCTCTTGAGTGCTCTTTCGCCCTTCGCGCGGAAATTTGGTTCAAAACGCTCACTTTGACTCTATTTTCTGAAAGATCTATTGCGTTTGCATAAAAATGGAAAAAATAGCTTCATTACATAGTTTCTGAACAACACCAGCTAGTTTCATGCATTTTCGAACAAAAATAAATTAAAACTTGTGTCAGAAAGTTGCCCGTTTGGATTTGAGAGTACCCTTAAATTTGAAAAAAGCATGTACTCATTCTTTTGAGTACATACAGGGACTCGAAAATAAATATTTATAGAAACACACATACACATAAGAAAAAAAAAGCGAAATTACAGAGAACCGACAAATCACCATTTTTAATTGCGAAGAACTACAATTTTTGTAGTAAAGAACAACCAATTTACTATTTTAATTCTTGAAATTTTATGTATGAGCCGCCCCGTGATTTGAACCCGAGTCTTCCAGGTTGGAGATCAATATTTTACTGACTGTGTTATAAAAACAGTTACCAGCGTCTTCCAAATGACACCTTTTATGAATCAGCGACGGAAGATCGCTAACAGCAGAGATGAATTTTTCCTTTCTTAAATATTCTAATTTCTAATAAAACAATTGCCCCACCAGTGGCCGAGAGGTTCTGCTCTCGAAGCTGGTAGACGGGAAGTGCTGGGTTCGAGCCCAATCGCGCCCGTCGGCCTAATCGTTCGGAGTTTTCGTGGTTTTCTTCGAACCTTGGACTTCCAAGAGTAAATACGGGTTAGGTTCCCTTAGAAAGACCCCCACGAAGGGCACCCCCCCCAGGGCCTATATCCCACATGTTGATAATTGGCCGTCACAAACCAAACCAAACTAATAAAACAATTTTTAAACTAAATTTTCTTCTTTAACATTTCTAATGAAATTGTAAATAAATTTGAAAACTGTGTATTATAAATTAAAAAATTATGACAAAGATAGACATATCTTTAAATAAAAGCTTGGAAATCCCTACTGTCAATTCGGTATAAGAAAAGTGTTTATCAGAGAACTCATATTTTTGAGCACATAGGTTTTAAACATGAATATTAAGACTTTAAAATACAAAATATATGTATTCATTTCTGCATACATTTATAAATCAAGTATAAGTATACACAACTTCAAAATATCATGTACTCATTTCTGAATTAATTGTACTTAAAAAAATCGAGTATACAAAGAAATTTTCATTTTTAAGTAGATTAATGCTCATTTTTGAAGCAATTGTACTTAAAAAATATGAGTACATAGAAATGCTCATTTTTAAGTAGATTATTTTTAACAATGTACTTCTTTTTGAAACAATTGTACCTAAAAAAATACGAGTACATGGAAGTTCTCATTTTTAAGTAAATTATTTTTCACAGTGCAGGAGAAACTTTTTCTTTGCGTTTTCGTCATGATAGTATGTAACACAAGCAGGATGTACATCATACCAATTGTAAAGGGAAACAGCAATTTAATCCAAAACACGTCAGGACAAATTTACAAAAGAAAAAAAAAAAAAGCTTTTTCGGGCCAAATTTACAAAAAAGAATGCAAGGAGGTACGGTTGGTCAAAAGATAAAGAAACATTTTTATGCTCGAAATGTCAAGGGGTAAAAAAAAAGAGTCATTTCAATGGAAATTATAACTTTTATCAATTTATGTTTAGAAAAAAATAATGTTAAGGGTTATATTCAGACTGAAATTGTACCAACTCTAAAATTTTCGATATGAGTGCCTAATTTCAACATCATATGTAACTTTTTCTGTAAATTTTATCTTCAAAAAATAAATGGGAGATCATTAAGTCAAATAACTTGGGAATTATGTAAGTTTAAAATTTGGAATTTCTAATGTTAAATTTATTTGTAATTGTTGCAAAAAGATACAGGTAGTTTTTTTAAGCTTAATTTAAAAACTGGTTGAGGTACTATCTGCAATTTTATGTTATTATAATTGAAACTTCTAGAAATCAATTTCTACTAAAAAACTTCATAACTTATATATATATTTTTTTTTTTTTCGAAAATTTAAAATTATATATTTTCGAAAAAATTATGAATTGCAACTTATGAATATTTTTGACAAAAATAGATTTCTAAAAGCTTTACGTGAATTATTAAACGTGTAATTTAATACGTGAATTATTAAATTATAGTTCATTCTGCAAATTAGTTCTAGAATTATGCTTAGAAAACTATCTGCATTGCAATTTGATTTGCAATGATTAAAAATAAATTCAACATTTTGAGTTCCAAATTTTAATTCTTCGTAAATCACAAACTACTTGACTAAATGACTTCCCGTTTCGTGTCCTAAAGTAAAATTTAGTGACAAAGCCAAATAGGATGTCAAAACTAAATGTTTGTATTGAAAATTTCAGAATGTTGATACAATTTCTGTATGAAGACGAGCTGTAAGCTTTTTTTTTTTTATGTAAAATGAAAGAATACATAATTTCCAGACGAATAACTATTTTAGTTGTTTTGTTGGAAAATTTGGTGATTAAAATGCATGGGGTGTTCATTTTTTCTTTTGCCCGACTCCACCTTAAAACCGTCAGATATAACATGATATTTAGTTATGAAATTTGTCATCACTGGACGGAAATCGCTATAAAACGAAATTTCTTGAGGTTCAAGGCGATTCTGTGTGACAAATTTTATTGTACTTTGTCTCTAAATAATACGAAACGAACCTGTTTATAAATGAATTCTGTTTTAAATGTACAAATTTCATTGGCTAAGTGATTTTGGTTTGTTGTATTTATTTAGTACAGTAAAACCTTTTCGATAAATGATTTATGACTTATGAACGATTGTTTTCTCATAGCGGCATGTATATTTTCTCCTTTTTCCCTTCGGTCGCATTCGGAAATTTCGTTCAAAACGCCAACTTTGACACCGTTCTCTGAAAAATCTACCTTTACCCAAAATATGGAAAAACTGTTCGATAGCATATTTTTTCAATAATATTAACTGCTCGTTTCAAGCGTTTGAGAACAAAAATGTATTTAAAAATGTGTCAGAAAGTAACCAGGTTGAATTTAAGGTTTCAAATCCAAAGAGCTAACTTTATAACACCATTTTAAAATTCATTTTTGTTCGAAAACACGTGAAATTTGCAGAGGTTTTTATTCGGAAAATCTGTAATCGAAAGACATTTTCCATTTTTTCGAAAGCGCAAAAGATCTTTCAGAAAATACAGTCAAACTTAGGGTTCCAAAAATTTGATTAATGACGGTATAATCGGAAGCACGTTTGTCCTGAAACAAACATGCAACTGTATTAATTCCTTTAAAAAAATCATGTCTCTAACAGTTCAATTCTCTATCAAACATATTTTTAAAGGCTTAGATAGGACTTTAGATGGGAATTAGATACCAACATCATTTCAAGTAGTGATAGAACTCAAGATCAAAGATGGATCCAGCCCTCCATTTAGAGGGGGAGCCATGGCTCCTTTTTTTGGGTGGGGGGGGGGTCATATCTTTTAAAAAACAATTTTTATATTGAAGGCTATTCCCATATCCAAAATGGCTACTTTTCTGATGCTTTTGGGAAGTCATTTTCATTCGTAAATACAAAATAAATAAATAAAATAAAGCATTAATATTTGTAAAAATATAAAATTTACACATTTTATTTAGATAGCAAGAAATAGTAGAATTTTCCATTTTCTTATAAAGCCAAATAACCACTCAGAAATTGATCATTTGAAGTCTATTTTTAGGACTTGACAGTTACAAAAATGCCGTCATGAGGGAGCAATTGATTGTCGTGACCTGAAATTCAGTTTAAAACCCCACATTTTACGGAGATTTCCCATGAAATTCTTTGCCTTTATCGAAAAATGGAAAACGCTAATCAATCACATTTTTCTGAATAAGTGCACTTGCAAATAAATGTCTTGCATCAGAGATTAAAAATGACTTCATGGATGTGTCAAAAATTACAGACGTGTGAAAATTATTAGAATAATCGTGAAATTTACAATAAAACTTGTTATATTAAAGAAATATTTAAAAAATATTGATACATTTAATATTTAGTGTGCATCCTCTTGTTTTTTATTAAAGAAATAATAGCATACTTTCTTGGCATGGGTTTTTGGCAATTAATTTGTATTTCGTTGTCTTGATGCAAAATTTGGATGAGTGTTTCTATCAGACTAGTCTTGTTTGTGATGTTGTATTTCTTTAATTTTTTCTTTATAATGGCCCAAAGCTTCTTTATGGGTTTCATATCTGGACTGTTTCCAGGCCATGAAAATGTTTTCTTTAATTAAATTAAACAAATGCAACATCACAAACAAGAATATTCTGATAGAAAAATTCATCCAAATTTGGTATCATGACAATGAAATACAAATTAATTGCCAAAAACTCATACAAAATATGCCAAGACGTATTGACTCTTTAATAAAAAACAAGAGGATGTATACGCTAAATATTAAATGGCTCAATATTTTTAAATGTATTATTTCTTTAATATAACAAGATTTTTAATGTAAATTTCACAATTATTCTAATAATTTTCACACGTACCTACTTTGAATTTAAGTAGATCTTTAAACAGTCAGAAAGATTCTCATTCTTGAGCAAGGGATAAATTTGAAAGAATTTAATATACATTTCGGTTTTCAAAATATCCTTTAAAAATTTTCTTTGTTCAGGGGAGGGGGATCATGACCCCAGTGACCTCCACCTTGGATCCGCCATTGCTCAAGATTATTTTGTATAAATGTAGAACCAACTGTTATTGTAAAATTTTCCACAAATCCGAAACAGATAAAAAAACTTTCAGTCACATTTAACACTAGAACCGCCGACAATTTTATTCAATTTTTATAAAACGTCTTTCACACTAGAATTTTTATTTAAATCTATTTAACTTATGTAATTAGCTTATTTTTCTGCTGAATACATTTAAAATATCTTATGAAAAAAATTCTGATTCTATACTTATATAAATTTGGCAGGGGTCAAAATGACCCCTAATGGCGGTTCTAGTGTTAAAAATGAGTGAGCTAGCAGCTTTCACAGGCTCTAACCTTTGGTTACTTTATCATTATTAGAAAACATGACTAAAATATAAAAAGTGAAAAATTTCAATTTCTTTAAAGGTTAATTATTATTGTATAAAATAATTTTTACGATTAAAATTAAAATTTGATTTTTAGAAATTCCATTTACATTTATACATATATGCCTAATTTACTTTTGATATATGCTTGCAAAATGTCCATGACAATAATGTTAGATATTATACAAGAAAAGAAACTTAGTAACTTTATTTAATTTATTTTAGAAAGAAAATCTATTTCCCATAACATAAGGAGAATGTGTGTAAACATAAGAATTGTTTAGTTGTGGGTTAAATGGTATTGGCGACGATGTTCTGAAGGAATTTTTACGCTTTTCCTCTAATTCTTTTTTTTCTAAATTAACTACAACTTGTTGCAGTTGTAATTTAGCTTCCAGCTGTCTCTCCTCACTCAGCGAGCTAACCGAACTCTCGAGGCCTTCAAAAAATATTTTCAATGAACTTTTCTTCTCTTTTTTCGAGTTGTCTTCGTTCTTCTTTTTTAAATATTCGCAGAAGAGGATGTCTTTTTGTTTAGCAAATGATCTTCGTCTTTTTTTGCATTTATTGTCCTCATCTGACTCCACATTTGATGAATCATTGTTCGGCGATTCGACATTTGATTTAGTCCTGAAAATAATTTAATAAATAAATATTACAAGAAACAATACGCAACACTTAAATTAAATATATATATACATATAACCATTAAATAAACATTACCGACCACCAACAAAAACTATGAAATTATGAATAAAATGACATTAACAAATACACACGGGTGATTCTGTTCCGAATTTTCCGAAAAATTAAGGCAGTCATTTCCAAAAATTAAAAAAAAATCGGTCATAAATCCGAAATTTCGGACATAAACTATATAGCGAATTTCGACAAATGGTCGCCGAAAATAACCAATTTCGTCAATCGTTCGATGAAAAATCGCCAATTTCGTCAAAACATCGCAAAAACGGCAAATTTCGTCAAAGCATCGCGAAAAAACGACAAAAATCCTCAAAGGATCGCAAAAAAACGGAAATTTTCCCCAATAGATCGCGAAAAACGGTAAATTTCAACAAAAGATCGCGAAAAAATGGCAAATTACACTAAAAGATCGCGAAAAAACGGAAAATTTCGTCAAAAAATTGCGAAAAAACGGAAAAAGTCGTCAAAAAATCGCGAAAACGAAAATTTCGTCAAAAGATCGCGAAAAAACAGCAAAAATCGTCAAAGGATCGCGAAAAAACGGAAAATTTTGTCAAAAGATCGCGAAAAAAACCGCAAATTTCGTCAAAGCATCGCGAAAAAACAGCAAAAATCGCCAAAGGATCGCGAAAAAAAGGCAAAATTTCTTCAAAGCATCGTGAAAAAGCGGCAAATTTCACCAAAAGATCGCAAAAAACGACAAATTTCAACAAAAGATCGCCAAAAACGGCAAATTTCGTCAAAAGATCGCGAAAGAACCGCAGATTTCGTCAAAACATCGGAAAAAACCGCAAATTTCGTCTAAGCATCGCGTGAAAACGGCAAATTTCACCAAAAGATCGCGAAAAAACGGCAAAAATCGTCAAAACATCGCGAAAAATTGCAAATTTCGTCAAAACATCGCCGTTGTATTTCCGAAAATGTGTTGTGAATTTCCGAAATTTTTTTTTCACTCAGAATCACCCCTTTAAATAGCTACCACCTCTACTACATAGATTCTAAAGACATAGTAAAAAACAGCAGAAATTGAATAACATAAATGGAATGATGGAAATTTGTAGAATTTAGACAGAATCATCGAGTCCCAAATGCCTTAAGTTCCACAAATAAAATGTGTGGTTTCATCTTCATATTAGCCATAAATTAGCTTAAAAATATGAATTTGGGACTACCACATACAGAAAACTGAAAAATAAACCATTAAACACACACACACACACACATATATATATAAACTTTTGGTACAAATAAATCATATTCTATCACATCGATCTTACCTTGAATATGTTCCCTCAGGAACTCCATTTGTTCTTTATACTGCCAGGGAGGTCTTGAAGTAGCAGCTTGACCAGTATTAGTTTTTTCTTCTTTTACACATCTTTTAAAGTATTCCCTCAGAGCATTCCATTTTTTTTAACAGATGTTACTGAAATTAGAAAAATTAAAATAATAAAATTCTTTTCAGGCATTTGATAACTGGAGACTCGTTTCAAAACATCTCTGGAAGCTTCAGGATTGGAAAAACTACTGTGAGTAAAATTGTTCGAGATGTTTGCATAGCAATATGGAACAAATTACAACCGATTTACATGCCTGAGCCATCAACAGAAATGTTGAAAAATTCTGCTGAGGAATTTTTTCACAGATGGAACTACCCTAACTGCGTAGGAGCTGTCGACGGCAAGCATATACTAATTCAGTGCCCAAACAACAGCGGCTCCATGTATTTCAATTATAAAAAAATTTTTTCATTTGTTCTCATGGCAATAGCCGATGCAAATTATTGCTTCATAGCCATAGATGTCGGAGGGTACGGGAGGCATTCTGATTCTGGAATTTTTCAGAATTCAAATATGGGTAGGTAACAATTTTGATTTTGTGTAATTTGCTTTAAAATACCTTTTAAAAAGCATAATAAATGTGATTTATTTCAAACAAATCAATTGTTTTTAAAAGAAAAAATATAATCAATATTGCAATGAAACGATAAAATACAAGTTTTGAAAACAACTATTACATAAAAGATTAATAAATAGCAACTTTTGAAATGATCCAATTTATATGACTTAACAAAAATACGCTTTACATTATGTTATAAAATATTAGTATGATATACAAATACGGTTATAGTATTAATAACTTGATGTTAGATAACCCGGGACCTCAAATTTTACGTGAAGGATTTTTCAATTAATAGTTTCGGGAAGTACTCAAAAATTCATTTTTTATGATTCCTTTAATAAAATTTGGAAATTAGACCGTCACATTTTTTAAATATACAGTTCGCATTAAATAAATTAATTTTTACATTCTTTCATAATTCAAAAGGAAATATAATTTTCTCAGATAAGATTTTTCAAAATAACCTTCTCAATTAAATAATAAATTAAAGATAATATAAACTGATATATCAATAAGTTTTATACAAAATTTAAAACATAATTTTTTCAGTTTAAAGCTGCAATAAGAATATTTTCTACCTACTTTCTAAAAACATGTTATATATTCATTTTATGTATATATTACTTTTTTTATTTATTTACAGGTATGAAACTCATAGCTGAAAATTTTGGATTACCACCTCCAAGCCCTTTACCAGGAACAACTTTGGAGATGCCCCATATTATTGTGGGTGACGAAGCTTTTCCACTTAGTGAATTTTTGATGCGACCCTACCCACAAGAAGCCACTGTTCAGTGTCCACAAAAAAGGATCTATAATTATAGACATTGTCGGGCAAGAAGGGTCGTCGAAAACGCATTCGGAATATTAGTTAAGAAATTTTCCATTTTTCGGCGGCCTCTTGAGGTCAAAGTTCCTTTTGGCATCGATATCGTAAAAGCGGCTTGCGTTTTGCACAACTATGTAAGAAAAAATCGAATAAATCAGCTAAATGAAACCAATAACACATGTCTAGAAGACGCAGAGGCGCTAAGAGACTTTTTGCCTATGGATGACGGGAATGTTTCCCAAAAAATCCACCACAATTTCTCTGTATATTTTAACTCTGATGTTGGAAGTGTTGCATGGCAACAAAATAAGATATAAAAATAATAAATAATATGTCAAGAGTTCATTTTTATTTTATTTTATTTACATAAAATATATAAGGGGTTAATTCTGTACTCATAAATGTAGTTACTGTATTTTATGGAAGAAACGCCGCACACCTCAAATTGACCTGAATAAGCTTAAAATCATCGCAATCGCCACATCCATCGGGACGCTACTTTTGTCGACAGCGTCACATTCACCTAACTTTAATCAAAGTTTTCTCAGTAGTGTATGATGCCGCGTTTTTAATATCTTAAGATGTCTGAAGTTTTATTTAAAATATTTAAATCCGATTTTAAATATTTTTATGACTTTTTAAATTAAGGAAACTTAGTTGGTATTTAAAAAATATCGTAAACGCCGCACATGGCGTAAACGCTGCACTTGGAAAAAAAATAACTTTTAAACTCGTAAACGCCGCGGCATTTCTTCCATAAAATACGGTAAATATTTTTAAGCTTATTAATAATTCATTATATGAACAAATTCAGAATCGTTTCAAGACCACATTTAAGAAGCGTCTAGCTTATTAAAATAAAACCTCCCTGTGTGACCAACCCCATTAGGCGACCCCCCTCCTTGAACGACCATATTTTCATGGAACGAAATTTATTCCCATAGGCTCAATATTAATTTTACCTCCATTCAGAGACCACCTCAGTTGAACTCCATCCATAAGCGACCCATTTCTTTGAAGAAAATGAAACAAATTGTTTTTTCCTGGTCGCTTGAAGAAGGTTTCATTAGAAAAATAACTCCTGAGAGCGCATTATTCATCAAACTTCTAAACTAAGCGACCAATTTTTTTGGAAGGTGGTCATTTTAAGAAGGTTTTACTATAATAAAAAAAAAAGGAATGGGAAACAACAGCAGCAATTCATTACCATGTACTTTACAGCTAATGTTTGTAACAATTTATCAGTTTGGCGTTGAAAGAGTTTCTTTTACGAATTATTTAAATAGATGCATGCTAAATTTATTTCTCTCTTTATATTGCATAATACAGAGCTGCCACATGGGACAATTTTTTAATTCTATCTTGCACCATTTTTTCAAAACAAAAAACTTTTACATAGACATTGATGAAATTTGCAAGAGAAATATAATATGATTTTTTTTTTTTTTTTTTTTTTTTTTTTTTAAATAGTGAGTGGTGCGAACAGAATATAAAAATAATCGCCTGTGGCAGCCCCTTAATAAGTTTTTAAGATATATATATATATATACTTATTTCAATTAACTAAAGATATTTTTAGTAAAATATTAATTGCATTTTAAAATATTTCTAAAAAAAATGTTAAACAAAAAATAGATTAAAAAAATTACCATCCTCGAAACCGCATTGTTCTGCTACTGTTCGCCACGAATTAGCTTTTTTGCGGGCATTCTTGTATTCTTCATCTCTTGTATCATACAATTCCGGAAATTTTTGGACAGTTGTAATTAAAAGTTCTACGTCAATATCATCATCATTCATGATATCTACAAATTAGGAAAAAAACAGTGAATCCTTAGAAATATAGTAGAGTAAAGTGCCGATATTTCGTCCCCTCTCTTAATTTTGTCTCCCTTAACTTCTCCACTTCTGCGAAAGTAGCGCCACTTATGACGCAAGGCTCGGGGGACGGAAGGTAAAAGGGATCAGGGTTGAAAGTTTCGTTAAGACGCATACATAAACTAAAGACGCCGAATTTCCTATTTTTAGAAGACCTCAGTTCTTATTACGTCGCTTTTAGAACGTTATTTACTGTACTGTAAGTATTTATTTCTTACTCATTGCATGTATTTTACGTTGGTAAGATGCTGACAGTAGGATACAGCGAGTTTTAGGACGCTCAGTTCATCTTACGGGAACTGAAGATCCTTAATATTGAGAAGTAGCGTGGTCCCAATTTCGTCCCCTTTGCAGTTCTTATTTTCGTCCAGGAGACGAAATTAGGAGTGCTTTTTCATGACATTTTTTTTCTATTTTTTCTTAATACTTGGATGGCTAATGTATAGTAGCCAAATTCCAGATTTTTTGGATACCAGTAAAATCTTATAAAAATGTTTTCTTTATTTAATTGCATTAAAACTGCGATTGTATAAAGCAAGTATTTCTGCATAAAAATATTGGTATGAAAAAAATCGGGAGGTTGACAACTATGCTAATATTTCGTTATGTTTTTCTTCCACTGATAATTAGTACATTTCTTTGTGCCTTACTTTAATGTAAATTAAATTACTTACTCATTTAGTAATAAATTTTTATTTATAGTTATAAGTTAAGCCTCAGCGTATTGGATTTTTTGGGATGGACGAAATTGGGACCATTTTTTTTTCTTTTGTATTTTTAGATACTTTTGAAAAAACAATTTTGCACATTGTTAAAATTTTTTGTATGATATTTGCCTACCTTTCTTATGTGCGTGGGTAGTTAGTCTAAAATCCGAATTTGGTAGATTTTCAACTTTGGTAGAAATTACAACTTCCAAGGACCTAAAAGTGACTGGGGGACGATAATAGGGCACCTTACCCTATCTAAAAAATGCATTTAAGTAAAGTTCACTATATAACCAGACTCTAGGTAAAAAAAAAAAATAAAGTTTAATTCATAAAACATCGCAAAAAGATGTTTATTAAATAAAATATTTCTTGTTTCATTGAAAGACCGAAAACAAGGATAATAGATGGGAGGCGAGAAAGGGAGGGGAAGTAATGACAGTTAAAAAAAAAGAGTGGAAAAATTTGCTTTTGTTATTAGAAATAGGATATTTTCCTTACAACAAGGTAATTAAAATATAACGCGCACACACAAATTTTAATCATAATTTTTCTCTTAAAATAACCCAGTTTTTTTTTTTAATTTATTTACAGTCATAAAAGCGTACTGTTTAAAAAATAATTTATTATCGTAGAACCTCGATTATCCGAAGTCATTGAGACCGACCCTCTTTCGGAAAATCGAAATTTTCGGATAATCGAGAATGCTTCAATTTTAAGATTAAGGAGAAATATATGCAATATTTCTTATTACGGTAACAAGTGCTTAATAAAAATAAAGCAGTAGCACAATAGAAACAATAAATTACTTGATTTTTAATTTTGAAATTAAGTACCTTTATATATATCAGATGGATTTGAAAAAATGTTTTGTTTGTCACAGTTTTGATTGCCTTTGCTTTGAAGCTCCATCACGGAGTTTTTTAATATTATTAGTTCACCAGTATTACAGTCTTTCTGCTGCTCCAGCCATGCCAAACCTTTTGCAAAACATTCAAAAGCTTTCGAATTACTAATTAATTTTGTTTTCTTCGTTCCACTCCGCAGCTTACGGGAGCTCAATTAATATCAGGGGTCGATGCAGGTTTTTATTCTTGGGACCCATTTTGTGAAAAGTACAAGTTATTTTGTGAATTTTATTATATTTTTGTGAAAAATAACATTTTGTAATGAAAGCTTAAATCCAGTTACTCAAATTCGAACGAAGAATTTATTGACAAAACTTGCCCCTTGCTAAAGTTTGTTTTTTGTGAGCTAGTTTTATGTACAATTTACACATTTTAAAACAGTTTTTATGAAAAAGAATGTTACGAAGGGGACCTAACTTTATTAAAAGGAATTTTGTGAAGGCATTTTGTGTGTGCAATTTATTAAATTTATTTTTGTTAAGGGGCCTATTTTATTAAATAAATTTTTGTTAAAGGGCCCTAAATAGGTCTCAAATTTTCCTTGGATCGACCCCTGAATATTCAAACTCTTAAGAAAGGGGATCGAATATATTTATATGTACTCGTAGTTCGGAAAGCTTACGCACAAGGGATATGATATTTAAAAAAAAAAATGAAAATAAATAAAAAATAAAAGCTTTCAAAATGGATTTTTTACACAAGGAATATGACAGTAAAAAAAGAAAAAGCTTTAAAAATGGATTTCGGGTAACTGAGAGTTTCGGTTAAAAGAGTTTCGGATAAAAAAGGTTTTACTGCACTAAAATTATCATAAAAATTTTCATACTATTAATAATCTTTGTTAATTAAAATAAGCAAGAAACTAATCGATGCAATCAAAAATAAATAATGTACTGTTTTAAAAAAGTCAAATTATGTCTTTTTCATTGAAAGAGAAAAAAAAAAAAAGGAATAGTTGGGGGGGGGGGGGGGGGGAGAGAGAGAGAAATAATGACAGTAAAAAAAATGGGAAATAGTTCACTTTTGTCATTAGAAATAGGATATTTTCATTACTGCAATATAATTAAAATATAAAACACACACACATAACAAAAAAAAATTCACTTTAAGTATAAAAATTTATAATTATTGAATATACTGGTTTATAATAAATTTTAATCATAATTTTTCTCTTAAAAGAACCCCCCCCCCCTTTTTTTTTTAAATTTATGTTCATAAAAACGTACTGTTTAAAAAATAATTTATTATATTGATTAAGGCTGTTCTCAAATTTAAAGGGGCTATTTTTTAAATTTTAGAACCACCTGAAGAAATTTATGAAAATATGTATTTAAAAATAATAGAAATTTCTTGTGAAAAAACTGTTTTAGAAAGTTCAATATTGAATCCATAACAAAAAAAGTCAATTTTAATCTGTAAACATAATTATCAACAGTAAAATGAGTTATGAAAGGAAATTCCTAAACCACGTCCATAATAAGTATAATTCTAAAATTATGATGTAAATTTTATGAAATATTAATAATTGTTGATAATTAAAATAAATATTTATACTGCTTGCTTTGCAGATAAGTAACTAATCAATGCAGTGAAAAATAAAATATATACAGTTTTAAAAAAATTCAAACAATCTGACTAATTGTTATAATTCTGTTTTCATTGTTTTATTGTCAGTTTTCTGCATTTACGTTTAATAATGAATGAGAAACTGTCTCGAAAAGTTTCAGGTTGTTGAGAATGGAATTTGACAACAACATAAGTAATTTATTAATGTATATATTTAAAAAAAAATAGAAACTCCTGTTTAAAAAGAAAAAAAAAAATTGTTCTACAAATTGTTCTACTAAATATTAGATTGATAATAAAAATTGTCTAATTTAGACACTTAGCACTTATAAATATAAAAATGACATAAATGAAATTCATAAAATAAATATGATAAATATAATCTTGAAAATGCGATGAAAAATCATGTAAAGATAGACAATTTTCATAAAAATAGTAAATGATAATTTTGATAAAGGAAATATAGAACTTGGCTCATAAACTAGGAATGTCGTTAAAAATTATTCTTAAAAAAACTATTTCATTTAAAAAAAAAAAAAAAAAAAAATCTGTAATATTTTTTTAATAAATATTGCACTATCGGTTTAAAAGGAGGATTGTGTAAAATATTTTTTAAACATAAATCACAAAAAACTGTTGTTTTTAAACAGATAATAGGATGAAACTAAAATGTGTCCTTTATAATTCATTTAGACGCATCACTGACTCTACCATAAAATTACAAGTTCTTTCTATATTTAAAATTTATACGAGTATAAAAAATACAAAAATCATTTTTAAATTTATATATATATATATATATATTTAAATAAAGCTGCTCGATGATATCGATTTGATGATCTTTATGTTGAAAAGAATTTTAATTCTAGTGTGTTATTGTTTGTTATCCATTTTTATTTTTAAAAAAGAAAGAAAAAGAAATGAATAACAAAATTATAAATTCATATTCATAAATCCATGAAATAAAAATAACAAGAAAACTGATAATAAATTCAACAATTGCTAATTATATCAATACTTAAAATATAATATACATTAAAAAATATATGGAAAACGTTATTACCTTGTAATCTTTCAGTTTCAAGGTCGATTTTCAAAGTTCTTGGTTTCTGGATGTCCTGAACTGTAATGTTATATCATTCACACAATCCGACTGTATGAGCTAATGATACGACGTTGGTTAATGATGACTTCTTATATAGTTTGGACCATTTCCGGCAACAGAGGAAGTTCCAAGATTGTGTCTTTGTTGCATCCACTAACTGGAACCAAAAAATCAAACGTGTTGAATTGGACTTTTTTCTTCGTAGTGCACCCTGTAGAGCTCTTGGCGCCAGTCCAAAACGTTTTGTTATTTTAAATACTACTATCATTTTAAAGATTGGTTCTAGCGGTTAATACAAAAAAGGCCGAAACTAGATGAAGAAATTAGGGCATATCCCCCGGGCGCCAAAGTAAAGGGATGCCAAATGAAAATTTATCTCGTTGTATGATGCAAAAAACAAATAATAACGTTTAGGAAAAAATGTCATGAAATATAAGGCAATACTGTTTTTAGGTGCGTTTGTAATTATATAAATACGTAGCACCTAGTCGTCGTTCAGTCCGTCTGTCTGCATACAACAGAGCAAAAACTACCCAACCGAATGGTCTGAAATTTTTTATCTATAATTGTTGCACAATTTTGTCGAGTAATTTCAAATTTTATGAAAATCGGATGTAGAGTTGTATGACAGGGACAGTCAAAAGTTTTCCGTTACAGGACGGACAATGGGAAAAAAATATTTCGAGTGCATTTTAATGATATTACAGCCTTTCGAACAGAATGAAATGGATGCGCACTTATTGAAGTGCACTAAAATATACATTCAGTACAATATTCGATGCCAAAAATATTTATAAAACTAACTATAGTACGAACGCACCTCATTTGCCCCATTTGGCGTTCAATTTCCAACTTATTATTGTATGCAGGGCAAAAATAATAACTTTTCTTTTTAACAAAAGGGAGGAAAGAAGGGAGGCTTTTGCAGGAAGGCTTTTGTCATTAGAAATAAGATATTTTCATTACAGCAATACAATTAAAGATACATATACAAAAAAAAAATTAAATAAATAAAAAATAAATAAATAAATAAAAGAAAGCAATCACTTACGTGTAAGAATTTATAATTATTGAACATACTAATTTCATAACAAAAATGTAATCATAAATTTTCTCTTAAAAGAACCCAGTTTTTTAAAATTTATTCTCATAAAAATGTACTGTTTAAAAAATCCTTTATTAAAAATACTGATTAAGGCTATCATCAGAAGGGTAGTTTTATTTATATATAAAACTACATATATAAATATGTATATATTTTTGGCAGATTTAAAAAAAAAAAATTGTTCGGAATTGCATGAAATTGGCAGGTGTTGTGATTCATAAACAATGTAATCGACAGACGTTTTCCATTTTTTGGTAAACACAGGAGATCTTTCTGAAAATACTGTCCAAGTGGGCCCGAATTTTAGGATGTGACACGAAGAAAAAAAAATGTCACGTGACCAGAATCGCTTTAAACACTACACGTAATTTATTTATTTAAAAAAGTAAAAGCTGTTCGATTTCAAATCGCTTCACAAGCCAGTTTTCTACATTTACGTTTAAAAATGTATTAGTAACTGTCTCGGAAAGCTTCGCGTTGTTGACAAGCGAATTTAGGAAGAATTTTAAGAAATTTTTGAAAGTATATATTTAAAAATAATTGAAATTTTGGAGAAAAACTGTTCTACAAAATTAAATATTAGACCAATAACAAAAATTGTCAATTTTAATCTCTTAGCAATTACAAACAGTAAAATGTCATATGAAAGTAAACCCACATCCGTAATAAATGTAATACTAAAATTGTGATGTAATTTTACTGAATATGAATTCAAAATACATTAATAATAGTTATATTATATTAATATTATTAATTAATAATATAATTAAAATAAATTTTATAGTGTTTGATTTGCAGTAAGAAACTAATCAAAAATAAATAATGTGCTGTTTTGAAAAGTCAAATAATCTTTCTAATTGTTATTTGCTGTTTTCATTGTGTTTTGTGCACCGTATTTTATGGAAGAAACGCCGCACTCCTCAAATTGGCCGGAATAAGCTTAAAAATATCGTAATCGCCGCATCCATAGGGGCGCTATTTTTGTCGACAGCGTCATATTAACCTGACTTTAATCAAAGTTTTCTGAGCAGTGTAGGATGCCTCTTTTTAATATCTTAAGATGTCTGAAGTTTTATTTAAAATATTTAAATCCGATTTTAAATATTTTCATGTATTTTTAAATTAAGGAAACTCAGTTGGTATTTGAAAAAAAAAAATCGTAAACGCCACACTTGGAAAAAAAATTAACTTTTAAATTCGTAAACGCCGCGGCGTTTCTTCCATAAAATACGGTATCTCTCTTTTTTTCATTGTAAGAACAAAAAACACCCCCATTTCACTTGGTGAAAATGTGAAGCTATTTTCTGCTTATTTTACATCGCCAAATAACTGCAACCTTTTTAAGTGGATTGGAAAGTAAAAAATGAGGAACTGTATCGAATTGACAAAGGGAGTGATACTTTTTCTATGCGATTTTGTCCCCAAACAACAGTCGTAAAACTGTCAAAACGTGGATTTGCGTCCACTTCCGTCCTGCAACTCCCTATCCTTGTCATACAAAACCCATTAGCCATCAAATAACCCGACAACAGGGAACAAACGTGCCGAAAGGTGACTTCAAGATGCTAGATAGTGTGTACGCAGCCTTAGTCCATTCACTTGATTGATTAACAGGCTTAGCAATCATATTGTTTCTTTTGCCCTTCACCCTGGGGGCTTTGTTTTGTTTATCAGGGTTAATGTCCACAAAGAATCTGAAAAATGAAAATAAGGGAAGTTTGTAATAAAAAAACTGAGAAAGTTAAAATATGTAACAAGATATGCAATATATGGTTTCTAAAATTAAACCTTTTATTTTATTTTGTAGTAGCCCTTTACTATAGAGCAGGAGGTGGCTGTACAAACCATCACCTCATCGAGTTGATGGCTGAAATTTCAGGATTAGTTGAAACTCGATTCACATTTTAAAATGAAACTGGTCTGCAAAGTCATACCTTGGTGGAATACACTTGCAAACCTGATTTTAGTCGTTGACTGGCAGGTTTACCATTGTGTTTTCCTGCTCTCAGTTCTCCATGTTTTCAGACATTTGAGTGCAGGAAAACACAATGATAAACCTACCAATCAACCACTAAAACCAGGTCTGCAGACGGTTTCCACCAAGATATGACTTGGCAGACCAGTTGCATTTTAATAAGCTAATCGAATTCTGTCGAATCCTAAAATTTCAGACATCAACTCGATGAGGTGATGATCTGTGCAGCTGCCTCCTGCCCTATTATATCATGCATATTAGAACACAGGAAAAGCTATAGAGAATATGACTGAGACAAAAAATTCTTAAAAGATAATTTACAATAACTTATATTCTTACCTAAAAATTAGTGTGTACACATTTATGAAAAAATCTTGAAAAGTTGTTAATTGTTTTTAGGAGAAAAAAAAAATAATAAAGTTCACTCAAAATTAATGATCAAGCTGAACTGCATTTATAAAGAAATTGATCAACCATTTGAGGCAGACATTTTCTGACATTCAAATTGATTCTCTGATGATTATTACAATACATAAGGGTTCTTTTTACCATCAAATTTTATCTTCCACTACCTACATTTCCCATTTCTCGAAAAGAAGAAAAAAAAAGCATAAGATGTGTGCATTTTCACTATTTCAGCTTATTTTGAATAATCTGTAAATCAATAATTTCTTGTGAGGTTTAAAAAATGCAAAATTATTTTACCATAGGCGTGAATAGAACTCTCTCAAAAATAGAATTATTAATTCAAAACTAGAATTATTTACTCCCACTTAAAATAATTTTATGTAGAACGCTTGTGTTCTGTGTTTTGGACTGGTAACCTGAACCACAACATAAACTAACATGATGTGGCCATCATAAAACTTTCTCCTATATCATTCCATTATATTATTTTGTAATAGCATCAATGATTATACAGTAGACGCTTGATTTTATGAAGCTCTTTTTTACGAATTCTCCCCACCAGCATCCCATTGCACTAATGTTAAAATACGCTCCATTTTACGAACTAAAATCACACAAACTCTCTTTTTTATGAACTTAATCTTTCGGCACATTTTCAATTTCTCTCCTGTATTTCGTCGAAAAGTAGGCGGAGAGGAGAGAGTATTAGTGAATGATAAATGGAAAGCGTAAAAGAAAATTCTCATGTGCAGGTGTAGGGTTGTCACAAGTCAGAGGGGAATGAAGAGGGTCAAAAGAACTTTTGTTGTACTACAATTATATATTGTTTGGGGTTTGTATGCAGTGGTCTGGTTATCCGATTTTCATAGCCATTTTGTATTTTGTCATTCTCTTGTGTGTTGTTCATACAGTCTTTCAGACTTCTTGAAGATGTCAAACAAATGGAATAGAACGTGCTTAACAGTAAATGTAAAGAAAAAAAATTAAATGCAGTGGATGCGGGAACTATTATAACAAAGACTGAAATTGCTAAAAAATATGCAGTACAGAAAACTACTATAATTTCCAGCCTATAATCTGCGGCAGCACATATTCCGCATATGCAATTTTCTTCTCACCAGAAAAAAGTTAGCAGAAAATCCACACTATTGCCGAATCGAATATAATCGAATATAGGGGAGACTAGGGACGGTTGACCATATGGGAGGCTTGACCCACCCATTAGTTGTCATATTTAAAAGAATGTCAGAGTTTTATCAATAGACATCTAAACCACAACCAAAGCCACTGGAATGCTCAAACAACAGAACAGTCTTCGTTTCATAGAGATAATCGAAATAGGTGTGGAAAAAATCAATTGTGAGGCATTTTCAACCTAAAAGTTGTATTTTTTAGAAATATTTCGTAAGCTTTTTCAGATAAATTATATCATAGAAATTTAAGTAAGTAGACTTAAAGTAATGCAGAAATATAGAGCTTTCATTCCAGGAATAAAGATTGTACAGTAAGTTAGGCTTAACATAAGAATGTGCTATTCTTTAGAAAGGGTCTATGTAGGGAAGCTTGACCCTGTCAATGTGAGGGAGGGTTGACCAGTAAATGTGTGATAGGCGTGACAAGATGCTCATTGCTTAAGGTTCCCTTAATTAAGTGATTTTGGAAATGTTTTGATTACAGTACAAAATCATTTATCCGGAATGCTTGGGGTCAGATGTATTCCGGATAACTGGTTTTTCTGGTTAACTGGATGTGCATTAAAGCAGCATCCATTTGATAAATTTTATGGAATATGCATGGTTGTGGCATTATTTCTCATTTTAAATTATTAGATTAGTAGGATTAAAAATCAATGCAAGAAAGATAAAAAATTAGCCAGAGTTTAAAAGAAGGCAATTTATGGGAATCCCTTAGGAACAAAAATTCTTCTGTTTCCTCTGCATAAAAATTAAAACATCTAAAATACAACTAAATGTGATGACGAAAAATACTAGATGTTGTCATCAAATTATACAATTGTTTCAAGCAAAGCCTATGTCAAACTGGCAATGTATGACACCTTCTTCTGCAAAGATTCTGAAATCAGTCTATCAGAAATATCATTTTGGATAACTGGTTTTCTGGTTAACTGGTTTCCGGATAAATGGTTTCATACTGTATACACTTTGCATAATGAAAAGTTAATGGTTATATATATAAAAGAATGTAAATTTATTCTGTAAAGCTACAGTAAAATGGTGTGATGGAAAAGAAAATGTTTAAAACTGACTAATGAAAGATGTGATAAATTGCTAGAAAATGGGAAAGTTGATAGGAACTTTTTTCCATTTAAATATTACTTACAATAGGTAAACAGAAACACTGAGAAAGACTACAAAGGACAAGACAGGATGAAATCAGCAGTCTTAACTCTTTCAGGGGCAGTAGTATGTTTATAAAACCACTTAATTTTATTCCGAAACATCACAATGGCACCAGAATTTTGCTAAAATCTTTTCCATTTAATATGTATGTGACATATAGCCTTTTTCATATTTCCAAATAAATTCCTTTGTAAATTCCGGTGCCAGTCATTTATTTCAACATTTTAGTACTGAAAGTACTTTGCCCCTTAAAGGTTTAAATCATTTTAATGATAAGTTAAGTGTTCATGCGACTGCAAAAGAACATAGCATCGATTGAAAAACTTTAGGAAGGTATGCAGACAAATTTCACCAGGGTGAATACAGTGAGATGAAGCCAAACTATGTGACAACTAGAGTTGTCAGGTCGAGTGTCACAAAAAATAGGACAAGGAGACAAAAAAAGCGGGACAGTGGCTCCTAAATCTGGACATAATGACATGAAACACTATGAAAATGGAACCAGTCTCTAACAGACCTTAATATATTAAAATTGCTGCCTTAAATATTAAAATTTCATTTTCCCCGCTGTACCTGCTCAGACAAAATCCTGTTTAAAACTCTGACTTGCGATTGCGTCTAAACAGGTTTCTTAAGCATCATATTTTAAAAAATACTTTTTTATAATAAAGCATGTAGCATAAAGTTATTTCGCTTTTTTAAGCTGATTTAATTTCTCTTCACAAATATTGCAATATAAAACAATGTGGGTCAAGCCTCCCATATGGTGGGTCAACCCTCCCATATGTGGGGAGTCTTGACCCATTATTTTTTCATGAATAAAATCAATCATTTTTCAAATTTCTTATATGTTATGCTTATGTAGCAATTTTATTTTGATAACTGATTGTATAACGAATAAAATGATATATATAACTTCATTCTACGTTCAATATTTAAAAAATAAAAAATCATTTCGTAAAAAGTGGGTCAACCCTCCCTAGTCTTCCCTAATTGTATTGAATCGAATATTAAATTCACTGTTTCCCATCTTTTCTGCATTTTCTACAAATTTTAATTTGAATTCAGCAGTATACCTGGTACGTTTTTTGCAAAGCATGTTTTCGAAGGTGTACTTACGCTATCACTAAAGATTAGGCGATGGCAGCAAAAAGCACTTGCTATTCAAAAATCCTTTTTGTTCCTTCTTCTGTAAGCTAGCTTGTTACAGAGCATGCGTGTAATGAGTACCAAGTGCATGTAAGCAGCAAGCCAGATTAAGCAATTGTGTGGTGCTGCCATCTATTAGAAATGTAGCAAACCAAACTAAGAACACGTAAAAAATTTTCATTTCTTTTTTCAAAAGTGAAAAAAAAAAAAAAAAAAAATCAGATAATCCACATCGCAAAATTTTAAACTTTTTTGGCAGATTATCCGTGGATTATAGGCCGGAAATTACGGTACATTGAACACTCTCTCATCAAAGAGAAACAAAAGGTACTTGCTGTAGGAAATGCACGTGATGAAGTTGAACCTTCCTGAAAATATTTTCAGAATGCAAAATTCCCTGATCTTGAGAAGGCTCTTGCTGCTTAGCTTTGGAAGATAAGAAACAAGAACATTACCATTGATGTAAAACTTTTGAAGAAGCAAGCTCACATATTTGCCTCGAAGCTAGATGGGAAGGATTTTAAAGGTCAGATGGTTGGTTGCAAATATTTAAGTTAAGACATGGTCTGAGTTTCCGAAAATTATACGGTGAAAGTGCAGCCGTCAATACAACCATCACAAATGATTGGAAAGAAGGAAAGCTGAAGTTTCTGATTGCAGAATATGCACCGGAAAATGTTTTCAATGCCGACAAAACCAGATTATTTTTTCAAAGTTCTTCCAGTAAAAACATTAGCCTTTACAATTGACGTATGCAATGGTAGTAAAAAGGCAAAACAAAGGCTAACAATATTGCTTGGTGCTAATATGACTGGCTCAGAGAACATCCCGCTTCTATTCATCGGAAAATATAAAACACCTAGATGTCACAAGAATGTTAATAAGCTCCCATCAGCATATTATAAAAACTGGACCAGCATTTTTAAAAAAAGAATCACAAAATTATCCTGATAGTAGACAACTGTACTTGCACACATTGCAGTTCCTATGCCCAGGTGATCCGAGTGGTATTCCTTCTACCAATTGTCCCCTCAGTTTTGCTTGGTTTGCAGGAGAGCAAACCATCCCCAGGTCTACTCTTAAAGAAGCTACCTAATGGCTCTTAGGACTTCATTAATTCGAATCAAATGACAATATTGAGTTGCTTTCTCACATCAATAGCCTTGTATCGTATGTTTATAGCATTCTTTCAATGAAACAAACAAAAATAACTGATTTTTTTTTAACATAATTGTATGAAGGTGAGTTATTACACATTGATTTGTTTATTTTTTCTTGTACTCTCCCATTTACAAACTTTCAATTTTACGAACACATTATATGAGTCTGCTCAAGTTTGTAAAATCAAGCGTCTACTGTATCAGTCAATTAAAAGAAGAACAGAATAACAGCACACCTTTCAGAATTAAAATGAGATAAACGTATACATTTTTTATCAATACAAATATGTTAGAATACAAATGGTGCATTTCTAAACTCTAGAAGATAAGATTCAGCTATAATGGTCATCACAAAAGCCAAAGGATAATATTCTGCAATTGGGGTCCACAGGCAAAAGATGGCATCAAAATTGAGGACTCATGCGACAGTGTTGTTAGAATTGTATGAGAATTACAAGATTGAAGTTAATGTGATAAAACACACTCAGTAAATATCATCCACTGTTTATAAACCTGATTTGGTTTTCCCAAAACTCAGAAGGAAATGAAAAAAAAAAAAAAAAGAGGGGGAAATTTTACTATCTCAATCCTGACATGCAGGGTTTGTGTTAGGAAAAAAATATAAACTATTTCCAGATCTTAGAGTTTTAAGCAAGATGTTCAAAAAGTAAAGTTATTTTAAATGAAATTCTTAAAAATACTATGGGAAATTTAATAATAAATCTAAAACTGGAAAGACTTTTTTCCTAACTCGCCTCATTCCTTGGACATTTTCAAAAGAATGATTTACATCCTGTACCCTTGAATGTACATTGCATATGTCTCACATGATATATAATCATGCAGGAGTTAATCTCTATGGTCCTAGTAGATTCTGTCATATGTCAAAGAAAAGAAAATCAAAATCTTTGAAATTTGGCTTTGTTGAGCTTAAATGTTTTGAAGGGAAAATATATCAAGACAAGAAATATCAAACTCATCAATCAAATATCTTTTAATAACTATTTGCTGATGACAACTTTCCTCGAATCATCTTCAGATGCTTTCTTATCATTTTTACTAAATTTTACACATAGTATACAAGCAAATTATAGCTGCTTGTATCTTGATAAGTCACCAAGTTTTAGTGACACAATCAGCTAAAACAATAAAACTTTGATTAATACAGCAGATTCTCTCAAATCTGTAAACCTAAAATCTACAAAATCCTAAAATTCACACACCATTGCAGTGATGTAAACAGTGGAGCATACAGTTTAAGATGTAGCAGAAAAATTCTAGATTCTTTAAATTTTTATATAATTCCATACACACTTTAATATACAATTCTGGTTAATAGGACTAAATTCATGTTTTCTCATAAAGGAAATATAAATTTATTCCCAAAAAAATTTCAAGATAGCGCTGATATCAGTAGGAAACATGATTTTTTTAATCAAATGCATTTATGTACAGTACAGCTCTGATTATCCATGGAATCGGGCAGCAAGAGCACCATGGATAACGAAAATCGCAGATAACATGAAAAAGACTGAAAATGGGGTGCAAACACGAAAAAAAAAGAAAATTCAACATAAAAACTACGTTTTAGTGTACAAAAACATAATAAAACATTTAAAATACATACATATGCACAGTACATCAGAAACCTTTGCTTTATGTCTAAATCACTAAAATAAAGAACAGTAGACAAGAAACAATGCCATACATACTGTACAAAAAGAGAAGAGTTACACCTTTTAAAAAAAATCGGTCACTTTTTTTTTGCTTCTTGCTTTCGAAACTTCTTTATTCCAAATTGTAAACTATTGTTTTTCTTTTAGTATGGAATAATTTTTATCTCAAAAATGAAGTTATTCTTGATATGCTCTCCTGGAATTTATCATAATAGTCTTATTTAATTGTTAAATATTTTAATTGCTGTGTTTACGTTTGGTTAATAAAATCAAGAAAAGACATCAAGACTTTATATCTGATATTTCAAACATGGCAACCGAATCTAGAAATATTCTTCTATTACTTTCGAATACATGAATTTTTCTGTTTATATTTATTAGTAGGGCTTATTGTATTTTCCTTGCTGTTGGCTTGAATTAAAAAAAATAAATAAAAAATCGCTTCGCGGATAAACCGCACCGTGGATCATCCGCTCGCAGATAATCGAGGCTTTACTGTATTAAACTTTTTCTTGGTTATTAAGTCTGGCTAAATATGGAATAAAAATTCGTTATTTTAAGATTTTCATGAAATTATTAGTATACCTTCCTGAATGAAGTTTCATTGAATAATTCAAGAAAAATTTCTCATCATTATCATTCATATTTAGTTGTGCATTATTAAATTCTTTACTTCACTTTTATTTTTAATATTTTAAATTTTCTCATTTTACTTTATTGCAAGCATTCACCATAATTTCAAGTGCAGCATTACATTCAAATTACTGTTTAAAAAATGTAAACAAAACAGTGACCACAAAATTCTAAAATCTACATAACCTCTGGTCCCAAGCTATGCCAATTTGAGGGAGTCTACTGTACATTTTGCTAGTAACTGTCATTTTGTTTGAGAAAATTATGTCAATTCTCCAATCTTTACTATTATTTTCCCAGATAGTGGAAAATTTTAAAAAATAGCCAGATTCTATAGCAACACTGTCACCACGTGTTACATAACTTAAGAAAAAATCTATAAATAATAATACTTATTAACCTTAGTATTTGTCAGATTCACACTAAAACAAAAGTAATAAAAATACATTTGAATAAACTCCATTGTTAAGGCAGCCTTTTCTGGGTATTCAAAGAACGATAAAATACTAAGTGAAACTGCTAATTTAAACTCATTTGTCCTCAATGCGATGATACCGTCAACAATGAAGTATTATTTGGCTGTGATAATATTTCCATCTGTGAAATGGCAAAAATATAAAATAAAAATTTAGTGATTTATTATTCAAGTATTATCAAGAAACTTTACACATAATAAAAAATATCCTTACAAATAAATCTCGAATGAAACAAACCAGATTTCCCTGAATGTTTTGGCCCCTGTTCAATGTCTGCTGCCGAAGGCAGTGGAGACCCATCCCAGCTTAATTTTGATATTAGTTTTCTTTGAAAATTAATGCGAATCGAGATTTTAATCATTTGAGGTTCGTTTGGAAAAACAGACTAGCATAGTGGGCAAAACCTGCTAGTCTATCTATTAATTTTCCTAAATGCCTGTCTAACCCAAAAAATTCTGCAATGAGATAAACAGTGCACTGGTATACGATTTCAATAAATGATGAAATCAAATGGCCATATAACATTTTTAAAATACAGTATGATTAAAACTATTTTTGAAAAGAAAATTTTTAGGGGGAGGAAGAAATTTTGATATTCAGAATTCCTTGGAATCTACATCCAAAATCGGCACCCCCCCCCCCCCCTTGAAAATGACAACTCCATAATGGAAGATTTTTTGGGAAATTAGTGACTTGAATTTCTGCCAGTGTAAAATGAGCATTATGATCTCATGTCTTACAAGACAAGAATAAGGGGGGTTTATCAAAACAAGCTGGAGGCAGCAGAGCCCAATTCCAGAGGTTCATTTGGAAATAATTACCTTTAAAATTATAAATTCTTAGAAACTCAAGATTTGTTCACCAAAACAAACTGCAATGACACCGAAGGCAACAGGTGCCCAATAAAGAGGCTCACCCGAGTAAATCCTTAGATTTGAGGTTTGTTTGGAAAAACAAACCCTCATCGCAGGCAAAGCCTGCTGAGTCTTTAATAATTTTAAAGACTGCACTAGCTATTGAAATATTTATCAGCAGTTTTTTAAATAAAATATACAAATCAAACATTATTTGTAGCTATACTTACCCAATGTTGCTATGAAAAGAGTTAGGTCGGGAAAGATTAGCTTCCACATCTTTTGATAAAACTGGATCCTAAGAGAAGATAAAATTATTCATTAATAACTTTATAGAACAACTATAAAGAATGTTGATCATAAAGAAGTTTTAGATAACAAAAGTAAGACTCCAACTTAATATTGAAAAAGATAGAATGATGTGAAAAATTAGCTAAGAAAAGAGTATGCCAGAGCTCTTCAAATGCAGCCACCATGTCACCAATAGTGACCCAAATATTCTGCTTAAAAAAATCTGGCTAATCTTGATCTATAAAAATTAAAAATCGACAGAAAATTTGGTTTCATTTCCATACAAAAATCTGAGTTTGTCAGCTGGACCGAAACTGTCTGTATTCTAAAAATCTTGTTTCTTCTTTCAAACATTTTCAACATTACTCATTGATTTGAGCTGTATCGGCTCAAATAAGACACTTTTTATTTATTGCTATGAACTTCACTGTTTATAATTAGCAGTTATCACTGACAAGACATAAGTGCAAATAAAAAAGCAAGCAATGCCCATATAACTTAACTTTGAAGATTCTTTTCACATGCTCAGTAAAAGCTGCATAATTAACAGTAATAGAAAATTTTTAGTTCGAAACCACAGAAATGTTTTGAATGCTCTCTAAAAAAGTTATAGTATAACAGATGATCATTCACAAAAATCACTATAAAAGATTAATCGAGGTATGTATACCTACATTTTTTAATTAGATAAAACTTGTATAACTGAATATCATTCTGCATTGTTGATGGATTAATTATATTTTACTTTTTATGAAAATAAAAAGTTTTTGGCTAGAGGCAGTGAGCCAACTTGGGCCCTCGAAATAAAATCACAAATAAACCCGAACTGCATTCATTGGTTTTCATTGTAAACCAAGATTTTACAATACCATTTTGCAGATTGTAGTATAGTACAAGATCTTTATAACGCAATTCTATATAACGCAATTCTCCATATAACGCACAACTCCTCAGATGTAAACAATGATTTTTGCAGTTAAAAAGCACCTGCACTTTCACATTGTAAAATATTGTTATTCTCTAGAGGACTAATTTTGATACATTAGTTAAACTTTATCTTCTAATTTAAGACCTTTTTACTGAAAAAATGTTATTATTACAATAAACATTTTTGAAAATGTCTAATATAAGGGATGGTTGTGTCAGTTATATTTGGATCATGTTTATAAAGTAAATTTAACAATGTCTGACATATATTATGCAAAAATTTATAATTTGGATAACTCTTGGTAACAAGGAATGCAGTATAAAGATATTCTAATGTATTTTGATGTGTTTCAGACATATTTGGCCATGTTTACAAGGTGAATTTAATTGATGTGATCCATATAATGCAAAATTCCATATAACGCACAACCTTGCGTTTTTAGGTTTGCGTTATAAAGATCTTCTACTGTATTTTTTTCTGTAGGTTTATCAATAAAATAGATTGATAGAGAAAACATTATATTTTTTAATTTTGGATAAGGCGAGTTTTGAAACTCACATCCTTACATGCATAATTCAGTGCTCCCACTCAACTTTTATAGTAAAAAATGGAGAAAAGGGACCACATATTTTGTAAGAAAAAGGGACCTTTGGGGACCTATTTCAGCAAATCCCAAAATAAATACAGAAATCCTTCTCTCCCTTATTTGTCACTTATTTTATAAATGTTCAAAGTATAATTTGTTATAAAGAAAACTGTTGCTTTGATTCAAATTCACTTATTTCTGAAATACATTATTTTAAAGCCATTGCTATTGGCAGAGATTACAAACCTTCTATTATTGATGCTACTTTATTTGAACTAGATACAGCATCCTCATTCCTCAAGTTCACCCCAGTCTTCTCTTTTCAATATTAGCATTGTTTTACCTCACTTTCCTAAATGCAGCTTTCCCATTGCTATAATTATTAGGCAATATGATTTCAAAATAATTTCCAACCCTGCTAATAAACTTACTCTTTTCAAACTCAAAGATCCTATTGAGATATCTAACTCATGGGGTATTAATAGCATTAACTGTCAGTGCAGTCTTTTCTATTTGGAACAAACCAAACATAGTTTAAAATTTCGAATTAAAGAACACAAGCAATATATTCAAAAACTAACAAATTTGCCATTGCACTAAAATTATCTCTAAACCCACTTCTATGCATGAATTTAACTTTCTTGAAGCATTTCACATCTCTTCACAACTTCCTCCATTTTCAGATTGTTAGAAATATTATAGAAAAAAACCCTTTTTCTTAATTTCTACTAGCATTTTTACACATTAACAGTTCCATTCCCAAAACAATTTCCCATTGGCTGTCCCTGTAATTTCCTAAAATTATCTCTAAACACACTTCTATACATGAATTTAACTTACTTGAAGCATTTCACATATCTTCGCTACTCCCCCATTTTCAGATTGTTAGAAATATTATAAAAAAACCCTTTTTCTTAATTTCTACTAGCATTTTTACACATTAACAGTTCCATTCCCAATACAATTTCCCATTGGCTGTCCCTGTAATTTCTTAAAATTATCCCTAAACCCACTTCTATACATGAATTTAACTTTCTTGAAGCATTTCACATCTCTTCGCTACTCCTCCATTTTCAGATTGTTAGAAATATTATAGAACCCCCCCCCCCTTTTTCTTAATTTCTACTAGCATTTTTCCACATTAACAGTTCCATTCCCAATACAATTTCCCATTGGCTGTCCCTGTAATTTCCTGTAATTCTATTGGTCAATGAACCTATCCTTCAAATCTGCTTTACTTCTATATTGTCTATGAGCAAAATTCCAACATTCTTTGCACTGATGATGGTATGCTGAATGCTACTGAAACTAGTCTACTATAAGTTAAAAAAATTCAGATGCTAATAAAATTGTTTTATCTACTGATAAAGAAAAATACTTTCAGTAGTTATACAGTATTTAACTACAGTATTTAGAATATACAGTAGGATCCATGAGCGAGATGTGCAGTAGTTCATCCAACACGGTCAATCTCTATTACAAAGATTGGCACTGTTCATCCAGTTCTTGATATAACTGCACCCAGCATTCACGCTCTGTGTTTTATAATTTGTTCTTTTTACAGTAAATGTTATTTTTTACATTCATATTCATATCACCATTTTAAGTCTTAATTTCATTCTTAATTTTTAAAATGATTTTTAGTTAATAAAGTAGACAGTAAAGCATTTGAGATTGCACTCCTTCTTCCAGATATTTAATTTCTTCATTTTTAATACATAATAAATACTTTATGAAAACCATTGCTGCACATATGCAAATGATCAGATAATTTTTGCATTGATAATTCCAAAGTCTGTTCAGTTTACTTCAAAGAAGCAGATTTTTAAAGGAATTTACAGACAAAACTGTTTTATTTTAAACCAAAATGAATTTTCCATTATGAAAACAAACAGTTTCACTACTTACTTTACTATTACTTTCCAGTAACGTTAAAACTGAAAAGTTAACCACAGAATCAATTGTCGAAATAGAAGAAAAGAAAAACTTGATAGAAACTCTGAAACAAATGAAAATTAATGTCATCAACAGGATAAATCTATTCCTTATTTATTATACATTCCTGATAAATCATTTAGATATTAGATGAGATTAAATTAAACAGGAAATCAGCTGATTAGGGAATTATATAAAATGTTGCATGATATAAAAATTGTGAAATTAGAAAATTGTTGTTTTATAAATTTCCTTTTTCAGCATTGTAAAAGAACTCATATTTATAGTCTCCCTTGAAAGACTATTCTTCTGGTACTTTTCAATAATTTTATAATTTAAATTTCTGTATTAGTGTAGGCAAAAAAAATTAGGGAGAGGCCTTTAAAAATTGTCTAAAAAGTTTATGGCTATTGTTTAAAAAATTTTTACTCATCACGTTTTTTTTAAATATTTATTAATTTGAAAAAAAAAAAAAAAGTATTTATTAACAAAAAACTTTTTTCACATTTATCTAAAGTTGTTCTGAAATTTATACATAGTATTTTTGATAGTATAATGTTTAAAATATATAGTACTAGGGTAGCACGGGGTAAATGTGGATCACTCTCATTCTGGGGCAATTATGGGTCACCTAGTTTTTATCACTATGGAATCTACTAAGATAAATTCTAAAACAGTGGATAGGCTCTCCGATTAGTCTACTTTATTATACATAAAAAAGTTTTATTTTAATTTTGCTGCATAATGTGAGTTGAGATGTTTTTGTAACATGCTACAAAATCATCTTTCAATAAGATTGCCTTCAAAAATTGCACTTTTTACTAAGATCCATGCCACATTAACATAAGGGTTTAGATTTTTTTTGGTTATGCTTATTTTAAATATAGATATTATAAGGCATTAAAATACATGCACTTTTTATTCCTATTTGTTTTCAAATAGACGTTAGATGTATACCAATTATGTCCCAAATACCTGGGGTAATTATGAGTCACCGGGGTAATTACGGGTCACTGGGATAATTACAGGTCAGCATGTTTTTCCCATTCTTTATGGCATTTTTTACATTTTAGACATGCAACGCAATTATTAATTTATGATTTAAGGGTTTTTATAAAAAAAATATTTTTTTTAAATAAATATACAGTATTGTAAACCTAAAGTAACTTTTGAAATAGGCCAGATAAAATATTTTTATAAACATCTCTTTTTTTAAACTATTAAACTAATTATTAACTGATAGAACATGGTAAAACACAAGTGCTGAATTCATACCATTATAGTGTGGGGCAGTTAATTTGATACAAAACGTTAAGAAAATATAAACCCCAAAAAATTCTTGTTGTTTAAAAAGAATAAAGAAGTATTGTAATGAAAATTATTTTTTCAACTAACAAGTAAAATGTTTTCAAGCATGTTTTTTCCTTTAACTTTAACCATATTAGGCTATGTAGGGTAACTGTAATTGTTTGAATTAATTTTTATGCCTAATTGTTAGAACATGGTGAAACACCTGTGCTAGATTAATATTTTCATAATGAAGAGCAGTTAATTTGATGAAAACTATAATCCTAAATAAATCGGTCAGGTGCAAATTTTACTCATGCACAAAATGTTCCATATGATGGTTATTTATCAGTATGATTCACCTTACCTATAACAGAGACCTTGTATAAAATTTAAACCCGCCTTTGTACCAAGCATTCTTCAAAAACAGATTGTAACGACACATTTTTCTAGATTAATATCATGGCTAATAAGCTAAAAATGTTTTTTAAAATCATTATTAACTATCCTTGGATGATTTTGCATCAATATGTACTTCAAGTGCCCCTCAGCTCTCTTGCTAAGCACCTGCAAAGTAAAGTTTGTGTGTAACAGAAAAAAGCTGATTTTTGTAAACATCCCATAAAAATAAATGGCATTTTCATATATGCCCCATTGCCGGGGTAATTATAGGTCACTTAGAAAATTCAATTAAAAAATAAATAAAAATATTTTGGGTAAACTGAATGTTTTAGGGCAATTCCACAGAAAATTACCATTTTTTTTTTGGGGGGGGGATAAAATTTATATGTTTAATTTAAGGGTATGATTGGAAAACTTGATATTTTTATATTTTATAATAAAATCCTAATAAAAATGTATTGTAAATTACTGTTTACAAACTAAGTATCATTATTGTCTTTGTAAAGTCATAATGTTATGTCAGTTACACAATAAAAGTTACGTCAGTTACATATGTAAATGCCATTTTTTCTTTTTTATTATTCAGAAATTAATTAAACAAGTTACTGTTATAATTTGGAATTACTTAGTGTTGTTAAGAACATTAAATCACTTTTTTTTTTAACGGGATAGTTTTGATAATTTTTACACCTCAATGAAGGTAGAAAAAATGTTTGTATATTTTATGTTACATCAGTTACAGAATTTTGAAAACAAAATTCGATGATCATATGTTACGTCAATTATGATGGAATTGTCCTTTATACAAAAGGTACATTTCTAATTCAACTTCATGCCAAATTTGAAAATTTCATCTTTTATATTTTCCTAGATATTGAGATATTGTTTTCTGACCCACATTTACCCCGTATCACCCTATAGTGTTTTTCACAGTTTTAGTATTATTATGCAAAAATTAGGGTTACTAAACATACTGTTTTCAACTGCACAATCTGATATCAGATCAATTTTCCCGATACCATTTTCTCACAGTATCAGACAAAAAAAGTCCACATATTTCAGAAATAAAAAAATATCTTGTTAGTTCTCTGTTAAGTATTGTACGGTAGCCTGGGGTAATTTTTAGACAGAGGATCTCTGGTAATTAACAGACAGCAGTAATACTCACACACTAATCTGAATCTGGCCGAAACAGTTTTATTTTTAGTTAAACCAGGTATTTTTCTATTTCAATTAGCATTTTCTTAGTAATTAGCAGCTTACTCTGTCTTGTACAAAATTGGTTTCCTAAATGCTATAAAAAATTACTGCTTAGCTTTTTGCTTTGCTGATTTCAAATTTCAATTTCTCGGGTGTAGCAACACTAGCACAAGTGCTACTTCGTGTTTCGATACTAGGCTATGTTATCTTTCTGGAAACAATGGAGTAATATTATTTGGATGTTGATATATGAGAAAAAATTAAATTAAAAAAAAGTGTAGCTTTTAATAAACACTGGGGTTATTTCCAGATGCTAATATGTGTCACAAAATGTGTTTTGAGTGATCCTACATGGTAGATTAATTGTTTGAGAGTGACTTAAAAAAGGTTGTATATTAAAATATACAACCCAAAGGCCATCTGTAAGTTAAAATGAAAATACTGGATGGAGTTTAAGCTAAAATGAGAGATTTATGATGAAAGAGAGAGATTTATGAAAAAAGTGAGAGATTTATGAAGAAGTGCAAGATGCATTTTCAGAAATAAATATGTTGTACATTATAACCAAACATTCTATCTGGGACAGGCACAAAGACGATTATGAGAAAAATCAGTTGGAAGTGGAAATGAGATTTTTAGACTGGCTTGGGGATGATTGATATTGGTGGTCAAGGAAAGATTAAGATGAAATTGTTGTCAAGTTCAGCTGTACATCTGATTATCTAATGAAGAAAAAGAAATACCTTAAGAATATACTGTAGGAAAAATAAGCAAGCAAGAAAATACATATGATAACAACAATAATGGATTCAGGAGACAGCCTTCCCAGGAGGAGACATTCCTCTCCAGAACACTGAAGTGCCCTAAAGGAAGGTTTTGTATTTTGTGTTTAAATGTGGTTTAGAAATGCAATTTCTCTCAGGAGCATGAGCAATCTCTCCCAGAGAAAAATGTCTAAATTCAACACTACATAACATTCAAATTTATAATTATTTCTAAGAGTGGAGCTGTGGAGTATCCAGGGAGAAGGGGGGGGGGCATTACAGCCTTTGCCAAAATTTAAAGAAAATATAAAGTTTAATTATGAATGTTTTGCAAAATATTATGAAACCTGCAGAGAAGGAATAAAAAAAAATCAGAAAAGTATTCCGTTTTAGTCAAGCTTTTATCTTGGAAAGAGCGTCATTGAGCAGAGCCCATGAAATTTTTCATTTCACTCAGGTTTCTGTTATACACAGGCTGTGTTTTAAAATAATGCATGGATTGAAATAGCTTCCCAGTATAAACTGCAAAATGTTGAGTCCTTTTTTAAATTTATTTAAATGTTTGGTGTCACATATATCTAACCGTAACTGTAACTTGAGTTCAGCCAAGACTACTCAACTTGTAAATCCATCTGGCTAGAGATGCTGATCTAACATGTTCACATAATGCTTTTATTCTGTGTTTTAATAAATGTTGTGCTTATGAACTCTGGTGTAATTATTCCAACAAGGCACAGTTGATTCAAAAGAACATTCCTTTTTGTGAAAAAAAAATATATATACAGTCAACTCCTAATCCGCACAGCTTGGGACCCAAGGTTGTGCAGATTATACAATTTTGCAGATTATTGGTCATTACTTTGTTTACATTTTATTCCTCCTGTAAATCAATACTATTAATTATTAATGCATAAATTAATTGGTTAAAAAGAAGTATATTGTAACACACTGAGTTATTTAATTGAAAGAAGCATTACAATTTAAAGAAAAATTATTATTATTTTTTTTTTTTTTTTACAATTGCTTTTGTCTGTTTTTATAATTATCAAGCATAGTATCAATTATATTTGTATGAGAACTTTTGATTTTTGGTCTAGTATTTTTTTTTTTTTTTTTTTTTTTTTAGTCTATGCATAGTCATTATTTGTTGTTCTGAAACTATACTCTGTTTCTGAAGAAAATCCAGATATTTATAACCGATTGCCAAACCCTGCTCAAGAATTACTATTTCACCCTCATTGTCAGAATTATCCAGATTTTCAGTAGAGTTTAACAGAGTAGTACTTACAATGTCATCTGTGAAATTTTTTGTATCTAAAGCTTCATCTTGGGAGGGCATCCATTCAATTATATTTTCTCCATTCAAGAAATCAGACACAAGAGTTAGTGAAATTTTTGCAAACATAAAATATATGCAGATTTTTGTTTTACACTATCCAAACTGAAGCCACCAAATTCAATATCAGCATCACTGTGTAAATGCTAGAAAAAAAAAATCTGATTTTTTATTTTTTTTTCTCCCCCATTTGAAAAATGAAGTTTTACTTGAAAAGCAAAAATTTAGGGAAGAAAAAAATTTAATATCAATCATCAATCAAATTGCCGCAATTTTAAATTTCTCTCACAAATTTATGGTAACTGAATTTTCAATGTTTACATCTGAAACAGTGTGCGGATTATAGGCATTTGTGGATTATAGAGTTGTGGATTAGAGGGAACTGACTGTATACCATGGAAATTATATAATTAAAATTGCTAACTGTTTAATTTCAGTTTTGCTTCCTGTTCTTAGAATGAGAAAATGGCTACATCGGACTAATACCTCTGAAGCTATTTTCTATGGATAGTAATGTTGCAGAAAATTTCAAAAAGGGGAAACAAAAAATGTGAACTATACATGATGGCTAGTCAATGTAATAGAAACCTGCCGGAAGTTCAAGTGGCTATTACATGTTATTGGTACAGATGTATTAGAAATTTACAACACCACGGATATTTCTGAAGATAACAAATCAGATGTTGTTAAAATAATTATGATTAAAAACAATGAAAATTGAAATAATGAAGATTTTTGTATTCCAAAGTCGAATGAATCTATTGATAACCATTTGTTTTTTAGTTGTACACAATGTTTGACAAATTCTTAATTTCATTAAAGAAACTGTGCAGCACCTGTAATTTTGGTGAACTAAAAGATAGTTTAATTTGTGACAGAAGTATAAGTGGAATAAAGAATCGCCAACTGAAAGATAGATTGTTATGTGAATCCAATATCTCAATCTTGAAAAATGTGATAAGATGGGCAAAACACAAGAAATTGCTGAAATGCAAATGAAAATGCTGAATAAAGTAAAAGGTCATGGAAGCAGTTAAAATAAAATCAAAAGCAGCAAGAAGTCCAGTGCATTCAAGAAACATGAATAAAAATGAAATAAAAAAGAATAGTGTTCTTGAAAACAAAAATTATCACAATTTAAAGTTAAAAAATGTGGAAAATGCGATGTCTCATTTTAAAAATTCTTGTCCTGCTTATAATACAAATGTTTTATGTATCAAAAAGTTAGTCATTTTGCTAATATGTGTAGATTTAAAAAGAAAGTTAATGTTTTGAGAAGTTATCATGCTAATGAATCAGTGAGTGTTCAAGGATCACAAAATGAAGATTCAAATGAATATATGTTAGAAGCTATAAAAAATAATGAGAGTAAAAATAAACAAGACTGGTTTGAGAAACTTAAGGTTGTTTCTAAGTATTTATTTACAAAAATAGACATGGGTGCTCAATGTAATGTACTGCCATTTCATAAATTTATGCAATTGAATTTAAAAAGAAGTGTAATTAAAAATTCAAATATGAAGTTAATTATAATGGTACAGAAATTAATGTTGTCAGTATATGTTCCTTAATATGTGAAGTGTCTAAAGGTATGAAAGCAGTAGTAGGTTTTCAAATAGTTTATTGTGATCATAAAGCTCCTGCTGTGTTAGGATTACCTACCTTAGTTTATTTAAATTTAGTTAATAGCATAAATTCAAATACTTTTAATAAAGGGGATATGCCAGAAATTTCGAAAGAATATTCTAATCTTTTAAAAGGAATTGGTAATCTAAATGGTTTTACTTATGATATTAAGTTGAAACCTAATGCTGTAGGTAAAGTTGAAGCTTGTACAAAGGTACCAATCAGTTTAATGGAACCATTGAAAAAGATTAAATGAGATGATAAATGCTAAGATTATTAAAATATTGATGAACCCACAGAATATATTAACTCATTAGTTATTGTAAACTTAAGGTTGTTATATAACTAGTGGAAGTTTAAGAATACGCTTAGATACACAGTATTTAAATTCTAATAGTGTGAGAGGACATTTTTATTTATCAACATTTGAAGACTGGTGCTCAAGTTTTTAGTATTTTAGACTCTAATAAAGGTTTGGCAAATTAAGTTATCATTCAAAATTAACAACATTTAACACTTCATTTGGCAGGTTTTGTTTTTAAAGATTACCATTTGCTCAGCTCCAGAAGTGCTTCATAGAAGTTTTAATGAAGTTTTTGAGAGAAGAAAGAGTTGAAATATATAGAGATGATTTATTAATACGGGGAAGAGATAAAAAAAATAACATGATATGAGGCTAAAAAAGGCTCTTTAGAAAGCTTGTAAAAGAAATATTTAATTTAATTTGAGTAAGTGTAAAATTGGAGTAACGGAAGTAAAATATTCAGGCCATAAATTTTCTAATGATGGTCTTAAGTCTGATGATAAATTTAAAGCAATTATAGTTATGAACTACTAAAAACACTAAAGAACTAGAGACTTTTTTAGGTATGATTACATATATATTTCAAAATTCATTCCAAATGTTTCACAAAAAACTGCAATTTTGAGAGATTTAATTAAAAAAGGTAACATATGGAACTAGAATTCTATTCATGATAAATTTTTTTAGAATAAAAAAATATTTTAGCAAAAGTTCCAGTTCTGCAATATTCTGATGTGTTAAAACCAATAACTTTATCAGTTGATGCCAATAAAGATGGGCTAGGTGCAGTGCTTCATCAGAACAACTTACCAGTCACATATGCATCAAAAGCTTTAAATAACGCTAAAAAAACTATGCACAGATAGGAAAAGAGACATTGGCTGTGGTGTTTGGTTGTGAGAAATTTCACCAATACCTTTATGAAAGATCATTTAAAATCGAAAGTGATCATAAACTTCTTGAAGCAATTTTAAATAAATCTTTTGATAAATACCCTGCAAGGTTACAGAGAATGAGAATCCATTTACAACCATATGATTTTAAACTTTTTTACAAACAAGGAAAAGAACTGTTCTTGACAGATGCTTTATCTAGATCATTTCTGGAAGAAACATGTGACTTTTAAAGGTGAAATTGAGGCATATGTTCATATGATTTTCGAAAGTATTCCTATGTCAAATGAAAAATTTAAAATACTTCAAAAAGAGACACAAAATGACCCTGAATTACAAGCAGTGTCTAACTTAATTTTGGAATGCTGGCCGGATAATAAACTCTAAGTTATTGCAGTTGCAATGCCTTAATTTTCATGAAGAACAGATGGTTACAAATGGATTAATTTTCAAAAGCTCTCGTGTTATTGTTCTGCAAAATCTTAGAAGTGATATGCTTAATTGAATACATTATGGGCACATGGGTGTTGAAAAATGCAAGAATAGAGTTCGCAAAATTTTGTTTTGTCTTGGTATGTTAAAAGAGGTAGAAGATCTTGTATTAAATTGTAAAACATGCTTGTCATATAGAAAATCAACCCAAAAAGAACCATTGATGGCAAAAGAAGTTCCATCTGGCCCATGGGAAGTTTTAAGAACTGATTTGTTTAACTTCCAAGGTAGAGAACATTTGATTGTCATAGATTATTTTAGTAAATATGTGGAAACAGCTTTATTAACAGAAGTCACAAGTATTGCTACAATCAAGGCACTAAAAGACATGTTTGCATGATTTGGAATTCCCAAAGTAGTTCCTTATTCTGATAATGGTCCACAGCGAAAATTTACAGTAAAAAATAACTAGTGGGAATAATCAAGGATTTTGAGCGCATATACATGACACTTGTCCTGAAGGGGTTAAGGTTAAAAAACTTTGCAAAATCTTCAAATTTCCACATAAAAACATCAAGTCAAAATTAGATTCCCTCAATCAAATGGAATGATTGAAAGACAATTAGAGATTGTTGAGTACATGCTTAAGAAAGCTCATTTTGATAAAGACTCATATTTAACATTTTTAGAGTACAGAAATACACCAATATCCAATAATATTCCCTCACCATCAGAATTGTTATTTGGTTATAAAATTAATGGAATTATGCCACGTAAAGGAGATTTTTTCCCTACTAACCAATATGATGAGATTCGACAGAAGTTCATTACTCGACAACAAACTCAAAAATCATATTATGACAGAGGTTATAAATTGTTTAAACCTTTACAAGAAGATGATGCAGTATTTTAAAAAGATGGTACTCAGAAAGATACATATCAACTAGTCAAGGTTCTAGAAAATGCTGATAGACCATGGTCCTATCGTATATTAAAGGAAGATGGACAGATATTAGAAAGAAATAGAAGACATCTCCACAAAGGCCTTCGTAATATGAAGTTTGAAGTTAAAAATAATCCAACTTTTTACATTTTCAGAATGAGCTGAAATCTACACCAGATTTGAACATTCCTTTACCTTCTAAAATAACTGAACCCACTAAAACAGGTGACAAAGTTAAAATAATTAATATAAATTCCAATAACAACTGTAATTTCATATTTTCTAAACTTACTTTTGTAACTTTGCTATTTTGTCAGTGTATTTTCATAATACGGATTTTCTTTTAAACATTTTTCAGGATTTACTAATTTACAATAATCATTACATATATTAAACACCTTTGATTCTCGTATGAAAAATGACTGTAACCAGTGGAATGCCATTTAGAAAACACAATTATGTTAAAAATAAAATGTTAACAGACAATGGGAATAAGAACTACTCAGTTTACAGTCTCAATCCCTGAATAAGCTAGTAATAGTCCAGAAATCTTCACAATTCAGGAGACAATCAGATGTCATAGGTTAGATGCTGATACAAAAATAACGAAAGGTTCAGTATTTCTACTACTTAATGAATTGATAAGGTTTTTAAAAAAATATATTCATACTAGAAACAATAACAAACGTTAAGTTAGGTATGTAGGTTGGTTGGCTGCTTATTATGATTTCTCAAGTATTTTAAGTTCTCATTTATGTTTTTTAAACACTAATCGATGTCAAAGATGTTTATGATGGCAAATTAGCTTTACAGGTTAGCTTTAAAGTTAGGAAAAGAAGTTAGAAACTTTGAATTAAAAAAAAAAGGTTTATATTTTATCCTGTCATCTATACAGACACATAATAAAGTAATACAACACAATACAAACCGATTATTCACATGTGTTTCCCATGAATTTCAATGCTGAAATATTTTTATTTGATATGTTATTCTTCCCATGTAAATCTTTAATATATATATCTTTGGATCTCTTAGCTTTTTATTATCTATTTTCTGTAATGTTTGCATTATAAGGAGCTAAATTTTGTCATTTTAGGCTTAATGCTGACAAAATTGGATGAAATAACGCATCTTCTATGAATGAACTCACAAGCTCCTCTGACAATTCTGTGAGTCATTCATAGTTTCTTATTTTACATATTGGTTTCCTATGTTCATTTCTAAATCATCTTTAGAACTTTATCAATTTCTTAATATATTTGTGATTTCGAATTTATTATATATATATATATATAATGTTATAAAATTGCAAATAGCACTACAAATCATTAGAATTCCACCCTTCAGAATATCTTAATGAATATTAAAGTTCTGAAAGCAATGTACTAAATTAGAAGTTGATTGACATGCTTACTTTGAAATAAGTACTTAAAATCAAAACTCATAATAAAACTCAGTTAAAATAAACATTAAATGATTATGTAAGCTATAAATTTAATTAAGTTTCTTCATATTTGACAGTTATGAGATTTAGAGCATATACAGTATGGAACCATTTATCGGAAACCAGTTAACCGGAATGTTATTTCTGATAGACTGATTTCAGAATCTTTGCAGAAAAAGGTGTCATACACTGCCAGTTTGACATAGACTTTGCTTGAAACAATTGTATAATTTGATGACAACATCTAGTATTTGAAATGGAAACATATTTAGTTGTATTTTAGATGTTTTAATTTTTATGCAGAGGTAACAGGAGAATTTTTGTTCCTAAGAGATTCCCATAAATTTCCTTCTTTTAAACTCTGGTTAACTTTTGATCTTTCTTGCATTGATTTTTAATCCAAATAATCTAATAATTTAAAATGAGAAATAATGTCACAACCACACATATTCCACAAAACTTATCAAATGGATGCTGCTTTAATGCACAACCAGTTAACCGGAAAAACCAGTTATCCGGAATACATCTGACCCCAAGCATTCCGGATAAATGGTTCTGTACTGTAGATCTAATTAAAATCACTATGTTAAAGGATAGATTTGCATAAATGTCAAAATAAGTACTTGACTCTCGCTCAAAGTTCTCTAGTTGACTTTTATTAAATCATAAGCATTAATTTGCATAGAAACACGAAGATTTCAGGCAGTCTCCAATTAACTGCTGTTGTGAACAGATGAGTGTAAAAGATGCTGAAAAATGGTTATTGCAATAAAGAAATTAATATGCACTATCGTGTATTTTTTAGTAAGACTCACCTGGGGCTCTACCACAAGCGCATCGAGTTCCTTCTGAAGCGAGAAGAACCCGAGGTCGAATTTACATGTTTCCCGAAAATTTTTTCCGATACACAGATTAAGTGCTACCACGAAGAGCACGGCAATAGCTCACGGATTCTAGATTCCTTTTCAAGTAGGCATCGGAAAAAACTAGATTGACCACTTCAGTTACAAGACAATTCTCACTGACCTTCCCTCTTTTTCTCCCGTTTGAAAAGAAAACAAATGTTTAATTTTGCTTTCTGTGTTTATTAAAAATGCCATCTACACACACCTAATTAAGATATTTTCATAATCTTTTTTTTTAACGAATGTGAAATATACAGATTTTTAGCTGTTAAAAGCTCAAAATCATACAACCGGTAGATCTTTAGAAAATGATAAATAAAAATGAAATTAGCTTTTTTTGATTAAGCGGGAGCTTTTCTTTAAAAATTAATAAAAAATTAACAAATTACTCTAGAGATATTTAATAACTATCATAAGAAAGGCCTTATTCTAAACTTTAAAATGATATGAAAATAAATTTTTTGTGAGTTTTTGTTAAGTAAATATTAGCATAAATACCCAAAAATTTCAAGAAATTCTGCTTAAATACAAAATAAACGGGAAAATATTTAAGCTTTGAAACTCATTTTAAACACTAATAATAAATGTACTTTGAAAATATTGCATGCAGTTTTTGGTAGATTTAGATTGATGCAGTATGGAGTCTGTGTTTGTAATGAAAATTCAACGCAAAATTAAAAAAATAAATTCTAATGTGAATTAAAAAAATAATAATTGCAGTACATATTAAAATATAGTTTAACAAAATATCGTGTGTAAGTTTATTAATTTCCTTTAAATAAACAGTGTGTTATGCTGAGAAAACTCTAATTATACAATAGTTGTCGCATAAAAAAATTAGCAGAGAAAACATGCTGTGCTTACTAGAAAATAATTGACTAGATATTTTTGCTAAAACTTCTTTATAGTAAATATAACATTTCTGAAAATATCGAAGCCCATGTGTGCACTATCATTGTTTACCCAAATAAATCAAATATTCAAAATTTCCAAATATTTATTTATATAGATTATTAAATGTTATATCAGTTTTAAGATTTGTTATGTGTTGCTTAAATAACAAAATACTTTAGTAAATAGATAGAGAATTTCTTTTTAGAACAAGATAAAAATATTAAATTTAAAATTTTTGCGCAAAAAAAAAAAAAAAAAGAAGTAAATATCTTTGGAAAGTATTGCAGGATTTTGAATACTTTAAGATACTACATTTTTTATACTTCATATTTCATTGGATATAAAATAAATCGTAAAGTTTCTAATAACATAAAAAAGCAACTTATTTCATAGTAACTTTACAGTAAATTTAGAAAAGATAAAAAATATATTTTTTGAAGATGATGTGAATCAGTCTTCTTAGATTTTTATTTTTTTGTCTCCGTCTTTAATTTATATATAAAACTAATCTTTCAAAATATAAGTTAAATACTACTCAATCTACACACACACACACACACACACACAAAAAAAAAAAAAAAAAAAAAAAAGAGGACTCTCTAGCGATCCTAATATTAAGCTTTATTTAATATCGAAACTTCTTTTTTTTTTGTTGTTGTTGTTAATTTGAGCAATAATTATTTTATATTCCAAAAAAATAGTTTTATAATCAAAGGCAGAAAAAAAATGAAAAGTGAAGAAGACTGATTCACATCATCTTCAAACAATATATATATATATATATTTTATTTTGTTTGAAAGTTTTCGAAATTTATTGTAAAAAAGTTACGAGGAAATACGTTGTTTTTTGATGACCTTAGAAACGCTACAATTTATTTAAATTCCATAATAAAATATGCCGTTCAAAAACATGCAAAACTTTCCTAAGATTTTTTTCTTTCCGAAAACTTTTTGATTGAATATTTTGATTTTGTACTAATCGGAAATTCTCATTGGATATTATTAAAAGATTTTATATATATATATATATATATATATATTATACAACAAGTCATAAAAATTGATACAGCAAGCATTTAATAATAATTTAAAAAAAAGAAAAGGAAAATCTTTTGGAAATTTTGGATAATTATTTTGCTTGAGTAAACAACAATAGAGCGCACATGGGCTTAAATATTAGCATAAATGTTATATTTAGTATACAGAAGTTTTAGTAAAAGCATATGGTCAATTATTTTTGGGGCATATGCAGCGCTTGGTCACACTGCTAATTATTTGTGCAAGAACTATGATATAATTAGCTTTCTTGGTATTGCGCGTTGTTTATTTAAAGCAGATTAATAAGATTGTGCGTGATGATTTGTTAGACTATGTTTTAATAAGCATTTCAATTACTTTTTTTCAAATTAGTATTAGTTTTTGTTATTTTAAGTTAACATTTCATTTTAAAAAGATAGCGTATCACAAAGAAAAATCAATCTAAATCTACAAAAGATTGTTTGCAGTATTTGCAAAAAAAAAAAAAAAAAAAAAAAAAAAAAAAAAACGCTTATTATTAGTGCTAAAAATTAGTTTCAAAACTTATAATATTTTCCCAGTTATTTTATATTTAAGTAGAATTTCTTGAAATTTTGGCGTATTTATACTCATATTTGCTTAAGAAGAACTTATAAAACTTTTCTTTTTATACCATTTAAAAATCTAGAATAAGATCTTTCTTATGATACTAATTAAATATTTGTAGGTTAACATGTTAGTTTTTTATTAATTTTCAAAGAAAAACCCTTGCTTGGTTAAAAAAACAAATTTCATTTTTATTTTCCATTTTATAAATAACTATCCGTCATATCTCTTTGAGATTTTGACAACTGAAAATCTGAACATTTCACTCTCGTTTTAAAAAAAGATTATGAAAATATCTTAATTAGGCATGTGTCGATGGTATTTTTACTAAACAGAGAAAACAATATCAACCGCTTTAAAATCTCTCCCCAAAGACGCACTTCCGACAATATATGCTTTTCTCACTCCCTTCAATGGGGTCGGAAGTTTTCGTTGAGATCTCGATGACAGTAATCCGATGGAAGACGTTCTCGATTGTGTCGTGGTAGCATTTATCACAGGGTCATCGGAATGCAACGTCACATCGGGAAATGCAGAAGATTTTACGAGAAAGGGGAGAATTCGATCTGTTCGTGGTAGGCCTCCTGGACCACCACTCCAAAAGACTACTTTATAATATATATATGTTATAATACTAGGGTTTTGGAGTCATGGTCAAGATGAGTGTTACTAAGAAACACATGACAGTGCATATATTAATTCTTTTATTTAACTCAGGAACCATTTTTCGGCATCTTCTACACTCATGACTGTTCACAACAGCGGTTAATAGGAGACTGCCTGAATTTAATGTTTTAAGAGAAGAGAGCACCACCAACAGTCAAATCTAAATGTCACATTAATAATTATTATTTAATAATAAATGTCAGCTAGAAAAATTTTAATTAGGACTTATGATCTATCAAGTACTTATTTGGACAATTATGAGAATCTATCCTTTAACATAATGATTTTAATTTGATCTATATGCTCTAAATCTCATAACTGTCAAATATGAGGAAGCTTAATTAAATTTATAGCTTATCATCTAATGTTTATTTTAACAAACTTTATTATGAGTTATGATTTATGTACTTATTTCAAAATAAACATGTAATTCAACTTCTAATTTAGTATATTCCATTCAGAATCTTTAATACTCATTCAGAAGTTTTTGATGGGTGGGATTCTAATGATTTGAAGGGCTCTATGGGGCAGATATAGAATTTGATTTAGCAACTAAGGGGGAAAATATACTAATTGAAGAAAAGAAAATAAGTTGAAACTGGTGTGAATATATAAGAACTAAAAGAACTTCTTAAAGCATCATCAAAAACTGTTAAATGCACTGGACATTTCGAAAGATCTGAGTCTTTCTTTGTCAGGCACAAAGAAGACATGCTTTTACTATGAAAGCAGCAGCAATACTGAAATAAGAGATAAGGGAAGGGAAACAGGCTGAAGAAACAAGCCAATAGGAAAGTAGAAGACAACAGCAAATCACAAAAGAGTATAATCAAAACAAAAGAACAAAGAGTAGAAGGGGAATAGAGAACCAAATTGGGAAAAAATATATATATATATACATATATAATAAAATGAATACACAGACATATTAAAATATGGGAACACATGAAATTAAAAAATAAATAAATGAATAAAATATAAAAAGCAGATTAATATTAATTAATACAAAAAATAAATTATATGGTTGTACTGAAAAGGTTTTTCCAAGCTGCAGAGAGTAATGTGGAATCAGATTTATCATTAACAGTAACTTCACGATTAATATAAATTGCTAAATTTTCAAAAAAGTCCAATTCAGAGATACTATTGGCATTAAATATAAATTTAGCATTTTGAAAATTAAAACTAAGGCCAGAATCCCATGAGTGCTTGGCAATAGAAGATTTAGAAGTTTTTTGGTTAATTACATAACGAGAGTGTTCTTTTAAACGGACTTCAAGATTTCTTTTAGTTTGACCAATATAAGATAAATCACAGCAATGTAAATCACAGTGTTTCCCTTCCCTTATCTCTTATTTCAGTCTTGCTGCTGCTTTCACAGTAGAAGGACATCTTCTTTACGCCTGACGAAGAAAGACTCATATCTTTCGAAAGGCCTAGTGCATTTAAAAGTTTTTGATGGTGTTTTAAGAAGTTCTGTTAGTTCTTAATTGAAGAAAGTTTATAAAGCATCGTATAAAATTTATAACACACACACATATATACAGGGTGGTCATAAAAAAACTTTGCCGATATATGAAACTTTAGCGGCTGGTCCATTTAACCAATCGAGATGCGATTTCAGATATAGTTATTCAGAGGTATGAGCTCGGGATTCTGTTTACAGCAACAAATTGGTGCTCATGGTTATGGTTATAGGTACAGAAACTCGAAATTTTCGAATGGCAATGGCAAAAATTTTTTTCATTGCAAAATGCTCAGTGCATGCAAAAACCCTAAATAGCACTGGAACGGTACGTGTATCACAATAAACGGACGCGTTATGCATGCATAAAGAACAGCTCTGCGAATGGCCAAAAAAAAAAAAAAAAAAAAAACACGATCAGGGCACACGGAGGAAATTTGCATATGGCAGAGACAAGACACCAATCACAGTACACCGTTCGCCAGATAGTCAGCGTAGAAAACGGATTCTTGACTATGTAAAAAGATATCAGCAATATCTTGAATTTTTTCAGAAATAAATTTTTACTTCCTTCATAAAAAAGAATGAGTTCAGTTATATTAATGAGAATTACATTTAAAATACATGCAGAATGATATAAAAATTAAAATGTCTATAATTTTGACCCTAAATCTGAACTGAAAGTTTCATTGTTTACATCTGTGATGAAGTGCAGATTTTAGGCATTTGTGGATTTTAGAGTTGCAAATTTGAGGAAGTCTACTGTGTGTATTTTAAATCTGTACATGTTTAACTATATTTAGTAATTTTTATATGAAATGTGTATCACAATCAGCTAACATTTCAATGTCACCTGAGTTCTTATTGATGACTTTTCTTACCCTTTTAAGTAAAATCAAGTCATTCTGTGATTGATCTTGAAGCTAGTGAGATTCAACCATCCTAACAGCAGGGTCATTTCAAATTTTGCATTAAGAGGGAAAATTCTTTAGTTAGATGCAGTAAATCTAGATATTTTGTTCATCTAAAATGAATTTTTTTTCTTGTATTCATTTTTCATACATTTCGTACTGACTTTATTAGAAACTTATTTACTTGCAATTATTAACATACTGTAAAAACAAATGAGAACATTCAACTAATATTATGAAATAATGGAACAGATTGAGCCAAAAACATTTAGAAACTGATAAGGGACAATTGTCCTACCCTGCCTATCTTAAATGGCATCCCTGCTATCTAGGAAAAAAGATGTGATAAATTACCACAACATATATGTTTTTTCTCAAATCCCTACTTTCTCTACCAACACCCATGTAAACCCCACATAACTCTGGGTCTCAAACGTTGAAAATTTAAATCATGAGGCATAACTTCAACTTGAAATGAATCTTGTTCCTCAATTGATTAATCAAACTTTGTATCAATTATTTAAAATTAACTAATATGATATGAAATTTATAACTTCTTGCACAGACTATTACAAAAACTTAACTGCACATATGTAATACATAATATGAATAATCTCTTTACATAATATAGTTGACAAAAGACATATAAACAATATATCGCAGTTTTATGATTGTATTCTTTTATAATGTCATATATTGATCATAATATTCATTTGTTCTACCAGTTTATTTACAGACATTAAAACACACTAAGATATCACAGTTTAACATACATTAAAAAATAGCGTACATGTCAAAAAGTTTAAAACACATATATACTCTAAAACATACATTTAAAATGGTTTAAAAATATTTTCACTTCTTCTTACCGAGGCATCTTCCGTTACTGATGTTTTCGTCTCTCTCTCACTAGTCATTGCTTTCTAAATTTTCCCTGTCATTTATCCCTATTTTTAAAATGTGTCGCCATCTATTGTCAATTGTTGCATGCAGTACATCATTACAGGTTTCAGATTTTGATGAGATTATTTCAATGGCTTCTCTTATCAATGCGTAATTTAAACTATTATATTTTGCTAATTTTTCAAAATTTAAAAAATCTATTGTGATGGGAGACTATTTTTTGGTGTATGTTAAACTGCGATATCTTAGACTGTTTTAATGTCTGGAAATAAAATGGTAGAACAAATGAATATTATGACAATATATCACAGTTTGAAAGAAAATTTTAATCTTCAAAGTAATACTTTAATTAATTTTATTTTAAGATAACATATAGTTATACTAAAATAAGAGGGTTGTTCAACAAGTTCCCAAACTTTTCTAATAGTGTGCCATCACAATTCAGGGGCGGACTGGCATAGTTTGGCCCACCCCACTACACTTATGCATTGGCCCATCAATCGACAACCCTCTTTGCTTTAACTCTATGAAGATGACTTACCTTCGATTCGAGACGTATTAGCATCTTTGTGATAGTTTATTTTCAATTGGTAGTAATTTCATCGTGAAAAAAAATCTTGTGCGGGGAGAGAGATTAACGTGCTTAATTTTTAACTATTTTTTGAATAAGTAAACTTTAAACAATTAAAAGGTGTACACGTAATAAATAAAAACGTTTGATATTTATTATGGGAATTCTGTTTAGATATTTTTGTATTAAAAAAAAATGCTTGGTCCAATGGTGGGTCAATTGCGCAGTTAGCATCGGCCAACGATATCGTTAGAATACATGATGGTTACTTGTGAAGGGGCTGCCAACAGGAATAGGTGGTGGTGGTGGGGGGACAACGTTGATATTTACGTATGCATATTGATGACATTTAGCAACATCCACGTCTCACCTGGAATTTGGATGTAGGCCTCTTTGCATGGAAGGCTAACATGCTAACCACTATGCTGTCAAATAGACCTTAGACTTGTCTGTACACTACATTGTAAATTTTATATTGGAAAGTGTTAGTAATTTGTTATTTTAAATATCATTATATCCATTTGTACATTTTATTGTGTTATTTGAAATTATCAACATATATACACGTTGTACATCGATTAATATATGTTTAAATTATCAATATACAGAATTTGCCTGTTAAGTAATGAGACTGGGAGCCACGCGGTGTTCTAGTCACCAGCAGCACGCTCTTTTGCAGCAGAATTTGTAGCGAAGGGTTTAAGCTAATCAATACACCGACCGGCAGTCGCGTCGCGTCTGAACTTTGACGCAGTGAGGATGACGCGTGGCGCAAAAGTTGTTTTTGAGTTTTTGTCACGGCAGAAAACGTCAAAAATGGAGCATTCGATGGGGCCGCGCTATGTGATTAAGATTTGCTTTCACCTGGGCAAAACCGCTTCCAAGACGTATGCCTTCATTAAGGGGGCTTTCAAAGACGACGCCCTGTCAAGGATCCAGGTTTTCCGGTGGTGCAGTGAGTTCAAGAACAAACGGGAGACTGTTGAAGAAGTGGAGCAATCTGAACACCCTATGACAAGCGTGGAGTTGTCACCAAAGATTTTTTTCCTCCGGTGCATGCGGTCAACGTCGTTTTCTAAAAAGAAGACCTTGCACGCCTGTACAGAGCCGTCAAGCGGAAACGACTGGAAATTGCCGATCGCTGAAAGCTCCACCACGACAACACTCCACTCCACATCGCCTTCGTTGTGACCGCCTACCTTGCCTGGATAGGGCTTTCAACTTTACCGCAGCCACCGTACAGCCCTGATTTGAACCCGGTAGACTTTTTCCTGTTCTCAAAGCTCAAGAGAAGTCTGAAAGATCTAAGCTTCGAAGATGTTTCTGCCATGCAACGGGCTGTTACAGAGTCTCTGAAAGAGGTTACGGAAAATAACTTCCAGACTTCCTATAACTTTGTAGGGTGGGAATCGCGTTAGCAGCGGTGTATCGACGTCCAAGGAGACTATTTTGAAGGATTTTAACAATATATGTACCGATGGGATCAATAAATTATTTTTGCCAGGTCCATTCTCATTACTTTAGGGAGAAACCCTGTGGTTTCCGAAAAATGAATAGCTTGTTTTATACCCTTTTACTGATAACTTATTAGAATGTCAAATGTGGTGCATTCTCACAATCCTTTGACTTTCGGGAATAAAAATCTGGTGAAATTAAACTTGCTAAAATAATATTCTAATCTGATAGACGAATGCCTTAATCATTCAAAATAAAGAAAAAATAGACAGCAGCGAAATTTTTTTTTATTTAACTGAGGTTTAAGTTAAACTTGCAAGTTTAATTTTCCTAACAATTTTACCACTGTAACTTTTTATTTTCTTCCAAATTTCTACTTGTAATGAATTTGCATAGTACCCACAGGAGATTCAAATAAAAAATAATGTAGTATTTTTGGTACAGAATTTTGGTATAACATTGTCTTAAAGGGGTGTTAAGGAAGGGACAGAAGGGAAAAAAAGGGGATGGTATAGGAAAAAAGGAGATTTTGAGGATGGAACGGTAAGGAAAATTACCATTATTTTTAGGCAAATCATGTTAAGACTAAGTGATAGCCACAATGTTCACTTTGTTTGTCAATGTTGACTTTTAGAAACAGTTATTTACATTAAATAAAAAAAAATTAATTTACCTCGAAAAGTGCAGGAATAAACCTTGGAAACGGTAAGACTACCAATAAAGCCACGATGCTTGAAATTGATATTTAAATGCTGATTTAAATTCTGCAGTAAATTTCCTGCCAAAGAATTTTGAGACATTTTTTCTCTAGCATACTTCTACATGAGAAAAAACTTGAAAAAAAATCTGTGGCTGCATCTGAAGTTATTTTCTGTATAAGTTTAGAAAGAGGGATGGTATGAAATCTAAAACCCAGGGACAGAGTTCAAAAAATAATATCAACCGTAAATATGTGTGCAGGTTAATTTTTTGCTACATATTTATATAAAACAATTGTCCCAGTTTTGGAAAAAAATTACATCGAATTACTTTTATTGAAACAGTTTTATACAGACAGCTCCAAACTTAAAAATCAGCATCAGGAACACGGGACAGTATAGGAGTTTTCCTGTTGTTTGTCCCATCGTCCAAAACTTATTTATCTCATTAATATTGTTATGCAATCATGCAATGGGATGTTCCCCAGTATATGAAATTAAAAAAAACACAAGAATATGTACTAAAATAAAAAATATTATTTAGGGACATAAAAGTCAAAAGATTGTGAGAATGCCCCATAGATGGACGATTCTTTTGAACTTGAGGCAACTCCATCTATTATCTTAGCATAATCGTAATCTATAGATCGTTCAACATAGAATAGGATAAAATCCTCTAACGGTTCTTGTTATGCATGACAACTTAGATTAGAGGTGAATGCAGGCGGTTCATTATAGTTTTAAGAATTAGTATTGAGAACACTCGTTCACAAGACACTTGAGTGCATGATAAAGTCTAAGCTATGTACAAGGTTGGGTAAATTAATACGACCATAGGCATTCTACTCGCACAATAGTTCTGATGCACAAGCTAGGCATTTTTTACATTTCTTATGAACCTCTCGTTTCTTTGCTGAAAATGGCTGAGAGCTCGCTACGCGAGATTGATGCTGCATTAGCGACTGATTATAATCAGCCTTGTGCCTGAAAAATTGCAGCAGCTCTTTTCTGATGTAGCCTTTCTTGACTTTCGCCAGACAGAGTTCAGACAGAGTACTAAGAGCTTCTTCAGGAAGTTCATTTAACAATTTAACCTTACTGAAGTGGCGAGGATCGAACCAGGCAATGTCTTTCATGAGAAGTCATTTCCAATAAATCATGTTTTCAGCTGCTGAATAGCTGTGTGTAAAATGACATTATAAACATTTACCTTAAATACTTCTGATGGTGACCAGACAATACGTCTTTACTCATCGTGAGAATATTCACCACATTGATGTTTCGCTATAGATATTATCTTTTTCGAGTACTCCTTTTCTATTAGTTGCTTTTGAAGATGTTTCTCAAATTCAGAAGCATTTTTCAGAACTATATGAAAATTATTTCTTTTGTGTAGCAGATTGGATTTCAGGGTTGGTTTGGATTTTGTTAGCAGCAGTTAAGTAGTCCAGGCCGCTTACCTGCAGATACTTCGATGTGGGCATAGATATATTGAATATGTTGCTGAAAATGGTTGCTATTAATATATACTGAAACTTGCACCAATTATCAATCAGTGATCTTGCCAAAAAAGATACATGTTACAGGAAATCGTCTATTTCGGTGACAGCTTGGAGGCACTTAAGCAATATTAAAAACTTTTGTCGATCTTTAAAAGGTTTTGAAGACTCAACAATCATGGTATTAAATTCTCGATCCTTACTCCACCACCTAGTAGCATTTACTTTTTGTAATCGGCGAAGAAGTTTATTTCCATCTACAGACTCCTTATTCAATGAAGTCCCTATTTCCATTCGATTATATGACTCTGAGCTAAACTCGGTTGTAGCTTGCATTAAGTCCAAGAAGTCTGTTATCAATTAGCAACATTCTACATGCAACATTGCATCTGTAAGGGTCAAATTTAAAACATGTGCACATATCAATGCACATACTGTATATTTGCATTGTCCTTATCAGTTGTGCCTGCAGACTTTTATATCTCCCACTCATATTTGCTGCACCATCAAAAGTAGTGCCAACTATTTTTGAAGAAGGGAGTTTAAACGTTTTTAGTTGGAGATAGAGAGCTTCCCCTGTTGCTTTGGGGACATCAAACAATTTTAAAAGCCTGACCTTCACTTTACCATGCTGCACATAACGAACACAAAATAACAACTGCTCAGTTACTGATGTATATTGTGTGAAATCAACTTCAATACTGAATGAGCCTGATTGTTTTACTTCATGGGGAAATGTTTATTTGGATCTGAATGGCGAGATGGGCAATAAACTTATTTACAAATGACTTGGACAGGAATGTAATAAACAAACCTCTTCCATGCTGTTTAGGTTTTCATTTTGTTCTTCTTTCTTTTCTATTCTAGATTTCTTCATATTTTTGAAGATCTTCTTTCAGAGCTTCTCTTGATAGCCTATGCTACATGACCGTGCAAAATTTTATCATATTTACATAGCAGCATTACCAATTCTAAAAAATTGCCTCTATTATTCAAGTCTGCAGCTGCTTCCTCTCGTTTTTCTCTATAAGCTAATCCTTGCCTCCCAAGATCCTTGATCTGCAGATCTAGATCATCCCTAGACATCTAAGCTAATCCTTGCCTATCTTTTGTTACTACGCAAATGTCCGCAGGTAGACCCATACCACCAAGCAACTTCCCACCCTTCACGGACTTATATATATGTACTCTTTACTTTATCCCATATCTCTCGGCTTCTATACAAAATGAGTAATTTGCATAGATCTTCCAAAGACTGCTGATGGGAGAGGGAAAGGAGAAATTAGGACTTACTCGATGAAAATAAATAAAATAAAATAAAAATAAAACCGCTTCACAAAAAAAAGGAAAAGAAAAATTAAATTCCAAAATTAATTCTTTTTTTTTGTTAGTTTTATTGAAAAGGGGGAAAAAAAACTCAAAAAAAATATTATTATTGTGGCCCACTACACCCGTTTGGCCATCCGCCCCTATCACAATTTCACTACAATATTCGATAGGTGGCATTACATATCCATGACCCTGAAGAGATTTGCAAGGTTCTGCTTGTTTGTTACATTTTTTAAAATTGTTATTAGTCATAGCAGTTGTGTTTAGACATTTTGTCCAAGTGCTTGCTGTGTCCATTCGGCAATTTTAAAAAGGGATCAATTTCATGAACAGCATATTAACATAAAATTTTGCTTGAAACTTAGAAAGAAATCCACAAAAATCCAAAAAATTTTGAAACAATTTTATGGTGATTTTTGTTTATGTTGTATGCAGTGTTATGAATGGTTTAAGCAATTTAAAGATGGCCAAAAATCAACTGATGATGAATTCCATTCATAGACAAAGAAGTTATTATCCACCACGATTTTTTTTTTTTTTTTTGGAGGGCATGAGGATAGATGGTGATTTTTTTGTATTATTTTTAAGTCATGAGACCTAACAGAAAACATTCAGAGAAGACAGGAACTGCAGACAAAGGAATCATGCTTCCTCCATCATGTAAACACAGTTTCACATGCATCTATTTTAATTTGTGACTTTTGCACATAAACAAAGAAAACTGGCTTCCCCAGCAACCCTGTTTTCTTTACTTTGCTCCAGCAGACCTCTTCTTCCCAAAACAGAATTTTATTATGAAACAATGAAGATTGGTCAGAATCAATGAAAAGAAAAATTGCAAAGAGAACTATGCACAATCTCAAATGAGTCTAGCCAGGACTGCTTCACAAATTTGAAATGATGTTGAGAGCAATCCATGAATCAAGGAAGACCATACTTCAAAAGTAATAAGGTTGAATAACCTGTATGTCCACAAAAAAAATAATAAATTAAAAAATAAAATTTGAGAAATTTTTGAAAATGTTTCTCGTATATAAAATGGTACATCAATTTTCAAAACAGATTTTTATTTAATATGTGTATAAAAAAGTGCTTTAAAATAAATGGAAATTATATTTTAAAGAACAAATAAAAATATACAATTTTTTATGTTTTTCTTTATCTAAATTACCATTTAGTAAACAAGCAATGTAAAAATATCTATTATAACCCTAGTTTATAAACATGCAAAAAAAAAATTCTAATTTCATATTATTTATTTTATTATTGTTAATTACTCACTATTCATAATGATATATAATTTATATAGATTGAGTACATCAATTCAGTAAAAGTAAAATTTTCTTTATAACAAAAAACTAGATAGCATATACTTAATTTTGCTGCTTTCAATATTGTCACATTATCAATATAATAAAAAAATAATAATTTTTTTAATGTAAAATTACAAGTTCAGATTCAAGGGTAACAATAATAAAAAAGTAAAGTAGGTTCCAGAAAATACTACACTTGAATTTATAGTGATTTAACTCCATTGCAATCTATCAATAAATACAGATATTCTACAAATTGATCTTTAATATAACAGAATTGGAATAGCAGTTTTTTCCAAGATGTTCATATATTTATATAGTTCTTAGTGAACCATTTTTACTGAGAATTACTTCTTTAGACTCGTAGGGTCTGGTGGGATAAAATGGGTAGGGATTGATATTTTCGCATAGAACAAATAATACATTTAAGAAAGAGGTTTTATTTTTTAAATATATTTTCAGACATTAGTTGACAACATTTCTATTCCTACAAAAAGTTTCTGTGTTGTATATAGCAACAGGATATACCCTCGTTTTCATCTGTAGAATGTGTGTGTTTCAATTGTGATAGTGAAAACCCCTTAAAAATCTATATTTTTGAAAATTATTCTACAAATATTTTTTATAGTTTTAATTAATAAAGATTCTGAAGTAAAGGTTATGACAAATTGGAAAGTAATATTTAAAATACTTTTTTTGTAATTAAATTTTTTGTGTGGTGGGGTAAAATGGGTATAAGTTAGGCTTAACTAATCCATCCAATTAAAATGTAATTAACAGGGATGAGATTTCTGCTTTTAGGCAGAATTCTGCTTTTTGGGTTCAATTACACTTTTTGCTTTTTAGAAACACTGTATATAACATTTATTGTTTATTTACAGAGTCAGACAAAAATATTCAGCAACATTATATGTGAAAATTCTATGAAATATGTTTTAGTGATGTTTTACTTTTTCGAACTCAATCGAATTTATCTATGTTATTAAAGTACACTACAACATGTTTTCTATGGACTTTATCCACGAATGGCAACAGCCACGTCTCTGCGGGAATTTTCCCTCTGAAAAAGACTGATTATTGGACGAAGGGGAAGCACTGTAAAAATGTTCTTCATGCCTATTGGTGTTTTTCTTCTGTTTACTTGCGGTTGACCACGAGTAAAGTCCATTGAAAATGGTAGGATTTATAGGATTTACAGGACCACACAGGAGTATGTGGACTCAGTACAATCTATGAGTGGTAATATGATTTCCTCTCCTTATAAAGATTGGCCATTGTTCTCTGAATGCTAAAATCTTTTAAAAACAGTCAATGAACCTTATAAAGAAAAAGTGCTTTGAAAACTTACTCATTAACATGCTTTTGCTAAAACATTATGGTGAAATAATTTGTTATACAATGAAAATTTCAATTACCTGGATCAATGTATCCAGAACATAATCTGGGTATGCAGAAATTCAGATAATGGGGATAACCACAAACAAGTTGGAAATTGTACGTCAAACGTGACAAATAACTTAATACATACTATAAGCTAGTTTCATTAATATTCAGATCATGGTGCAGTTGTTGTTATAATCTTATGCAAAAATGCATGAATACAAAATTTATTATAATTATATACATTAAATTCAGTAATTTGGAAACAATAGAACCCCATCTTAAATAGGATGTCATCACCATGGCAACCTAGAATCATTACCTATCACGTGATTTAATGAATTAATTATGTATGATTGGATTTAATAGAATAAAGCAAGCTTTCATTTCTTTTTAGGTTTTGATTCTATTTTCATAAAATTTGAAAAGACCCGACAAAATTCTGCAATGATTATATATATTAAATTTCAAATCATTCGGTTGGGTAGTTTTTGCTCTGTTATATGTGGACAGACAGACAGGTGGACCAGGCGATGATGCTACATATTTATATAATTATGACATTTTCCCATAGACCATAATGTAATGGAATACTTTTGAACATCTCTGTAAATAAACTATGAACGCTACATACTTTATTTTCAATACCGAATATGGCATAGTTAATCTCAATAACATATATTAATTACAGAGCAATCCAACTATATTTATGCAAGTTAGAGTTTGGACAGACAGACTGCCAGACAAACCGAACCCATAAACACTTTTCAACTATGTTGGAAAGAGTTAAAACGCATAACAGATTGAAATTTCACTTTCAGCAATTTATACCAATGAACGGAAGCATATTTGAATACTTTTGTACAACCCTGTATTTTACGTACTACCTGTATATACATACCACTATTTAGTTAAAATTTCATTAACTCTTTCCGGCGCAATATCCTTAAAAAAGAACACCTAATTTTAATTCCAAAACTGACAAATGGCACCAAGAATATTTAACTAAAATTTTCCTATTATAAAGTACATGAAAATAAGCAAGTTCGTATTTTCTAATAAATTCGTTAATAAATTACGGTGTCAGTCCATTATTTCATCAGTTTATAAACAGAATTACTCCATGCCGGTAAGGGTTAAGACTAAAACATGCTTACCAACTACTGAAATCACACTTCCAGAGATTATCATCCATAGACAGCCATGTATCCAATTCTTTGCTTGTCCCTGTATATCATTTTAACTATATTCTACAAACATATCTTAGTATACTAAATAAATGTAGTTCAGTGTAAAAATGCATACCTCATTTAACCCTAGAATGCAACCCTTTGAAAAACTTACGGGAATGATAACCATTTGTCTCCCAGTCGAAATGTAGGTAGGCATGCTTAAAATCAATTTTAAAAGCTAATTATAATAAACGTAATTTACCTGCTGATGACTTTATCACTCTCAATGTTCAGGTTATCAAGAAAGCCTGATTTATTTATTTTCAAAGCAATCTTTACACATATTAGCCGTGATGTTCACCACACATTGCTCTGGGACACATTAGACAAAAGTTGTGTGTCATTCTGCGCAAATTGAATCGGCAAAATGAATGTTTATTTCTTTTTTACATTCAGATTGTCCGGGTTCTTGAATGTTCACATCTAATTTAAATTATAATTGTCCTTGTTGATCGAAGCAAAGTTGATACGTTGAGACGCTTTTTCATCTATGGAGCAAGATAATCTTCACATAGCTATATCACAAACTTTTTTCTGGATAGTGCTTTTTCATATTTTAGAGTCCTGTTAAGCAGTTATATAACATGCGATTTTACTAAATTGATATATATCATATCATAAAATGCACAAAAATGCCATCAGCATGTTTCCCTAATACATGACATGTTATTACACATCTTATCTAATGTGTCTATGGCTTCATTTATGGAATTCTATCATTTCCAGTTTCCTACTTTCTGTATTAATGTTTGGATTTTTGGGGAAAGTAGACAGAAGAAAAACACACTTATTTGGTTTTGTATAGTAGAATAATAATAGACTTGTTCTTGATGCATGACTCAAACAATTTCGGAATGTTTCCAAGCCATTCACTCACTTTTATTTGATACACTGCAGTTTTCAGTGTTAGTTTCAAAATTCGACTTCACATTTTCATCCTCCTGGGTTTGTTTTTCAAGCATTGTCTTTTCATCATTTTTACAGTCAAAGGATAAGTCATCATTTTCCATCCCTATCTCTATCTGCTATTATGTCACTTTCAACTTTAATATAATCTTTATTTTCTGTTTTATCACCAGAAACAGAATTTTCTTTATCACTTAGTTCTTTTAATAGTTCGTTGCCAGATAGCCTAAGGTCTATCTTAAAAATTGTCTCAGAAAAAACATTTTGACATATCACTGCAGCACAGAAAAAAAAACTAAGCCAGTGGCATGACCCATTTCATTTTTTGGGGGAGGCAGGTCAACGTTATTTGTTATGGGCTCCAGGAGATGAAGGGATAGCATTCTGGGGTTAAAAACCACCTTTAAGCTATTTTTATTCATACTCAGTAACCCTTGCAAATTCTTTTTTGTAAGCCCTGCATAGGATCTACAGCATTTTTACACACAATGTAATATGCAAAAATTTAGTTAAACTTAAAAACTCAAATGCACTTGCAGCAATCATCGCTAATATACAGTACTTCAGATACAGTATAGTACCCGAAATCTTTTGTGTGTGTCCCTGTAAATACTTTGCATTTTCTATTTTACAGGAAGTAACTTTCAGTAAACCTCAGCAATGTATATCAATTTCATTATATGTGTAATAGTTTAACATAATTAAAATATGCCACAAACAATGTTTCCCTCTATACCATTGGAATTCTTTTGTGTGACACTGTAAATGAATAAGAAATGTTCTTTGCATTGCATATTCTACAGAATGTATATTTTAGTGCACTTCATATATGCATATCAATTTCATTATGTTCGAAAGAGTGTAACATCATTAAAATGCACTTGAAAATTTTCATAATCTTCTCTTTATAATTTCTTTCAGAATTCATATCTTTCATAATCTTTATCGTATTTAATTGTAGGGAAAGTGTAATAACTAAAAAGTGGAACAGGTGACAGCTAAGTACAGTAAAACTTCCTTAAAGCGACCATGTTCCGTTCCAATAAAAATTGGTCGCTTAGAGAGGTGGTCTCTTAATGGAGGTCATGTTTAAATCTAGATTTTAATTGTTGAAAAAAAACTTATAATTAATGTTACTAAAATTTATTTTTCTCATTAGGAAAAAATATAAAAATTTAAGTATCAAAACAAAAGTTAATTGCTGCAGAGTTTAAAAAATGAATATATTGACGTTTGCTTTGAATTTACGGTTTTACACAACTTTTATTTTCAAGTCCTTTCAAATTTCAGTAAATAAATGCATTTATTTATTTTTTTTTTTTGGATGGGAACAAATAATGACGATTTCATTAATTTATCTATTTCTTTGAGAGCTTCCGAACAGAAAAGCGCAGGAGAGTTTATTGAAAGTCATTCTTAATTCGTCATTAGAGTTAAATTCATTGCCTAAAAGAGCACAAAGGGGTTTAAACACTTAAAAGTTACCGGAATTTAAAAATAAATAAACTTAGTTTAAAAGTTTGATGAATAATGCATCCCCTGGAACTATTTTTCTAATAAAACTTTCTTCAAGCGACTAGGAAAAAACGGAATTTGTTTCATTTTCTTCAAAGAAATTGATCGCTCATGGAAGGAGTTCAACTGGGATGGTCTCTGAATACAGGGGCGGATTTAAGAGGTGAGGGGCCCCTCTCACTGGAACTTTTTGGGGCCCTTCCAACTTGAAAAATTGGGTACATTTATAATTTTAAAATAATAGATATTCAAAACTTAATTCCAATAATTACTTACAAATGAATTAAAATGCATTCAAATCGTTAAGGATTAATTACACAAAATTCATTTCATGTTCAAATTATATCAGATTATTTTATATGAACTTAGATACTGTGGCGGATAAATGTGCTAAAATTATGTATCTTATCTTCCTTTCCATTTTTTAAGAACATAAAATGATAATTTAAACTTCAAACCAAGGTAAATCAGAAACTAAGGAGACAATATTTTAGTGTCTGCTGAGCTATAACTCAAAAACTGTTTTCGCTTCTTTTCGTTTTTGGCTCATTTATGACAAGAAATAAGATATAAATGTATGGGGTTTTAATGCATGGAACTGCAGCGGCCTGCACTTCATCCCATTATCTTGCTTGCAATTTTAATTTCATGTTTTAATAAATGATTTCAGAAATCAAATAAATTCATCTAGTATAATCAAATTAAATTATATTTTCTTCTTTTCGTTACATAACTGGGTTCTTAGAATGACAATTGCTTTCCAGATGTAAAAAGAATTCGAAGCTCCATAAGTTATTTTAAACCAATCTGCACAGCATTTTTATGTAAATATATTTCTAAACACTGATTTAATTAACTAATCTGTATATGTTTGTAATTAAGTGTGGCTTAATAACGAATTCCATAAAAAATGGCCCCAAAAATGTAAAAGTGGCACTTCCATAACTGCGATTTGCGAAAAATCTGCTAAAATGGAAAAAACTCCTATTGAGTTTAACTATGGAGGACATTGTCTTTGACAGTCATGATATACCTCATTGTCGTGTGTCATTTTTGATCTGAATGTGGAGAATTTTTTGAGAAGGTAAAAGTATGAACAATGCAATAATAAAACTTATGCAATAATAAAATAGTGATTACTAGCTGACCCGCCCTGCGTTGCTTGGGCCCGTTATAATAACCTTAAACAAAACTGAAATATGTACGATTTTAAATCTTAGTAAAATCGGGGCACCAATGCCTTTGGCAGCGTCTAGTGTGTTCCCAACAAACCTCTTTTCGTACGAACTTGTGACCTGGGTTCCCGCGGCGGCCTAAGGCAGCGTATATCGGGAGTGTTTCGCACGCGCGGAAGACAATCGAAAACCAAGTTGAATGGCAAAAACCCTGTAGTAATCGGGTCCATAGAACCTGAGGCAAGAATGTGCCTTTGGCGGGGAAAATTGAACTAAAAACTGTAAGAGAAATGTAAGCTAAATTGAATGAACCAATTTTCGTTGAAATCGAACCCATAGAAACCGAGAAAAGAATACATTGTTAATCTTCGAAAATGGTGTTAAAAAGAAGTATAAGATAAACTTCTTCATAATGCAGAAAATTGCTAAATCATAATCTAAGTTGAACGAACAAATTCCCGTTGAAATCGGACTGATAAAACCCGAGGAAAGAATGCGCTCCCAAGCGGTGGAAGGTACTTCCTCTCCAATATAATTTTGCCGAATTACTTTTAACATTAACCCAATATTTATTTTATGCATGAAATTCCACCCCCCCTCCCCTATAAAGTTAACGACTTACTTTTAACTGTAGCGTTATTTTTAATTTCGGCTGTAGTGAGTAAACGGAAGTTGATGCCGAAAAAGAAGATTAATATTCGAAAAAGGTGGTGCATAAGGAAAATTTTTAGTAGTTTATAAAGTGGCTGGAGGACCCTAGAACTATGTTAAAGAAAATTGCAAGAGAATCTGATCATTTTTACAGGAGCTGAACCAAGGGCTGCAAGAAGGCGATTAATATTCAAAATTGGTGGTAGCTAAAGTTTGTCGTTCATGTAGTAGCTGAAGGACCTAAGAAGTTGTTAGAAAATAAAAAGCTAGTGAATCCGACTGTTTTTAAGGGAGCTATAATAGGGGGACCAAAAGGTGTAAATTGGTAGCTGAGAGCAGGACTCTAAGATGAAAACATGTTAAAAGATCCTAGTACTTAGCTCTTTAGTTCTTCAAGTAGTGGAAATTAAGCATAGGGTTGAATTAATCAATAGGATAAAATTTTGAAGAAATGCACAAAAATAGTGGAAAATTCTTAAAATAGGGCCCTAGGGCACCAATAAAAATATGAGTGGTAGCTGGAGGTCCTAAGAAGTTGTTAGAAAAAAGGCTACTGAATTAGACCATTTTTAAGGGAGCGAAAATAAAGGGCCCAAAACTGACAAACTGATAGTTGAGAGCAGAGCCCTAAGTTAAAAACATGTTAAAAGTTTCTAGTACTAAGCACTTTAGATCGTTAATTAATAGAAATCAAGCATAGGGTATGAATTATTCATTTGAATTAAATTTTTAAGAAATGCGCAAAAAGAGGGGGGAGGGTGCTTAAAAAAGGGCCCTAGTGCCTCAATTAAAATATGAGGGAGTTGATCCGCAGAGAGGAGTCCAACACTCAACTTTAAAGTTCTGCATTGAGAGTGTGACACAATTAGGCGATGAAAATGCATTGTGCCCAAAAAGGCCCAGCTGGAGCAAGGCCTTAACTGGAATGTAGAAATGAGGGAATAGCTGAATGGAAAAGTTCTCCCAAAACAAAGATCGGATTAAAAGGGGCAATTTATTAAGAATTTAGGCACAAAAGCTTCAAGGTGCCCTGTACCAGGTGCCAGTGGAGCAGGACCTTAACTGGAATGTAGTTGGTTAGGAAAATTTTTAATAGTTTATAAAGTAGCCAGATGACCCAAGAAATATGTAAAAGAAAATTCTTAGAGAAGGTGCACCAAGGGCCCCAAGAAGGCGATTAATGGTCAAAATTGGTGGTAGATGAAGCCTGAGATTTTTTTTTTTTTTTTTTTTTTTTGTCGTTCATGTACTAGCTGGAGGACCTAAACAGTCGTTAGGAAAAAAAAAACTAGTGAATCGGACCATTTTTAAGGGAGCTATAATAGGGGGGGGGGGGGGCTTAAAAGAGGCCAACTGATAGTTGAGAGCAGAGCTCAAAAATGGAAACATGTTAAAAGGTGCTAGTACTTAGTGCTTTAGATCTTCAATTAGACGAAATTAAGCATAGGGTAAGAATTAATCATCAGAATAAAATTTTAAAGAAATTCGCAAAAAATGAGGGGAATGCTTTAAAAAGGGCCCTAGGGTCCCAATATAAATATGAGAGTGTTGGACCGGGGATAGGAGTCTAAGAATCAACTTTTAAATTATGCATTGGAGAGGGTGATACAATAAGGGGATGAAAATGCATGGTGCACAAAAAGTTCAAAGGGCCCTAGAAGGACAGCGTTTTAACTGGAATGTAAAATCGGAAGAATAACAAATGAACAAAACGGAAATTGTACGTCAAACATAGCAAATGAGTTCGTACTATATGAGTTCGCATAGTTCGTACTATAACTAGTTTCATAAATATTCAGATCTTGGTGCAATAGCTGTTGCACTCTTATGTAAAAAGACATGAATACAAATTTATTACGATTATATATATTAAATTCAGAAATACGGAAATAATATAAAAATAATAATAATAGTCCATATTAAATATGACGTAATCACAATGGCAACCCGGAATCATTACCTATCTTGGGATGTCATTAAATTAATTACGTATGATAGGATTTAATAGAATAATCACCATGGTAACCTATAATAATTACCTATCACGGGATATCATTGAATGAATTAAGTATGATAGGATTTAATAGAACGAAGAAAACTTTTATTAATATCTTTTTACGTTTTGATTTGATTTTCATAAAATTTGAAATGGCTCGACAAAGTTCTGCAACGATCATATATAATAAATTTCAAACTATGAGGTTGCATAGTTTTTGCGCTATTATATGTGGACAGATGGACGGACGGACCAGACAATGACTACAGGTGCTAGGTATTTATATAATTACGACATTTCCCCATAGACCATAATATAATGGAATACTTTTGAGTAGGTACCTCTGTAAATAAACTATGATGTTTAACACGCTTAAAACTACTGAAGTCACACTTCCAGATATTATCATCCATAGACGGCCATGTATCCAATTCTTTGCGTGGCCCTGTATATAATTTTATTTATATTCTCCAAACATTTCTTAGTATATTAAATATGTAGTTCAACGTAAAAATTAATAAGTCATTTAAAACCACCTTTAAGCTATTTTCATTCATACTCAGTAACCCTTACGAATTATTTTGTGTAGCCCTATATTAGGGATTGACCGAATACCGAATAGTCGATTCGGTATTCGGTGGTTCGGCATGCAAACCGAATATTCGGCTTCGGCCGAATACTTTTAAGTATTCGGCCGAATAATTATGGATAAGTATTTTCTTAGAAGTAAAAATTCTCTTTTACTTAGAAGTAAAATAGGCTAAACAATGAGTTTTAATATTGAGTTCATAGTTCAGCTGCACAACAAAAAACAAGTCAAAAGCCATTTTTAATTAAAAATAACTTTTTCCTTTCTAAAATAGTCTACATAGCGATGAAATCAAAACAACTGTCTACAATAGATTAAAAAAAATAAGAAAGATGGGCATCTTTCCCTTATCATTTAATTTTAATTATTTCTACATTAGTTTCCTTAATTTAAATTTATTTAATGTGTATTTTCTTTAATATACATATCAAATAAGTATGTCAGAAATCATCTATGTATATCTAAGGTGTATATTAAAGAAAATACACACATCAAATAAGTATACCCCTATCCTATAGCTTTAATGATCATTAAATTAAAATCGCTCAAATTTGTTATCTTCATCATCAGAATGTTAAAATATTAATCAAAATATAAATGTGTAAGAGTAGTTTGACAGAAAATATAGTTAAATGTACATATTGGTATGATATCTTTTGTATTTGAAAACATTCCAATTCACTATGTTTATAATTAGGCAATCAGTAAATGAGCTTTGACAACATTGTTTCTTTTTATTTGAATGAACTTTTGTTTTTCTGACAATTCTTATCCTTAATAATAGCCTGTATAGTTTAATATTTTCATAGGTTATTTTGGGTATTGACTAGTGATAAAATAATAAAAAATAAGTGATGGGTTAATGAATTTGTGAGTGGAAAGATGTCATTAAATTTTTTTGTGTAATCTAATTAGATTTAAGAATAAAAATTTAACTGAATTAAATTATTAAGAATTTAATGTTAATTAAAGTTTATTAAAAAAGCTATTGTATGCAAAAAATGTGTATTAAAAAATTTTAAGTATTCGGTTGCCGAATACCGAATATTCGGTGTACACTTTGACCGAAGCTTCGGTATTCGGTATTCGGCAAAATTGCTGCTTCGGTCAATCCCTACCCTATATATAATATATAGCATTTATACTCACAACGTAATATGAAAAAATTTTTGTTAAACTTAAAAACTCATATCATAGCTAAAAATGCACTTCCAGCAATCATCGGTAAAATACAGTACTTCAGATCTATACAGGATCCGAAATCTTTTGTATGTCCCTGCAAATACTATGCACTTTCTATTATAGAGGAAGTAACTTGTAATAAACATTAGCAACGTATATCAATTTCACTATATGCGAAATAGTTTTACATAATTAAAATACGCCACAAACAATGTTTCTCCCAATACCATTATGTAACGGAATTTTTTGCGTGACCCTGTAAATGTATAATAAATATTCTTTGCGCCGCCTATTCTACAGAATGTATATTTTATTTCACTTCATGAATTCATATTCATTTCATTATGTTCGAAATGGTGTAACATCATTAAAATGCACTTTTGACTGTTCCTGTAATTGACCTATAGATGTGATTTTCATAAAATTTGAAATGACTAGACAAAAGTCTGCAACGATTACATAATTTAAATTTTAAACAACGCGATTGGGTAGCTTTTGCGCTGTTACATAGGCGTAACCAGGGGGGGTGCCCTGGGTGCCCCCCCCCCCCCGCTTCCGCAGACTCAAGCACAGTTATTTTAAAAAATCGAAATCTACAAAAGAAAAAAGAAGTGAAAGCAGAGTTCAATTGGTTTAGCAAATTAGTTTAGTTCAAAAAACTAACACCCTAAGTTTTGAAATGTGATAAAAATGAAACCCTCGTTCTTTTATTCTTTCTTTCTTTTCTTTATAAAGAAAATTATGTTGTTTATCTTTTTTAAAATTAGAACATTTATAAGAATCTCTATTAGTCTAGTAAGTCAAAAAGGTGGCTTTATAATCCGCTTTGATGTCTTTTGTTTCTTGGAAATTTTTTTTAAAGCCGTTCCTTCTATTGCATGTTTTTGCAATTTCATGAGAAATTAACGCAAGTTCTTAACGAACTAGAAACTATTGTCTCTTTGCTTTCGGAGTTTAAAGTCTAGGCGTCTATAGAGACGGAAAAAAAAATTTGAAAGGGAATGCAGATGGGAAACAACAATTCTAAAATGCGATTAGCCGGGGGAAAGGGGAGGGGGGTACACTGAACCTGCCTCCTTTGAAAATGAAAAATAATAGCACAGAAAATTCAAAATAATCTGGAGGTTGGTTGATTGGTTGAATTTTGTGTTTCGCGGCCATTTTTTGATATTCGTAAAAAGAATATGGTTGCTGTCTTTCAAGTCAATATAGTAATTTTTTTCCTCTGAAAATTTTTTATACGATTTTTAGAGTCTTCTCGTTTCGCAGTGTTCTTTTGAAAGTAAGAAAAGGAACCCGGTTTCAATCTTTTAGCCCAGTGCGGTAAATTTTGACCGAACTCGCGATTTTATTCTGCGATCATTTCATATTTACGATTTTTTCCCAAAATCGTTTGACGAAATTCACGTCTTTCTACGCGATTTTTCGTCGAAATCTGCACTTTTCACCGCCAACCTTTGACAAAATTCGTGTTTTTCACCACAATCCTTTGACGAAATTCGCATTTTTTTACTGCGATATTTTGACGAAATTGGCATTTTTTTAGCACGATCCTTCGATGAAATTCGCTTTTTCTTTCCGCAATCTTTTGAGAAAATTCGCGCTTTCTTTCTACGATCCTTTGACGAAATTCTCGTTTTTACCGCGATTCTTTGACGAAATTTATTTTCTGTTGCGACTGATTGACGAAAGTAATTTTTTTACAGGGAGATCATTTGTCGAAATTCGCGATAGTATTGCTCGACCGATCGGGAAAATTCTCGATATTTTTCCGTATCAATTAACAAAATTCTCTACTCTTTTCCGCGACATTTTGACGAAATTTGCAAAATTTTTTCATCAATCGTTTACCGAAATTCATAATTTTTTTGCGCAATCTTTTGACGAAACTGGCGATTACTTTTTGCACTCTTTTATCGAAATTCCCGATATTTCTCCACGATCGTTTGAAGAAATTCTCAAATTTTTCCGGGACCGATTCACGAATTGATTTCAAGAAATGGCATAAAAGAAATAAAAATCACGGACTTCAATTTTTTTTTTTAAATACTCACTGAAGAATCACAGGTCTGTGAAGAATTTGGAGGGGGGAAATACTAAACAGCATTTTTTAATTATGCGGGACTTTCCTTTTCTGTGCACAAATCGCGCGATCCCGCACGTTATTTCAAAGACTATACATCAAAGAAAACTTCATTACTAGAGGAAATTCGTTGGTTGGTTTTTTTAAACGAACATAGAATTAAACAAATCTAGGATTGGGGGAACGGACTGCCTTCAGAAACGTATTCCCGAGCAAGCTACGACCTCTTCTGTCTTGAAACAAGCAAATCTTGAATTATTGCGCTCTTTATTTCGAGCAAATTTAAATTTTCAGCTTTCTTATAAGAACTGATTTGACATTATTCCAATTCGAATTCAATCACGGCAATCGCAAAAATTACCAGAAAATTTTTTCTGTTTCAAAAAATCGCCTCAAAGCACGAAAACACCCGCTAAAAATCGCATAAAAAATTCGGAAAAGATTAAAAAAACCACAGGGAGCGAAATGAACTATTTGGGTAAAAGATTTAAATCGGATTCCTTTTAGGAATGTCGAAAAAAAAAATCATCGCGAAATGCGAAAAAAAACCTCTAAAAATAAAATTAAAAAATTGTTAAAAATAGAAAAAACGCTGTAAGAATCTCGAAAACACTTTATTGAAAAGAAGACAAAGTTTACTGGATAAAATATTGAAATAGGATTCTTTTTTACTAATTTGAAAAAATTGCCGCAAAATGCGAAAAAATTCGCATAAAAAATTAATTGAAAAATTCCAGAAATTATCTTCGATATGCATGAGTTCAGGCATACAGATCCTGTCAAATCTCAGGGCTGTGCGGGCTCCATTGTTTCTTTAGAGTTCAGCGCGCGCGCGCGTACACACACACACAGAGACGGACAAGTACCTATCTTTATTATTATAGTCGCATCATGATAGTATAATTTGTATCATCTGGATAAAATTTAGTGTATATTATCATGAACTGTTTTACCTAATATATTCGACACGTTCTGAAGTAAAAATATGAATTATCGTAATTTCCGGCCTGTAATCCGCGGATCAAACAATTATGTTCGGACCCAGAAATCTTGTTTCATAAAACGTAACTTGTTAAATCGCGATAAATATTTAACTTCAATAATCTCTCTATTCTAAAAAAAAAGTAACTACCGCTATCGCCGCCGCCGCCGATTTTGAATTTTTTGTGACCGGAGGTCTTTCTTCGTTAATATTAAGAAAAATAATGCATACAAAAATATGAAAATCGGTAGTATTATACAGAAATATTTGATAAACACGCTGATGCAGACAGTTTTCAAATCGAAGAATTATTTTAAGAGATATTTAACGTTAAAGTTGGACAAAATCGTTCCACTAAAAAAGTTTTATAGGAGCAAAATCTATTCATGGGAATTTAATCATTTTTAGATCATTTTATACGTTTGAAGTTCCCGGTGTGCAGATTGTATTTCTTTTTTTAATTTGGCTAATTTTTTGAGGTTTTATTTCTATTTTAAATTCAAATTTTCAGCATTTCTAGAGATATTTTTTACAGATTTTAGAAAGTGATATTAATTTAAACTGTTGCCAACTGTATAAACAGCGGAAACAATAATGTTTCTCTCTATTCTAAAAAAAAGTAACTACCGCTGTCACTGCCGCCGGTTTTGAATTTTTTGTGACCGGAGGTCTTTCTTCGTTAATATTAAGAAAAATAATGCATACAAAAATATGAAAATCGGTAGTGTTATACAGAAATGTTTGATAAACACGCTGATGCAGACAGTTTTCAAATCGAAGAATTTGATGGCAGAATAAATTTTGTTCTCCTTGCTTCGTCTCTTATCGCTTACCTTAAAGTACCGGTCTTTTGTTTACTTTTTATATATATTTTCTTTATTACAGTTTCATTAATTGTTAACATTTATTCATCTTTATTTACTTAAATATATTACTTACTTATCTCTTCTGTAATGGTCCTTAATTGGAAATCCTTTTGTTTTGTTTTCTATGCGGTGTTTACTTTGTGAACATCATTGAATTTTTGCCGTTCGCCATGCTGTGAATTAGCCACGTCGTGCATTGAACGTTTCATGATCGATAAGACGTATCGATATCACTTTCACTTTGTCGCCAGATGGCAGCACAGAATCTTTTAGAATCGAATAAATCGATTCATCGTTTCTGGTTTTTGCATATCCATAATGATATCGGCTGCTCATTGGTTGCTGTGGTTCTTCTTGGAATCACGTGCTTTTTCTTTGAGCGTATATAGCCTTGGCGTGTTGTGATATCGTGGCCCTTTCGTTTTGCTTCTCCCATGAGGGGAAGTATTGTCAAGAATCTTGAACGTTCGCGGGACGGCGTTCATGGAGTTTATTATTTTGAAAGTATTGAATGAGTTTTATTTTTTTTAATGTGGTTTTAATCAAGCTTTAATCAACTGTGATATTTTTATTAATGTTAATTAATGTGCAATTAAACATCTGTTCCTGTTGTTATGAATTTCATCAGCCTTGCTCTCGCCTGTGAATATTATCAGCTGTAATCTCGATCTGTGATATTTTTAAATAAACTGTGTGTACCAAAGTTCAATCATGCCTCAGCCATTTTATTTATACAGTTAGAGGAATGTCTTTCATATTTCACTGACGTTTCGATGCACTCTTCAGTTCACTCTTGCCAGCTAGACTTTCACGGCGTTGTTCTGCTCTTTTAATGGTTTCCCTTTCTTTAATGGCATATCAGCACAAGTTATATGCCCCAAATTATTAAGGGTTATGGGCATAGAAGAGTCCATAACTGAAGAGGAGTTTTTGAAATATAGATCGTAATCTGACTGATGATTGGACTTATGTTTTTCCGAAGTTACGCCAATGAGTTTATGCTTACGTTTTTGAATTATGAGTTTGTGTTTTTGAAATAATATTTTTGAGATAAAACTGGATTAATTTAGAATTTTTTTTGAAATAGAACTTTATAATTTTTACTTGAGCCTTTTTCGTTAATTCTGAACTTTATTTTTGTTAAAGTATGAACTTATTATTTCAAGTTTGAACTTTATTTTGCCGATAATCCTGAACATTTTATGTTGAACTGAACTTATTTCAAGATTAGAATTTTTTTTAGTTACAGATATTGAACTTTTATTTTGAATCATGACTTTTTTTCAAGTTTGAACGATTTGCATTTTTTTTTTGAAAGACAAGAGTTCGAAATCCAGATCAGTTAGATCTATGTGAATGCTCATAAAAATAAAATTTTTTTAAGATCGGCATTATCTTGAAAACGTAGGGGGGGCAGGTGAAATTTTTTTTTTTTGTTTGTGATACCCATACTCTTTTGTGAAGATGACGTCGAATACGATACAGAAACTGAATGTTAGTAATTATGCAGTTTGGTCTTCTGATGTCAAGTATCTTATGCTGGATAAAGGGGTGTGGGATATCATAGACAAGAAATTAGAAATTCCAGAGCTAAGTACTACAGTTACTCAAGCTAATATTGATTCTTTTATGGTGAGGAGAAACCAAGCCCTGTCCCTCATTTACTTAAATATAGAGCCGGAATTTAAGCGTATCGTAGATGATTGTGGCGATAACCCGGTGGTGGCATGGAAGAGATTGAGAGATAACTTCCATCCAGACACGAGAGCACATCATATGGCCTTGTTTTCGGAGTTAGTGAATGAGAGAATAAAATCAAGTGAGAGCATCAATTTATTTGCCACTAGGTTGAAGAAGATTTATTTGAATATAAAGGCAATCGACAAAGATTTCTCTGAGAGATACCTTTCGTATCAACTATTAAGATATTTATCTTCCTGTTATGATAGTTGTGTCCAGAGTTTGTTGAGAAAAGATGATTCTTCATTTAAATTTGACTTGATAGTGGCTGAATTGGTTGCAGAAGAGGCGCGGCTGAAATTACGAGATGCAGATTCTGATAAGAAGATGGCTGCCTTAAGTATACAACCTAGTGTTGAGAATGCTGTTTCGTCCCCTCCTACAAGAAGAGCTGGTGTCCAGGGATATAGAGGTAGAAGATGTTGGAATTGCGGCCGTGTTGGTCATGTGTACGCAAGGTGTTTTAGTAGAAGAAATCCAGGCGGAGGTCGTAGGCCCTATCACAGTCCACCTAGAGATAGATTCTCGTCTTCTCGATCAAGTAGCCCTTCGTCATCGAGGTCTTTTGAAAATAATGCTCGTTATACTCCAGAACAGCGTGGCGGCAAGACTGATAGATTTGACCAAGGTACATCCACGACAAGGCGGTCTCGGAGATGCCGGAAAAATGATTTCAGACGTTCTCCTTCGACTGGTAGCCGGTTTGATGACTATGAACATGATGATTCTTCACGTAAGTTATATTTTGTCTCACCAGCTTGTTTTAGTACTTGTGTAAGTGATGGTTCCTGGGTTTTTGATACCGGGGCCAGTCACCATTTTTGTAATAATCGTGATATGTTTGTCAAATTTGAACCCTTAAAAGATAATTTGTCTGTAGCTGTTAAAGATGTTATTTTTCCAATTACTGGTCGGGGGGACGTCAAATTAAGATTTGGTCAAAGGATTTTTACCTTGACAAACGTCATGTATTCAAGCCAGCTTCGTCGTAACTTAATTTCAGGTCCTCAATTGGACTTATGTGGCTTATCCTTTTATGGTGGTAGAAATGGCGTGGACATCTGTCGGGGTAATGATTTCCTTTTTAAAGCTAGACTTAAAAATAGAATTTACAAATTCTTCCCTAAAATTCCTAAGCCAGATAGTTGTTCTGTTCGTTTTGAATCATTGACAACTAATAGAGATGATCCAATAATGCAATGGCATCGTCGATGTGGGCATGTGAATCAATCTATTTTAGTTAATACAAGTCGTAAAAATTGTGTTAGAGGCTTACCGGTGTTAAAAGAGTCAACTCATATTTGTGAACCATGTAAGCTTGGGAAATTTTGTAGTGTATCTCACAAACCTTTGAAAAGTATATGTTCGGTTCGCACTTTGGAGTTATTGTACGCGGATTTGTGGGGGCCTTGTCATATAGTGGGTCGTAATGGCGAGCGCTATTTCCTTTCAATAATTGATGATTATTCTAGACGTGTTTCAGTGTATCCTCTAAAGCTTAAATCTGAGGCGTTTGATATTGTTAAAACTCATATATTGAGGGCTGAAAATTTCTTAAATAAAAAGGTTAAAAGTTTTAGAACTGATAACGGTAAGGAATTTGATAATCAATGTTTTCATGATTTCTTTGAAAGCAAAGGTATTCGCCATGAGTTCACAAATGTCTATACCCCCCAGCAAAATGGGGTTGCAGAAAGATTTATGGCAACTGCCGCTAATGGGATGAGAACATTGCTTATTGAGAGTGGTCTTGATGCTTGTTTTTGGCCAGAGGCTTTGAAATTTTTCGTTTACATGTGAAATCGGATGTGTCCCCAGTCTTTAAACAGGTCCCCTTTTGAGTTGTATGGCGGACGGAAGCCGTCTATTCGACATCTGCGGCCTTTTGGTACAGTGTCCTATGTGGGCATGCCTAGCCAAAAACGATTAAAACTTGAGCCAAAGGCTAGTCGTGGTTACCTGGTGGGCTATGCTTTTAAGACTCGTGGATATAGAATATGGCTTCCGGAAACCAATCAAATTATAGAGTCCTCTAATGTGTCTTTTGACGAGTCTCGTTGTGGTCCGGGGCGCAGTGGAGCTGCACTGGGCGCCGAAGATTACAACCTCTTCCCACACGAAGGTGGATTGAATCCAGAAAGCGCTGGGGAAGTTGTATCTGGAATACTGCCAGATCCTCCCGGTGAACTACCACGTGATGGAGATGGGGTTGTGGATTCGGGTTCAAATGTTTTAGTTCAGCCTTCCACTGATTCCCAGTTGAGAGAGGTTAAATGGTTGAGGAAGCCTTCTGTTCGTAAAAGGGGTGACAGAACGGATATTTATTATTTTGAAGAGGGCACTTCTCATCGTCTCCGGTCTCTTAATGAAGTTGAGAAATATTGTAAAGATAATAGTATAATTTTTAAACCTGACTTATTTGATTTTTCGGCCTCAAATAAGTATACAGGCATTGTTCCTATTCAATCTATTCCTTCTGACTCTGACTCTGATTCTGTGACTTCAAATTGTATTCATCCTATAGCATGACTAGGCGGTTTGAATGATATTCCGAGAACTTATAAACAAGCTTGTAGATCCGTAAATGGTGCGATCTGGCGGAAAGCAATGGAGCAAGAGATCGAGGTGATGAAAAACAGGAAGGTTTGGCATTTGACAGATTTGCCGGTCCATATCACTCCGGTAGGGTGCCGGTGGGTCTACACGGTGAAAAGGGATGAAGTCGGAAGAATTGCTCGATACAAAGCCCGGCTTGTTGCCCAGGGATTTAAACAGGTGAAGGGAGTCTCGTATGATGACACCTTCAGCCCTGTGGTCAACTTTGGAGTAATTCGCTTCTTCTTCTCCCTTCTCGTTTCGTGTTGCGGGTGGTCGCACACTCAGTGCGACGTCACCTGCGCCTATCTGTATGCGCCTTTAAGAGATGATGTGTATATGCTTCAACCTCCCGGTTTTGCAATCCCTGGAAAAGAGCACCTGGTTTGCAAGCTGGATCGCGCCCTTTATGGCCTGCACCAGAGCGGCAGGGAATGGTTCTACGAGATCCATGAGGTACTTTTAAGGCTTGGCTTTAGGAAAATTTCTTCTTGTAATTGTGTATATTTGCTTGGATCTAGGGTGGTCCTGTTATTATATGTGGATGACATTGTTATCTTTGGTTTTAATCAGGATTTCATTGATAAAGCTTTATCTTTGTTAATGGGTGAATTTGATATAAAGGTTCTTGGCAGAACTCGTAAACTTTTAGGTGTAGAGTTTGAAGAAACTGAACGTGGTCTTGTTCTGCATCAGAGTAACTATATTGAAGAGGTCTGTCAGAGGTTTAGTAAATTTAAGATTCCATTTTCCTCCTTGCCTATTAGTAAAGGTGCTGTCTTCTCAAGGTCTAACTGTCCCACCTCTGATTCTGAAGTTGAATATATGTCTCATTTTCCTTATAGAAGTGTTTTGGGTTGTCTCTCGTTTATAGCAAATAGAACTCGCCCTGATTTATGTTATGCCGTAAATATTTTTTCCCAATTTCAGTCTAGCCCTGGTCTTTTTCATTGGGATGGACTTCTTAGACTTTTAGGTTATGTGAGATCTACCTCTAATTATAAATTGAAATTATCTTGTGGGTCAAATTTTCTTTCTGTATTTTCTGATGCTGATTTCGCGGCTAATCGAGACGACCGAACCTCGATCGGCAGCCAGATTGTCCTGCTTGATAAATCCCCGGTCGACTGGCGCACTTTTAAGGAAAAGTGTGTTAGTTTGTCGACCATGGAGTCGGAATTTGTCGCGATGACAGAGGCCGTTAAGAACCTGGTTTGGTTTGATCGAATACGCCGCGAATGTAAGATGTTTTCTGAATGCCAGGGTAGGGCTGTTATGTTGGTTGACAATCAGGCGGCAATAGATTTCGTGAAGTCCCCTGTGGAAAATTATAAATCGAAGCACATTGATGTAAAATTGTTTTTCATTAGAGATCTTTTCTATAAGGGGGATTTTGTTTTAAGGCATGTACGTAGTAAATCTAACCTCGCTGATGTCTTCACGAAACCTTTGACCAAGTTTGACCTTCAAAATTTTGTTAAAGCTGTTTTTATAACTTAGCATGTTTATTTTTGTCAGTTATATGTACCTTTTTAATCTTGCTATGTTGTTAAGACTTTTTTTTCTGGAAATTGTTAGCACATTGTTTTATTTGTCATGTCAAGTTCTTGAAGTACTTGTTAACATAGGAGTTTACTAGTTAATTTTTTTTTTTTTTTGTGTAATTGACATGAACATATCGTTGTGTAATTTTTTCCTTTTTGTCGTGCCAACATACTTAACATTCTATCTTTCTCCCTTGGACTTATATCTTGACCATTTTTTTTTCTTGAATGATGAGCATTTAATTCCCATCTGATTACGGAAATGGTGTTTCTTGGAGGCTATTTCCGGGTGGCTCGATCAGCCTACGGTACCGTTTCGGGTAGGTGACCCTTGTCCGGTAAATGACAGAGAGTCACTTTGGGGTAGTCCTCCGGAAATTACCGCTGTATGAGGTTCTGTGCACAGGCACTTTAATTTTTCTTTCGTAAGTCCTTCATTATAAAGTTTGGCAGTGTCTATAGTCCCCGCTCGTTATCAGGATTTTTTTTCTTTTTTTTATTTAACTTTGTTTCTGGTTTAGTTTAATATAGCTTTGTTTAAATCTTAATTTTTAATTCTATTTTTATGTCATATTGTGGTTTTTAATTTTGACTTTTTTTTTGAAATATTTAATATTAATGATGAAATATTTAAATTTTTCAGTAAATGTTTCTTTGGTAAAGTTAAAAATTAAAAATTTAAACTTTTCTTAAATTATTTAGTCTTCTTGATTAATGGTTAATTATTGTGTTTTTGGATGATTATGTATTTCTAATGTTTTCCTCTTTACTTCTAGGCATCTAGAAGCACATTTCTTATGTAAATGGTTCTGTTCATCAGAAGTCTATTTGAAGAATGTGTAAACACTTTTTTTGAATATATGTGTTAGTAGGGCCTTAATTTGCGTCCTCTTTTCCTGTTTTTTTTAGAAGTATTTGAGGCCTTTGGAAGTAGTATTTAGAAGTATTAACCTTCATCATTAACCAGTTTTTTTTGTTTAAATTTTTCTGCTGAAATAGCAGGTTTTTTTTAGAACTTTCAGGGTTTTTTTTTGGTCAAGGAGTTCATTGATGGAGAAAATTATGAACTATTGTTATGTAATTTATCCAAATTGGGTAAATACCTTTGATATGTTGTGGTACGTATATTTAAAATTATTGTACTTATTGAATTGTGTATTTATTTATATGTAAGTTTTCTATATACTGAATGTTAGATAAGAATTGTGAGTAATTGTGACTCTTAAAGTTCTTGGTTCCAGTTCATTTTGATAATGTTTAGTGACTTTCTTTTGTCATTTCTGAATACTAATCTGTTTATTTTGGCTTTTTTTAAAAAGGCTTTTAAACTCTTAGTTCAAATTTTTTTTTGATTTTGGATATTCTTACGTTTTTTTTATCTGTTTACGGATTGTCTTTGCAGATTTCCGAAGCAATGAGAGGGGGGGCATTGATGGCAGAATAAATTTTGTTCTCCTTGCTTCGTCTCTTATCGCTTACCTTAAAGTACCGGTCTTTTGTTTACTTTTTATATATATTTTCTTTATTACAGTTTCATTAATTGTTAACATTTATTCATCTTTATTTACTTAAATATATTACTTACTTATCTCTTCTGTAATGGTCCTTAATTGGAAATCCTTTTGTTTTGTTTTCTATGCGGTGTTTACTTTGTGAACATCATTGAATTTTTGCCGTTCGCCATGCTGTGAATTAGCCACGTCGTGCATTGAACGTTTCATGATCGATAAGACGTATCGATATCACTTTCACTTTGTCGCCAGATGGCAGCACAGAATCTTTTAGAATCGAATAAATCGATTCATCGTTTCTGGTTTTTGCATATCCATAATGATATCGGCTGCTCATTGGTTGCTGTGGTTCTTCTTGGAATCACGTGCTTTTTCTTTGAGCGTATATAGCCTTGGCGTGTTGTGATATCGTGGCCCTTTCGTTTTGCTTCTCCCATGAGGGGAAGTATTGTCAAGAATCTTGAACGTTCGTGGGACGGCGTTCATGGAGTTTATTATTTTGAAAGTATTGAATGAGTTTTATTTTTTTTAATGTGGTTTTAATCAAGCTTTAATCAACTGTGATATTTTTATTAATGTTAATTAATGTGCAATTAAACATCTGTTCCTGTTGTTATGAATTTCATCAGCCTTGCTCTCGCCTGTGAATATTATCAGCTGTAATCTCGATCTGTGATATTTTTAAATAAACTGTGTGTACCAAAGTTCAATCATGCCTCAGCCATTTTATTTATACAGTTAGAGGAATGTCTTTCATATTTCACTGACGTTTCGATGCACTCTTCAGTTCACTCTTGCCAGCTAGACTTTCACGGCGTTGTTCTGCTCTTTTAATGGTTTCCCTTTCTTTAATGGCATATCAGCACAAGTTATATGCCCCAAATTATTAGAATTATTTTAAGAGATATTTAATGCTAAAGCTGGACAAAATCGTTCCACTAAAAAAGTTTTATAGTAGCAAAAACTATACATCGGAATTTAATAATTTTTAGTTCATTTTATACGTTATAATTTCCCGGTGTGCAGAATTGATTTATTTTTTTAATTTGACTCATTTTTCGAGGTTTTATATCTATTTTAAATTCAAATTTTCAGCATTACGAGAGATATTTTTTACAGATTTTAGAAAGTGATATTAATTTAAACTGTTGCCAACTGTATAAACAACGGAAACAATAATGTTTGCTTAAAAAAAAAAAAAAAAAAAAAAAAAAATTATACGTGTAATAAATTAAAAATTTATTTACACGTGACTATTATAAACAGAAAAAAAAACATTTGGAATTAGACTTAAATAATTACATACAAAAAACAGGAACTTATTAAAAATTACGTCATAAAAACTATAATTACACGTGAATTTTAAGAGAGAAAGGAATTTGTAAAATAATAAATTTATTAACATGCGTTAGAAGTCTTAAATAGGAGAAATTACGTCATATTTGCGTCACATTACAGTTATTACATAAAATGAACACAAAATAATATTGCAAAACGGTTTAAATTTACAAACTGCGCTAGACATTTATTTGATATTTTGAGAGGATACTTTTCAACTATTTTTCTTAGGAAAGCGCAAATAATATTTTATTTCTAACACAAGTATTTTCACGTGAATATTAAAAAGAGAAAGAATAGTTTGGTCAAAATTACGTCAGATTAAAAACGATTAATTTAAAATGTCTCATTTAAAAGAACTTTCTTTTCGCTTTGTTAAAAAATACCGGGAGACAAAGATTCTGTTTACTTAATTCCTTTTATATTAGCTTATTTTGAAATGTTGTTACACGTGTCTACGTCATCAAGTTATTTTTATTTCGACGTTTTATTTGTATTTTTATTAATGTTGTACTAATTTATTTGTTCTTTCGTTATTTAAAATAAAAATTATGTCAATTTGTATAATTTGGGCGAGTGGTTTGGCGATTTATATAATTTGGCGAAATTAGTCGACGGGATAATCAAGTAGTACCGCAGCGGATTTGGCGTTAAAATTTCCCCAATCAAAGAGAAATGAATAGAAATGCGTTTATAGGGAGATCGCCACTGTTTTTTAAACTATAATTCAATCTTTCGAAATCTTTTTAAAGCTGATTACATTAGCGTGCATTTAGAGTCTGCGGTGTCTGCAGGTTTGTTAAAAAATACCGGGAGACAAAGATTCTGTTTACTTAATTCCTTTTATATTAGTTTAGTTTGAAATGTTTATCTTATTTTACTTAATCAAAGACGAAAACAGTGATTGACATATGTATTTTTGGTACTACTTAGTTATCCCGCCGACCAAAAATCTATCATTCGCCAAATTATAACATTAAATGCCAATAATGGTTGATCGTAGATGTCACATTAACTTGACTTTAAGCATGTTACGCGTGTCTACGTCATCAAGTTATTTTTATTTCGACGTTTTATTTGTATTTTTATTAACGTTGCACTAATTTATTTGTTCTTTCGTTATTTAAAATAAAAATGATGTCAATTTGTATAATTTGACGAGTGCTTTGGCGATTTATATAATTTGGCGAAATTGGTCGACGGGTTAATCAAGTAGTTCCGCAGCGGATTTGGCCTTAAAATTCCACAGTCAACGAGAAATGAATAGAAATCCGTTTATAGGGAGATCGCCATTGTTTTTTAAATTATAATTCAATCTTCCGAAATCTTTTTAAAGCCGATGAAATTAGCGTACTTTTAGAGTCTGCGGTGTCTGAACGGGGGTTGACGAGCGTAGCTCGTAGGGGGCAGAGCCCCCTAGTGAAATAAAATTTCTGGGTCAAACTATGATTGTTTGATCCGCTGATTACAGGCCGGAAATTACGGTATTAACGAATATTATAATTATTTATAATATTATAATAATTATTTATATAGGCTTTCCTCCAAAATTCCTTTGGTCCCTCCGGTGATCCATAAGAAGTGATGGAGTCACATTCTGAAAAACTTTCATGCGTATGTACTGGTGTACCGCATGTAATATCTGAGATTTATCATCCGGCAAAATTTCATGCAGTGTTCCCTGTGCCTACAGAAGTTTCCAGCATGGTTAAAGGCCTTTTTTAATTTTTATAAGAAGTTAGGTTGCAAAAAGGTTTTACACTTGTGACCACACTTAGTCACTGTCTTATCTCACTGCTGCAAGAACGTTTACATATCTTTTTTTTACCATTAGATCTAGTTTTAATGTTTTGAACTCCTTCTCATCTCTCTTCACGCATACAGAAATCGCTTTTGAGTCCTTTTGAAAAGAAATACCACACAATTATACCTTCTAACATAAACCCCTGTCTAAAACGAAAATTCGCCCATTTCCTGGATTTTTGTTTTAGAAGGTTTTACTATATAAGATACTGTTTCCATCCAACATGTTCAGGTTAAAATGTCTGGGCACCCCCCCGTTCAAAAGGCTGGTTACGCCTATGCTGTTATATGCGGACAGACGAACCAGACGATGACTATAGGTGCAGCGTATTTATATAATTGCGAACGCAGCTAAAAAATGGCCCCAAAAACGAATATTGGATTCAAAGGGAGTAATTTATTAACAATTTAGGGCACGAAAATTTCAAGGGGCATGTACCAGGCCCCAGTGGGCCAGGATCTTAACTGAAATGTAGAAATGAGGATAACTAAATGAAGAAAGGGCCCCAAAAACGAAGATCAGATAAAAAGGTAGCAAATTATAAAAATTTTAGGGCATAAAAACTTGAAGGGCCCAGGAGACCCGAGTCATAAAAAAATTAAAAATCTGACCCTCAGGTATATCAGGAACTGGCTTAGACTATCTTACGCAAATTTTCTGACTTCTACTTTCCGTAGATTTTGCTAGCCGTCGCACACCGACAGAAACTTTCTTTTATTAGCATAGGTAATGAGTAACAAAATAAAAATACATTTAAAATATCAGTTTTATGAAAACTGCATTCTAAGTGTGGGGCCCCCAAAAGTCAGGGGCCCCATAGTGACGGCCCATAATTTAATTAGGCCCTCAATCTGTACAGTAATTAAATCGTCATAGAAGGTCTCTAACAGGGTTCCTTTCGGCTCAGACCCAAAATTCCTTTGAATCCCACCCGCATCTCTCCACAACCGATCATAGTCCTGATAATTCATAATGGAAAAAAAGATAAGGGAAAGCTAAAACATTTCTGGTAGTAGCAAATTTCTATTTATTACATGAAAATGGTGTAATATTTATTAACTGAAAAATTAACAAAGAACACTAAGAAAATCTCTTTTTCAAGACGTCACATTTCGCTTTGAACTCAAAAGAAGTTTTGGGGGCCCTTGGAATGTGGGGGCCCCTCGCGATTGCGACCATCGCGACCCCTTAAATCCGCCCCTGTCTGAATAGAGGTAAAATTAGTATTGAGCGAGGCTAATGAAAAAGACAGGCTACCGCGGTGCATCCCAGATATCTTTTTTTACAGACCGCTAGAGTGACGAGATGTTCTTTTCACACACCTTCATTGGTGCATTCGAGCATCACGTGACTCCAGCGGATACGTGGAATGCACTGCAGTAGCCAGTCTTTCTCATTAGCCTCAGTATTGAGCCTATGGGAATAAATTTCATTCCATAAAAAAAATTATCGTTCAGGGAGGTGGTCGCACAGGGAGGTTTTACTGTACATGCAGATAGATATATTAAAAAAAGATTTTTTGTTTAAAAAAAAAAAAAAGCTTTAAATTTTCCAAATAGTGCATGAAATATAAATATGCAGATTAAAATGACGGCGGGGAGGGGAAGGGGGCTAGCTACAGTTGTACAGCTGTAGAATATTAGGGCACCTAGAGATGGGAATGCTCGGAAAAAACCCAGAAAAGTTGGGAAAAAAACCAGTTTTTTTCCAAAGGGCTATTTTTCAATTTTTCCAAATTGGAAAAATTGCAACTTCATTTATAAAATAATGTAGTCAAAATTTTATAATTGCTACATTCTGATACTTTTATTTATATTTTTTTCATGTTTAGTGTCCCTCATGAAAACCTTATCTGTTAGAAAGGATTCTCTTTAGAAAGAACTTGAATCGCTTAAAGGATCCTTCACAATTTTTTCTCCTTAAAACATATGACCTTTAACAAAATTCTTTCACTTAAAAATAGACATTTCAGAATTTTTTTACAATCTACGAATTAAATCCTTCACAAACGTAATGATTTTAGAATTTAAAAAAAAACCTGCTGTATAATAGCTGCAATAAACAACAAATCTGTTATCTAGCTGTTTATATGTACAAAGGACAATAATCTCTAGATAAGAACTTAAATATGCAATTTCTAATTTACAAAGTTCCGATTACATTTTATGCATTTCATTCCCTTTTTTTACAAATTCATAAGTTTTTATAAAAGTTCACGATTTCGCAAAAACATGATCATGTGAAAAAAAATCTAAGCAAATCTTTGGTAAGATAATTAAATGGAATTTCTCTGGTTAAAAATAGAAATTCATGTGCAAAAGTATTTCAATATACCAATAAATGAAAATGGTAAGATTGAAAATTTAATGTAAAATTTGAAACATGCATTTATTTTTATTTGCATGGCTGTGATTTTTCACTATTGTTAGAAAAATTTCTTTTCATAATAACATGCAGTTGAAATTATGTATCATTTTTTATTCTTTTCTTAAAATATAGATTCTTAAGAGTTGTCTAAATGTATTTTCAAAAACATAAATCCATACAAACTTTGCAAAGAAAATGTAAGCAAATCTCTGTGAAAAATCTATTTGAAAACAATTTTTTAACATATGGAAAAATCCACCCGTTTTAAAAGTTTCATTAAAAAAAAAAAAAAAAAAAAAAAAAAATACAACTTTCAATATTAAGGATCTAAATCTTACTAAAACACAGTTTGGGTTAAGTCTGGAAAGCTGTACCAAAACCGCATATACAGGAAATGAAAATTATAACTGTAAGGGGAGGAGGGGGGAGTAATATTGTAAAATAATACCAATTTTTAAACAACGGAAGATTTGAAAAGGATAATAGTATTTATAATAATACCAAAACTACTATAATTTGTTTCTTTTACACTGGCATCCTTTATGAGTACTATGTAGATGGGATGTACAATACAGTTTAAAACTGCTTTAAAACTACAGTGATATTGGTTGAAACTAAAGATTTTTTTGTTTGTTTGTTTTTTAAATTAGCTCTACTGATATAATTAAACAAGTGCTACTGAAAAATCATTTCAACAGACACATGATATATTATACAAACACTGGTGGTTAATTAAGCAAGAAAAGCTACTCTCAGAATTCTGAGACCGAAAGGATAAACTTTTAAAAGCTGGCTTTTTTTCTCTCTCTCTTTTTTTAAATAACATATTCACATATAAAGGGAAAATAATTTTTTTTAGTATGCAAAAATATTGAAAAAGTTTATTATTGAATACTTTTTAAGAAAAAATAACTTATTTTTGAGAAACATTTATAAAAGATTTTAAAAGATACTTCCAGTTTCGAAACTGAAACATTAAAAAAAAAAAAAAATCTGAAACCAAAATCGAAAAAGTAAAAAAGGGTCATATTAAAGATTGAGCTCAGCTATCTTATGCAAAAAAAAAGCGTTTAAAAATATTCAAATTGAAACGAGAAATTCGAAAATAACCTGTCTGTAGAATTAACAGTACAGAGCATGTGTTTAAGTGAATGAAGAATCCCCTTAAACATAGACTTTGTGTTATTTTAAATTTCAATGATTAAATAAAGCAATCAGTAAAATATAGTGGCATTTAAAATCTGTAACTTTTGGTACCTATGCTTTTACTCAAACTGTTAAGAAAAGAAAAAGTTGATATAAAAAGGAATTTTAAGGAAATCAAATTTTTATAAGTAAATACATACAATTGATATCACAATGTTTTTATTTTGTAATATAGATTTGGATGACTGGATTTTGGATAATTAAAGTTTTGTTGTATTACTTTAACAGTATGTATAATATAGAGATGCTCTTCCTTAGAAATACTTAAAATGTGTGATTGGCTGCAGAAAAAGATGTTACATAAATAAATAAAAAAATAAATAAACATGCATTTGAAAAAAGAAATCTTATTTTCCATGAGGTTTTTATGTAAAATAAAAAATATTCGCTATATTATTATTTTTTATGCTCATTTTTTTATACCATGCTTTTTATAAAAAATATTTTGCCAGATCACTTAGAATTCAGTATATAGCCACTAAATGACTAAGAGCATTTCATTATAAAATCCTTCAACTGTATCAAATTTAATTGACATTATTTTTTAATGCAATGCCTAGTAATAATACAAAAGAAATAAAATTAAATTTAAAAAAAAAACTAATTTGATTATAATTAATGTTACAAAATGCTATAAAAATTGCATTTGAAAATCAATTTACAGCATTACAAATTTAAAGTAATAACAGATAAGGAATTCAAATTACAAAAAAAGAAAAAAAAATCAGTCACTTGGACAGATCTTGGGATTTGTTGAACAATTATCGCTTGGTTATTTTTGTATTCTTTTTGCACATAAAATAAGAAACACAGGTGGTGTATTCCATACACCAGTGGTGACTTTTCATTAAAATAATGGAATAGAGAAGAAAACAATTCACTCATCAACTTTAAACACTTATTCAATACTGAAGGTCTTCAAAGGTCTTATTCAAGCATTTGGAAGAGGGCAAATAAGATGCAGTGGTTAATCATGCAATTATTTAGGAATTCTAAGCTGTTGTTTCACTGAATGGTGTACACAATTAGACATCCATGTTCTTGAAGAAATTTTGCATATCAAGATTATTTTTTTGCTTGATAATCTCATGAAATGGAAAAAAAAAAAATCACAAATGCACCAAATAATATGCTCCCTAGTAAATATCACTTTTTGGAAATCCCATGTCTGACTTATGGGTCATTCCATGTGAAATCAACCAATTTAAAGAAAAGTTGTTGCACCATAGTCACAGATTCTTTTAAAATTTTTATTATAGACAGATGTAGTAGTGTAACTATCAAATCTATAATTTTAAGATAATTTGTGCAATATTGACTGAGATATAGCCTTTTGAAAATTGATCATTTTTACCAAATGGCGGCCATCTTGGGATGCTATCCCTATGTCTATAAATGTCCATAACTTGACAACTAATGACTCAAATTTTATATTTCTGGTACCAATTTAAAGCTATTTGTATAAAGAATGCATATATGATATTAAAACAATAGTAATTTTTTATTTTAATACTGTTTATTACATTCAAACTGAAAATATCACCCTCAAAAAATGACTTACTGTAATGGGCCATAAAAAAATGACCCATCATAATTTTTTTTCAAACTTGCTAAAAACATTGCTCCATATGTGTACTTTAAATAGAAAAAAATTGGAGAGGTAAAATTTTTCGTTTAAAAAAAATAGCTTTTTATACATAGGATGTCACTTACTAAGCAGTGACTATCTTAAAACATGTAAATATACCTGATTTAAGAAATAATGGCCAAAACTAAATATGTTTTAATCCCTGAATTAATGTAAAACTATAATGAAATATAATCTCATAAGTTTTTTGTAGGACCACCCTCCAATTGCCCCCCCCCCCACCCCCGCAAAAAAAAAGCATTGCTAAAAATGTATAATTGAAAAAATTTAACACTGAAGAAAATAAGAAAATAAATAAAGAATATAATGTATAATTGTGAAAAACCTTTAAATGCAATATATATAAATGAGATTTTACTGCATGTGTATATGTGGAATCTATTCAAAACGTTTTCCATGCAAGAAATTCAATTTTTATACCTAAATTTCTATTTCTTACTTTAAAAATTGCTCACTTAAAAAGTTTTACATTTGTATGTGACTTTATAGAAAAATTCTGCTGTATGCATGTATTTACATCATTCAAGTTGCATTAAATATTCAGATATAAATATGTCTGTTTATGTATTTTCTATTTCAATAAATTTACATACTAAGAATGACAGAATTCATGAAATGAATGCTAATCTTGCATAATCTATTTTCCTTATTATTTGAATTCAAAACATGATGTAATAATGCATCATCTTCTATCCTGATGTAATATTGCATCATGTTATATGTTTATGCAATTTTATCATAATGTATCCAACAAATCTTTTGTTGAAAATTTTTGAAACCTTTTGTGGGTAAGCTTATTATAAACTGCATTATATATAAAATTTTAAATAAAAAAAATATTTGACATAATTTATGAATTATTGCATCATGTTGTATGCTGATGCAATTTTGGGAAAAGATTGCTGCTGTATCGTCATCTGTTTTCTAATTGGTTGTAATTAAAGTATGATGAAATATTACATCATAATGTACAAAAAAATTTGACTATCCCTTTTAAACATCATTTCTGTTGATGTTTTCAATGTAGTATGCACTGGTATAGAACAGTTATTTTGTGCTTAAGATTCTACAGTGGACATGGAGTGTTTTGTATGCAAGAAACTTGGTGTTTCATTGAGTACTGATCTGATTCCTGTTCAATTGTCTTCATGTGATTTGCAGTTATTAAAAAAAAAGATTGCATTATGTAATCCCAGATGAAAAAGGCTTTGTCCATGGAAATAGTATATGCAAGGTTCACAAGGATAAATATCTAAAATGGTATATTTTAAGACAGAGACAGTGTTGTGATCCATTTAATAAACATCCAAATAGCATCAGAGCAAAATCACTAAAAACAATATCATTAGATATGTCTAAAACAACTCCAGATATCCTCATTCCAGGAAAAAAATTGTGTGTTTCCTGTTATTCATCAGTAAATATGAAAAAAATGTCTATTGTTGACAGGATAACCACCTCAGGAACAGAAAGCCACTTTGATTCAGATTTTAATGAACCCACAGTAGTAATAGAACAATTAAACAAAAGTTGTGAATTGTTAGAGTTATCACCAATAAAGGTAAGTAGGCGTACCTCAAAGAGAAAACTTAATTACATGCAAAAGAAAGTTTCAAAAATAACTAAGTGTGTTGCAACTAAAGCAGCTACAGTATTAGGTGTTGAAACCATAAATAAGCCTCAAAATAGTAAAGACACAACTTGTCCTGACTGCACATCTATGATGGATAAATTATTGGAGAAGTTTACAAATGCATGTTTTAAAGAAAAAGTTCAAATTCTAACACTAGTTCCAGATTCATGGACAATACAGCAAACAATGACTTATTTTAATACTACACAGTATCTTGTAAAAAAGGCAAGGAAGTTTAAAACAACAGAAGGGATGTTATCGAAGCCTAGTGGAAGAAAAAATGTTAAACTGAGTCCAGACGTTATAGAAAAAGTTATTAATTTTTATTATGATGATAATAACAGCCGCATGTGTCCTGGAAAAAAAAGATTTCATATCTGTTCCAACTGAAAACGGCAGAATATTAAAACAAAAGAGATTGATTTTGCACAATTTAAAGGACTTATATATTGCATTTAAAGAACAACATGACTTAAAAATTGGATTGTCTAAGTTTTGCTCACTACGTCCAAGAGAATGTGTTACTGCTGGAAGCAAAGGTATTCATTCTGTGTGTGTGTGTGTGTGTGTGCCATCAAAATATCAAACTTATGCTTCATGCTATTCATATCAATGACTACATATCACTGCTAAAAAAAACTTGTTTGTTGCATTGAATCTGAATAATGCATGTTGCACAGGTGTGATAAATGTCCATCTCCTGAAATTTTAAAGAAAGATTTAATGGGTTTAGATGAATTGGAAATGAGTAATGATATTATTTATAAACAGTGGGTAAAGACTGATGGAGCAGAATTAAAAGAAGTGATTATGCCTGTTGATGAATTTGTTGATGATTTAATTACAAAACTCCTTGCTTTATGTTCACACCACTTTTTTGCAAAATCACAAAGTTTATATTTCAAGAAAACAAAGGATGAATTGAATACAGAAACTGCTATTATTTCAGCTGATTTTTCTGAAAACTATACTTGCATTGTGCAAGATGCTATTCAAAATATCCATTGGCAAAAAGAACAGGTTACAGTTCACCCCTTTCTTGCTTATATAAGGGACAGTATCACTGATACTGTGAAATCTATTCCTATGTGTGCAATAAGCGAGCATTTAGTTCATGACACTACTACATTTTGAGCTTTTCAAAAAGTAATTGTCAATTATTTAATTTCACAAATTCCACAGATTAAATACATAAAATATTTTAGTGATGGATCATCAGCCCAATAGAAAAATTATAAAAATTTTATTAATCTCTGCCATCATGAAGAAGACCATGGTGTGAAAGCTGAATGGCATTTTTTTGCCTCTTGCCACGGAAAAGGAGCTTGTGATGGAATAGGCGGCACCATAAAATGCATGGCCACCAAAGTAAGTCTTCAGCGTCCATTCAAAGATGGTATCTTAAATGCATTTGATCTGTATACATTTGCAAAAGAATATGTTAAAGGAATTGAAAGTTTTTTATAACAAAATCTGAAATCGAAATTGCCAATAATCAGTTAGCAGATAGGTATGCAAAGGCAGATACAATCGTAGGAACAAGGGTTAATCACAGCTTTGTGCCAATAAATAAAGGCCAAATACTGGTTTCCAGGGTATCAGGCTCCTCAATAAATTTTATTGCTACTGTGAGATTTAGTGAAAACGACAAACCACAAACATTTAAAAGTGAACAATATGTTGCATGTGTATATGGTGTTAATTGGTGGATTGGTAAGATTTTAGATTACTGCGAGGAATTCAATGACTATAAAATTATGGTCATGCATCCTCATGGTCCTAGTTCATGATATTCATGGCCAAAATCTTCAGATGTTTGTTGGATTCCATATGAGCATATAATGAAAGTAGTGTCTACCCCAATGACTGCTACAGGAAGAACATATACTGTTGCTCCAGAGGAGCATACAGCAATTCGACTCTTATTCTGAAACTTCAAGACAGATTAAATCCTTGGTAATTTTCAACAACATATTATCAAGTTCCTTTCAACAATATATTATAAAGTTATATCCATGTAAGTATCCTGTTCTTATTTTATGTAAATATGTTTCATATAAGTTTTATCTAAGTCTTACTTTTATACATATTTGATGTTTTTGTTGTACATTTGTATCGCACAAGATTTGTGTACTCATTTTGTCAAGATTTGTTCATTTAAATTGAAATTGGCAGTGAACTGAATAACTAATGTCAACTCAATCAACTCATTAATATTAATTTTTAATCTTTTATTTGAATTCAACTGATTTGCAGCTAGTATTTCTCCCATATTTCAAAAAAATATGTTTTATGGCTCTTTTTCCTTCTAAATATTTTCCATTATGTATATTTTTTTGAGAATTATACATATTATCATTTTATATGAAATAAAAAGTATTGAAATGAAAATTTACTGTTATTTTAATATGTATGTGTTTTTAGTATAATTGACTGCTGATTGGTATTTCTAAATTGAATTATTTATATATTGATGCTCATACATTAATTCATATGCCAGAAAAAAATATTTTTAACCATTATTTGTTAAACCAAAGATACTTACATGTTTTAAGATAGTCACTGTTAGGTAAATGACATCCTATGTGTAAAAAGCTATTTTTCTTTAATGAAAAATTTTACCTCTCCAATTTTTTTTCTGTTTAAAGTATACATATGGAGCAATGTTTTTAGCAAGTTTGAAAAAAATTTATGATTATAAATTACTCAAGATATTGCTCCAAGATTCAAATATTCTTTTAATAATTACCACATTTTTAACCATAACTGGTAATAAATATATATATACATCAGTGGCGTGGCGTGAAAATTTTCGGTGGTCATCGCAATTATTTAAGTTTGTGGTGAAAAATTATTAACTCTAAAATTCAATGGTTGAATGTTCAAAAAAGAAACTTTAAATCTTACCTTCACTTATACATGAACTCCAAATGTTCTGCTAAAACTGGATAGTAGAGTTTTAAAAGCTTATTAAGAGTTTTAAAATATTGCTTGGTCATCGGCGCATCCAGCGATGACCGGACGCCACGCCACTGATATACATATGTTATAAAATTGATAAGATGCTCTATAACTTTGTGCAATTAGTATATTCCCTCCTTAGTTACTAAATCACATTCTATATCTGCCCCTTGTAGCACTTTAAATCGTTAGAAACCCATAAGAGTTGTTACCCATCAGAAACATCTTAATGATTATTAAAGATTCTGAAAGCAATTTACTAAAATAGAAGTTGATTGACATGTTTATTTTTAAATAAGTACTTAAAATCATAATAAACTTCAGTTAAAATAAGAATCAGATGATTACTTAAACTATAAATGTAATTAAATTTCCTCATATTTGACAGTTATTACATTTAAAGCATACAGATCAAATTAAATCATTATGTTAAAAGATAAATTCACATTAATGTCAAAGTAAGTACTTGATATATCATAAACCCTAATTAAAATTTTTCTAGCTAAGATTAATTATTAAATCATAATCATAAATAGATTGTTGGTTGTGCTCTTCTAGTAGAAACCTTAAGATTTTAATAAAGTAAATAAAAGAAATGATCACGTACGATGACAAGTACCGGCACATATTTCTATCAAATGCACTTTCCCCCTCTTATCACATGTATGGCATGAAAAAGAGCAACTGTCTAAAGGATCACCAAAAGCATGAAATTATAATCACAAACAAGCTGCTCTCTGCACAGGCTTATAATAGGGGTGTAGTGAAGGGTATACAGTGGTACACGGCGTGTACCTTCTGGATTTGTTTAAGGAATACCATATACCCTCTATTTCTAAAAAAAACTATAGTGTATAATCTCTAGCATATACCCTCTGTTTCACGACTACACCATTGGTTAACAAACAACTATAATTCCACTAAAACTTCAAAACTCCATAAAGAAAAGTATTGTCAGCAACCAAGATATCCACAATGCATTGTAACTAAGGACTGACAGAAACCAAAACAGGTTTTTAAGACTGAAACCGAATTTTAGTAACCTTCCTATTTTTGGCCAAAAACGAAAACATCCCAAAAAAATTTTAAACTAATTAATACATACATAAATATACAAAATTATTAATTAATTATATGTGTGGCACAAGTTGGCTCTCTGTGTCTCTGACCAAAGCTTTTTATTTTCATATAAAATAAAGTGCAATTAATTCATCAATGACACAGAATTGATTTTCTAATTATATTAATTTCATCTACATTAAAAAATGTTTTAGGTATACATACCTCTATTTATCTTTTATAAAGATTTTTGTAAATGATCATTTGTCCTACTAGAACTTCCCCAAAGAGTATTTGAAACACTTCTGCAGTTTCAAACTAAAAATTTTCTATTACTGTTAAGTCTGCAGCTTTTAATGAGCACGTAAAAAGCATCCTCAAAGTTTAGCCATATATGCATTGCTTGCTTTATAATTTGCACTCACATTTTGAGTCAGTCAAGCTTATGACTGATAATTATGAACAGTAATTCATAGCAATAAATAAAAAGTGTCTCATTTAAGCTGATACAGCTCAAATCAATGAGTAACGTTGAAAATTACTGAAGGAAGAAACATACTTTTTTGAAAACAGGTAGTTTCGGCCGAGTATTGGTTTGACTGAATTTTGGGCAGCATTTTTACTGAAAACAAATTTTCATCGAAACTCAGATTTTCAGCTGAAAACGAAAACAAATTTTCAGTCGATCTGTAATTGTAACAATGACCAAGGACCTAAAAACTGAAATCTCTGGAACACTGGTTACACAAAATACATACAGATAAAAATACATTAGTCAAAACATCTCTTCTAACCTTTGACACTCCATAGCAGCAATTGACATCCATAAATGGCCCTTATTTTACATTACACTCACATATACACAATATCAAGGTAAAATGAAATAAATGACTCTTTGACAATTCTTTAAAAGATTTTCAAATTTAGAAGCGCAAGTATATACCCACCTAAAACATGATTTCAGTTACAAAATTTGTATAAGACAATTTATGAAAAATTCTTAAAGATTATATTAATTTTTTTTTTCAACAATGGCCTAAATGAAGAAAAAAAAAGGGGGGGGGGGGAGAGATGAGACAGTTTTATAATAAGCTCAAGAGCATTCAATCCTATTCAATATCAAAAATGACTTCATGAAATAAAAAAATTGCAATCTACTGCATTAAAAAAAATAAGTAAAACCTCAACAATCTTAATCATGGGCTACACTATAAGATTTTCTAAAATGGATAACAACAATGCTCCGAAGTAAATTCAATTAGACACCAAGTAAGAAAATTATCTATTAATCCTTATTGTATAAAACATGTCAACAAGAGATCTCCAACCGTATAACTATGTATCTAGGAAGCCTGATAAATTATACGAAAAATTCAATAAAAATCATTATTGAAATGTGACATCTATCAATCTAACCTTTCAAACATGCTAAGACCCCAGAGTTTTAGAGCATTAAGGATATCATCTTAAAAATAAATAAGATGCTTGCAGAACAAATGCCGAAGCACACATTCATTCTAAAGAGATGTGCATACTCACCCCTGGCCAAGGGATTTCATTCATACCGTTCACCTGATATAAACACAGAGAAGCACAAGGTTCGAAGACACCCCTGAAGACTCAACCAAAGTCAATTATTGTGGCCAAGGAACAGTTACATCCACACACAAAAGTAACCATGATCGCATCCATTGAAGCCATATAGGTGTCCAGGAAAATATATACTGAATATACTCACATATAAGCCAAAATATTTTGACCTAAAATTGTTGCTTAAATATGGGGAGTTGGCTTATATGTAGGCCAGATTTTGGGAGAAAAAATTTCTAAGCCACAGAGCATTCTCACTGGCATAAGCGAATTGATGTTTGCATCAACAAATCATTTAAAGATAGATTGTGAAAAATCTGGATCCAGTGTATGTGTTTGCCAGGTGTGCAGAAAACAAAAAGCGGCAATTTGAAAAACAACAGGAAACTCTAGTTTTTCACCTCTTGGGTTAAAGAGGTGTGGATGTCAATTCCAATGAAGATGACTGTGTCATCATTTAAAAAGTGCTGTATTAGCAATGCCATGAATGGCTAAGAGGACGATTTTATTTAAGAAAGTGATGACGAAAATTCAGTAGATCCTGAGTCTGACTTTTATGACGAGGAAGCAATGGAACAGGACTTCATTAAACTTTTTAGAAATTCAGATAGTGATTCTGAATTTGAAGGATTCATTTGATTTTTCTTAATTTTTTATATAATTATTTTTGTTTGTTTAGTATTTCATTAAAAATGTGATTTTTGTCTGAAAACACATAGGAAAATTTTAGGGTCGGCTTATATGCGGGTCAAGAATTTACCAATGTTTTATCATACAAAATTACAGTGTGTGTGTTGGGGGGGGGGGACAGCTTATATGTGAGTATATATGGTACAGTAGACTCCCTCAAATTCCCACTGCTTGGGACCAGAGGTTGTGCAGAGTTTAGAATTTTGAAGATTTCCAGTCATTGCTTTGTTTACATTTTTTAAACAGTAATTGGAATGTAATAATGCAATCAAAATGATAATGAATGCTTACAATATAGTCGAATATTAAAATAATTAAGTAAAGTAACAAAAATTAAGATGAATTTAAAAATGATTAAGTTATAAGTAAATAATTAATAATGTATAATTAAATATGCACCATAAAAATATTATTTACTTGAATTTTTCAATGCAATTTGCCTCATAAAGGTACCCTACTAATTCACATCAAAATCATGAAATAAGGAAGTTTCATTTCAGGTTAAGCCAGACTTAATAACCAAAAAAGCTTGATTAATACACAAATATATTTGATAAAAAGATTGTGATTACTAAAGATATCAGCAATATCTCGAATTTTTTCAGAAATAAATTTATACTTCCTTCATGAAAAAGCATGAGTTCAGTCATATTTTGAGAATTATGTTTAAAATACACCCAGAACGATATAAAAATTAAAAAAAGTCTGTAATTTTGACCTTGCATCTGAACTGAAAGTTTCATTGTTTACATCTGTTATGATGTGCGGATTTCAGGGAGTTTACTGTATACATTTAGAGGATATAATTTGGTCAAATATAAAATCAAAGGCTTCTACATCTCCAAACAAAAACCTACATTCACTTCAACATTACAAACTTGACCTTGAAAAGTTAGCAATCTGACAGCTATCTAAAACTGTCAACAGCTACCTTTCATCTCCTCTTCAATAGCTTATGGTCACAACTACCATTTTAAACACCAAACCAGGGTTATAAACACAATTAAAACCTAATTTTAAAACATCTGAGGGAAATTAAAAATTCATTTACAATCTCCTGAATAAAAATAGCTCCACATTTCTTAAATCAAATAAAACTATTTTATCTCATACTTTCAGCATCTTATCATAAGAAACGTAACCTAGCAATAAAATATCATAGGAAGCATCACCCTGTTAAGTACAAATTTATTACAAGTTGCCATGGGGGAAGTATCTAGATGTCTAACTTATTCTACCAAAACATCTAATATTAAGATACTTAAGATTAAGATTCCTTCTCCCTCTTTTTTATCCAACAGAAAAACACATTGCCAACTTACACAACTTCAATGAATTTGAATCCTTAAATTTAAAAACAGATCCAAGTCTAAAAACAGCTGTTTTCCAATTGACAAAAGCATACACTTCTAACTCCAAAAACATCAGCAACTAAATGAAAAAGTATATGTAGGAGCAGTTAATTGATCCTTCTCATTCTCCCAGAGTTTTAAAGAAAAAAAAAAAACTTTAAAACCAAACTGAAAAACAATAGAAGTCTATCCAGAACCACTTTTCTATTTATTCCAACGCCTTCAAGCTCCCCCTCCATTCTACAATCGGCAAGCTGTTACCAAAAGAGTTTTATAAAAATTAAAAAAAAAAAAAAAAAAAAAAAATACTAGTGCTTTTACAAAATTTTTAAATAATTATATAAAAAAAAATTAAATACTTCCGTAAATTAAACAAGTTTAAATAAAACAAAAGTTGCTAAACTGCTAACTTCAAAAACCACAAGAAAACATTTCCATTCGTTAATGTAATGAACTTTTAGTTCAAAATCTCACTGACTATGGAAAACTGATATAAAGTTCAATAAGAACTAGATATAAAAATGTAAACATTTTTTCTTTTAAGTCAGCAAGATTTAGCAAAGTAAAAAAAAAAATTGTATATCAAACATAAATTTAATAACAAAATTTGAAAATTATAACATTGCCCAAATGAAGTTTCAGTAATATATATATATATATATCTCACTAACATTAGAGGAATAAAAAACCTACGTGAAGTCTAAAAACAATTGTCATTACACTTAGTCTAGAAATTTGAAAGATCTCAAATGAATCCCCCGCCTCCTCCCTTTTGAAATAGGCAATGTATAAAAACTAAATAATTATGCAATTATAATCAAAATAAAATAAGTTTTTCAGTTTAATAGAACAAGAAAGAATTAAGTTTAAGAATGATAAAACATCCTTTAATGACTGCTGTGGGTGGTTTAGTAATATCTGTAAGGATTTACTTTCAACCTAAACTTCAAATATATTCAGAAGTTTTTTTTTTTTTTCTTTCTTCACTACTTTAACCCCCTGACAGCCAAGCAAAAAGGCTCTGTAATTTTTTAAAAATGTGATTTTTCCTACACGATCTAAAAAATTTAATTATGTAAAGAATATAATTCTGCCAAGTGTTAATCATAACTTAATGTTTTAAAACTGCAATATATATTAATTTAAAATAATGCTTCTGTTGCAGTGAAACCTACGACTTAGTGAACGGATACATCAGTTCATGGTGCTGGGAAGGTTAACAGTAATATAAAATCAAAAGCAATAAGTAATATATTTACATTTATTAATAGAAAACAAATATATGTAAACACAAATAGTATAATGTGAATACAAAACTTAAAACAATGAACAACATAGCATTGATTTCGACACTGTATTTAATCATAAGTTCATAAACCTACCCATAATTTTGTCAGGATTTTCCATGACTACTAAAAATTGAGCACAGATCAAAATACATTTCAAAATCTAAATTCAATGCCATGAACTTGTTAAAAGAAAATTTAAATATTCAAGATGACTTTCTATTGACACATTCAGTGACCCCAATTAAACCTACCCACATAGCATTTTCAATTTGCAGAATATTTGCAACATTTTTACTTTGAAAACCTGCAAAGTTGCAGTAAGCTCAGCATGACAAGACTGAAAATTCATAACAAGACTATAGGAAGGTAACGCAAATGCCGAAGTCGCCACACTTTGAACTTGTAGTTAACTTGTTGTGCAAGTTAAATTCATGCTAGTTCAAATTCTGTGCAAATTAATGGCAATCAAGTAATAAAAAATACTGCAAACTAGTAATCTTTCCATGCCACACAATAAGTTTAACCCCTTCGAAAGGGGTCTATAGACCTGATCAGGCCTATTGATGCAAACGCACCGTCAGAAGGTGCATGCAGAGTTTTTATCACCACAAACAAGTTAAGGTAACACTTGTACTTTTCAATTCGAGCATTTTTTGGTATTTCATAAATATAGCATTTAGAAAAAGCGGTGCCTACAGAATAAAATTTCTGCGTATGTGCTGATTGTCTGTTCTCTCAACAGAGGGATTTACTGCTTTCATAAATTAAAGACAGTCTTGCCCATCAGTTTCACAACAAACTACTCATGAAGTGGGTGATGGTATACCTTGCGGGAGATTTGCTTTGAATTTCTCAATTCAAATTTTTTCACGGCAAGATAATATCAGAAAAAATCAAACTTGCTGCTAATATTCATGCTATCTGGCTAAATTTTGAAACTCTAAATTATAGAGTTTCCAATCAATGAATTCCATAATAGCTTAACAAAAGTAGATTAAAATTTACAGCTAAAAAATGTAACATTCTTTAAATTTATAATTTAACACAAAACTGACTCAAAACAAAATATAAATTTATCTTAAAAATTGTTAGCTCTATTGACTATTTGGGTAACCAGGTGAATCTGAAAAACCTGAACTTCCCATATGGTAAAAAATAGCGAATAGCCCTCTTTTCGTGAATAGTTTTATTTAACGTATTTTGATTTTAAAACTCACGAAAAGACAATTTGAATATTCAGCAAAATAGAATACAAAATGTAAACAAAGTTATTTTCAGAAAAGCTTACCGACTTTATAAGAATGGGAGTAGAAAGATACCATCTTAAAATTAACTTGCTGTCGCTGTACCACACCCTGTCAACAAAACAGAAAACTACATAATAGTATTGTGGAACTCGGGGATAAAACAATGCTTTAATATCAATATTAGCGATAGTACTATCGTGATCCGTGGCGCAGTCGGCTCGCGCTGTAACCTGCTACACCGAAGATTGCAGGTTCGAATCACACACAGGAAATCCTTTAGATGAATGCGCTTAATAATGCGCTTTCACTAATTTGTATGCTTTGCGGACCACCGATGAATACAATCATCAACGGTCAATGATCCTCTCGGTGGTTGTAGACATCGGAAAAGCATGCAAGTTGGTGAAAAAGAAAACAGAGCACAGGCATCCTCGATACGGATCGAAACATTTTTGGTAATTTTTACATTTTAGTTAATAATTTCTTTTAAGGTCTGCAAAGTATAAATTAATAAAAGGAACATTTTATTTTATGGCACATTATCATTCGCGTGTAGTTCTGCGATAACAGTTTCAACTTAAATAAATAAATAAAGCAGAAATACAATGCTTATCAGGAACTTTAATAGTTTGACCTTTCGTACATCCCATACTGAAATCTATTTTTTATTCATTTATCACCTAATAAAGGTATTACAATCCAAGCGATTTTGACTATGATAATCATTCATACGCAAAATTTTGAAATCTTCGACAACGTCAGACTCGCTTCTTTTATATCTCGATAAGTTATAAATTAATAAATAACATACATTTTTATTTTATGGATATTTGAAATTAATTAATTGACTTTGTTTAAGGGGGAAAATAATTTCTATGAACTTCAGCCTATTGAGCCATATATTGACTGTGCACTTTATTTCTAACTGAATCTTAATTCATATTTCTGGCTTTTATGACTGTGTTATAAGAGGTATATCTCAAGATATTTGAGCTTTTAGCATGCACAAACATTGAAAATTATTTTATATATCTATTTTTATTTTTAGAAATATAGTAGCAATTTATTTTCTGTATTTTCAACGAGATTTAAATCGCTAGTGCTGCCATCTGTTGACACTATAATAAACAAAACACATTGAAGAGGATTTCAATAGAAATAATGGAGACGGCGGCAAAGTACTTATTCTTTATAATTAGTAGTTACGAGCATAAAATTAATTTAAATACGCATTCAAGGAAAAATTTGTTTTAAAAGTCGAGAGTAATGAAAATTGGTGAAAATGCAAATATTCTTCTTTTCCTTTTTTATTTATCTGTTCTGTGATCGAAATTAATTTATATACAGGTGAGATAATTTATATATAAGAAAGGGCTGTTATTTATGAATAAACTCTAGAATAATTTTAATTACTCATTACTTTTCGATTTATATAATATTTTCTAACAGTTCAAAATTAAATCTTTTCATATTATAGGTTTCACTACGGTAATGGATTAAATATATTACTAATTTTCTTCCTATTAGATATTATTCCTCATTATGTATTGATTTGTCGATGTCAAATTTATTTTGTATCTTTTTTTAATTATGTATTTTTACAGTAAGTTTGTGAGAAAACATGTAAAAAATGCTTGATTATATACTTTTTTAAAGAATTTGATCAATAGATGGCAGCATCACTGAATCGCATTCCATTAAAAATTTGTTCAAGGGTCGTTCCATGTCACGTGTCAGGCAGTTCTACACATTTCTGCTTTTTTAACAATGTTTTTATATCCTCAAATTAAAACAAACATGCTAATATGAAAGTCTAAAGTTTTTTGTTATTTTTAATGTATAGTTTATGTTTTAACAACTTATAAGTCAATAGATATAGATATTTATTAAAGTGTCGCGCGCAATACATTTTTATCAGTTTTTCATGGGATGGCCCTGAAACGGTCAGATTACTTAAGTCTAGGATTTAAAATGTGGAGATTTTTATTATCTATTATTTTTTATTTATTATAAAAAACGGGCAGCTTACTAAGGTCTAGGGTTTAAAATGTGGGGATTTTTAAACCTATGAAAGGGAATTTCCATATTACATGTGGAACAGCTTTTCTCAGGGCCGAAATTAGGGGGGGGGGGGGGGGGGGCAGGGGAGTGCGCAGAGAAAACTGCGCCCGGGGCAGCGTATCAATTTGGCACCCCCCCCCCCCCTCCTTCAAAATTGATAAAGGGCAGAAAAAGAAATAAATTATATTGAATAAATATTTTGCGTTTATTTTGGAACTTTAAAAGATTTAATTTTAATTCAGAACTTCCAATTAAACAACAATTAAATAACAGTAAAGAAAATTGCACTTATTTGTTAATGAGGTGAGATCATGATTGCTTTGCGACAGATTTTTTTTTAACCTTTCTCACATATTTTTCTAGCCATTTTTAGTTGTTAGTCTTTAAGCTGCAGAAAATGGGTAAAAATTGCTAACAACCAGGTTGGAAACAAGTGGTCCTTTCAACCGATAAGTATACTAAAAAAGCAAAACAAACAAAAAACCTGCAGAACATAATGTAAAAGATAACTGAAACAATGTTTTAATTAAAATAAAATATAATATCAGGCAAATATATTTACTTCCATTTTATTTTTCTTGCGTTTAGGGTAGAAAAATCGTTTATTATTTTATGTGTAAAGGTTGCGTCACACGGAATTTTATAGAAAGTAAACTCAGGTTGCTTAATCTCTCGACTCATAGTAGATCTTAAGTAGTTTTTTACTATTTTATTGTTACTGGAATACTTATAAATTATGTACGCTGTCTCCATGTTTTTGTAATTTCTTGTTCTCCTTAAGTTAAAATTATGAAGCAACTAAAGAATTTCTAAATGATCCATTTTATAAAAGTTCTTATCTAATGGTAGAAATAATGTTTTCGCATTTAAAACCTCGCTTAACAATTCAAGTCTATTCAAGCCAGCAATAAAGGGCAAGGTCCAGGAAATATTAACTTAACAGATTTTCGGTTGATTTTAGATTTGCAACAGCCAGAAATTCAAATTCTCTTATACATTTCTCAGTTTTGTAAACCTCCAGATCAGTTGCACGGTTATAGTATCTCTACGTAACATGAAATCCTTCACTTTCATATATAAATTTCTATTTTCATCAGGATAGACCAGGAGCCGGCAGCACAGACACATGGTTCATATGGATAACGTTATTTTTCCAGGAAAATTACCAGTATCTTTTTATAGAAAAAGAAATCTAGGTTAAACGCGCAAAATTTCACCTTCTTTTAAGAAGAGATTTCCTATAAGATAATACTGGTGCCGAAAAATTTTCTGGTCTGCAAAATTTAAGGAGGCGTACGAACCATGAGACAACCACCTCATCGAGTTGGAGGCTGAAATTCCAGAATTAACTAAAACTCGATTCCCATATTAAAACGCAATCAGTCTGGCAAGTCATATCTTGGTGGATAACACCTAAAAACACGATTTTACTGGTTGACTCGTTGGTTTACCATTGTGTTTTTTTGCTCCCAGTCTGCCATGTTTTCATATCTTTGGGAACTTCGTAGTCAAATTGTTCTGCGAATTTTACGTTTTCCATTTTGCTCAAATAAGGACTCTACATTTACGGACATAACCAAATCTTTGCTTTCTTGTTCAAAAATTTCCTCTCCTATTGTCTGAAATGAGTTTTTTAGTGTTTCAATCAGTTTCCTGGAGATCAAAACATTGACAGTTTTTTTTTCTTCTTTTTTTTCTTGAGAATAATATTAACTTTTTGTATTTGATTTAAAATGCTGTGTCAAACTACTAGGCCGTAAATAAAGGGGAATTTATTTATTTGCTTTATTAAGCTTTTTGTTTCTGAGTAAGTTTACTCATTTTACTTCACTTCCATAAGGTCTTCCAGAGCTTTTAAAATCTGTGGCAATTGTTTGTAAACTGCATATAAGCTCTATTTTTTCTTGACCACAGAGTATCACAATGTTTCTTTAAATAAACTGATAAGTGGGACATAAGTATATCCCATCTTACAGTAGAAGAGAAGAAAAAAAAACAAACACATTTTATGCAGTTCCGGACATTTTTGGACGCACACCAGCAACACGAACTCAAAGTTTAGGGAATGTGCAGAACATTGTAAAAAATAGGCGATTTTATTTACTTCGACGATTCGAGCTTACAAAACATTATATTGGGAAGCCATATTTGCACCATATCACAACATTGAGCTCTGTAGGGTTGATATTGGTATTGTTTATGATGGCCAATTTCTACAAGTTGAATACAGTAAGCTGGAGTGGGGTGGGGGTGTCCTCTGTAGGGTCTTTCTAAGGGAACCTAACCTGTATTTACACAAGGTTTGAAGAAAACTACGGACAATTTCGAACGATTAGGCTTATGTGCACGATTGGGTCGAACTAAGCACCTCCCGTCTACCATCTTTGAGAACAGAACCTCTCGTGCAGCTGTGAATGTCAAGATTGTCGGGCATTAGCTTACTTTAAATTTCTTGCACTAATTTTTTCCTTTTTTCTTTCTTTCTTTTTTTTTTTTTTCTTTTGACTTGATGTAGTCAGGAAACCTTTCCACAATTGAAAAATTTCCATTTTCGTTATCTTATAATTTGCGTCATTTGTTCTTTGTGAGGTGTACTGGATTCTTAAACTGGACTGTTTTTAAAATTCAATAGCTTGCAAATGGTGACAATTATTAAAAGAAATTCTTGCAGGAGAGTTATGTAAGATATCAGAAGTATTTTTACTGTGGTTCTCAGTTTTAGTTCCAAATAGCAGTGATAGGTGGCAAGCAATAAGCTCTCAATGGAGGTCTAAACTGAAAGCATCATGCGAAGGAAGGAGGCTAAATATATAGAGTAGCCCCCTAAAGATAAAATTATATTGGAGAATGAGGCCCACTCCATATATTTAACCTCCTCTTTCCACATCAGTGTTGGGCGATTTCAGTTTTGGCTTTGATTGAGCACCTATGGCACTAGATGTTGTCTTTATAGTGCTTGTGTGGTTATACATTGCTGGCATAATTGTCATTTCAGTATAAACTTGATTGATTTTCATGAATATGGTTGAATAAAGTATACTGCTGTAACCTGAATTGACTATAAACCTATTTATTCTTCAACAAACCATCGATATTTATGTTGTAATGTGAAATTGTAAAACTGCAGCATAATAACTGAAAAAGTTATTTGTAACGTGAGTAGCTAGTGGATTTGGTTCTCCCATCAGTGTTGCACTATCACTCTCAAGCGTAAGCTGAGTTCCCGAGGTGGTCATCCCTGCTTGCAGCGCCATCTATAGTTGCTATTTGGAACTAAAGGCGGGAATCGAGGTAAAAAAAAAACTACTGACATTTTACATTACCTTCTTGCAATTTTTTTTTAAATAGCTGTCACCATTTACAGGTTATTGAATTTTAAAAACAGTCAGTCCATTTTAGAACACTCGGTATATGGAGAGCGATCGAACGAAATTGAAAAAATACGTTACTCTATGAATTTCTTCTACAATCATTTTTCTTACGTCATAATTTCATCCGGAATATATTTCGCCATTTATCTTTTTCACTTTCAATAATTTTCGCTTTTGCTCTTTTCAAATTTGCTGCCGATTACATGATTTAATTTTAAACGTCTCTCAAGTTCCTTTTAGCGAATGTATGCATTGCTGTGTTCTAGAGCATTTTAATGCTCAGGAATTTTAGGATTTAATTTTTTCCACTTGAAAAACCCATAATCTGGATTGGCTAACTTTGGAGGGTGATCATGAGAATTGGTGAATAATAAACAGAGAAAACAAAATATAGTGATTCCCTTAATTAAGTTATCCAATAAGCCGCAATCACCGTTAATAATTTCTAAACTAGGTGTAATTTTCTTGAACGTTAGTTTGAAAAATTGTTGTCCTTCTACAACTGCAAATTTTATGTAATCAGCATTTTTCATCCTGTGTTGGACCTTTTTTTAAGAGCAAAGTAATGACCGAATGACTATAAGAATGATCCCATAGTGGAATCAGAATAGGTGAGCAATTTATATTCACTGAGTGTGGAAGGTGGCAGAAACTTTCATATACGATGTAAAAAGGGCCGCAGAGTGCAAAAGTTTAAGAAACACTGCAATAAGATAGCCCAAAAGCATATTATAAAATCATCAAATCTAAAGAACTCAATGAAAAGTAAATGTGAGCGATGCAATTACTTTGAAATGAAAAATGTACATACTTTCAGTGGGAAAAAAATTCCTAATGTATAAATATATACTTCTTTTTTTACAAAAAAAAATAGAATATCAATGAGTGAAAATAAAATTTCCAATGAAAATAATCGAAGACAACAACAACAAAAAAAAAACGGAAATTAGTAGTACAAATTTGCCCCCCCCCCCCCCACCTTTCGCACGGTGCTGGGAAGGGGGGGGGGTCGGCAAAATCCATGTTTGTCCCGGACGCAAAAAAGGCTAGTTTTGGGCCTGGCTTTTCTACTTATTACCAGAGACCTATTGTGTAATGTGTGCGGCGCACACGACAAGCATTTCAAGCGAGATAAAAAAATTAAAAAATACAGATTTATCTCAAATACATTACTTATAATCACTTAAATGTTATTATTCTTTAAAATGAATGTCATAAATTAATCAATTTCAATTCAGAACGTAAAAATTTTATTTAAAACATTACAAAAAACATTTTATCCAATTTTTGAAACACAGAGGATATTATTTCAGATACACTATTTTAAACAGTTTTATTGAAAAAAAAAAAAAAAGTAATTTAGACATAAATACAAGAGGTCGGGATACAACGATGGATTTAATATGCGCAGCAAAAAATATATACTTAAAAAAGAAAGAGTTTTAGAATGCCATGTTCAAATAGTAGTCTAAAGCTGATAGTCAATGACGTTGTGAATATTAATCATGAAGCTACTGATTTTCTTTTTTAATATTGCACAAGTTTTTTTTTTCTCTTTTCTGTTTATCAGTGGAATATTTTAACTATTCATTAAGCCATTTTATGAAATCTAAAACATAGTTGCCGATTTTTTTTTATACACAACTTAAATTATTTTATTTTCTAACTTTTGTACTCTTTTTTTTATGTATTTTTTCTCTTATATATTTGTTTTATAATTTCTGTTTTTTTTTTAAATATATATATATTATAATTAATATTTTTTGTAGAACCATATTATTTGTGCTAGTTGATAAGTTTTTATAAAACGGTAGTTTTTAAGGGAGGGGTATAAGGCACAAACTGCAGATTCTGCACACAGGCGCCGAACATCAGTGGCATGCCCCTGCATATTACTGCTGTTTTAACAATGCTATTGTATACTCAAATTAAAACAACTATTAAAATATAGTTTTTTTTTTTTTGTTAATTTTGATGTATGGCGTATATTTTAACAATTTATAAGTTAATAAATATTGGTACAGTATGGAACCACTTATCCGGAAACCAGTTAACCGGAAAACCAGTTATCCGGAATGATATTTCTGATAAACTGATTTCAGAATCTTTGCAGAAAAAGGTGTCATACACTGCCAGTTTGACATAGGCTTTGCTTGAAACAATTGTATAATTTGATGACAACATCTAGTATTTGAAATGAAAATATATTTAGTTGTATTTTAGATGTTTTAATTTTTATGCAGAAGAAACAGGAGAATTTTTGTTCCTAAGAGATTCCCATAAATTTCCTTCTTTTAAACTCTAGTTAACTTTTGATTTTTAATCCAAGTAATCTAATAATTTAAAATCAGAAATAATGTCACAACCACACATATTCCACAAATCTTATCAAATGGATGCTGCTTTAATGCACAACCAGTGAACTGGAAAAACCAGTTATCTGGAATACACCTGACCCCAAGCATTCCAGATAAATGGTTCTGTACTGTATTTATGTAAGCATCATGTGGGGAACATTTTGTCCATTTCTAATGGAATGACCCTCATGGTTATAATTGAAAAATATATTCACTTTTATATATTCATTTATCTAAAGATTTTTCAGAGGTTAGCTCTTGCTTCATTTCTGTAAAATAAAAATGTAATTAATTTATTTTTTAGCTCAGATTCAGAATTTATTCAACATAACTCATGAATAATAGGCCACTTCAGGTAAACTCCCCAATCATGAAATCCCATGTTAACCTATGGGAAAACGTAAATCGCAATTACTCATTAACTAATATAATTATTAAAATATGGTTTTCACCATAATAAAGTAGACGTCAGATTCTGATAATGTGCATTTTAAAAAATTGTGTAATTAGATTTTAAGTATTTAAAAAATCTCTATAAACTTTGAAATTTCCACTTGCTAAAATTTTATCATCTACTTAAAATTTACTGCTCGGGCTTCAACCAGAGCAAATGTCTTTGGCTTTTTTTTTTTTAATAAAAGACAAGATTATAGTTTTTTCACATAACTGTATTAAAAAATGGTTTATGTATGGAGTGTGTTCCTTATTTTTACATTATTTGTTTATTTGTCGACTGTACGTGATATTCTTTCAAAAAGCTTTTAATTGTAGGACAATGTTAGATAAGAAAAATCGATATTTTTCTAGAAATTTGGGCCAGACATTGGCTCCGATGTAGAGTCCCTATTTAAAGTAAACCCGATAAAATCTCGCAATTTAATTAGTGTCCAAAAAATGAACTTCACCAGGTGAGTGGCTACATATTTTTCTAATGAAATGTCTTAAATAAATATAAAATATTTTAATAACATTTGCAGAAGGAACATTTGTGACTTATTTATTAATCGCATGTTTCGTTTTTTCTTCGCTGCGTTTTTATTTAAGTTTTCTCAACTGATCTAGTGTATTCACCCTAAGATTAAATTACACTTAAATAATTATGAAGAAGTTATAAACAATGTATATTGTTGATTAAATTATAGTTCTTAAGAATATGCTCCTGATGGATAAACAGTTTATTTCTTTAGGTATATATTGATATTAGTAACCTATAAAAACTTAACTTCTTATTCTCAGTAACCAGTACATGAGATAAGAGTTGATTTTCTTTAATGTTTAGACCATTATAAAATTAACTTAAGCAAAATCTTGTAGTCCTTATCTATTGTACAACATTGTTGCTGATGGTAGGCCATTGTTCTGTGAATGCTGGCAGGAATATTGGTCATTTTTTGATGGAGTCTTCTCATTGGGGATCCTAACCGGTTCATGTGTAATGCATTAAATTTGGTAACTATGAAAAGTAGGGTTGTGGAAATAGATTTTGGGGTAAAAGGAGTCTGAGTTAGAGCTATGCATAAAAGCATGCAGTCTCGGGGAGCTTTTTGTTGAGGCATTTTGAATGAAATTGTAAAAATTTTGCCCTTTTCTTCAAGTCTGCAAGGTCCAAAATAACACAGAATGAACTGTATAATTTTGGTTATTTTTTTTTAATCCCATGGGATCCAAAAAAAAAAGCAGCCAAAATTGAAAATGTTCACACACAGACTTTTTTGTTTTAAGTTTACAGGATCCCAAATAAAGCCAAAATCGTGAAATCAGTTATGAAAAATTACTTTTTTTTAAATACTATTTACAAGATCAAAAATAACACTAAAAAAGTATGATTTTTGCTTTAATTTTTCTTTGTTTTTGTCAGATTTTTTTTTTTTTTTTGGATCTGCTGAACCTTATGTAACACTTAAACTGTAAAATGTTCACTTTCTTTTGCTTTTTCTCAGATTTTTCAGGTGTGCAAAGCAAGCAATCCTGATATTCTAAATTTCCCCCTTTTTTCCTGAGTATGCACTAGAAGCAGCCCTGAAATTGTAGAATTTTTGTTAGTTTTTTTTAATTTCAGGAATCAAAAAAAAAAAAAAAAGACCAAAATTATAAAATTAATGATGTGAAAATAGTAAAATTTCTGTGTTTTTTTTAATTCACAATTTTAGAAATAACTCCTACCAAAATTTTCAATTTTATAATTCTTCCTGTGGATTTTTGGGAGTCTGTGGAATCCAAGATAACATAAAAATTGTGAATTTCTGCTGTTTTTCAAGTTCATGGAACTTGAAATATAAAACTTTTTTGTTTTCTTGTTTTTCCTCATATTCCTTGGATCTAGAAGTAACATCGAAATAGTAAAATTTTCATCTCACAAGACTGAAAGTAGCACCAAAGAAATAAACCTCCTGTTTATTTTATTTTATTTTATTTTTTTTTTTTTCGATTTTGATACTCACTATGGATCATCACCAACTGTCATTTCTGGATTTTGACGAGAGTGATATCATTCAAAAGTTCTTGCCACAGTGATCAAGAAATGCATAAAAACTAGACTCCTGAATCTAATAATTCATTAGATACAAGCCTTTTTCTATTTCAGAAGAAGAGAAATAGAGGAAGGAAAACAGTATGAGATTCCTTCAAAAGCTATCGAAGGCAGGAATGTTGCCTTATAATTAATCATGATAGTGATTATCTACTTAAAAGTTTTGAAAACACAATGTTTCCAATACCAGGAATAAACAATAAACTTTTCCACTCCTGGAACTTCCAACTAGGGCCTGCCCATGTCCTCTTTTCATCCCATTGGATCTGTCGAGGAGTTAGTTGCTGTTACTAATCATGCTGTACTTGCAATTTGCCACTGTTGCTCACTAATTCATAAAACAGTTTTCAAATCTTTTCTTTTTTGCTATTTCCCACTGCAAATATTTTTTGAACAACCGGATTTGTGAGTATAGCTCCTGTTCATTTCTTGATCCTCATGACAAGTGTTTTCAAATGGTACCATATGTCAAGACCCAAAACTGACAGTTCGGGACGTCTCCTAGTCAGATTTTTTTGCATCCTGCAGATTCAAAATAAAACTAAAATTGTAAAATTAATAAATCGAAAAATGTAAAATTTTCATCTTTTCTTTTGAACTCACTGAGCCTAAATTTATTCCACAATAGTAAAACTTTTTTATTTTTCTTCCTTTCACACAGAGTTTTTTGAGAGGATTTAACTAGAGGATTTCATCCAAAATTGTAACATTTTCATCTTTTCTTCCACATTCTCAGGGATTAGAAATAGTTTTGTCTTCTTTCTATTTCAATATTCAGATTGTCCAGTTCTGCAGGACCCGAAAATCTAAAATTCATAATGTGGAAAATGTAAAAATTTTGCCTTTTTTGTTTTCAAAGTTGCAAGAAACAAATTAATGCCAAAGTAGTAAAATTTTATTTTTTATTTTTCTCACATGTCTTCAATTTTTTAGATAAAAGGGATCTGAAATACTGTAAAAAATGTTTTTGTCTGCTATTTTCAAGAGAACCAAAAGACAAAGATGTAATTTTTTGCCCCAAATACACAGAATCTTAAATACTGCTGTATGTGTAAAATGTTTGCTTTACTATTTTTTTTCCTAGAATTTTTAAGGTCTGTTTAACCCAAAGTATTGCTGAAATGGTATTTTTCACATCAGATTTTTCAGCCCTCTCTTACAAATCTGCATTAAAAATCACTATAGTGCATAAATGCAAACTCTGCTGCACCTGACCCGACATAGCTTTCGAGGAAATTTTCTATTTTGTATGCTGTGAGTCATGCTGTAAGTCTATCCCCAAAACATGGAACACAAGCATTTTACATGGCAAAATAATCTTAAGTTAAGCAGTGATGTGGGAAATGTAAATACCCAGCAGGTAGATATTTATTTTCTAAGCATATAGCTGGGTATTTACCCAAGTGTGGCATTAAATACCCAAAAGTTGGGCATTTTGATATTTCCCTGGAAAATATCAAAATTTTGAAAAAATTCTTGAAATTATAGGTTAGAATGTTTCAAATATGATAGCAGATTCCAGTTTAATTAAAGAAAAACACCTTTGACCGATTGAGTGATCTTGTCAATCATTTCCATGTGCTATGGTTCTGATATTTTAAGATGCCAGTCAATTAAGCCTTTTTATTTTTAAACAAATGTAATTGATATAGTAAAAACAATCAAAAGTAACCATTTACATGCAATGTTCAGTCGAATTCAAGATGAAAAAGGTTTAAAAAAATTGATTCATTGAAATTGCTAGGAGAAACTAAATACGGAGTTTATTTGAATTGTCATAAACCTTTAATGCTGGGCTGAGTTCTGTCTTATAAATACCATAGAAATACACTTCTTAAATACACAATAAAAAAAGAAGATAACACTATACATTTCAAAAATCTTTCTTCATCAGTCACAAAAAAGCCATTCTACGAACCAGTACGAGAGCAGAAGAAAGTTTTTTCCCATTCTCCTGTAATGCAAGTAGGATGTGCATCATATCAATTGTAGCACTTTATAAGGGGAGGCAGCAATTTATTCCAAAAAATGGTGGTATATATGCTCCAACAGCAGACAAAAAAATTAGACTATGCCAGTATCTAGCCATATGGAAAAATGAGTAGGAATGCTGGAATACACTAATGTGCACAACAGATCCAATAAGATGCATTAAACCTTTAGAAAGCTATAATGGAAAATTAACCCATGGTAGGAAACTATTATCCCAAAAAACCATAAAGTATATTAAAAAAAAAAAGATAAGTTTTGATTACAAAGTATGACAGTTAGTGAAGACACTTACCTTAGCTAAAGAGAAAAGTTTTAGATGATATGTTTTGAACAAAAAAAAAAAAAAAAAGTCCATTTTTAAACCAGTTGTAGAACTAATAGAGTAATTTCAATGAAATGAACATTCAGATTCATTCAGTATATAAAAATCTTAACACCATAATTAGTGTTGACTTTTTAAAAAAAGGGCACCAGGCAGGAATTGTTAAAAAAAATGCACACTAATCAACTTTTTAAACTAAATGTTGATATCAGCTTCAGAGATTTTAATGCCTTTTCATAATTTTGTGTCCAAATTTGCTTCAGATGTTTGTGACTGTAGAAAAATGGTTGCTCAATTAGAAGTTCACAACACGCACCTACAGATACTCCCCGTCGTACAAGGCATGCTATTCATTTTGCTTACATACAAAAATTTAAATATGTAAGTGAAATGTCAATAAATAAATGCAAAAAGTCTGAAAGTGATACCTCTTTTCTTTGCAACCAAAAATAAAATAATAAAAAGCACATGAATTTTAGGCCAAAAAAGTAGAACCTCCTCTTAACACTTTGAGGTCGAAGCCCGAGTGTCACTCGGGTTGCCATTTACAGTGAAACAAACTAAGACCGAGAGTCTCTTGGGGTCAACTTTTAACTTTCTGAGCTATAAAAATACCTACTATATACGTTCACAGTTTTTTCAAATATTATCTACGAACCTTTTATTTTGAATAAAAAAAATAGGTGGCAGCACTAAACAGAAGGATATAAAAATATCTAGAATCAGAGCTTAATGCAAACTTATTGTGAACCTTGTGGTGTTGTTCTTTGTGCTTTGAAATGTAACACACAAAAGCAAATTTTACTAAATAATGTTTATATACAAATAAAACCTATTTTCAGATATTTGTACAATATTTGGGTAAGTTTTTATTCAAGTCTACGTAAAATCTTGTGTTAAAAATGATGTTTTCTTATGAGGAACTTATCATGAAAAGTACCAAATATCCTCAGTCCAGAGGGAGATATGCGGTTGAAATAGCTCAGACCTTAAAGTGTTAAAACAGAATAGAATATGAGCCACAGGCATCATACTTCCAAGACCATTCCACATGAATACATTTTTTAATTACCTTATCTAAAAAGAATTCAGATTGCATGATTGCGGCCCATTTTCTATGTAATTTGTCATTAAATCAGGCAAATATTACTATTTTTAAAAAGTGGTAGCAATCAAACAATCTGAATAAAAAATAAGAAGCAGACTGGCAACACTGTTACAGGCCAATCAAAATTATTTTGTAAGTTCTGGGTAAACATCAAATGAAAATTTCTGGTTTGGATTGGATTGTACCCAATTTGTACAGGACTCTAGTGGCTACCTATGGAAACATTTTTAATGCCATATTTTCGCATTTACTTTAGGCATGCTGAGGGAGGGAGTGACGAGAACAAAAGCTCAACTTTACTTGAATGCATTCCAGGGTTGATAAAAATCATGATTTTTTTTCAAATAAAAAAAATTCCTATTTGATACAAATCTGATTTTTTTTATTTAAATCAATTTTTTTTATTAATATTATTTGTGTACTTATTTATGTACATGAATGTATTTATTTATTTTTTCTGTATAAATTTACACATTTCTATTAATTTCATTACATTTCCCAGATAAGAAATCAAGATATTTTAAATAAAAATTAAAAATTGTTGCAAACAAATTTAAAAGATTCACTTAAAACTTAAACTTTTATTATTCTACTATTAAATTTAAATTGTTATACATATATCTATGCATGTTCTGTGTATAAATTTCTATTTAATTTAAAGTTATTTATTTTTCATTAATGTATTACTCCAATAACATATAAACACATGATAAATGCCACAAAGAATTTTAAATGTATAGGAGAGAGGGGGGCACATGTGAACAATTTTTACATTTTTGACTATTTCTCAAAATTGTTATGAGCTATTGAACCAAAAATTGATTTATATGAATATTTAGAATTTGTTTCTTCTTTTCGTGAAACTTTTGGATGCATTTATCAAGAATTTCTAACTTATATCATCATTCTAAAAATTGTCTAAATTTGTTCACATGTGCCCCGGTGGAGGGGTAGTTGTGAACATAGCTGGAGCACATGTGAACACATGCATAAGTAAGACAAAAATAGTTTTTTGTGAATAAGAGCTGTGATAAAAACTAATTAGATGCCCTCTTTCTAGCTGTGTGAATAAATCAATAAATGTTTCAGCATAGATACAAGAAATTATTCATAAAATTGTACACTAATATGCCTGCTCCTTTTGAGTCACTTTTAATTGTTATCTAACTTCCAGTAAATTAAAATTGTGAAGCAATCCTTAAAACATTGAATATATAGCTCAATGTTTGGCAAAGGAAATTAAATCAGGGGTGATTGTGACTCAGAGTGAAAAACCTTGAAAATTAATCGATACAAAGTGAAAAACCCTGAAAATTACCGATGCAAAATATACCAATATCAATTTACATAACAACTGATGCTGCAACAGCATGACAATCAAATGACATATTTCTGCTATTGTTTGAAATATACAATTGCAGAAAAACATAATTTGGTAAACTTATGTTAATTTCACTGAAAGCTAAATGACTTCATCAAACGGAGAGTGCAATTTATATTGTTAAATAAGCACTAGGGGGCTCGGCCCCCTACGAGCTAAGCTCGCCAACCCCCGTCCAGACACCGCAGACTCTAAATGCACGCTAATGTGATCGGCTTTAAAAAGATTTCGAAAGATTGAATTATAATTTAAAAAACAGTGGCAATCTCCCTATAAACGGATTTCTATTAATTTCTCTTTGATTGGGGAAATTTTAACGCCAAATCCGCTGCGGTACTACTTGATTATCCCATCGACTAATTTCGCCAAATTATATAAATCGCCAAACCACTCGCCAAATTATACAAATTGACATAATTTTTATTTTAAATAACGAAAGAACAAATAAATTAGTACAACATTAATAAAAATACAAATAAAACGTCAAAATAAAAATAACTTGATGTAGACACGTGTAACATTTCAAAATAAGCTAATATAAAAGGAATTAAGTAAACAGAATCTTTGTCTTCCGGTATTTTTTAACAAAGCGAAAAGAAAGTTCTTTTAAATGAGACATTTTAAATTAATCGTTTTTAATCTGACGTAATTTTGACCAAACTATTCTTTCTCTTTTTAATATTCACGTGAAAATACTTGTGTTAGAAATAAAATATTATTTGCGCTTTCCTAAGAAAAATAGTTGAAAAGTATCCTCTCAAAATATCAAATAAATGTCTAGCGCAATTTGTAAATTTAAACCGTTTTGCAATATTATTTTGTGTTCATTTTATGTAATAACTGTAATGTGACGTAAATATGGCGTAATTTCTCCTATTTAAGACTTCTAACGCATGTTAATAAATTTATTATTTTACAAATTCCTTTCTCTCTTAAAATTCACGTGTAATTATAGTTTTTATGACGTAATTTTTAATAAGTTCCTGCTTTTTGTACATAATTATTTAATTCTAATTACAAATGTTTTTTTCTGTTTATAATAGTCACGGGTAAATAAATTTTAATTTATTACACGTATAAATATTTTTTTTTTTTTTTTTTAAGCAAACATTATTGTTTCCGCTGTTTTCTCGAAATGCTGAAAATTTGAATTTAAAATAGATATAAAACCTCGAAAAATGAGTCAAATTAAAAAACATAAATCAATTATGCACACCGGGAAATTATAATGTATAAAATGAACTAAAAATTATTAAATTCCGATGTATAGTTTTTGCTACTATAAAACTTTTTTAGTAGAACGATTTTGTCCAACTTTAGCATTAAATATCTCTTAAAATAATTCTTCGATTTGAAAACTGTCTGCATCAGCGTGTTTATCAAACATTTCTGTATAACACTACCGATTTTCATATTTTTGTATGCATTATTTTTCTTAATATTAACGAAGAAAGACCTCCGGTCACAAAAAATTCAAAACCGGCGGCGGCGGTGACAGCGGTAGTTACATTTTTTTAGAATAGAGAGAAAGTTTGATTCTATACTCAATAATTGAATTTATTCTAAGTACTCGTGAAACAAGTACAAATTATGTATTAAGGGTGGGATCTCTTTGTATTAGATTTAATGCAAGCCATACCTAGTTATTTGAAAAGAGTAAAAAAATGTCAAAACCAATCCAATTTTACTTCTAAGTGGCTAAGTATTAGAAAAAAAAAATAAAAATAGATTTTTTTTTAGCTTTACTCTTACACAAGTTAAATTTCTTTTTCCTGCTTTCTTCTTTGAGTATTACACATTACAGATATAGATATGCAATTCTGGATACTTTTGTACTGAGATTGAGATGGATAACACAATACCAGGGGTGATTCTGAGTAAAAGAAAAAAGTATCTGAAATTCAAAGCAAATTTTCTGAAAGGTTACAGCAGAGAGGGTGGGAGAGAATCACTCCTTGTTCTAATTATGCGTTTTTTCTTCTATCCTTCCACGAAATTCGCGTTTTTTCCGCGAAATTTGCGCTTTTCGCGATTCTTTAAAGAAATTCTTTTTTTTTTCCCTGTGATCCTTTAACAAAATTTGCGTGTTTTCTGCGATCCTCTGACGATATTTCCGTTTTTCTAGCGATTCTTTGACGAAAATCGCGTTTTTCCCGCGATCTTTTGACGAAATTCGCGTTTTTTTTTCGTGATCCTTTAATGAAATTTGCGTTTTTCCTACTATCCTTTGGAGACATTTCCGTTTTTCCTGTTTTGACGAAAATCTTGTTTTTTTCGCGATCCTTTAATGAAATTTGCGTTTTTCCCGCGATCCTTTGGCGACATTTTCGTTTTTGCCGCGATCTTTTGACGAAAATCTTTTTTTTTTCGCGATCCTTTGACGAAATTTGTGTTTATTTCGCGATCATTAGAAGAAATTTGTTTTATTTCAAGATCATTACACGAAATTTGTTTTATTTCGAGATTCTTTGACAAAATTCGCGTTTTTTCCACGATCGTTTGGTGAAATTTGCGGGTTTTTTCGCGATTCTTTAAAGAAATTCGTTTTTTTTAGCAATCCTTTAACGAAGTTTGCGCTCTTATAGCAATCCTTTGGCGATATTTCCGTTTTCCAGCGATCCTTTGGCGTTATTTCCGTTTTTCCGCGATTCTTTGACGAAAATCACGTTTTTTCCCGCTATCTTTTGACGAAAATCTCATTTTTCCCGTCATTCCGGGTGGGGAAAATCCTTCCCGGTTCTAATATGTGTTTTTTCTGCGTGCTTTTCACGAAATTCGCTGTTTTTCCGCGATTCTTTAAAAAAATTCATGTTTTTTTATGTGATCTTTTAACGAAATTTGCGTTTTTCCAGTGATCCTTTGACGATATCCATTTTTCCACGTTCCTTTGACGATATATCTGTTTTTCCCGCGTTGTTTTGACGAAAATTTTAGTTTTATCGCAATCCTTTGATGAAATTTGTGTTTATTTCGAGATTCTTGGACGAAATTCGCATTTTTTCCCCGCAATCCTCTGACGAAATTGTCGATTTTTTTCTGTGAACGATTAAGGAATGGATTTTTTTTGGCGACCATTTGTCGAAATTCGCGATACTTTTTAATGTTTGAATTTTCCACTAAACATAACGATCTCATAAACCCGGAAGGATCGACCAAAAAACCCGGAAATCCGGGCTACACCCGGAACACAATCACCCCTGTTAAATTTTAAACTAAAAAAAAAATATGCATTCACAGACTTAAAAAATACAGTTGTGAACTGTTCACATCTGCCCCCATATATTCTGTTCACAAGTTTCCCATCTACCAACTTCAGCCTAACTTATATAAAAAAGATATTTTTAATTGAAATAAGGAAACAAAACTTTTTGTAGACTTATCTAGTTAATGTCACTATAGAATGCAATGCTGGTATTCTTCTTTAAAAAATGTCTTGAATGAATTTTTACTTCAATAACTTGGAAGACTTTTTTACTTCACACCTTCTAAACCAAACAAATTACAACTACCAGAAATCAAAATGGCCTATTGTTCTGAAAATTCAGCCAAAAGATGATACCAGTACTACCATCACTTGGTAATTTTTTGAATTTTTTTATTTCAAATTAACTGAGTGAAATATGTACTGTTCACATGTGCCCCCCTCTCCCCTATGTATATTGACTTTTGTATATGGACTTTTGTTGATACCCAGAGTTTCCCTCAGACAGTTTCAGGAGAGTGCTGCACCCTGCCTGCCCTTAGGTTTACAAAATAGCACCCTTCTTGACCCTCATCCAAAAAATTAGCACCTTTCTTGCCCCCAGTTGAAAAAAAGTGTCTTTACTCCTTTGTGTATTAAAAAATTTACTTCCATGGTAAAAATTGACTCGTTGTCTTTAAAAGAGTTCCCTGACTAATAAATATTAAAAGTAGTTAAAAAAGTGCCCTTAAGAATCCAAAATATGCCCTCCTTTTGGAATTAAGAAGTGTCCTTTTCCCACAAGAGAAAAGGACTTTTCCTCCCCCCCCCCCCCCATCCACCCCTTTTTTAAACCTGGGGGAAACTCAGAAGTACCTTAAAAAGAAACACTTTCTGCCATAGAATTAATATCCAGAACTGAAATTTAGTATATTGGAGCTAGCAATCTATTTGTGGAAGAATCATATTCAGGAGTAGAAAATTTTCAGAAAATCTTACAAGCCAGCAAAATGAAACATGCATTCAAAAATTGTTATGGAAATATTTTACATGACAGCAAAAATAATTCATTACTGCAATGCAGTTTCACAGTAACATGTTTATAAGAATTTTGTGGGATAGAACTTAGTGCTGTGTTTACAAGCAATCATCAGGAGAATTACAAAATATATGGCCAATAGAGGTGAAAATTGGCAGTCGCCACTCACCACGTGGCGATTAAAGTTCCAAAAGTGGCGATTAAAAAATCGGCCATCGATCGCCACTTACCAAGTTGCGATTTAAAAAAATCTGTTATCAATCGCCAACTGAAATACAGCTTTTTTTCATGGAAATATGCATCTCTACTTTGATTAGATCCAATTAGCAAACTGGTTAATTCTTTTTTTCCTACCAGATGCAAACTGATTTCAATGATTTATAGCTGTATTTTCAATATTTCGGCTTTTCACCATGTGCTTGGTCTTCAATTGAATTATTTTTGTTCAAAAAATACAGTTTTATTCTGCAAAAAATATTCACCAGCTTTGATTCCCATGCATTTCAAAATATTTTTATTCCTTTTTTTTTCACCGGATGCAAGCAGATTTTAAGGACATAGCAGTTGTAACAAATCCACAAAACGAACCATGCAAAGCAGATTTATGTTTACTTTTAAATTCTACGAATGAAAGACTTTTATTGAACTTTAAATTTTAAACTTAAACCATACTCACAGTAGCATCTTTATGCTCGTATAGTTGTACTATTTAGGTCACAACTCCTGCGGTGAGATAACTTCAAAAACTTAGTAATAATAACTCATAAAAAACAAGCTACCAGCATTTATTTTCTTTTTTATGAATCAACGCAAAAATAGGAAGTTGCCACAGAATACATCAAAACTTGTCCCTTTTTTTTCTTTAAGCAGCGACAATCACATGTGAATGTGCAAAAACAAAATAATAAAAATGTCATTTCAAGTCAGTTTTTTCTCTTACATTTTTTCATCTCTGATCACGTGATTTTGAAAAAAAAAAAATAATGCTGATTCCGTAACATCCTCCCACCTTCTGATTACCTTGTATAATCAGAACTAATTTTAAACGTAGAGAAATTGTCAAAGTCACTTGTTATAAATCCAATCTTTCAGGAACTTTCAATAGCCTTCCAGCTCTGCTATGTCTAGGAGATTCCTTGCTTGAGGATACATCCAAAATTGTAGCTTTGTTAAGTATTTTCACTGGATTGCGGGACATCTTTGGTTTCGGACAGTCAGTAGACAAAGCTATCTCTAGTGGATATATTCTTTGTACAGGCCGTAAAAGCAATCATGTTGCGATGTCTGAACTCTTACGAGTCGAATTTTCTTGTCTCTACTAGGTATAAGTTCTGTGATTCGACCTAAAGGCCAATCAATTCTCTTTTTATTATCAGATCTGATCAATACAACATCACCAACAGTGATAATTTGCTCCTGGTGTTTGTTCCTTGCTCTTTCAATTAATGTGACTAAATATTCGGACCTGAAGCGATCTTTCAATTCTTTTTGCAATGATTGCCGATACTTCAGTCTCTTGCTTAATGATTTTTGTTCCACAACATCCAGGTCTGGGAGATCGTATTCTTTTATACTCTGTAGAAACATAGATGGGGAGATAGGTTTCACAGTTGCGTCTCCCGAAAGGTATGTTAACGGTCTTGCATTTATTACACTTTCCACATCTGTCAAAATTGTGTTCATTTCTTCATAGGTGAGGTAAGCATGACCTAATACTCTTTTGAGAAGATCTTTCATTATTCTAATAAGCCTTTCCCAAAAGCCACCCCACCATGCTGCGGTTGGTGGATTAAATTTCCAATCAATAGCATTAACAGAACTGTATCTTTGTATTCGTGACCAATCTAGGCTTTTCAATAAGTTAGCTGATCCAGTGAAGTTTGTGCCGCTGTCAGAATAAATGACAGTACACCTTCCTCTCCGTGCTACGAATCGTCTGAGTCCCATCAAAAATGCCTCTGTCGAAGAAGCGGTCCCTAGCTCTAAATGCACTGCTCTGTATATTGTGCAGGAAAATATCAATATCCAAGCTTTCTCAATTTTCTTCAAGTATAACGGACCCGCCATGTCTACACATGTGATCTGAAACACTTTAGCATCCTTTATTCTGTTTTCCAGTAGAGGCACACTATCTCTCCATAAACTCTTCCCACTGAATTGTTTGCAGACAACACACTGTGCTAACACTTGTTTTATGACCATTAAGTATCCAGTATTTTTCTCTCAATAAATTAAGTAGGATCTGTAATCCAGCGTGATAATGTTTTACATGTACATGATATATGAGTCGTTTTACAACTTCATGTTTTGCTGGCAGGACTATAGGTTTCAGAAAATCTTCATTGTCTTTCCTGTACGTTATTTTTGTCTCCAGTCGAATTATATCTTGTTCATCTTTCCACGTTTGTAAAGTTCTCAATCTGTTATCATTCTCGGATAAAAATGCTTCTTTCTGAATCATACGCAGAGTCTTTAATTCAGCTTCTTTAAATTCAGATGACGTCAGGTCTCCTTCTCTTTTCACTTCGGTACTTCTGCAGTTATGCCTAAAATGGAATATGCATGCGACCATCCATATGATTTTTATATAACTCGAGAAATATCTGTAATACCAACCATCTTGTTTAACATCAGAATTCGTTATCATGGAAACTGACTTTATTCGTTCCTTCCAAATTTCATCTTCATCATAGTCTTGATCACTAGAGTTTGTATATTTTTCAAACTCGGCTGAATCTCTCAACCAAGCTGGACCCTCCCACCATCTCCTGGCAGCTAGCTGTCTCGCTTTACATCCACGAGTTGGCAAATCTGCAGGATTTTTATCACTTGGCACATACATCCATGATGAAGGACTGCTTAATCTTCTGATCTCTAGAATCTGATTTCGCACAAATACTGACCAACTGACATCTCTGGATATCCAAGCGAGTACTGTAGATGAATCGCTCCAATAATATCTCTTCATCTTTTCCCAAACGAGGGCATCTGCAATAGTTTGCGCCAAACGAGTTCCCATAGTTGCCACCAATAATTCCATTCTTGGTATTGTGACATTCTTCAAAGGTACAACTCTTGATTTGGATGCTATAAAAACTAACTTGATTTGGCTTCCGATTTCTATTCTAAGGAATATAACTGTTGCATAAGCATCTTTACTTCCATCTACAAATGTGTGAAGTGCACACATGCTTCTGTGTTTCCTGGAGTCATTTTCATGTATCTTGGGATCTCTATATCCTTCAAAACTGTTAGTTCTTGAAACCATAGTAAAAATTCTTTACGTAACTCACCAGTTATCTCTTCATCCCATTTAAAACCTAATTTTCAGGCTCTTTGCAACATTATTTTCGGACAAATCATGACTAGCGACATAAAACCAAATGGATCAAATATTTTATGCACAGCTGATAACATACTGCATTTGGTGATCTTTTCTGTGTCAAAATCCTGTAACTAACTTAGGTTGATCTTTAACATGTCGGATTCCTTATTCCAAACAAGTCCTAAAACATTAGTTTCATTCGTGTTTGGCATTTCTTGACGATCACCTGTGTACTCCCACTGTCTTAGATCAAAACTACTTTTTGCCGTGATCATCCTAGCATCTTCGATGAAATGTTTCAATTCTTCTTCGCTATTTGCACTAGTTACGACATTATGCACATAAAAACTGTGCAACAGTCTATCTTTAAAATTTTCAGAGAAATCTGGAGCCCTTCGGATGTGATATTCAATGACAGATGAAAGATGAAATGGACTGCATTTTACACCGAATACAACTCGTGTATGCTTGAATGTCATTAATTTCTTTTCCTTTAAGTCCTTCCACCACAAAAAACGTAGGAAATTTCTATCTTTCTCACAAATGCTGATCTGTAAAAAGGCTTTCCTAATATCTGCAATTACACCAAGCTTTCTTTCTCGAAAGCATAGAAAAACATCTGGAATGAGCTCGATCAAGTTAGGTCCACATTGTAGGCATTGATTTGGAGATGGATGATTTGCTAATCTTGCTGACGCATCAAATACAGGACGGATAGGTATTGTAGCACTATTCTCTTTTATGACCGGATGATGCGGCAAGTAATTGCCATACGATTTCGTTTCACAAGATGGAACTTCCTCTATAATACCTTTGTTCATCCAATCATTAAAAACATTCTCGTATTGTTGAAACATGTTCTTGGCGATTAACTTTGAGGTGGTGCCTTCCAAATGTTTCATTGCCAAATTAAAGTTATTTGGCAGTGTTTTTATGTCATTAGCCCAAGGAAGGCAAATCTCATACCGCTTTTTATCATTTATCTTTATTGTTTTTAAGAAATATTCCTTAGTTTGGCGATCTATCTCTTCTCTTGACTTCTTCTCTATGGGATCTGTAATTCCGATTAAGTCAAGTCTCCATAGGTTTGAGATATCCGCTTCTTTTACAAACATTGATGTTACTGTCATCGCCAAGTTTTCGGATGAACATGCCTTTTCACATGGTTCTTTTCCCATTAATGTCCATCCAAGATATGTTTCCACTGAGACTAAACCAGAAGACAATACTTTTCTTTGACCAGTTAACATTTTCCCCATAACATCAGCTCCAATTAAAACTTCTATACTACCACAACATTGACTCACATCACTTAACATGATGCCACTTTCCTTTAATTCTTGTAACCATGGCCCCTGTGTAACGGGTTGAATATCTCCGCATATGCTAACTTCATCTCATACTTCGAAATTACACCTGAATTCTTCGTTCAAATCTCTAACTCTTATTTTGTAACAGTTGTGTTGGCATTCTTGAGTGGTAATGTCGCCAAACAGAGAATGTATTATCTTTTCTTGCCGAATAGGCTTGTAATTCATTTCTTCTGCCACACTTTTTAATATATACGATTTCTGTGATGCTGAATCTAACAATAAACGAACAATCTTTTGTTTACTTTCAGAAACTAGCTTCACCTTCAAGGTCTGCAAGAACACTTTGGCGCTCTTCTTACTAATATTTGTCATATTCACTTTTTCTCTTTTAGACTTCTCCTCAGCTCCCTCTTGAGTATCTTTACCCAATGACTTACGTTGATCGCACAGTAATGGCACATGCCGCTTATTACAAATAATGCATTTCACCATCGCTCGACATCTTCTAGCAGTATGTTCTGGTACTAAACATATGAAGCAGCATCTCTTCTCCTTGGCGATTTTTTGTATTTCCGCCAAGTTTAATTTTCTCGCAGAAAAGCATTCCGAACTTGCATATCTCCCCTGGCAAAAAATGCAGACTCTTTTTTTCCCTGTTAAGGAAGAGGTAGTCAACAGACCTGCCGCTGCCAAAGTCTTACCGGTTTTATGTTCAAAATTAATGTGATTCTTTTTTGCGACATATTTACGATCTTCACTTTTAGCTAATCCAAAACCAGCTACGGCGAGTGACACCCTTTCTTCACCTTCTACTTCAGTTCGCAAAAACTCCATCAGACTATTTAATCTATCCTGCACCTCAGTTTTCTCAGACGATATGTTTGTGCGATTCCACGCTTTTAGAAATTCTGCTAGAAAACAGGACTCAACTAATGGATATAAAATTGATGCACATTTGTCAGTTGTGACACCTAATGTATCTATGGCCTGTAAATATAATTCCAATTTATCATATAACGATGTCAACGAGAATTTTCCCTTCGTTTGTACTGATATTATTAATTTGAGTAGTTCTCTCACATAGACTTCTACCAATATATCTACTCTACCAAAACGGGTTTTTAAACTCGCAATTGCTTTGGCGTAATTAGTGCCGCTTGGTGGAAAACTCTTTACCACTTCTCTTGCACGGGAGCCGGCAACTGTTGCTTGTACCAGATACTGAAATTTATCTTCTGGTGCTATTTCTGTATCTTCATCAATTTATCTAAATTGACACCAAAATGGTAACCAGTCTATTATTTCACTGCCAAACTTTCTGAATTCTAACTTGGGCAGCGTAAACTTTCTACTCGTTGCATAACTATCGATAATTGGATTAAGAGCTCCACCTTGGCTGTTTACTGCTGACTGAAGTTTCAGCAATTTTAACTTTTCCTGTTCCAATTTCTCTTTTTCCATATTAAATGCTTCAGCTTTTTCCTTCGCTTGTATTTTTAATTTTTCTTTTTCCATATTCAATGCTGCAGCTTTTTCCTTTGATTGTATCTCTAATTTTTCCTTTTCCTTTCTTTCTGAAACTGCATTTTCTAAAATGCTCTGTACAAATTCAGGATCATCTTTATATGCCTTACAATTCAAAATTAGATCTTTAAGTGCCACAAGTGAAGCTGTTGGTGCTGCTGTTTCACCTAATTGCTCGGCTAAGAAGATCAAATCTTCCTTTTTAAAACCTTTAACCAACTTAAACATCATGGAAAATCTTTATTTTATTTAATTCTTATTAACAACTTTTAAACTACGTATGATAGATAACCTTAATTAAACTCAGGTCCTGTCGCGGATGCCACTATTATAACAAATCCACAAAACGAACCACGCAAAGCAGATTTATGTTTACTTTTAAATTCTACGAATGAAAGACTTTTATTGAACTTTAAATTTTAAACTCAAACCATACTCACATTAGCACCTTTATGCTTGTATAGTTGTACTATTTAGCTCACAACTCCTGCAGTGAGATAACTTCAAAAACTTAGTAATAATAACTCATAAAAAACAAGCTACCAGCATTTATTTTCTTTTTTACGAATCTACACAAAAATAGTAAGTTGCCACAGAATACATCAAAACTTGTCCCTTTTTTTCTTTAAGCAGCGACAATCACATGTGAACGTGCAAAAACAAAATACCGTAATTTCCGGCCTATAATCCACGGATTATCTGTTAAAAAACCTCAAAATTATTTAGTGCGGATTATCTACCGGTGAGGATTATCTGCTGAAAATTTTTTTAAGCAGAAGTTCAGGACAGACATGCAGTTTCCACCGGCAATCATAAAATAAAAATGTAAACAGTTATCAAACGATTGTCTGCTATCGACCGTTCGTGGAGTTGCTTGTGATTGGTTCACATATGACGTGACCATGCTAGTGGGAGTGGCTTCCGGTTATGATTTTATTTTATTTTTAGCCTTTTGGCAACATGTTTCTGTGAAGAACAAAACGTTTCTCAACTCATCCCCATCAAAATTTGCAATCCCAATCATTTATGAAATAGCTCCTCCCAAAATTACGGCAATTTTACAGATTACGATGATTGATATTACGATGCAATCAATGGGAATTCATCACACATTAATCGAAAGAATCATTATCGTATCATAATTTTATAATTTTACTGCTTCCTCTATGGATAGGATCATAAAATACAATTATAACCTTGTAATTTATATTAAAAACCAAAACGTATTTGATGGTATATCACATTTAAAGTTATAATAATGTCTAAGAGAAAGCCTGTTATTTAATACTGCAGAATTTAAACAGAACGTTATTTAAAAAGCGGAAGATGATTTAAAAACAGCAATTATTACAGAATTATCTGCATTTACAAGACATTCAACGTTTTAGATTAAGATTCAATGAAAAAAATTATTTGTATTTTTTAACGTGTAATTATTTTATTATTATTATTTTTCAGAGTTATTTTATTACAATTATCATTTAAATAGAGCAACTAAATAAATAGGGAGGTAGTTTATTAGTAGTACTTTGGAACGTTGAAAACGATGAGTAATTCTCATATAGTCCGGCATATAATCCACGGATTATACGCCGATGCGGATTATCTGCTGAAATTTTTTTATAAGGGCTAAAAATTACAGCTGCGGATTATACGTCGATGCGGATTATAGGCCGGAAATTACAGTAATAAAAATGTCATTTCAAGTCCGTTTTTTCTCTTACATTTTTTCATCTCTGATCACGTGATTTTGAACAAAAATAAATAATGCCGATTCCGTAACAGCAGTATCTTCAATATTTCGACTCCTGCCACATGCTAACCAGTTTTATTTAGTATTACTTTTCTTATTATAGATGACTTTTCTGATTATTTTTCTTCAAGAGATACTGTTTAATCCTGTGAAATACAATCACCAGCTTAGATTTCAACTGTATGTAATGTGTGTAGTATGTTAATAACACATTTAATTATTAAATAAACATCCTGTTAAAAAAAGACTATTTTAAGTAGAATTAATCACGTAAATATTATGGGATTCATGGCTAGTTTTCATTGAGTGGATCTCTCAAATCGCCTCCCGTGTCTTTAAAAGATAATTAAAAACCTATCTGGAAAACGCGGCACAAATCAAGGTGGTGTTACAACTTTTCAAATAACATTTGATTGTCTTTTATTTGATTGTCTTTTTTATTGTAAACACCTAGCTGTTGGAATTTTGATTTATTTATTTTTTTTTTTTGTAAAGAAAGTAATAATAATAATTTGATTGATAACTGTGTTTATGAACATATACAAATAATTCAAAAATACAGGGTGTCCATAATTAAACGACCCTACTTTAAAGTTGTCTACAGACAAAACTATTGTTCGCAAAGTTGTGAAAGTCATATTAAATGGAATGGGAATTTGTTTAAGCTAAACAAAATATAAATAAAAATAGTTCAAAATTTAGCCGCCAGAGGGCGATTTTAATAAATTACACATTTAGCCATACGATAGTTTAAAAATTTTATTCACAGGATGTTCATAATTAATCGAGCCTATTTTAAAGTTTGCAGACTTCAGATTGTTCAGAATGTTGCGAAATTTTTTGGAGGACATAATAAAAGTATGGGAATATGTTTGAGCGAAAAAAAAAAAATAGGAGGCCATTTTTTTTAACGAATTACACACTTAGCATACATTTACAATAGTTTAACAAGTTTTGTTATAACCAAACGTGTTTTGCATGACTTTCATCATTTTCAGATATGATCTGGAATCATAAGATAGCATGTTCCACAGTTGACCGCAGTGTATTCTGAGAAATACTAGGAACATGTCATGAAATGCTGTTTTTAGAATAAGGTTATGTGAATAAATAAAATTTCTAAACTATCGTAATGCTAAATGTGTAATTTATTAAAAATCGCCCTCTGGTGGCAAAATTTGGAACTATTTTTATTTATAATTTTTTAGCTTAAACAATTCCCATCCCTTTATTATGTCTTTCACAAAATTTCACAACTTGATGAACAATGGTTTTGTCTGTAGACAACTTTAAAGTAGGGTCGTTTAATTATGGACACCCTGTATATTCTAAAAAAATTAATATGATAATAACAGAATTTGCGGTTTTAAAGTAATTTTCTTGAATTTTGACTGCTTCCCCATTCATATCATGAATAGTTGGCTAGTATAAAACTCTGATTTATAGAAAAATATGTATATATACAACGATTATAGTTTATCTAGATGTCAAGAAAGTTTGAAACATTATAGTGGCCATTAATGAAACTGAGTCAACTGACCACTGGCTATTAACTCAATTTCCCAGTTTTCACCTATAACGGCCAATGACCGATACATAATTTAGTTTCAGAAAATTTACTTGTCTGTGGAGAGTAGATTGATGTAATGCTCCTCTCTGGTCATGTTTATTTCATCATGTAAATGATTGCTAATTTTTATTTATGTATTATTATTTATTTGATTTGAGATTAACAGAGAAAATCTTAAAACAAAGAAATTAAAGCAGAAAAAAAAACCCTTATCTAAGCTTATGGCTAATTACAATAATCACTATGAGTAAGTTAAAGTATCGACTTTCGGGGAGGGGGGGGGGGGGCATTTTTGTAAATTATTTGCAAATGAAACTTATTTTGTATTTTTTTCTTATTGTAAAACATTATGTATGATGAATTGTACTGCTATTTAATGAGTTACAGAGTTTCCCCAAAACAGATTCAGAGAGATGCTGCACCCTTCCTGCCCTTTGATTTACAATTGTATTCTCCTTCCCCCTCATCCATAAAATTAACACCCTTCTTGCCCCTTATCCAGAAAATTAGCCCTTACTTTTTTTATTAAAAAAAAATTGTTTGCAAAGTAAAAACTGCTTCATTGTTGTCTTGAAAAAAGTCCCCTGAATTTTAAATATTAAAAGTGTCTTTCAAAATAAAAATAAATGGTCAAGTGTGAGTATTACTCGCGCTCTGAGGGTTCCGTACAATAGACATGTAATTTATTAACTGTATTATTAAAAAAATCATTGCTAAAAGAATAATAAGACTTTGTAAAAACTATGCAGGGTTGGGTATAGCTGTATATACTAGAGAAGTATGAATGGGTGTACCATAAAAGTTTGAAGAGATATGAAGCCTAAATAACATCAAATATTGCTATTCTGTATAACTCTTTTTTAAATCTCATCCTAATTTTTGAGGGTGCATATATGCACCCTCAAAAAGAGCATACAGAATTTGTTTTAGTCACCAGTAAAAAAGAAAAGTAATATTTAATTTCTTTAATTAGAGCATTTTCTTGATTCTTTAAGTAAAGGTAATTTTTAGAAAAAAAGTGGTGCCAATTGAATAAAATTTGTGTAAAAGCCACCATTCCCAAAGGGGTTAAACTGGCATTGTGCTAAATGCGCTTTGAAAGGAGGTAGCAAAGTTGCAATGCCATCTTGGTCTGTACTGTGTTTTTCCAGATAGGTTTTTAATTAACTTTTAAAGACACAGAGAATTGAGAGAACCACCAATGCAAACTAATTGCGAATACCATAGTATTTATGTGATTACTTCTAATTAAATAAATCTGTTTTTAACAATTTGATGCTATTTGCTTTTATATTACTGCTAGTCATTGCATTACACAAATGTATCATTAATTTTTTTTATCTGCGCTTTAAAAGCCGATGGTACATAGAGTACGCCGCTCATGCTAGTAGGTATTTCCAAACCGTCCATGTCTTTAAGGGTTAATATCTCGGCTAAATACCAACGATTTTTTTCGAAAATCATTTTCAACAATGCTTTTATATTTCTGCTACGAAAGGTACCATCAGCGCTCTTCAACATTTTTGCTGAATGCCCGCAAATCAAAGTATTTGTAAAACAAATACTTTAAATTTTCAACCCTCTCTTATTGAAAAGATTTTTAAAAAAGAAGTTTTTCGTAAATTGATTTTACAAAAGACAATTTTTGTAAATTGATTTTATTTTAAATGAAAACAAGTACATTTTAGGTTCCCACACACAAAGCATATATAAAAAAAAAAAAAAAATAGTGAGGCATCAAAAGAAAAAAAAGTTAATTGTTGAAATTCTGTGGAATAACCCAAATATAATAATTGATGTTTAAATAAATCACGTTTGTTGAAGACAATTTTGATTCATAAATGCTGCTAATTTGTTTAACTAGTAATTCATATAAGTAGCGATTTCTGTATTTTTTTAGCTGTGGAAGGGGTTTTAACCACTCCCACCCCCACTCTTCATTGCACCAGTGTTTTACTGCATGTATTTATATGGGATAATGGTTAAATGTATTATTCTTGACTTATAATGGATTGCTGTTTCATGATAACCTTTCTGGATCAGTTGAATATGAAAATTAGGTACAAAATGCCAATATTGATAGCAATTAATAAAAGAACCTTGAAGACACAGACAGGTGGCCAGAGACAGATAGACTGGCCAGACGACGACTATAGGCGCTATGTATTTAATTACGAACGCACCTAAAAAGGAGGAAATAAACAATATAATAAGAAAAAAAAAAGGAAAAAGTAGGTCAAATTTGTCCAAAAAAATAAGAATACAAATTTATTGAAACAAATAAAAAAATGCAAAAATAAATCAAATTTAAGATATAATTTATTGAAACATGACAGGTCCAATAAATAATTACTTTTAAACAATATTTATCTTTTAAGTCAATAACTATATGAAATAAAGAAATGATAATGGTAGCAATAAGCTAAAGGAGCTTAAGGCTGTTCTTAACTGCTCTGTTCAACAAGCCAAAAATGTTTTGACACATTTACAAACTCATTTTTTAATGGAAAGGTATAAAATTGGAAAGCCTGGCCATGGAAGCGATTTAGAATTGAACTGTTTTTTCCATTTTTTGATCAATCAATTACCTATTGAGTTATGAGAAATTCGGTCACATGACAAATGCGTTTTTCGTCCACTCTTGAGTCTCTTTCTTCCTTCGTGCAGAAATTCGGTTCAAAACACCCATTTTGACACTCTTTTCTGAAAGATCTATTGCGTTTGCAAAAAAAAAAGAGAAAAAACAGCTCAATGACATAGTTTCTGAACAACAACACAAGCTAATTTCATGCATTTTCGAACAAAAATAAATTTAAACTTATGTCAGTAAGTTGCCCTTTTGTATTTGAGAACACCCTTAAGTCAGTGAATATGTTTTACATTGTTGAATGACATGGACAAATGCAGAGGCAGGATCTTTGAAAAAGTAAAAATTTAAAGAATGTGTGGTATATGATATAAAGAATGTGTGGAATGGTAAAAAATGTAAATGTAAAAAGTTGTAATAGAACTGATTTTGTCATGATTGCAATTTGAGAGTATGATTGTGTTTTGTTAAAAAAAAAAAAAAAAAAGAAAGAAAAAAAATCATTATACACTGGACTCCCTCAAATCTGCACAGCTTGGGACCAGAAGTTGTGCAGATTTCTGGTCATTGCTTTGTTTATTTTAAAAAAAAGTATTTTGAATGTAATAATGCAATCAAAATTATAACAAATGCTTGCAATATAATAAAATATTAAAATAATTCAGTAAAGTAATAAACTAAAATGATAAAGTAAGATAAATTTAAAAATGATTAAATTATTAAAAGTAAAGGTTGAGTAAATGATTAATAATGTTTAATTAAATATGTATAATAAAGATAAGGCACATATTCTCTTTGAATTATTCAATGAAACTTTCTTCATAAAGGTACTCTATTAATACACATCAAAATCATAAAGTAAGGCAGTTTTATTTCAGATTTAAACAGTCTTAATAACCAAAAAAATCTTGATTAACATATAAATATATTTGATAAAAAGATTCTGATTACCAGTGATATCAGCAATATCTTGATATTTTCAGAAATAAATTTATACTTCCTTCATGAAAAACTGCAAGTTCAGTCATATTATCAAGAATTACATGTTAAAATACATACGGAATGATATAAAACTGAAAAATTCTGTAATTATGCCTCTAAATCTGAACTGAAAGTTTCATAGTTTACATGTGCAAGGATGTCTAGATTTTAGGGTTGCAGATTTGAGGGAGTCTACTGTATTTCATTACTAGTTGACCTACATGGGACCCGGATAATAACTTTTAATATACCTAAAATCAGTATTGAATTCAGATATTTTCTTCCGAGAGGAATTTAGAGTTGGAGACTCTGCTGCCTTAATCAGCATAAACCAGCATACTCCTTGCAGAGGTTTGTTGATAAGTTTATCAAAACCAAATCCCGAATTAAATGAACCTAGGGTTGGGGGTGCCACTGCCTTCATACACCTGTAGGGCTATACCTGTTTCATGGCCAGACTGATGCACTAGCGCTTAGCAGCCAGTTCAATTCGGAGGATTTCATGCAAACGCTCTGCAATGACAAACTTGTGAGATGGTGCCACATACTCTCCTCAAAATTTGTACCTTATAAAACTTAAATACAATACTTGTGCTAGATTTAATCATGCTTACAATACTAAATTCAACAAAAACCTCTAACATGCCTAGTATTATACAATTACAGACTGTTTTTTAATAGGAAATAGGTTAAAACTTACATTGGGTAATAAGAAATTGGTGCAAAATATTTTTATTTACATACAAATGATGTTCTACGACACAAAAAGGGGCATGTAATGGCCGTGTAGGATGTTTACTGTAAAAATATTTGTTATAAAATAAAACATTTTAATATTGATCGCATAAAGTTTTATTTATTTTAACTGGATGGAGAAATATGAATAAATATGTAGATTTAAAACAAATACTATTTAGCCATTATTGTTAGAGCTCTTAAATATACACGGAACATTCTTCAATTAATACATCTACTTACTAAATACAGTATTAATGTATATAAACAACAGATATTAAATATTACCTTCATCTATCCCGATTATTAAGAAAAATGCATAAAGTGTGAACAGCATTATTATTAAGAATTGATCGAAACAGTCTTTTATGAACGGAACAGAAACCGAATTTCGGTAATCTTCCTATTTTTGGCCGAAAACAAAAATGTCTAAATATTTTTTGAATTAATTAATGCAAACATAAATATATATAATTCTTAATTATACGTGTATACAAACACATTTCTAACAAACAAACAAACATTCATATATATGAATGTGGGTGTATAAGTTTCAACAAAAACCAAACATAAATAATGCAACTTTTATATTTTATTACTTTATAACAACCAATAATCATAGGCATTTATCAATAATTAATTAACAATGTATGTTAACTTAAAATGCACAAAAGCAAAAATACCTAGTTAAATTTGATAAAACAGAAACATTCGCATTCAGACAACACTTTAAGCCTAGAAATTATTAATTGTCAATTTTATTTTCCATTTAAACATTCTCAAAATGAGATATATTTAACATTATCGAGTACTTTAGCTAATTAAAAAAATATATGTAAGAATAAAAATGTATAAAATGAATATTTTATTTTTTTGCAGATGGGGCACAACAAGATCAAAATAAATATTTGCTTACTCCCTCCAAAAATCTTTGCCAACCTCTCATTGCCTCTCCACTTCCTAAGAAAGTTTTGAAATGGTGCCCCTGTTTGAAAATTCTATCTTCAGAGCCCAAGTTGGCTCTCTGTGCCTCTGACCAAAACTTTTTACTTTCATATAAAATAAAAAGTTTATAATTAATTCCTCAACAACACAAAATGATTTTCAAGTTATACAAATTTCAACTACAGTACAGAACCATTTATCCGGAATGGTTGGGGTCAGATGTATTCCTGATAACTGGTGTTTCCGGTTAACTGGTTGGGCATTAAAGCAGCATTAATTTGATAAGTTTTCTGGAATATATTTGGTTGTAGCATTATTTCTGATTTTAAATTATTAGATTACTTTGATTAAAAATCAGATGCAAGAAAGATCAAAAGTTAACCAGAGTTTGAAAGGAGGTAATTTATGGGAATCCCTTGGGAACAAAAATTCTTCTGTTCCCTCTGCATAAAAATTAAAACATCTAAAATACAACTAAATATGTTTCCATTTCAAATACTTGATGTTGACATTAAATTATACACTTGTTTCAAGCAATGCATATGTCAAACTGGCAGTGTATGACACTTTTTCTGCAAAGATGCTGAAGTAAGTCTATTAGAAATATCATTCCGGATAACTGGTTTTCCGGTTAACTGGTTTCCAGATAAATGGTTCCATACTGTAATTAAAAGAAGTTTTAGGTATAATACCTCGACTTACCTTTTATAATGACTTTTCTAAATGATCATCTGTTGTACTAGAACTTTCTCAGAAAGCATTGAAAACACTTCTGACTAAAAATTTTATATTACTATTAAGTCTGCAGCTTTTAATGAGCACGTGGAAAGCGTCTTCAAAGTTTAGTGATATATTATGCATTGCTTGCTTTATAATTTGCACTCATATCTTGAGTCAGTCATGACTAATAATTATAAGCAGTGACCTTTTTATATGTGTAATCAATTCCTATAAATTAAGGAAATTCAAAAAAACAATATGATGAAAAAATCCCATGCATGAAAATTCTTTTTAAGAAAATATTTAGTAATAAAAGTATTATGATCTAGCCATTCACAAAATACAAAATATATAACCAAATTATACCGAAGTGCCATTGTTTTTTCTCCACAGCCCCCTGAATACGCAAATGTCGAAGGCAAATTTTATCTCTCTCTTAATAAAATTATATCACGGTTGAGCGCCTAGGGAACCTCCCCCTAGGCCCTGCCCGTGCCCTCTTTTTGTCCCATAGGACCAGGCGAGGAGTTAGTTCCTAGTTTTCTACCAGCCACTAATTTTTAATAACACATTCAGCTGATTTTCATGAAAGAAAGCATTATAAAAATCATCCAATAATTTTTCAAATAATATGATACACACAGATGCAGTTTTAAATGTAAAAGCAACAGGTCTTATATTACTTTCAAAATTTTTCTATGTAAGGGCTTATTATATAGCTTCAAACTAATTTGGTCTGTAACAGTTTTCGTGATATTCTTCAAGAGAACAGGCAGAAATTTAATACATATGATTCTGCACATCATTTCAGTATGTTGCTGGTCAGGACATTTCATTAGTGGGCTTTTCAAAAGATTAGGGAATATATAACCTACAGCATCTGCATAATATTCTTTTCAGGTAATAAAGGCAGAGCTGACTTAACAAACTTTTGTAACACAAAAATCGTAGTCACAAATGACACTTTTGGATAGTAAAGGGCCCGTCTGTCTTGATTATCTATTAAATCAAAGATTGGTGCTGGACACTTGTTACTAGCTATTTGATTTAAACAAACTAAACAGTCAACCCTTTCTTTTACAACTCTTACTAAGTAACCAGCAACAAGTGCGACACTTGCAAATTTTATGCTACTTGGTGGAATGCTTTGTTCAGCTTGAATCTTATCTAATAAACTGTTATGTTTGTAGGAAGCTGACATGGTACTGATACATTTTGACTGTCACATACCTTCAATTTTGAAATACCATATTTTTCTGCCTATTATCCGCAGCGGCGTATAATCCGCAAGCATATTTTTTCTCTAATTAAAATAAATGTTGCTGTATTATCTGCACCGCCCTATAATCCGCACTGGAAATGGAAATTTCAAATCTGGCCAATAGATGACGCTAGTCGCCAAAACTGCTTAATAAAAGTGATATTTTTTTACTTCATCTAATGCATAAAACAATGATAAATTTATAAACAGAAATGGAAAATTTTTAGTAGATATGCAAATCCTCAGGAATTTTTTTAAAGAAAACAAACATTATGAAATAATTTAAAAATAAAGAAAAATAAAAATTAGTGGGCTTTCAACATGAAAATTCTTTTTAAGAAAATATTTAGTAATAAAAGTATCATGATCCAACCATTCATAAAATACATAACTAAATTACACCGAAGTGCCATTGTTTTCTGCACAGCCACCTGAATAATATCCCTCCTAATATTATATATATTTCCAGCCTATAATCTGCGGATTATCTGTTAAAAAACCTCAAAATTTTAAAGTGCGGATTATCTACCGGTGCGGATTATCTGCTGAAATTTTTTTTAAGCAGAAGTTCACATTTGACATACAGTTTCTACCGGCAGTCATAAAATAAAAATGTAAACATTTATCACACGATTGTCTGCTATCAACTGTTCACAAGTTGCTCCTGACTGGTTCACATATGATGTGTATATGCTACTGAGAGTGACTTCTGATTTTTATGTTATTATTTTACCTTTTAGCAACATGTTTCTATGAAGAACAAAGCGTTTCTCAACTCATCTCTTTCAAAAATTGCAATCTCAATCCTTTATGAAATAGTAGTGTATTGTATCACGTTGAAAGTTATAATAATACCTAAGAGAAAACGTGTTATTTAACACTGCAGAATTTAAACTGAATGTTATTAAAAAAGCGGAACATGGTTTAAAAACAACAATTATTATAGAATTATTTGTATTCACAATACATTCTGCATTTTAGATATAAGATTCAATGAAAAAAAAATATTTGTATTTTTAAATTTGTAATTATTATTATTTTTCAATTATTTTATTACAATTATCATTTAAATAGAGCAACTAAATAAATAAGGAGGTGGTTAATTAGTAGTACTTTGGAATGTTGAAAACAATGAGTAATCCTGGTATAGTGTGGCGCATAATTTGCGATTATATGCCGATGTGGATTATCTACTGAAATTTTTTTATAAGAGCTAAAAATTGTGGCTGCGGATTATAGACCAGAAATTACATTACATTTCGCATTAGAATTTCATATTTCTGGTATTAATACCTCAGTTATACTTTTAAGACTTTATTTTTTATCTTTTATGTATTATTTCTTCATTTTAAATTGATGATAATTCAGAAAATATGCCAATACTTTAAAATAATTTAAAATTTCACTTACCTGAAATGTTCTTCTGTATAATAGAAGACATAATTAAACTTCATTAAACATACATTTTTCAAAATCTGCACCACAGGATACTTTTTTGTGAACATAAAAGAGATTATAAATTGACCCTAATCTCCTTTTGCGTTCGAGGTTAAGATATCACAAATGTTTCCCACCATGTCACAACATTATGCTCTGTGACTGCTCTATGGCGTGCAGCCTTGAGTTGTGAAAAGAGTCGTTGATTAATTAGGACTACAATGTTGGATATACTTTCCAAAAAATACATTGTTGAAATCTGCTGGTGCCATCTGTTGTTGTATATGATGAACATTAGTTCTTCTCATGATTATTCCGATTAGCAACTCAGGGAAAAAAAATCTTAGATTATCCGCATCGGCCTATAATACAAAGCAAAAAATTTAGGACTTTTTTAGCACATAATTTGCGGATAATAGGCCGAAAAATACGGTACCACCTGTACTTGAAATAAGACTGTAGTTTTGAACCTTAGTTTAGAACTTTTGTAACCTTAGTTTTGAAATTTCTTCTTCAAGCCTGCATTTTATTAAAGGTGTGACATCAATTTCACCTATAATTGGACCAAGATATCTAGATAGTGTAGATTTAGATGGCATAGTCCAAATTCCCTTACTAAATTGTAGCCCCTAGGTGATGCAGCATTCCACAGTACACAGTTACATATCATTTTCTCACTCCACCTTGGAACCTTTTTCTCAAAATTACAAATTTGTTCTAGTATAAAAGTAGCCCCTAAATGATCAGTATCTGACGTGAATTTTGCTTTTCAGTGCAGCTATTGTACGTTTTCTGTTGCAGAGTGTTGATTTCAATAATCTTGTTGCTTTAACTTTATTTTTTAAAGTGGCTAATAGTCTTTCATGTTCACTCGATCCATTCTGATTGTTCTTTTACAGGCAAAAAGAACATTAACTGTTCAGCATCTGAATTTTGGGTGGCAGAAATTTTATTTCCATCATTTTCTGATTTATCTTCGGTTTTCTTTCATTTACATTTTGTTATTTCTTCTTCTGCCCCCCTTTTTAACTGGGAACTATTCCTAATTATGGTCTTCAGCTTTGCAACAATCTTTGGTATTTTATATTCCGGATAATTATGAAAGACTGTTGGACAAGCATCTTTCTTTAATTACCTGCATTTTTTACCAGGCACATAATCTTCTACTGTAAAATGCTTATTAAAAACAACTGATTTGTCCTTCACAATAAATTCTCTTGAAATATTTTTTATCCATTTCTCTCGTAAATCGATATTACTTGAAAATTCATGGAAAGAAATTTTATCTTCACCCTTTTGCCTACTAGAAGATTTACAATATAGTACACAACAGTAAACCATAATGAAAACAAAAATACTAAAGGCTCCTGAAAACTTTAACAGCTATAAAAATAACAGTGCAATCACAGTTTACTCTCCTTCTTGGTGAGATTTTCAAAAATCGCCAAACTGGCACGTTTTCGCGTACTATCTCCCGGGGCTGCAACATCCGGGAGACAGTACACAAATTTGTATTATTTGTTTTCTCTTCTCGTATATTTTTAAACAAGCACCTATCTGGACGAATGCTTGAAAAGTGAAAATAAATATTAGATCAGTTTTTTTTCTCTTATTTTTACCTGTATTTTTTGAGTGAAAATAAACAAAAAATACATAAAATTTCAAATTGTTTCGAAATACATTTTATAAAAAAGATGACAAAACAAAATTTTTACTTACCCAAATTGTTAAAAAAGAATGTTTGTTAAAAGTAGGGGGGGGGGACAAAACAATTGTTTTTCTAATCAGAGGGGCCTTTTTTTTTTAATCAGGGGGGCTCCAGCCCCCTGTTTTTTTAAATTCATAATTTTACCTTGTACTCTAAGCATCACACAATCTATCACTTTTAGCCATTCATATCTTGAAACAATCAACCTCTCTTTCATATATAATTCAATCAAAGCTCAAAAATACAGGTAAAAAAAAGAGAAAAATAACAGATTGAATATTTATTCTCACCTTTCAAGTATTCGTCTAGAAACTTGTTTCAAAATATACGGGATGAGAAAACAAATAAAATCACTTGACTGCAACAGAACACAGGAACAGAAGTTCAAAGCAAAGTCCAGTGCCGCTATAACGTATTTATTTCCAAAAAAATTCAAACGGTTTTCAGATGCTCCTCTTTTGTCAATAAGAAATCCTTTTACAAAAAATAAGCGTCCAATTAGAAAGCAGTTTACAAAACAATTAGTTTAAACCACCAACTGCTCTCTCAAGAGAAATCTTAGGGTTGCCATAAGAAGGTGTCTGAAATACCAAGGTTGCCACATTGGTGCAGTTATCAGGGTTGCAAAAAACCCACCTACCCAAAAAAAACACCCGAGTTTTTTTGGGTAAAACCCACTCTAAAAAACCCACATCAAAGCGGGTTTTATTGGGTTTTTTACAATTCATGATATTATTACTTAATATTCAGTAACTTTTATATTACTTTTTAACCTTTGTGCTTAAAGAGTTACACTATTCTATTAAAATTTATTGTGTGGGTGTACTTTAAAATCCAAATGTGAGAAAGCCAAAATGAAATAATGTGCTTTTAAGTCTTTTTTAAAAAAGCCTGTTAATATTATGAAAAAAAGAAGCCAAAATCAATATACAGAGGTAATCATAACATTTTCGCATTAGCTAAAAAATAACAAGGTCTTTTATCAAGATTTAATAATAAAAAACTTCATAGGTTGAATCCATATCAACTCAGGCAGGGGGGTTACCTTCATAGTCTCAGAAGTTTTTGAATTGAACATATGTTAAAATTTAAGAAAAAGTAAGATACCTGTATATTTTTGTTTTGTCCAAAAAAATTTCTGGCAGGAGATACAAGCCGCCAAAGATGGCATCTCGGGCACCATTTCCCATTCGCAATTTTCGATAAAAATTTTAAAGTGCTCTATCTCTTGAACAGTGCAAGATTTTTTGTTGCATTTTTTTTTATTTTAAAGATAATATTCTTCTGTTTAAAATGATATACCCAATTTTGAAATATGTATTCAACTTTTCTTGTGGCAACCTTTAAAAAAATTTTTTTTTTCAAAAATGCCAATCTGAAAATCTTTGATTTTTTTGCTGTTGATCAATACCATTGGGAACTACCTTCACTGTTAAGGAGAACTTCCACTTTTGAGCTTAATAAATTTTAAAAACATTACAAAAATTCAAAGAATTTTACAGGAACTTTATACATACAGTTCCAGTAAAAGTCACTGAATTTTTGCTTATTTGCATCATTTTGTAAGGGGAAGCCTACGATATATCCTAAACAAGCTGGAAATTGCAATATCAAATGTGGCAAATGGGGTGCGTTCGTACTATAACTAGTTTTATAAATATTCAGATCTTGGTGCAATAAGTGTTACACTCTTGGGCAAAAAGGCATGAATACAAAATTTATTTTGACTTCTATATATTAAATTCAGTAATATGGAAGTAATATGAATCCATCTTAAAAAGGACTTAATCACGACGGCAACCTAGAATCATTACCTATCATGGTATATCACTGAATCAATTATGTATCACAGGACTTTTAAATAGAATGGAAAAAACTTTTATTAATATCTTTTTAAGTTTCTATTCAATTTTCATAAAATTTGAAGTGATACATATTTTATTTTCACTACAGAACATTGCATAGTAAAACAATCTCAATAACATATATCAATTACACAGCAATACAACCATATATCAATGCAAGTTAAAGTTGAGACAGACGGGCAAACAAACCGAATCCATAAAGACTTTCAACTATGTTGGAAAGTGTTAAAAACACATAAATAGGGTGGAATTTGACTTTTAAAAATTCATATCAATAAACGGAAGCATACTTTCATACAACCCTGTATTTTACATACTCTCTTTATCTTTATATACATGCCACTATTTGGCTAATATTTAATTAAGACTAAAACATGCTTAAAACTAGTGAAATCACACTTCCAGAGTTTATCATTCATAGTCGGCCATATATCTAATTCTTTGCGCAGACCTGTATATCATTTTATCTATATTCTACAAACATATTTTAGTATACTAAATGAAGTTCAGCATAAAAATGAATAACTCATTTAAAAATCACCTTTAAATCCCTTTTGTTCATACTTAGTAACTCTTATGATTTCTTTTGTGCACCCCTGTATATGATCTACAGCATTTATACACACAATGCAATTAATATGGAAAAATTTAGTTAAACTTAAAAACTCATATCACAACTAAAAATGCACTTCCAGCAATCATCGTTAATATACAGTATTTTGTATACAACAGTAAAGTATTTGAAATCCATTGTGTGTCCCTGTAAATACTATGCACTTTCGATTACACAGGAAGTAACTTGTAAACCACAGCAACATATATAATTTTATTATATGTGAAAGAGTTTAGCATAATTAAAATACGCCACAAACAATATTTTCCTTATACCATTATCTAATGGGACTCTTTTGTGAGGATCTGTAAATGAATAATTAATATTCTTTGCACCACATATTTTACAGAATGTATGTTTTAACTTGTTGTTACAGAATGTATGTTACACTTCATTTTAGTACATAGTTAAGATATTTTTTTTCCATGTTTTTATTTGTTTTATGCTTCCATTCACCAAACTTTTTAAACACGCCTTGAATAACTTATCAAAATCAAAAGTGGAAGTTCTCCTTTACAGGAAAGGTAGTACTCAATTGTATTAATCAACAGCAAAAAAATCAAAATTTTTGAGATTGGCATTTTTTTCAAAAGGCTGCCACAAGAAAAGTTGAATACATATTTCAAAATTGGGTATATCATTTCAAACAGAAGAATATTATCTTTAAAATAAAAAAAAATGCAACAAAAAATCTTGCACCGTTCAAGAGACAGAGCACTTTAAAATTTTTATTGAAAATTGAGAATGGGAAATGGTGCCCGGGATGCCATCTTTGGCGGCCTGTATCTCGGGCCAGGAATTTTTTTGGGCAAAACAAAAATATACAGTTATCTTATTTTTTCGTGAATTTTAACATATGTTCAATTCAAAAACTTCTGAGACTATGAAGGTAAGATTTTTTCTTTGGCTGCCTGAATTGACATGGATTACACCATAACATAAATTCCCAACTGGATACAAATTTCACTTATATTCTCCTTTGGCCAGAGTTGGCAAAAAAAAAAAAGGGGGGGGGGTCAGAAAACCCAAATAAACTGGTTTTTGTTTGTTTGTTTAAACCTGGCTTTTTTAAATATCATTTCCTATTACATATAGATGCATGTTTATTGATAAAAATAAACAGTGTTGTATATTATCTAAATATTATAACTTCATTTCAAAATATTCAAATTAAATAATTACAATCAGTTATGTAAGTAATTTAAATATTTTTAGTAACAGCTATGTATTATGTTCAAAGAATAAACTGTTCAATACAATGAACCATAGATATCTTGAAAATATTATGAAGTATTATTTGATTAATAAATAATAAAGGATTAAAGATTTGTTTCAAAAATGAGTTCTTAATGAGGAATACAGATAAAAAGTAATCTATTAAAGTAACTTTTACATATGTGGTTATTACATAATATTATATGATGTCAGAAGTAAAAGCTTTTTTCCAGACTTTTACACTGATTTATTTATGTTATTTCAATTCAAATTACTTGTATATTAAGTTAATCAATAAAAATATTATAAGATTTCTTAATTTCATACATATACTTTAAAAAATAAGGGACTCCCCCTGCCCTCACTTCTTAAAAAAAAATAAAAAAATTCAATAAAACTCCAAAAAACCCAAAAAACCAAATTGGGTTGGGTTTTTTATAAAACCCCCAGATTTTTTGCAACCCTGGCAGTTATTGCCTGCGCCTTGGTGAAGGAGAGTAAACTGCGATTTAACCAAAATAACTAATGCAGAAAAGCACCTACCTATATTTTAGTATTCCCCAAAAAGCACTAAAAATTGCTGTTTTTAAAATCAATTGTGACAGGAATAACATATCCAATCATATATCTGCTTACTAAAATCATGGGATTTGAGGAGGTATAGTAGCGTCTTCTCTAGGCAAACAGCCGCTGCAACTGTTTCCATAAAATGAATTGGGATTTTAAGAATTGAATTGCCGCTATTAGATCAGTCTGGCCGTGCCTCTTTAGGTTTCTAATCAAGAAAATTTTGATATTATGATTTTTTTATTTAGATCAAGATTTCCACATTGTCGTTCATGCTGCTAAAGGAACCGATTTGGCATTCTTTCAATTTAAATGTGTTCATGGCAGAAGCAAATTTTACCAGGGAATTCTTCCGGTTAAAAAAAAAAAAAAAAAGGCTAAAAATTGAAAAAAAAAATTAAAAAAGCAGAGGGCAAAATTTAGTATATTGGGCTAAAAGATTAAGACCATATTCCTTTTAAAAATGTCAGAAAATCACTGAAGAGCATGAAAAATGTCACTAAAAGCTACAAAACATGAAAAATGCTAAAAATAACCCAAACACTTGCTAAAATGAAAAAAAAAAAATCAAATATGTAGACTTCCTCAAATCCGCACATCACAGATGTAAAGAATGAATCTTGTTTCATTTCATATGTAGGGAACAAAATTAGATTTTTTTTTCTTTTATGTCATTTTGTATGTATTTGAATATCTAATTCTAGCTCTTGTATATCTAGCTCTTGCTTTTTCATGAAGGAAGTTTAAATTTATGCCTGAAAAAAAATCAAGATATTGCTGATATCACTGGTAATTACAATCTTTTCATGAAATATATTTATATGTATTAATAAAGCTTTCTTAGTTATTAAATCTGAATGAACCTGAAATAAAACTTCCTTACTTTGTGATTTTTATGTGAATTAGTAGGGTACTAGTTAGGGGTATAAGGCAAGTTCCATACAATAATTCAAGAAAAATATACTTAGTATCTCATCTTTATTATGCATATTTAATTATACACTGGTAATTATTTACTTGACTTTTAATAATTTTATCATTTTTAAAACTATCTTAATTTTTATTGCTTTAGTTTATTACTTTACTTAATTATTTTAATATTTTACTATATTGTAAGCATTCATTATAATTTTGATTGCATTATAACATTCAAATTACTGTTTAAAAACTGCAAAATTCTAAAATCCACATAACCTGTGGTTTCAAGCTGTGCGGATTCGAGAGAGTTTACTGTATTACAAAATACAGTAGACTCCCTAAAATCCGCGTATTTTTTCAGATGTAAACAATGAAATTTACAGTTAAGTTGCAAGAACAAAATTCAAGATGGCGGCAAAATCAGCGACTACCGCAATGTTTTTTTTACTAAATTTTTTGTTAATCATTCCCTTTTGGCTATTACAGATGATTTATTACTAAATAAATTTACATTACTTTTGATTTTGATATAAATTAGCATATCTATATCAAAAATTCCAGGGTTCGAAATGGAAAAACCCTTGAACCAAAGCGCTATTTTAAAATTATTTTTCGCGGAATGTTTTTAAAAATTGTAGACAAATTTATTTCTAAACATACAAAGCAGTATAAGAAAAGCATTCAAGACCCTAAATAACAATGAAAAAAGTTACAGTGAGCGAAATAAGCTATACATACTGATAATAGCATTAACACTGTTCTCCATGCTATCACTAGATGGCAGCATAGGACTTTTGGAATCGAATCGATTTCATTCATAATAATTTAATATTTTTCTTATTTTTTATTTTACATAATTATTTTAATAATTACTTACTTTTAAAATAATAAATTATTTTAATATTTTACTTACTTTAATGTTTCACTTTATTGTAAGCATTCATTATAATTTCCCTTGCTTAACTACCAATGAAATTAATGTTTAAAAAATGTAAACAAATCAATGACCAGAAATCCACAAAATTCTAAAATCCGCACAACCTCTGGTCCCAAGCTGTGCGGATTTGAGGGAGTCTACTGTACTATATTGGTGTAAAAGATTGAATTCAGATTCTGTTTAGGAATTTAAAAAAAATCACAGCAAAACATGAAAAGACCCTAGAAATCACATAAAATTAAAAAAAAAAACAGCTATATGAATTCTGAACAACAGATAAGTGTTAGCTGTTTTCCATGGTCAAATACTACTCTCTTCCCTAACAAATAACCTGCATATGCTCATGTCGATCGAGATTTTTTTTATTTTTAGAACTGACTTAAAAGATTTTAACATAAAATATAAATCACAGATCAAGGTTATAAAAGCAGAATTCACCTTAGAGTGCATGATTACATAAATAACAAAATATTATTTAAGAATTCCATTTAAAATAACTCCATTTCTTAAAACCTTGTTTACAATTTGAAAATTCCACCAAACCAAATATAATTTTTTTCCTAGTGTGAGCCTAATAAACCAGTAGAAATCAGAACATTCTTTAATATAGTAGACTCCCTCAAATCCACACAGCTTGAGACCAGAGGTTGTGCAAATTTCTGGTCATTGCTTTTTTCATTTTTTAAACAGTAATTTGAAAGTAATAATGCAATCTAAATTATAATGAATGCTTCCAATATAGTAAAATATAAAAATAATTAAGTAAAGTAATGAAGTATCATATTTTAAAAATGATTAAATTATTAAAAGTGAAGTAAATAATTAATAATGTATAATTAAATATGCATAATAAAGATGAGATACATTTTTTTTGAATTATTCAATGAAACTTTCCTCTTAAAGATATCCTTTCAATTCACATAAAAATAATAAAGTATGAAAGTTTTATTTCAGATTTAGTCAGACTTAATAACCAAAAAAAGTTGATTAATGCATAAATGTATTTGGTAAAAAATATTGTGATTACTAGTGATATCAGCAATATCTTGATTTTTTTCAGAAATAAATGTATACTTCCTTCATGAAAAACCTAGAGTTCAGTCATATTATCAAGAATTACATATTAAAATACATACAGAATGATATAAAACTAAAAAAAATCTGCAATTTTGTCCTTAAATCTGAACTGAAACTTTCATTGTTTACATCTGTGATGGTGTGTGGATTTCAGGCGTTTGTGGAGTTTAGGGTTGCAGATTTGAGGGAGTCTACTGTACTACAGAGTTGTACATTTTTTAAGCAATCATCAAAGCATCTATTTACATTCATGTGATGCACTTCTTTTTTTTCTAGCATTCTGGCAGAAAAGTTAGTCAATTGGTTTCACCCAGCTCAGCTCCTGAAATATCGCACACCAAAAAGTCATATGACATATTACCTTCATAATATCATAAATAAATCACTTCTTCCTATACCACTTTGTTCCGTACATCGTGGCTACACCTTCTTTAATTTAATTGATTTTTACAGACTAATTCTTGAAAATGGATGTTATGTTAAGTTGAAGCATTTTTTTTTTTTTTGCTGTTTGTGAAGAAGATTAAATTGATGCCTAAATTTCATTTGACGTGTCCAATGGATTGAATTGTGTATTTCAGGGTCTTTTTTGTATATTTTGAAATATACCTTCATAATCAGTCAATTTTAAGAGTGGCCAAAATATGAGAAATAAAATTACCGTATTTTCGGGTGTATAGCCCGCAGGTTATATAAAAAACATTTTGGAATAGCCGCTGCAGCTTGTACAAAGATTTTTTAAAAAAGGAAATGGAAATTGTGATTTCTCTACAATTTTTAATCCCCAAAAAATTTTTTAAATCGTCGAATATGCCATGAAATCTAGAGAATTTTCCTGTGTTTGTAATTTTTTTACTGTTACAAAGCATTATAAATTGTTAGTTTTTATTTATTTAAAAATGAAGAAATTTCATTACGGAAAATCCCAATTGTAAGCCCCCCCCCCCCTTTTTAAAAGAAAAAGCAGTTAAATTTAGGAGGGGGCTTATAATCGAGATTTTAAAAAAATATTTTAAAACCTGTTTTATCATTAATTTAGAAGTAAATAAGGTAAATACAAGGACGAGAATCTTCTATATTTTGACAGTTTTTTGATTTGTAAAAAGAAAAAAAAAAAAATCTAAATCCCCTCCCCCCCACTAAAAAAAAAATCCATCCAAAAAAATCAAAGCAAATTTTTAAAAAATTACTTTTTTTTTCAAATGCACTTCTTTATTTGTTATTTTACTTCAACAATATTTAATCGATCATTTAGCACCCCCCTTCAAAAAATATTGCTTCCCCCTTTGGGCTCTCCCCCTCTCTGGTACCAAAGATGCATAATTTAACCTATAAAACTCTTTAAATTTCTTAATATACAATATGCTATACAAATACACTATAGTTACAATCAATAATCTATCAGCTAAATTGTCTCTCCTGACTCCCATATCATGATCCCCCCCCCCCCCCTCCCTGCATCTCATGCAGTTTAAATCTGTAATTTTTTTTTAATTTCTGCTTGATTTGTGATTTTGTCGTAAAATATTTAAATAACCACCTATATTATTTCACACCCCCCCCCTCAAAAAATGTTTTCCTTTCTTTTTTGTTCCCCTCCCCAACACACACAGTATATTTAAAAACAAATTGTTTTTACTTTTTTTTTCCCCTCTATTTAATCATAAAATACACATGTAACTAAACTGTTTGAATTTTTCCATATGTGGTAAGCCTCCCAGAAGTCCAGATCATAGATTGAAGTACATTTCTGTATTATGGAGGCTTCGGAAAATTTAAAATTATGTTTGTTGGACCAGCAGTGGTTGGCAATAGCGGAACGTTTGATATCACAATTTTTAACGCAAGTTTTATGCTCCCCCAAACGGATCTTGAAGGCACGCTTCGTTTGACCAATGTACATTTTGTTGCATTCGCAAGATATCCTGTAAATACCCCAATTTGAAAAACTGTCAATTGGATGTTTCAGATTTGTGAATTGAATTTTATTAAAAGGAGTATAAACTACTTTAAAGTCAAATTTTGACAAGATTTTAGAAATTTGATGGCTTATTTTCAGAAAATATGGGAGTATAATTAAATTTTTGTTACGGACAGTATTAGCCCTGGATTTTGTACGTTTACTTAGTTTGTTATGAATGGAATCGACGATTTCAGCTGTAAAACCTCGATCAATGGCAATAGATTTAATGTAGTCTAATTCTGTTTTTAGTAAACTGTCGGAAGAACAAATATTTAAAGCCCTGTAAACATAACTGTTAAAGGCAGCCAACTTTTGATTAGGTGGATGGGATGAAAGGCGATGTGGGGGTAAGGAGACTGCGAATGGTTTACGGTAAACAGTAGTGTGAAACAAATTATTTTCGCGGAAAACCATAACACATACTTGCCAACTAAATTTCGGTAAAACTCAGAAGATTTTGGATAAAAAATCAGAAGAAATCAGAAGATTTTTCAAGTTTTATAGCACTTTCAATAAGGATTAAAAAACAGCTGAATCCTTATAAGTTTTTGCAATTACACAATATATATTATGACAAAAAAGAATAGCTTGAATATATTAAAAATTACTTTTTTTTTTGGAATATTTATAGATATCCTACCTTTCACATTAAAAGACACTTAAAACTACTTACTCCTAAATTTTTCTTTTTTTTTAGGGTGATTCTGAGAAAAAAAAATATCTGAAATTCACACCAAATTTTCTGAAAAGTTACAGCAGTGGGGGGGATCCACTTCCGACACTAGCTATTCGTTTTTGCCCGCGGCCCTTTGACGAAATTCACGATCTTTTGCCGAAATTTGTATTTTTTTCGCGATCTTTTGACGAAATTTGTGGGGTTTTTTTTCGCGATCTTTTGACGAAATTTGTGGGTTTTTTTCGCGATCTTTTGACGGAATTTGTTTTTTCGCGATTTTTTAAGAAAATGTCTGTTTTTTTTTGCGTTTTTTGTCGAAATTTGCCGTTTTTCACGATCTTTTGACGAAATTTGCCATTTTTTCACGATCTTTTAACGAAATTAGCGTTTTCCACGCGATCCTTTGACAAAATTGGCGGTTTTTCTGCAAACGATTGACAAAATTTATTTTTTCAGCGAAGATGTCGAAATTCGCGATATTTTTTATGTCCGAATTTTCGACTTGGTGGCCGATTTTTTTAAATTTTCGGAAATGAATGCCTTAAATTTTCGGAAAATTCCGACCAAAATCACCCCTGCGCGTTGTTTATGCACTCTTTTGACGCAATTCGCGTCTTTCCCGCGATCGTCCGGCAAAATTGGGTTTTTTCCGTGATCCATCGGTGAAATTTGGGTTTTCCCCGCGACCTTTTCACGAAACGTCCGTTTTTTCCGCGATCCTTTAACGGAATTCGTGTTTTCACGGAAATAGTGTTTTTACGCGATCTTTTGACGAAATTTGCGTTTTTTCGCGATCTTTTCACTGAATTCATGTTTTTACGCGCTCTTTTGGGGGAATTCTCGTTTTTTACGCGATCTTCTGACAAAATTTGCGTCTTTCTCGCGAACCTTTGGCAAAATTTCAGGTTTTCCCGCGATCCTTTAATGAAACTCGCGTAAAAAGCGTAAGAAAAGGCCGAAAATCGGAAGAAAATGACGAAAAGTGGAAGAAAACGCATTACGCTCGTAAAATCGGAAAACATGCCGATTTTTTGGAAGAATTCTGAAAAAATCGGAAGAGTTGGCAGCTATGATAACATCAAGAAAGGGCAAACGACTGTTATTTTCGAGTTCGAAAGTGAACTGAATATGTTCATCTATAGAATTCATAATATCGAGAATATTAGTAAGATTAAGATCATCAGAGTTCAATAATGCAAAGCAGTCATCGACATAGCGGATGTAAAATGGAAAGGATAATATCTTGAAAAGGTTTGATTCGTAATAGTGCATGTAAATATCACTGAGGATGGGGCTGAGGAGGGAGCCCATGGACAAACCATCAGTCATGCAATAAAAATTACCATTAAAAATGAATGTGTTTTGCGATAAACAAATGCTAGTAAGATGTATAAGCTCATCAATTTCGTAATATGAATAATGAAATTCTTGTAGGCGTAATTTAAGACAATTTAAAGCACCTTGAACCGGTACGTTAGTAAATAGTGATTTAACGTCGAATGAAACCGTACTATTGTTTTGAGTACCACTGAAGCTACGAAGCTTATTAACAAACTCATAAGAGTTCCTGCAAATGTAGATATTGTTAGAGAGCAGGGGGGAGAAAATAGAGGTCAAATATTTCGCTAATTTATAGGAAGAGGTACCAATGTTCGAAACTATTGGTCTGAAAGGAATGCCTTGTTTATGGACTTTTGGGAGCGTATAAAATCTTGCGCAGTGTGACACTGTAGGAATGAGGGAGAATTTAACGTTGTTGGAAATAAGAGGAGAGTGCTCGATAGCCGATTTTATAGTTTTCAATTCTTTTTGAGAAGGATCAGATTTAATCTTTTTATAAGGACCCTCGTCTATCAAGTCTTGTGTTTTGGATAGGTAATCAGACTTGTCCATAACAACAATCTGGCCACCCTTATCAGCCTTGCTGATAACTATGTCAGTATTAGATTTTAGATTTTTTATGCAACTTGGTGCAGCTTTGCTGATATTGGATTTAGGAAGGTTATTATTGAAATTCACATTATTGGTGATTAAGTGTCTAATTGAATCCTTCTGAGAAGGGTTTAAGGCACTGAACTTGAACGCTCTTTCGATGGGGACAATCACATGAGGAAAAGACGGTTTAGTAGTAAGTTTTTCAAATTGGGGTATTTACAGGATATCTTGCGAATGCAACAAAATGTACATTGGTCAAACGAAGCGTGCCTTCAAGATCCGTTTGGGGGAGCATAAAACTTGCGTTAAAAATTGTGATATCAAACGTTCCGCTATTGCCAACCACTGCTGGTCCAACAAACATAATTTTAAATTTTCCGAAGCCTCCATAATACAGAAATGTACTTCAATCTATGATCTGGACTTCTGGGAGGCTTACCACATATGGAAAAATTCAAACAGTTTAGTTAATGATTTATCCAGTACGCCCAATTTTTCAAAGGTATGGTTTAATTTTCTATAATTCTCTCCACACCCTCCCCTCCTTTTTCTCCTTCTAAGTTTGGACTCTTCTAGAGCAATTGGGTATTTTGATTGGTCTCCCTGAATATGCGCGTGAGATCAACTCCGTAACTGTTTGTCAGCCGTATGTCGCATTTCACCGTTGGCAGTAGAGCTGAAAGGTATGCTTTTCTGACTCTCTGTCCACCTCTTCCCCCCCCCCCTTTTTACACAATGTTTTAGTTTTAATTTAACTTTTATTTTAAGCACTGATGAGGAAACCTTAGAGGTTTTGAAACAGCTGTATGCTTTTAAACACATTTTATTTGTGCCTTTATACGTTGTTTCTTTTTCTTAATATATTGGTACAAAGTACAATCCTTCCCCACTTTTTATGAATTTGATTATTGTTTGTACTAGGAGGGAAAAATGCATTTTGTATGTTATTATATTGCCATGAAAAATATTTTTTAACATTAAAATCCTAAATAACATTAAGCTCTAAAATCCAGAAAATTCAAAAATCCGCAATCGCCGCAGTCCCGCTGATTCTGAATTTTCAAGATTCAACTATAAGAAATAAGGCAGGATTTTTTTATAAACTAAATTTAAGGATTTCATACTTTGCAGGGTGGGGGTCAGAAGTGAAATAAGAACGTTTGGAGAAAGAGGTGTAGTTTTAATAATCGATTAGTTATTTGGTGTTATTAGTGAGCAACAAATAGAGCAATAGAATTAAAATTTCCATGATTTTAAACTTTTGTGCTGAGGAGAGGGAGGGAGAAAGAAAGCGGACATTTCATGGAGAGGGGTGGGTGGGGTTCATTAATATTATGTGAAAACATGTAGAAATTCGCCAAAATATTCCGTTAATTTTTAAATAAATTTTTTCTCACAAAAAATTTAGTAAAAGGAGGGGCGGGGGGGGCTTACAATCCGGATTTTATGGTAATGACCTCTAATTTCGAACCCTGATCGAAATACACATTCACACATTCGTAGATGGTGTATAGCCTGCATGCAGCTCTGCGGCTTATACACGAACTTTTTTACTGTACTGCTCGATTTAGGAGTGTGGGCTATACACTGGATGCGGGCTATACACCCAAAAATATGGTAAGTGAATTTTTATTTATTTTATTTGATAAGTCTAGAGACGAATTTGTGTATTTTTAAGATTGCAAATAGAGAAATTTCAATGTATTCACAAATTTAAACCGGAGGTAATGACAAATTTAAAACCAGAGCTTTCGATAAATTTAAAATCAGATCTTTTAACAAACTTAAAGCTGCTGATCAACTTTAAACTAGAGTTATTGACAAATTTGTGGATTTTTAAGATTGCGAATAAAGAAATTTTAATGTAGGGGAGAGTTGGGAGGAGTGGGACAGATTTCACAATTTATTTTTTTATTTACTACTTATGTTTTACCAAGAGTACAGCTTATAAAAATCTAATAGTATGTTACTTAAGCTATGTTTAAAAAATACAAATGGTGTGAAATACAAACAACTGGCTTTTATTTGCATGTTTTAAAATGTTAACATTTTTGTCCCACACCTCCCTCATATGAGGGAGGTATGGGACTCACATGAGGGAGGGAGGTATGGGATGTACATGAGGGAGGAATAGGAGACTGTTTGATAAAAATTAAATTAACACATATTGTATTTTGATAAGTCAACACTGAAAGCAAAGTAGGACTGGGCTCGGCTGGTACCACAAATTATTTGTGGTTGAGGCAATTTCATTATGATATCCCTTTTCTCTACTTCACTGAAGTCATTTTCTTGTGGGAAGTGAAATTTTTCTTTTTCATCATTTTTGAATATGATAAATTCCTTATCACTGTCTATATCCTCAACTCTGCCAATATAATAAACAACTGTCTTCTTCGTCAAAATTTTAACAATTACAAAGTCATTTATCCTAATTTTGGATCATCAGTTAACCAATCAAATTCTTCAGCAATTTCATTATCATTGTGAGTAATCAAATCAAAAGTCTTCATCTATAGAGTCATGAAACAAAAATTTCCCATCAATGGAATCATCAGATAATTCATTCGCTTTTTTCTGTTTCTTCCTTTTCACCTTAAGAGTTTTCTTTTTACACAATCTCTTCTGCTTTTTATCAGCGGCTATTTTATCAATTTCTTCTTTTTCTGGTGTGTCAGTGATGATTTTTTATCTTTCCTTTTTTCTGTCTTTCTTTATAGTTTTTGTGGAAATGCTTTGGGATAAGGGTGCATATCGGAAGGACTCAAAGGTGTTTGAGAACATGTCCCATTCCTCCCTCATTGATGCTGTCCCATTCCTACCTCTGCTGAATATTTTTTAAAAAGGCTTATCATACATATCATGCTACATTTATGCTTTATTTGGCTGCTAGTTTACAAACACTATATCTTTAAGTTTATTATACAATTATAATATTTTTATTTTAAATATAATATAATTGAAAAAAATCATTGAAATAATAAGAATTTGTACTTACTTCTGAGATATGAAAATAAAATTTTCCCTTTTAAATACAAACAATAATACAGCTGGTGTAACAATTAGAATCAAACATGAAGCTATAGATGCTTTATCTAGTGGACAAACTAGAACTTAATTCTAACAGTTATTTTGGACATAAATACTGCTGTCCCACTCCTCCCACTGTCCCATTCCTCCCAACTCTCCCCTACTGGGCTAAAAGATTATAAAACTTGAGTTATGATGGAATAATTTTGTTAGTGGCTGAGAAATCAAAATTTTTGCATTCAATGTTTACTTTGTGAATGATATTCTCGTTGGAACTGTCAAAGTAATGAATCATACACTGCAACATAAGTGGAGAGAGTTTTGCTTACTCTGATTTAGAAAGGACAATTAAAGAATTTCACCCATTTTTCAATAAATTAATTTTTTTGCCTTATTTTGATTGTCGTATAAAAATGAGCTTTCCTTGTTTTCTAATATGTAGTTACTTATAAAAATTGTATTTCCCATGATTCCTAGATGACGACGTAGTAGAAAAGAGCAGTTTGGCAGTTAGTCAACAAAGTGGACCAATCCTATGAGTTTTCAGGTTGGTGTATGTGGGGTTGTTGCTGCCATGAACATAGAAATAGAAGGACTTCTCACGAAATAGTGTTAATATCGTGTAACGACATTGGATGTAAATAAGGCAATAGCAACGATGTAGAATAGGACTGTGTACATACCAGCACCTCTAGCGGGCAACATTCACTGGCTGGCTCTCAATGATCAAACAGATTATTGGTAGAGCATTATTGAAGCAGACAAACCCAGTAAAACTGTGCTACACAGCACCACCTATTTCACATATTTTTCAAGGAACAGTTTTCTTCTCCAAAAACCTATTTCATGAGAAGTTTTCTCTATTCTATGTTCATGATTGGTGTGTGCCAGAAAAATCACCAAATCAGGAGTCTTGCTTGTTCTAGGATTCTGCCCAATTTTCTTTTCCTTTAGAGAGAGAGGTGGGGGAGGAGAGAATGATTAAAGATGATTGTTTGAAGTTAACCTATGTTTTTTCTAAGCAAAATATAAAATGTTATAATTTAATAAATAATTTAATTAAATTATATTGTCCTAAGTTCTTCCTTAGAGATACATAAATATTTATTATAAATAACATAAAAATTGCAAAAAACAATGTCACGAAAAACATATATTTTAATCTCCTAAGTGCTTTATTAATTCAACATTAAAACAGAAGCAAAATATGCTGGAAATTTGTTTTTGAAAGAAATTTGACTATATACATACATCCATTGAAAGGGCTTTCAGTGCTCCTGTAAGTCTAATTGATGCCCTTACTATTTTTCAAATGTCAATAAAACCAAATTACATTTAAGCGATAAAATAAATAAATAACGAAATGAATCAATAGAAATTGGGTTACTAGAAAGATAAAATTGTTGGGTGGGTTTGCACCCCATGGGCCCATATAAATTGTCCCCGCTGCCACAGACAGTAGGTGAGATCTTTAGAGTCAAGCAAAAGGCTAACTTGATCGCTTCTTGCGAGAAACGCGCTTCACTGTCCGTGCAAGATGGCGCCACCACATTATTTTTAACCAATGTTTATTAAGTAATTCAAACTGGGCATTTTCAGGTTTGAATTCCTTTTTTTGTTATTTTTAAAAGAAAATTCCACTACATTTTATTTTATATTATATTTTTTTGTCATAATATAATCTATTATTTACTTCATGAATCTCTCATATCTGAAGACGAAAAGTATCAATTCATTTCTTTTATATGTTGATTTAATTTGAAATGTTGCAAAAAACTTAGTAGGCTTTAAATATAGAAAGTTGTGAAATAATTAAATTTCTGGAAGGACATTCGTTTTTATATCACTGAAGGTTTAGAAGTTTACTGTGTCCTAATGCAGTCGACTCTGTGAAATCTGCACACTTAGGGACCGAGGGTTTTGCAGATTGCACATTTTTGTGGCTTATAGATCATCCTTTTGTTTACATTTTATTTTTTAAAGTGGCAATAAATTAGGTACAACTGCGCACAAATTACAATTACAATGTAAAAGAAAAACATAATGCAACATTATTTTACTGATTGTATTCATTTTTTTAAACATTGACACAATATAATGTCAGTTTCAGTTTTGCTTTGTTGTCAACAATTTTTTTTCTGTAGTCTATGAAAACTCATTACTTTTTGCTCTGAAATAAAATTTTGTTGCTCTGGGAAATTTAAATATTTATATCCGATTTATATTTAAATATTTATCCATTGGAAAATTGATAACTTATGAAAAAAATACCAAATTTAACTTTATATAAGAGTTTAACTGTTAATAACATTTTCATTGTTTACATTTCAACATGTAGTGCGGATAATAGACTTTGGTGGATTATACATCGGCGGATTTTACAGAGTTGACAGTATTTTTTTTAGTTATTAAAAATATACAAAACTGAAACAAATAGCAGTTTAATTTTACATTTTGTTTGAAGATTGATTACACAGTGCTCATTTTATATCTTAACCCTTTGAGCATCTGAGGGTTTTTCTGCTTTTTCATAAAAATTATTGTAAATTGCAAGTTATATACATATTTTAATCGCGGTTTGATGCTATAATATCTTTCCTATTGCTTTATTCTAGATACACCTTTCAAAACATAATTCTGCTAAAAATATTTTTGTCATCCATTTTAACACGATTTCTGGAAACGAAAAAACAAGGGCCAGATGCCTAAAGATCAATACATTTTATTAGGCTTATTAAAGTAATAGTGGAATGAATTAATTTTTGTTAGACGATAGAAAAAACATTTATCCAAGTTGAACATTTGATAACAAAATTGTTACCAAAATTCATCATATCTATGCTATCAGTAATATACAAAAATAAAAGTGAACAGGTAAATTATTTACTAGTCTTTTTTTGGCTTATTGTACTTCACAAACACATTTTAAATCTCCTTAACACCAAAAAAGAGCAGTCACTTATATATGTTGAAGCAATGACTGTTAGCATTCATTAGAGAAGAATTCAAAGTTCTATCACATGTCTGTATATGTGTCACAAAACAGCTAATTTGAAGTTGTAGACAAACTTAAGATATAAAACAATGTGACAAAAAAAAAAAAAAAAAAAAAAAAAAAAAAGAGAGAGAGGCATGCCCCTCCTTTAAAAGTAAGGATAGATCTGAAGTGTAATACTACACAATAATATACATTGCACAAAAGAAAATTAATATATTTACCTCATAAACCTTGAAGGATGACAAGAGATTGATAAAAATATATTCTACACCGTTTTAACGACAATTTTGTCTATGACCTATTATCCATTGGTCCCATTTGCAGCCTTGATAAAGAAGCATAAAAATTTATAGCAAATTCCTATTCAAAATTCAATTATGAACAGAATTATTTTTGTGTATATTTTCACCATACATCCTAGTTAATTACTGCTGATTGTGAAAACTTGATCCTATATCGCACAGATACGAGGTGAGTACCAATGTAAAAAATAGTGATGCAACGAACGTACTGTAAGGCAGTTGTCCTAAGAGGAAACTAATTGAATGTAACTAAAAAGTATTTTGAACACATGAGATGATCATTATTAATTTTTTTTATTTTTATAGATGGTCCAATCAAGTTTAATTCATGTTCATCTCATTTCCCAATTCATCTAATTCATTAAGCCTACTTGTTGATTTTGCTATCGGAATCGGTATGTTTAAACACTTGTACATTAACATGAATAGTTCTTAAGGGACATTCTTCAAATGTTAATGTGGATTTAAAAAAAAAAAATGCGATTTTTATTGAACGTTACACTGATATTACAAAAAAACAAACAAACAAAAAAATGAATCTTATATAAAGTATATCAAAGGATGCCGTTAATTTGGATAGTTTATTTAGTTAACCTAAAAAAATTACTAACCACTGATAAACACACGAAGTCACAAAATTGGGAACCACATACATATACCAAAGGTAAAGTATGCATACATTACATTCACGTTCTTTGCATATACCAAGTATTGTTTGAGCCCAGTCACGTTTATCAAATTCAAGAAACCCTTTATCACGAGCAATAATGAGGGTTTCTATATGAAGAAAACTTCGTTCATATCACCTTAAAAATTAATAATGTTGATTAATATATAAATTAATAATTTTGATATGAAGATGTCTATTTATTCTGCGAGTGTGTGTTGATAAGTGAACTTAGTTCTGCACGAGCAATAACGAAGTGTTTCTATATAATTAAGTATAATTATCACCTTAAAAATTAATAATAGTGATTCATATATAAATTTATAATAATAGAGATATGAACAAAGTTATCTATTTAGTCTGTGTTGTTTAGTGAATTTCTTATCTTTTAACAACATCCGCTCCCGAAAGAGCAGGTATCTAGAGATGGTAGTAATGATGATTATTGTGATACTGTAGTGCATTCGTCTTGCATTTTATAGTTTTTTTTCCATTGCCGGTATCACGTGACTTTTTTCAGCCTCAAACCCATATTTGGAATATCCTCGAGAATATCCTCCATTGAGATGTTAGATGTCTCATTTAGATGTCTAGATTGACGCTGTACTGTAATGAAGACTATAAATTACGATGTTAATTATATCTTGATATAAACAAAGCATGCTAAATTCACTATTTAGCAACTTGCGAAAGTAGAAAAAATTGCGAACTGCTAGCTGCTATCATTCTATCGTTCACAGATGAATCATTCTAGACGACTTTTTGATTTCGTTCATATCCCCCCAAAATCAAAATATAAGCATATGTGTTTCTCTTTAAATATTGTGTTGGATTGTTTGCGATATTTTTTAAATCGGAAAGGTTTTAAATTATAATTTCTCAGTGTTCTATTAATTTTTAAATTGTATGTTTCAAGAGATCTGGGTTTTATTTCTTCAACGGTAAATCATCAATTATTTATGCTTTATTAAAATGTTACTTTACTATGTTGTGCATATGATAATGGTATTAGTAAGTTATCAATTTTATAGTTTCATGTCATAAAATTAACCACCAATTATCTGTGACTACAATTCTGTAGCAAAAATTAGAAATATCATCCCATTCGTATGATTGTGTTTGAAAGAAAAATTCATCGTATATAAAATAGTTAAAATTCAAAGACAAAAAATATATATTGAAAATATTTTATATTTTGGACATTTACGATTTGTGATGTGAATTTTTTGCCTTTCCGCCTTTTGTTTCTAGTTGCAGTTGACATGAATTCCCATTATTTTCAGTTTGTATCTACCTGATTGGTTCTGATGTGAATACATCACTGAAGGTGCTTCATAAATGAACCATACAAATTTTGTTTCTGAATGCTGCAATGTTGTTACCTATGTATGGGTTAATATTACCTGCTTTAAAATAAATACAGGTTTTGCATTCAAATTTTGGAACAGATGTGTCTGTGGTCTGCATCATACTAAGGTTGGTGATTTTTTTCCGCACCAAAATGTTATCTTCGAAAGTGATCGCCAAACTGAAACCAGGAGAGAAATTTATTTTCAAAATTTAGCGATCACTTTCAATACTCATGAAAATTTGCGTTTTTTTTTAACAACGAAAATAAATATTTAAAACTAATAATTTCTGTGTCAGGGGGGCCAGCCCCCTTGAACGTCCCGTTCAACAACAATTTTTTCAGGAAGGAAAATTTTGCCGACATATATTTCATTAAAAAATATGAAAACACAATTTTAGCAGATAAATATACTCATGAAAATCAGCGTTTTTTTTTTTTTTAACAATGAAAATAAATATTTAAAACTAATAATTTCTATGTCAGGGGGGCCAGCCCCTTTGAACCCCCCGTTCAACAACAATTTTTTCAGGAAGAAAAATTTTGCTTACATATATTTCATTAAAAAGGTATAAAAACACACAATTTTAGCAGATAAATTTAAAAGCTTTTAACTATTTAAAGTAATCACCATATTTGAAAATGATTCGTTGGTGCTTCAGAATTGCAATCACTTTCAAAAACACATTTTTAACATGGAAAAATACAAACAAAAATAGTACTTACATTTTGCAGATTCCTTGAAATTTTGAAGAATAAAAAAAACCAGAGCAGAATAATTTGGATTAGAGTCCTGCGTCGGGTTGGGTTGGCGCTATATTTTCCCGTTGTGGGTCGGGTCAGGTTGACTTTAAAATTTTTTTGTGCAGGTCGGGTTCGGATCAGGTTGGCTTTTATTGTTTCAGGTTCAGATCGGGTTGGCTTTTACTGTTTCGAGTTGGCTTTTTTACTCTTGTGGGTCGGGTTCACCTGCTTTTTTAAAAGAATGTGGAAAATATTTTTTCCCGTTAAAGGCCTGTATAAACCGCAGATCAAAGTTTTACAAAAGCAAAATGTGTGCCTGTCTGTTTTGTCTTTAGTCAACTTTTCACGAATCTTCGAAATAACAAACTGCTTTATATTTTTACCGTATTTTAAAAATACAATACTCAGCAAAACGCTAAATGGTCCTTCCTATCTAATGTATCAAGTGAATAATTTAATTGTGTTGATAAGCAATGCACTACGTTAGACGGGAAAATTTTCAAAATAATAACTTCTGATAAACTAAAGGCAGATGGCCAATTGTGTAAAACAAGGTGTATCGTTATAAGTGGAACTTTTGAAACCGCAACTCATTTTAAAGCATATTTAAAGATCAGATTTTTAGTTTCATACCATTTAAAGTCCTGCATCGGGTTGGGTCAGAGGTTTTACTTATAGTTGAATATTAAATAATATAGATTTGTTCATTTTTCTATGTAAAACATAAAAATGGTATTAGAGAATTAGAGGTCTGCACGGTCACGAATTTTCAGGCCCACCCCGCCTCGTCCCGTATAAAACTTAAAAGTTCTGCCCTAGTCCGGCACGGCCCGTTTATAATTTTATCGGCTTCATCTAAATATTTATATTGAGCCGGTAGGCCTGTTTAACTGTGGTTATCTGCCCGGCCTGGCAGGGTAATTCAATTTTTTGGCAGATTCCCAAAACAGCTGAGACACCCCATTTGGCGACTTTTCTGACAAGCGCCAAATACCCCACATACGCCAATCTAAAATGCGGCAACCTGAAAACTAACGTGATTGATCCATTTTCCTGAATGCTTCCAGGGGCGATTCCGTGGAGAGTGTCACACACGTAACGCAGGCTTTAATTTGCATTTATTCAATTATTTATTAAATTTTAATGTTAATTCTGATTTTAAGTGGTATGGTAAATAAGTTATTTTTAAATTTAAATGTGTGGCAATAAAACTCACAGAAGTATATCATTTAATTTCATTACTTAAAATGTGCCTTTTTTTTACTTCAGAAAAAAAGCACATTTTGAGTATGAAATTAAATGATATATTTCTGTGAGTTTTACTTACACACATTTAAATTAAAAAATATGTTAACTTATTTACCATACCACTTAAAATCAGAATTAACATTAAAATATAATAAATAATTGAATAAATGCAAATTAAAGTCTGCGTTACGTGTGTGACTCTCCGCATGGAATCGCCCCCAGACTGTTTTTTACTACGTCATCACCCTGGAATCATGGGAAATACAACATTTATAAATAACGACATATTAGAAAACACAGGAAAGCTGGTTTTTATGAGATTCAAAATAAAACAAATGATTTCAACATAAGTTTATTGAAAATGTGAATTTTTTAAAGTACCTTTCCAAATCAGAGTAACAATATAATGATTAAAATTTTCATTTCTCAACAACTTTCAGAAAAAATCATGGGGTCATTTAATATTGTAAGTACATGCCTATATTATAGTAAACATTGAACAATTCATTTCTAATTTAAAGAAGTATGAACGCTTCGCGTTCATAAAAATATATATATATACATCACTGAATACAGCAATCTAGTTCTGCAGCAATCTGAAAAACGCAGGAAACTCGTTAAAGCGGCAATCAGGGAACATGTATGAACGCTTCGCGTTCATTAACCGAAAAAAAAAACATCACTGTCACCAGCAGTTCTCGGTGTGTAGCAATCTCAAAATTCAGCAGTTCTCGCTATCTAGCAATCTCAAAATTCAGCAATTCTCACTGCATAGCAATATAAAAATTCAGCAGTTCTCAATGCGTAGCAATATCAAAATGTACAAAACTCGTAAGGTCAGCATACATGAAAAATATACAATAAACGGCTAATATAAAACACTATAATAAAAAATACATAAAATTATTAACATACCTTAACAAACATCTTCTTTCTTGAAAACCAACTCTATAAAATGTTGAATTGCCATAATTTCGTAAATTTCTAGTTGTCAATAAACTTCATTTAACTTTCCAGCAAAAAAAAAAAAAAAATGAACAAATACTCACAATTTAAAACTAAATTACACAGGTACTTTAACTTTCAAATTTTATAACTAAAAACAGCAGAAAATATTAACAAACTCTTACCTTACCGTCATTAAATTTTACAATTACAAAACGTCTTTCTTCGACACCTCGTTCTACAAAAATCACAAAACACGCAGAGTTGAGTTGTCAAAGGTAGGCGTAGCCATCCAATACACAAGAAATCAACCAATCCAAATTCAAGATCACTCAACTGTAGGCGTGGAAAGAATTTATGAAACGAACTGGTAACAACAAAGGTCCATTTATCGCCTCGCCAAATTGAACGATGCCAAGTGTCTCGGCTGTATTGGGATTCAGTCAATTTTTTTTGCCGGCCCAGCCCGTTGAAAGAACTGTCCTAACAAAGTGGCCTGGCCGATTTGAAATTTTGCCGTGGGTCGGTTCGGTGCAGACTTCTATTAGAGATACAATTGTAGATTTTTTTTCATAATGGTATTAAAACATGATTTGCTTTCCTTACATTGCGGGTTCGGGTTGGATTGTGGGTTGATATACCCCGGGTTCGGGTCAGGTTGTGGGTTGCACAAGGAATCTTGCAAAATTATATCGGCCATAGCTGACATGACGCCGCAGAAGAAATCAAAGCCCAAATGGACGTGGGAAAAGTTCCGTTAGATAAGTTTGAATTGAGAGTTGCGCAGAAATCAAACAGCGTAGGTGCGTAATAAAATGACATCAGGAGCAAAAATATTTCTCCCTCGCATCGCTCCGTGGAAGCTGCGCCAAGGGTTGCTAAAAACAAGATTTGGCATGGGTTTTGTCAGGGTTACTAGAAATGTGAGTTTATCGCCACGTTTGGCGAGTTTTTTTTTTTTTTTTTTGTGAAATTTTTAGAGACCACAAACACATCTAAGCCCAAATTTTTTCTCCACAAAACTTGATGTTTTGCAATTCCAATTTGCTTAGTTGGAGATAAAACATGGCTTTGTTATTTATTATACATTGCTATCTTGGCTAACAACTTTTTCAGCTAATGAAAATTTTAATTGCGCTGTTTTTTCAGATTCGAATAACGGATATTTTATTGGATGTTTGCATTAACACAACAACTTATTAGTGTTACTTTCATGAAATCTTCGGCTAATAAATATGATTCAAGAACAAATTATGTCCATTGTTATATTGTAGAAGCAGGGCCTGCTTGTATATACGACAGATAGTTTTATTCAGAGAGATAGAGTAATACTCTATCTCCATGGTTTTAGTACATATAGTTGTTATTTTCTGGGTAAATAATTTTCCTGGAGCAGTATGTGGATTTTCTCTTACATTTGGCAAACTTTCCCTTCCAGAAAATGTACCATAAAAAAATGAAAATGGGAATTCGAGGACCCATTTTACAGGCTTTTTGGGGCCCCTAAATTTTAGAGAGGAAGCATGTGCTTCACGTGCCTTTTGGATAATCAGGCCCTGTGTAGAAGCAGACACTCCTCTATTAATGGTGCTCCCATTATTCTTAAAAGTCTTTCACCCTGAAACATGAAGTCTTTTAAGAATGATGTCATAACTAAATCTCAGTAAATTTGATGGCACACCACATTTTTAAGCTAATTTTTATAATAGTCTATTTTATATTTGCAATACCTAACTAAAGTGTTGCAGCAATCTTTTATCTTAATCGATTGTTCATTTAATTTATCAGCTGCACAGGGATCACTCTAGAACATAAAAAAGGGCAGGGCGCATATTACAAAAAAGGGCATTTTTTTTTGTAAAGGGCACATTATTTTTAAAAAAAGGGCATTTTTGTAATAACTGCATACTGTTTAGAAAACACATTAATATTACTTTTATATAATCTCAGAAATAATACACTTTCATATCACGGGAGAAATGCAAATTTCGCTAAAGGATCGCGGAAAAAACGCAAATTTCGTCAAAGAATCGCGAAAAAACGCGAATTTCATTCTAGGATCACGGAAAAAACGCGAATTTTGTCAAAGTATCAAGGCATAAAACCAAAAATTTCGTCTAAGAATCGCGGAAAAAACGAAATTTCGTCAAAGGATCGTGAACAAAAACGCAAATTTCGCCAAAAGATTGCGAAAAAAATTCAAATTTCGTCAAAGGATCGCGAATAAAAACGCAAATTTTGTCAAAAGATCGCGAAAAAACCTCCCACAAATTTCATCAAAAAAATCGCGATAAAAAACGCAAATTTCATCATAGTACATACCTGCCAACATGTCAATTTTGAAATCCTTACAATTTTTATGACGTATTCTTATGTGCTTAAAAATGCATAACATATGCACATGCAATGAAAAAGTGATTTTTCATAACATTTTCTATGCTATATTCATGTATAGTCTTTTTTTTTCCAAAATAAAAACGTGAGATTTCATAAGAAAATGTTTTTGCATGGGAAATTCTAAGTAAAAAAAAAAAAAAATTCTGAAATTCACAGCAAATTTTCTTAAAGGCTACAGCCAAAAGGTTGGGGGTAAGAGGGGATTCCCTGCCGGGAGTTTTTTCTAGGGCTTTTGACGAAATTCGCATTTTTTCCATGATCCTGTGAAAAATTCGCGTTTTTTTCGCGATCTTTTGACGAAATTCGCTTTTTTTTCGCGATCTTTTGACGAAATTTGCTTTTTTTAGCGATCTTTTGACGAAATTTGCGTTTTTTTCGCGATATTTTGACGAAATTTGCGGGGTTTTTTTTTTCGTGATCTTTTGACGAAATTTGCGTTTTATTTTTTCGCGATCTTTTGGCAAAATTTGAGTTTTTTTTTTCAAGATCTTTTGACGACATTTGAGTTTTTTTGCGATCTTTTGATGAAATTTGTGTTTTTTCCGCGATCTTTTGACGAAATTTGCTTTTTTTTCGCGATCTTTTGACGAAATTTGCTTTTTTAGCGATCTTTTGACGAAATTTGCGTTTTTTTCGCGATATTTTGACGAAATTTGCGGGGTTTTTTCGTGATCTTTTGACGAAATTTGCGTTTTATTTTTTCGCGATCTTTTGGCAAAATTTGAGTTTTTTTTTCACGATCTTTTGACGACATTTGAGTTTTTTTGCGATCTTTTGATGAAATTTGTGTTTTTTCCGCGATCTTTTAACGAAATTCGCGTTTTTTTGCGATCTTTTGACGGAATTCGCGTTTTTTCGCGATCTTTTGACGAAATTAGCGTTTTTTCGCGATCTTTTGAGAAAATTAGCGTTTTTCCTGTTATCTTTGACGTAATACCCATTTTTCTCGCAATCTTTTGACGAAATTCGCATTCCTCTCGTGATCTTTTGACTAAATTCGCGTTTTTTATGCGATCTTTGACAAAATTCGTGGGTTTTTTTTCTCGAACATTGACGCATTTCGTGTTACTTCCCGCGATCTTTGATGATATTCGCGTTTTTTCGCAATCCTTTGACGAAATTAACGTTTTTACGCGTATTCTGGCGAAATTCTCGTTCTTTTCACGATCCTTCGACAAAAATAGTGGTTTTCTGCACGATTTTTAATGAAATGTGAGTTTTTTTCGCGATCCTTTGACAAAATTTGCTTTTTTTTCAAATATCTTTGATAAAATTAGTGTTTTTTTCCAGCAAACTTTGATGAAATTTGCGTTCGTTTCACGATCCTTTGAACAAATTCCGTTTTATCCACACGATCTTTGACGAAATTCGCATACTTTTCACAATCCCTTGACGAAATTAGTGCTTTTTCCCGCGATCTTTGACGAAACTCGGGTTTTTTTTTAAATTTGGGCCTTTTTTCGAGATCCCTTGACAAAATTAGCGTTTTTTTTTTTGCGATCCTTTGAAGAAATTAGCGTTTTTTTCACGTGATCTTTGGCGAAATTCGCATTTTTCCGCGATCGTTTTCCCCGCGCGCAAAACCATACAATTGTACTGTTCATCAGTACAACCGTACACTTAGAACAAAATCCGTACATTGTACGGCCAATCTGTACAAGTTGGCAACTATGATAGTATCACGAAAAAAAAAAAAGCAAATTTACTCAAAGAATTGCAGAGAAAATGCAAAGTTTGTTATTGGATCACGGAAAAAGGCAGATTTTGTCAAAGGACCGCGGAAAAAACGCGAAACTCGTCAAAAGGCCGCAGAAAAAACGCATAGTTAATGTCGCGAAGGGATCCCCCCCCCCCCATTCTTCTGTAACCTTTCAGAAAATTTTCTGTGAATTTCAGATTTTTTTTTTTTTTTTACTCATAATCACCCCTTATCTGTACATAAGTTCAAACTATATACTTATCGCAGAAATTGTGAAAAATACAGCACAACAGCGCCACTTGTTCGGGCATTTACACCAAAACTTAATCAGCGTCTATTTGTGTCAACGTCTAACAGAATATGAAGTTTGAGGAAATTCCTTTAATTAGTTCTTCAGATATAGTTATCGCGGAAATCGTGAAAAATGCAGCACAGCAGCGCCACCTGTTGAGCGATTTACACTGAAAACTAATCAGCACCCATTTATATCAAGGTCTAACTGAATTTAAAGTTTTATTAAAATCCGTGCAATAGTTCTTGAGATAGAGCACCCATAAAATTTTTGTCACGTAAGGACAGACCGGCAGACTGTTTTCTAAAAACAGTCAAATCGTGTTCAGGACGTTCTAAAACGTATAAATCTGTCGAAAACCGGAAGTCGAAAATTTTCACGAATCCAATAATGTCTTCTTGTAAAGATAGAAAAAGGAAGGGGGGTGGGGGCGGGATTCCGTCTTATCGTTTGCATTTTCCATTCTTTATTAAAGGAGCATTTTGTCACAATTTGAAAAACAATTATCAGACTGATATGGCCAAAGAAATCCAGATCCGGACCATATCAGCAGAAAAAAGATTAATGGCCGGCCCGAATCTAATAATAAAAAAATCGGCCGTGGATCGTGCCAGGCCGAGTCGACGAAAAAATTAAACGTGCCTATAAGAAAATTAAGTATTTTCTGAAAGATCTTTTGTCTGTATTAAAACATCGAAACGCCATTCGATTACATAGTTTCTGAATAAGGGCACCTGTTATTTTTTTTTTTTTTGCGTTTCTGAAAAAAATGAATTCAGATATGTGTCAGAAAGTGGATCTTTTAGATTTCAGCGTTAATAAATTATGGAGAAATATTTTCAGAAATGTTTTTATTATACAGCTTAAAAAGTTATGATGTTTTTAAAGCTACTTTTTTCTTTTATTCTAAATTATTATATTGTGTATTTTTTGTCATAATAACACGTAATCTAAAACGTACTGTAAAATTTTCCCATAAATATGTGTGCAGCATTCCTTAAAATAATCTTAATTGCGTATCTAAAAGAAAATTTGAATTTTTTTTGTAGAAATTGAGTCGGGCTGGAAAGGGCCCGATTTAATTGACTTTGCACGGCCCGGGTCGGTACTGTTTTCACTGATTTTTTTATAGGCTGGGACGGACCGAATCGAAGTTTTTTCTTTCACACTGTGCCGAAGCATAAAAATATGGTCCGCACAGACCTCTACTTCCAATGCATAGTTAATTTTGTTTTTTCTTTCTTCTGATAGTAAATTCTAGCTCAACTATCGTTTATTTTTATCTGACTTTGCAGATTCCGATTACGTGATATACCACGTTCAAGAAAAATGTTTGTTTATTGATGCGTATTATGAATAATCTTTGAGTACTTGAGAATGAGAATGTAGTTTAGGTATTTCATTCTGTCATGATTTAATTTATAAGCATCTAAAAGTAGTTTAACAGTTGAGCAGTATATTTTAGGAGTTTTGTTTTTGGTTGTATTATATGTGAAAGATAGGACGATAGGAGGGTAAAAATGGAAATAAATAAATGGCTGGAAAACATTTATTTTGTAAAAATCCTGTACTTGGATAAAATATATATACAGAACGCCGATTTTTTTTTTTTTTTTTTTTTTCTTTCTTTTGAAAGTAGGCTATTTTTGCGCTCTGCCGAGAGATTTGGGAACCAAACTGCCTTCTGATGCAGCTTTTTTGTCTCATGTAAATTTCCTAGTTAACATTTTTGCCGTGAATTCCGCCATCCCGTCTCCCCTGCGCCTAAAGAAATTTATTTATTAGGGATGCGGAATCAATACTCCGCATCCCTAATACATAAATTCCTTTTATCAATAATTTTAATTTGTAGATTTCGCCTAATTCATGATTAAAAATCGCTTTTACAGTTTGCAAGATATCAAGTAGAGAAGGAAGGGCGGCCGTAAGACTTGTAAGACGCTACTTCCCTCACGCAAAAGCACCCGCTCGCTAATGTTAATCCTATGGGTGAAATTTTTGAAATACCTAGTTTGCATTTCAATACATTTTAAATGATTTTTTTGCGTTAAATAGCTAATATCGATCTCCACAAAGGCCGCTTTTTATTTTGCGATTTTGTTTGCTTTTTTCTTTTTTTAAATGAAGATATTTGAGACTTAAGAGAAAGATTTTATCTATTGAAAAAGATGACCGAGTGGAAGTTTAATTTGTGATGGGATAATAAATTAATCATGAAAAGACTTCCTTTCGGACGGAATTTAGATCTCTTGTAATTAGTGAGGGGGGGGGGGGGGGGACAGCTCGGGGCACTAAAAACTATAAGAAGGAAAATACACAAAATTCTTGATTAAAATTTAAGTTTCTTTACAATATATCGACCGTAGGGCGCCGAAAAAAAAAAAAAAAAGAAACGTAGATATTAAAGCCGCCCTTCCTTATAAGAACATTTATAATTTACGTAATTTTACCGTATGAAAAGCATTAAAAATAATGGAAGTACCTTCTCGATCTTTTCCGTGAAATAATCCGTTACTTTAGCACATCTGTTTGTGTATTTAGGCTAATATCAGACGAACATCTTCTTGCACGCTTTTTTGCTTGCGTATTACGTAAGCAAAAAAGCGTGCAAAAAGACGTTCGTCTGACATTAGCCTTTAATATATTCACGTTCATTTTCCCTTTTCCTATGATTTTTGAATGACATTTTTAAAACTTAAGGTAACTTCTTCCTTTTTTTAGAAAAACGGGTTGATTTGACTACAGAATAAACGTAAAAATTCTTTTTCTCGATTTTTTTTTATAGACTTCCTGTAAGCTATCATGTGGTCAAAGATCAGAACAAATGGTCATAATACTATTTCACCAGAGCTGGTGAGATGAATCAATGACAAAGAATTTTTTGCTTCAGTTACTCCTTTAAGTTTTGTTCAATGGAGGTCTAGTGACATACCACAGATAAGAGAACAAAGAGAGTGGGAGGAAAAGGGGAGAATTACTCCAGACTTATCAATCTAAAAAGGAACGATAGTGGGGAATTTTTGAAAGTACAATACAAAAAAGGCAAGATTCTACCCTAGAAAAAAAGAAGGGCGGATTTCTACCTGGAAAAGGGGCAAGAAGGGCGGGATTTTTTTTGAAAAGGGCATGAGGGCGGGCCGCCCCGCCAAACCTCTCTAGAGGGATCCCTGAGCTGCAAACATGGAAGGAGTTAGAATGCAGTAGTTGGCAGAAAAAAAAATGTTAACACTACATGGCATTGTAAAAAGTGTGAGGGGGTTAAGAATTATCTCTTTTTACTTTTCATTTTTATAGGTTTGAAAAAATATTTAATTTTGAATGCCATGCTTTAAAACTGTTAATTTTTCTTTGAAAGTAGAATACAGGATTGAAGATCCAAAATGATCGATAATTCAAAACTTTTTCTTTCACAAGTCATATGATCTGCAGTATGATGATTCTGGTGTGAAAGAATTTAAGTACAGCATTTATAGGTGTATATCAGACTGGAAGGAAAAACAAAAATGTTTGCGAATCAAATCGCAATAGTGCGGAATAGTTGCTACTCGTCAATACAAACACAGGGAATTTTTTTTTAAATGAACAATATCTTCCGTTTGTGCATCGCGTTCAAAGTTTTCGAATTTGAACAAAAATTGAACTGATATACGAAAATCGTAAAAGGTGTACATTTTGTCCAATCAAATTCATTTTTTGTACATAGTATGACCTTGAGTCAGGGTTGGCAATTTTTTTCCAAAGTGGAAAAAAAGGCCGGAAGAAATAGGTTTCTTCCAAGCAGAAGAAATGAAAGAAACTGTCATTCTTTAAGAATTCAACCATATAAGTTTCAACTTTGTAAGAAACAATAAATATCTTCATCGTATAACCTTAGACAAATTAATTCCATTAGGTCTATGGAAATTTAATTAATTATATAATGCTAAATTTATAATTACATTTGTTTTTTTAGCCAAGATCGCACACCCGTATAAAGCTTTTGGCTTAGATGCCTTATGTTCCCTCAGCCATTGTTTTGAATTGTTTGGCGATTTTTTGTTGGCGGTGTTTATGGATATGGCAACCTCGATATGTAGAATCCCGTGTGACGTGTGTGTTCTGGCAACCCGTGAGAAGTGGTGGATTTTGATATCGTTCTGTCTTTTTATTTTTATGTTAAATTTATTGGATATATTTGACTGACTATGGTTTCTGTAATCCGTTTAAACGTTTTTGCTGAAGTAATTAAGTAATATGAGGAAATTTTGACAAGAAAAGTAGGTTTGTTTATAGTGTGCCAATGCGTATTCATAAGCCTATTTTGGAAAATGACGGTGATGTTATGAGAGAGATTTCATGCTGGAACTTTCAAGAAAGCAGATGTCTGTTAAGGTATGTTGATAATTTTATGTATATTTTGCTGCTTTAAGAGTTTTTTACATTTTGAGATTGCTAGAAAGCAAGAACTGCTGAATTTTGAGAATGCTACACCGTGAGAAATGCTGAATGCAGTAATGTTTTTTTTTCGGTTAATGTGCGCGAAGCGCTCATACAAGATTACTAATTGCCACTTTAGCTAGTTTCATTTTTTATGTATATTTTGCTGCTTTAAGAGTTTTTTTACATTTTGAGATTGTTAGAAAGTGAGAACTGCTGAATTTTGAGAATGCTACACTGCGAGAAGTGCTGAATGCAGTGATTTTTTTTTCAGTTAATGTGCGTGAAGTGCTCATACAAGATTACTGATTGCCACTTTAGCAAATTTTGTTTATTATTTACATTTTATTTTAGTTAAGCGAAACATGCGTATAAATCGGTGCTTGGCGAGATTTACTACTTGGCGGAAAAGGGGTTTTCACGCCAAGAAAAATTCCAAGATGGTGGCCATGGGAACTTATGACATCTGTTCCTTTCAATTTAACCAGCATATTTTTAAATTATTTAAGCTTTTGAAACTAGTAGCAAATTGTACGGATCATTTATCAGCGGTAGAATGAAACTCATTTAAATAAGAGTACCTTTAATTTACATCAATTTGATTAATTTACAATAATTACTGTATTAAAAAATGTCATTAAAACCCTCATTTTCCTTAGTTCAATGCAACATGGTGTAACAAAACAAAAGTTTTTGGGCAGTAGGATGCTGCATTCAGTTTCTCAACTTAAAATGATGAATGCAGTCCTACAGAACTTCACAAGTGTTTAAAAGCATTTCAACATACCCATAAACATTTTTAGAATATTAGTCTTAAAATCAGCATTGAAATATGCATGCTATATGCTAGTGTAAATAATTACAAATTTGTTTATTAACTGTGTTGAGCAGTGTAAAATAATGTATTTTTATATTAAAAATAAAGAATTTGCAGGTAGTTCTCTTTTTACATAAATGGCATAATTAATGGAAAAAAATCCCTCTACCTATAAAGTTGTCACCTGTAAATGTCTGCTGAACCAGAAGTTTGTTATTAAAAAATAACTTATTTTTCCATAAATAATGTTTTTAATAATTAAATTTTCCAATTTAATTTTCATTTAAATGTACTTTGAATTTAATTCCTTTACATAGTTAATATACATTAATTTTGAGCATCTGTTTTGTTTTCTGTTGATTTCTTCCAGTTTTTTCCATTTCTTCTGGTTTCTTCCACTCTCCTGGGAGAAACCCAACCCTGCCTTGAGGTGTAGAATGAAGAGAAAAATACGACACACCCCTCCTCTATCTGCTTCCAATCCATTCAAGGGGGTGAAAATGGCCTATTTTCGTAAAATTAACCCAAACTATAGGTGGTGTAAATATTGATCAATCAGATTTTGTTGTACATAAGGCAACCTTGAGTAAAAGTCGAAAAAAATACCCCCCCCCCCCCCCGGCCTTTTCTCTCAAGAGTACGAGAGGTTGAAATTGTGCAGCAACTCAGGCAAAATTTTTTTCCCTCAGTTGGAAAAATTTAATTTGTATGATAACTTTACCAATCAGTTGGTGTTAAAATAATAGTTTATCTATGTACCCATCATTTATATGGAGTTCCTTTACCTGCAGTTTATTCTGTTCAGCTGTCTACATGACAGACCGGATGTTACTACCAATAAGGTTATCTGAGCAAAATATGCTCACCAGTTGTCGGCCCAGTTAGCTTAAATGGTAGAGCATTGGCCTTGTAAGCCAACGATCTGGGTTCGATTCCCGTCCTGGACATTTTTTCGCTCAGTTGGAAAAATTCAATTTGTGGATAACTGTACCAATCAGTTTGATTGTGTTAAAATAATAGTTTACTTAGAAGATAATCATGATCACTTCTGTGAGCTGCTAGTCACAAGTTCAAAGTACAATGAAAAATTTTAATTTGTCTGTTTTATAAACACTTTTATAAAAATTCAGGAAAGTTCTCAGAGGGTTAATAGCAATAAATTCTTTTTTGATTCCAATGTAATATACTTACTATAGAATTCCAAATTTTTAAACAATATCACTTCCAGCATTTTAAACATAATACCAAAGAAAAAATAAGCAAATTATGAAAAGGTTGCTACAGTACAGTACTTATTATCCAGAGTCCTCAGGACCGAAGGCTTTTTGGATTTCAGGTCCTCTCAAAATTTGGTATCTCCCCCCACCCCCATCCCCCCAAAAAATTCAAAAATATAAAAATAGCAAAATTTAAAAAGTCTCATGTAGAATATGAATAAAACTTATCTTTTGCATTTTTTTAAAATTATTTAAACAAAAATTCATGCACAAAATTCATGGTAACAATGAATAAATAAAAAAATAAAATTGGTAACTAATATTATGTTATCTACAAGCTCTATGCTTTTTTTCTTTAAAGATACATAATTTACATAAAAAATTTTGATCTATATTTTTAATAAATTTTATTTCTTAAATAAATTCGAAATTATTTGCACAGTTAACTTCCATTATCGATATTTTTCTTTCTTTCGCATCTCCATGGAGGCTCCATCAATAGCAAAACTGATATATTGTGTTATATTGGTTTTTAAAATTGTCAACGCTTGCATTTTGTTTATATTTTTTATCTTTGTGTTTGTCATGTTATTTGTCAATAATATGCACACATTTAAAGGTTTTTTTTTTTTTTTTTTTTTCAAATTTTAGTGATTTTGCTAAATATGCAAGAAAAAATTTTCCGTGACAATTTTTAACCGTTTTCGCACATTCTGCTGGGAAAAAGCAAATAAATAGAACTCTCCTATCACATGTGCATTCAAGTAACACAATGGCATAGCCATAATATTTTTTTTTGGATTGAGGAGCAAAATATCTGACTTTTTTTTTTTTTTTAAACAAATATCGTAATAAAATTAATTTTAAATTAAAATGGGACAGAAAAAGATATTTTTCTAATTTGAGGGGGGGGGGGGGGGGGTCTGTGTTCTTCCGCCACTGAAGTAACATATCTGAAAAAAAGAAATTAGGAATCTAAAAATTTCAGAAATTACAAAATTTTAATAAAAATTTATAAATTTAGAAAATTTTCGAAATTTTTTTTCTTCTGGGTTTTGGGTCCTTACGGATTTTGGAATTTTGGATAATGGGTCCTGTACTGTAATTGCAGGAATTATGAATCGGCTCACAATCTGATTTTTATAAGCAAGTGGGGCATCTTTCCTGCAACATCTACTTTGTAAATGCTTTGCATATACTTCTATATAGCTGCATGCATAAAAGTGTCATAATTTAAGAAACCTGACAGTACAGCTAGTATTTTCACCTTTTAAATGCCACACTATGATTGAAAGGTAACACAAACTATTTAATGGTAAAAATCACATTAAACTCAAATATAAGCACTACGAGTAATTTGTTGTTTCAAAAAAAATTTTTGTATATGATTTGTAACATGTTCCAGAAATGGAACATTGGCAGGAAACACTTAGTTTTTTCACATGTTTTTATAAAATACGATTAACTATATTTAAATTAAAATCTATATTTTTATGTCCAATATTTTTAACAATTATAGGTAAAGTTATAAAAGTTTTTCAGGAATAACACAGGTTAAGCAGAAAAATATCCGGGCTTTGCCCGTCGAGCCTTCGTTGTGCTCAAAATTCCTGCAAAAATTGTCAAGAAATGGTAAGAAGCGCTCACTTAAAAAAATTTGCTATAAATTAAAAAATATATATACTATTTAGATGATGAGCAGGAATTACTGCATTAAAAAATTTACAATTTTTTATCAGAATGGTAAAAAAAATATATAAAAATAGCATAATGTGCTATGAATTTTAGTATGGACAACAATCATATAAATGAAAGTCGAAAAAATACAAGGACACTTGAAGCATATTCATTCATTCTCATAGCATATGGATAGCCACCGCTAGAACTCAGTATCGATATTTTAAAACCAAGTCATATTGGTTTGCTCCGTATAAATATTTTAACCAAATGATGACTGTAATAAGGTACCATACATTCATCTATTCTCAATTTTGAATGAAAGATACCAGACTGCTGAAAGTTTTTTTCCAATTTGCATAAAAGGGATAGGTATATTTTCCCCAATTTATCTCCTAATTTACAGGTGATATTATCTATAACATGATTTTTTTTAGCTTTCTAAATTTATTTCAAGGTATTACTGTAGAAACAATTGGGACCGATAGATATTCTTGAGTGCACCAATATAAACCATCTCCGGGTACTTGGTGACATCCACTAAACAACTATAATCCAAAATATTGATTTATATCATTTTCATCTACAGCTAGAACTTTTCTTTATGAAATGCATAAAGTGTTGTTATACTTGCTAAATTCAGTAGATATTGTATTGGAAAGAACTTGTGAAATATTTCAACTGGAGATAAAGTAACTAACTGAGGAAACATTTCAGAAATATTTGCAATGCTATTAGTTTTTAGAATTTTTTTAAGATCTGTATTTTTTTTTTTTTTTTCAGCGATGTTGGATATTTTTCTCTTTCGACATTAGTTTCGCTTCAAATTCAGTTTTCCTTTTGATGTTGAAGGTACTTCAGGATCAAATCCGTCTTCATTAGAAATTTCATTGTCATCTACTTATGTACCTATTTCAATTTTACCACAAAAATCTGATAGCAGAACAGGTTCAAAAATTTCCTCATTCATATTTTCCTCATCTATTCAACATCTTTTTTTTTTCTGGAAGTAGTTGACAAATATCAATGAATTCTTCTTCAGAATCATCTGATAATTCATAAAGGTATTCAAGTGCCTCTTCTACTGTACAAAATGGTTTTGAATGAGACGTATCCTGAGTAACTGAAAAAAATCACAGAAGGAAGTAAAAGAATAAGAATTCCTTATTTTCCAATATCAACTCTCCAATCCTATCTTGGCACTCAAATTTGAGTCATAAACAATGTCTAATTATCAACAAACACACATGTTTTTCAGTAGCAGCTATGAGCAATCCACTTCATATCGGAGCACGTGTGTGAAAAGGGGGGGGGGGGGTTGGGGATGTGCAGGGAATAAAGTAGATCTAAGTCGTAAACACATCTTTCCTCGACACTTACTAAATGTCTCGTATTTGGAAACTTTTTGTCAATACTTATATGCTTTGTAATCAAAGAACTTTGTCATGTTAAAAAATAAACTTTACATGCCAATGTTCCATTTCTGGAACATGCAAATTTGTTAGCTAAAAGAAACAATAAAAAATAATCTGTTTTGTTATAACTTATGTTCTATGAATAAAATAATCATTTTTAATTACCGTCGCTTAGTTATAAAAACATTTGTTGCATTTTATATGATTTTTTTAATTTTGTCTGACGAAAAGTCTAAAAAAAGACCGAAATTGCGATTTTTTATCCTAGCCACTATTTATTTTATTAGAATTATATCTATGGCAAAAAATCAATCAATACTTTCTTTTTAGGGTTCCGTACTTAAAAAGTAAAAACGAAACCATTATAAGATCACCCTTGTGTCTGTCCGTCTGTCACAGCCACTTTACTCGTAAACTATGGAACGTGGAAAGTTCAAATTCGGGGAAGTAATAAAGACTGTTGACCCACGTATTTCCAGATTATTAAACATTTATAAATATATTTAGCAAAAATGTATAGGGGCAAATTCAGTTGCTTGAAAAAAAAAATATTTTCTTTATATATCATGTGTGGTATCGTGTGAAAGCTTTCATAATGCTGAATTCAAAAATACATTTCTTTTAATTTTAGGTATTACATTTTCAAAGATATAGTCGAAAATGTTGTGAAAAAATATGTTCCCCCCCATCTAATTCCGAATCTACTGAAACTAAAATTATGAAAAATTAGAGGGAGTAGACATTGATATAAACCTTGCAGGAAAATTATAGCGATTACCCTAGGTCACATAGTTTTTGAGAAAAGCACATTTTTCCATTACATACAAATTTCGATTTACAGGCATTCAGCAAAACTGTTGAGCAGCGCTGAAGATACCTATCGTAGTAGAAGTATAAAAGCATTGTTGATCATGATTTTCGAAAAAAATCGTCAGTAATTAGCTGAGACATGAACCCTTAAAGATATGGACGGTTTGGACATACATAATGACAGGGGCGGCGTACACTATGTACCATCTGCTTTTAAAGCCTAAATTACAACTTTTAATGATATATGAGTGTAATGAAATGGCCAGTAACAGTATAAAAGCAATAAATGTCAAATTGTTATAAACAGATTAATTCAAGGTGTCTCAGAACTCTTAAAGCTTAAAAAAAATTTTTATTTTAATTTTTTTAGATGTTAATCTTCCTTTTTTTCTGAACATTTTAATATAATTGTTTCCTTCAAATTCTCATTAGAACAGAAGTTATGGTTTTTAGAATTATACCGACTCAATAGCTTAAGCGGCATTTTCAAAACTTTTAAGTCATTTTTCTCCAATTGACTTCCTTGGGCATATCGCGCACGATATCTCAAAAACATTTGAATGTTTTTTCATGAAATTTTCAAAACATACGTTTTATGTTAATCTGTATAAACTGAACCTAAAATTTCCTTTTTATTGTTCAAAAAAATATTTTTTAAAGTGATTATGTTGTTCAAATTTTCAAAATTTTCTATTAGCCAAATGTAAACTTTGAACGAATGTTTTGTTTTAGCTGCACTGTAGAAAGAAAGGTTATTACTATGCTGAATTTAGTTTTATGAAATGCCATATGAAGTTTAAATATGCATTTATTTTATTGACAGTACCGAATTAAGTTCATTATAAAGAGATTAAGATAATATTAAACTAGTTGGATGTGTCAATCCCAAAACTTTCTTCTATCTTATACATGGCAATACTTAATGATATATGCAGCACAGCAGCGCCACCGGTTAGGCAATTTATACCAAAATCTAATCAAGGACAACTTTCGCGAACTTCCATTTGAATTTGAAGTTTGGTGAAAATTCATGCATTTTTTTTTTTAGATAGAGCTATTACGGAAATCGTGAAAAGTTCTGAGTTGCAGTGGAACCTCTTAGGCAATTTACACCAAAAACTTATCAGGATCAGTTTATATCAGGGAGTAACTGAATCTAAAGTTTGATGAAAATTCATGCATTAGTTCTTGAGATACAGCTATTGCAGAAATTGGGAAAATTGCAGCATAGTAGCGCCACCTGCTGGGCGATTTACACCAAAAAGTAATGAGCACCAATCTATATCAGTGACTAACTGAATCTAATGTTTTATTAAATTCCGTTCAATAGTTCTTAAGATAGAGCGCCCACAAAATTTGTGTCACACATGGATAGATAGACTCACAGACAAACAATTTGTAAAAACATGTTTTTCATTACTTCTGTATCCTAAAACGTATAAATCCACTGAAAATTGAAAATTTTCACGAATCCAATACTTTCTTCTTGTAAAGATAGAAGAAAATAAAAATGAGTTATGGAGAATGACTGTATTTGATATTTTTTAGGTTCCATATCTCTTTGAACTTTCTTGGTACATCCATTTACATTTTCCTTGTATATACTGTTATACCCAACCCTACTTTTCATAGTTTTTTACAAAGTGTTAGTATTCTTTTAGCAATGATTTTTTTTTTAATAATACAATTACTAATTCATATATTTATTGTACGGAACCCTCTGTGTGCGAGTAATACTCGCACTTGACCGTAATAATAATTTTTATAGAGCAATACGAATAAAATTGTATTTTTCGGAGAATTTTGAAGTTGATGTTCCATTTATGGAACATTGGCATGTAAAAGGTTAAATTAGAGATTATATTACTTTATGGTTTGACTTATTTTGCTATAAATGTATGTATATAAAGTAGAATATATAGAATGCCTGACTACTGTTATTTTAAAAATTTTCAGAGTGAAATCATCTTTTCATTTTTCTAATTTTAGAATTAAATTCATGGTATGGATTTTGATAGTCCCGATGTAGAAAAGGACTTTCCTGGCCTGTATGCTTCAGAAAGCAATAAAAAGAATCAGTCTCGTGATAGTGATTGTAAGTTATTTATTTGCTATTTTTTAAAACATTGTGTCATATTTTGGCGATGTGTAACCAAAGAAAAAAATATATGATTTTTATGATGAATGTCATGATGATAATGCTTTCTCTTTTATAGTATACAAAACTGTCACGCTTTCATAGATTTTATAGAGCTCATGAATTCTTTAAACCATTTTATTGTTGTTGTTTGCTCAAACTCAATGAAACTTACATTTTATTTAAAGTTAAAAATCTATGCCTTAGAAAGCATTTATTGATCCCGGATGATAAAACTAAAGGAAAACTATGTATGTGTTAAACTGTAAAATTCATAAAATAATTGCTTTCAATACTAAATTTAATGTAATGTACATTTTCTGTCCTGAAAAATGTTTCTACTAAGGAACTTAAAACTTACAGAGTATACTTGGGGAATGAGCAAATTAACAGTACAGTATATACTATGAGCATTATACATCCACGAGAAGAAGTGCACAGACTATTTTAATAAAATCTCCCTGGGTATCTGATTTTTTTCAAATTTGTGAATGCAAAAACGATTGACAGATTAAATGAAACTGATTTAAGTTAAAATAAGCCACTGTTATGATATATTTATATTAATTTTTATACAAAGATGTATCTATTCACCTTGGCGAAATTTTGGCAGTAGTAAACAGGTGTCACATAGAGAGCTGCAAACCTGCTTACGATGATGTCCCCATCATTTCCACTAAGCTTGAGATAATGACTTGAAGACTGTGGTTTTAAATCTGCAATATATTTTTTATTTTTTAAACTATTTAAAATAGAGAAACAATCTTTGTGGATTCGAACTTTTCGAGAAATTTTGTCTTAAATACATACCAAACATGACAATAAAATATTTCAAACTAAAAAAGGTAAAATAAAATAAGTGGAAAGGCAGTTATTTATAGTGCTGAGGTTGTAAAAAAAAAAGTGATTCTCAATAACTGGAATCTTTCTGATGCAATACAGAGTCATTTTTAACAAACATGGGTATGTGCAAGGGGAAGAGAGGGGGGGGGGGGGTAAACCTTTGAAAAAATAAGAATTTTTAAAAAGCACTAAGAAAATATAAATGCTAAAATTTGTTCGCGGATTGAATTGATACTGCATAATTGCAATTTCTTTGCATGATAATTTTATTTAAAAGTACTCTTCTAAAGTTTCTCAGTATTGCATTAAAAGTGCAAAATGTAGTTTTATTTTCACGTGAAACAACTTTTCATTCTCTAACATTGCTTATTATAACTGTAACAACCGTATTACGGATGGGTGAGAACTCGCCCTCTCTCTCCCACCCACTGTTGTGCCTATAAACTTCACAAAATTAAGACTTTTGGAAATATATATATGCATATTGAATTGTAGTGTTTTGAATATAATATGTTAAGTTATATATTACATTGCAAAATAAATGCAGACTCTGGGAATGAATTTTTTTTAAAAGGTGGTGGGAGAGGGGGGGAGGGGGAGAAGAAAGCAATAGTGGAAAATAATTAATAATTATGACAATATAGTACATAAATGCACACACACACACATTAATGCTGAAATTTCTTCTAATGTTAATTTTCATGTACTGTAATGTTTTCGAATTTGATTAAAAAATAATTAGGTTGTTTTTGCGATTTTAGGATGAAACATGGAAAATACTTAAAAGTAATAATTGTCAGAAAATTTCTCACATTTGAATCAAATTAAATTTACAAATATATTAATTAGATAATAATCAAGATTTATAAATTTTCCCTTTGTAAATTATTTGTATTATTCTTTTGAAAATTTAGAATATTTTTACAGTACATGTTATTTAAAATATTTTCTTATTGGCTCACTGTATATTTGAAAACAGATCGATGCAAGGTACTATAGGCACCGGTTAGGAGAATGAAAGTGTGTGTGTGTGTGGAGGAGGGAAGGGCACTGTTCCTCAATGCATTTTGAAATTTAATTATCTATTTTTTTTCTTTTCTCTGACGATTTTGAAAAAGAATAGCAGAATGTATTTTTATCAGTCAACTTTAATTGAATGCTTAGAAACAGAGGAAGTAATAATTTTTTTGAAGATGTGTGTGTGCTGGGAAGATGGGGGGGGGGGGGGAGTTTGCTTGAATTCCCTACGTGGTAGTCATTTTTTAGAACTATTTTACTTTATACACTGATATGTTTTAAATAGATCTTAAACTATCCCGGTTCAAGGGGGGGGGGAACAGTCCCCCTTAATGAAAATAAACATTACTGTTCAATTCTTTTTCTTATTTTATTTTTTTTTTCATAATTTTTTTTTTTCCTTCTCTCTTTTCAATCCCAGTAGAAATTTATTTTTGAATATTTAATCTTTTTTATTTGTTAAATTTTTAAGTTGTTTTTATATTGATATATTTTTTAAATTGTCCTGCACAGAAATTTTGATTGTTATTATTATTTTCTAGTTTAGTTTATTTCATTTTTATAATCTCCATTAAAAAAGGCTGAAAGACCACAGTCATATCCGTTCTAAAACCTACTTCCCTGGGTTCCATACTGCCAATGCTCATATAACATCGTTACTTATGTCTTTTGAAAATATTGGAACAAATGGTATAATTATGTTAATATAAACAGAAGCTTTAACATGACTATGTAACTGAATTCATAATTTAGAACAAACAAATACATTTTTTTTTTTTTTTTTTTTAACATTAGAAAGAGATTTGCATTACTTTAAAAGACCATTTCTGAATGAAAAAATTGACCGAGGTTAAGAAAATAACAACATGTTATAGGCAATGTTAAATTGCAACAATATGTTATATTTCTTTCAATTCAAAATACTTAAATATCCAATTACTTTCTAAGGTTAAAATTTCTTGGAAAACTACAATGTTTATCTGATTTAAATAATGTGCATTTGTGATAGGTTGTAAATAACCAATTATATTTAATTTTTCTAAGGAACACAAAATAAAAAAATTTGCAAGCGCAATCATAAAATCATGTTATGTCTCCAAAATGAGCGTTATATTGTCAGATGTTGCAATTAAGTTTCACCAAGTAAGTGATCAGGCACTGTCAAGCTTTCCTTTACTATCTTCTCTTCTTAATCCTTCCCCATGTATAGCTGATGTTTGGAATTAATGAAGCTGGCAACCACAACCCCATCATGGGATCAACGCACATTAGTATTAGAATCTTTCTCCTATAAAAGTGCTGATTTAAGACATTATGCTATTTTTTCTTTTACATTTAATTGTTACAAAGAAAATACTTATTATCTAATAGAAATGAGGACATGAGTTTGAAAACTCGCCTTATCCAAAATATCAAATCTTAGGAAATCACATAAAACCTCTGTGTCCAATGGTTTTCATTGTAAACCAAGATTTTACAATGCCAGAAATACATGATAAATCTAATATTTTCGCAGATTGTAATGTTTTTTCAATACAGTTTAACCAATAGAATAGGTTGATAGAGGAAACTTAATTTTTTTAATTTTGGATAATGCAAGTTTTGAAACTCGCGTCCTCAAGTGTTTATTTTGATAATGTTAAAATAGATATTTGTATTTATTGTAATAACAAGATTGATTGCTTGCAGGCCAGATATATATATTCCTTTTTGAGTTGCAGAATTAAGGACATGTGTTTTCCCATATATATATATATATTTTTTTTTTTTTTTTTCTCTTTTTAGAAACATTTAATGTGGTTTTCTAACTGGGTGAAAAATTCTCCGAACATAACTTTGAATAATTGTAAAGCATAGTTACATATCAAACATTTCTTGGAGTTCCATTACCTGTGATTTATTCTGTTGAGTTGATTCAGGTATCAGACTAGATATCATAACCAACCCAGTAGCAGAAAGTTATTGTTGTGTCTGCGACAGCAATTTAGTGGGATGAAAATTGTCTGTGGGAGTAGCGTGTTACATTTTCTTATGTACAGACATTATAAGTGTTAAAATAAATAGCGTTCTTACTGATTAATACCAAGGGTGATTCTGAGTATAAAAAAAAGCGAAAATCCACTACCGGCTAACTATGTGTTTTTCTACGCACCCTTTTGTTAAAATTTGCGTTTTTTCGTGATCTTTTGACGAAATTTGCTGTTTTTCGTGATCTTTTGACAAAATCTGCTGTTTTTTCGCGATCTTATGAGGAAATTTCTCATTTTTTTCACAATCTTTTGACAAAATTTGCCGTTTTTTTCATGAGCCTTTGACAAAAATGAGCTTTTTTTTCGTGATCCCTTACGGAATTTGTGTTTTTTCCTCGATTCTTTGACGAAATTCACTTTATTTTTTCGTGATCCCTGGACAAAATTCGCTTTTTTCGCGATCTTTTGACGAAATTTGCATTTTTTGTGATCCTCTGACAAAATTTGCGTTTTTTCCACGATCCTTTGATGAAATTGGCGATTTTTCTTCCAACGATTGACGGAATTGATTTTTTTTGGCGGACATTTGTCGAAATTCACGATATATTTTATGTCTGAGTTTTCGGATTTATGACAGGTTTTTTTTTTTAATTTTCGGAAATGACTACCTCAATTTTTCGGAATATTCGGAACAGAATCACCCTCACTAATACTATAAATAAATAGAACTATATTCTAACTATAATATTAACCTAAATAAGTAAATAACAAAAATTAATATTTGATAAAGAATTAGATAATAATGAAATGTAACATGGTTAATACACTCGGAACAAATAAAATTCCAGCACTATTACACACTTTTAGATACATCCATAAAAATGGCATAGAATAACACATAAGGAAAATAGTGACCACATTGATTATCTATTGCACAGAAATCTTTTCATTTTTTACAAAAGGTATCGTTTAAGACATTATATTATTAGAGAATTTTTGAAAAATAATGTGTTTTAACTTAGTAAGGTAGCATGAAAAGAAATTTCATATCTAATAAAAAGTTAAGAGAACACAGAACAGAGCTTGATTTTTTTTTCTTTAAGTGCAAAAAAAAAAAAAAAAATAAGGATACGGTATCATTACAAAAGTAGAAGTCAGGAGTAAACTAAGTTAAAATTTAGGAATTCTGTACAACCATCAGGAGTCCTGCTGACAAAATGCGAGTTTTTACCATTATCCTTTGACAGAAATTTGCGTTCTTCGCGATCTTATGACGAAATTCCACGAGTTTTCCGCAATCCTTTTAGAGAAATTCGTGTTTTTTCATGATCCTTTGACAGAAATTTGCATTTTTTTGTGATCGTTTGACTAAATTTGTGTTTTTTCCATTATCATTTGACTAAATTCGCATTTTTCCCACGATCGTTTGACTAAATTCGTGTCTTTTCCTCGATCCTTTAACAAACTTCGTGGTTTTTCCGTGATTCTGTGACAGAAATTAGCGTTTTTTCGGCACCCCTGGGACAAAATTCATGTTTTTCCCGGGATTTTTGACGAAATTCGCATTTTTACAGTGATCCTTTGGCAGAAATTTGCATTTTTCATGATCCTTTGACAGAAATCTTTGTTTTTCGCGATCCTTAAACAGAAATTTGCGTTTTTTCATGATCATTTGACAGAAATTTGCATTTTTTCCATGATTGTCTGACTAAATTCGTGTTTTTTACCCGATCCTTTGATAAAATTCAAGTTTCTTCCAGGATTTTGTGACAGAAATTTGTGTTTTTCTCGCGCCCCTGGAATGAAATTCACGTTTTTTTTTTCAGGATCTACTTATAATAAAATCTGAGTGCAGGGGACCGTCGGAACCATGCTGGTGCGAACCACTCTGGTCTGCGAAACGACCGTAGCTAAACGCCAAGTTAGGCTTAATGAAAAACATATCCTAGCATATGACGGCTAAATAATAGTTTTTCTATTTGAAATCACGTCTGTTCAGCATATTTTCACATAAAACATGTGTATGATATCTATTTATAATGTATTAAGTTCTAAATTAAAATTAAGCTATTATAAACATAGAAATCGGACGTAAACAAACGATACTACTGCCATTCAAATTCAAATTTCAGCAAATCTACAAAGAAACAAATGACTCTTTAAACGCTTCATTAAAAAAAAAAAAAAAAAAAAAAAAAATATAGGTTAAAGCTAATTCTGGTCTTAAAATATTTGTAATAGTTTATTAAAACCTTTAAATATTTTAACTTTGTTTAAAGCCTTCAAAAACTGTTAAGTTCTAAACAATTAAGTTCTAAATTTAAGGGCCAAATCATCATCAACAACAACAACAAGTTCTAATTTAAAAATAATGGATAACTATCGCCATCTAGGGAGAAAAGATAGAACTTTCATTCTAAAAAGGTGCGTTCAAGCACATTGCATTACATGTATTTTTAATTTATTCAGAATGATTATTCTTTTGCACAATTTCATATTTACTGTGACATTTGTTTTCTGTCTTATATGACAAAGTAAAAATTATTCGAATTTGAGTATCTAACACTTTCAAATCCATTTACAATAAAGAATTATTTCAATGGCACTTACACATTATTTAAAGGGAAATTAACCCTTTATATACTGAATTATTAATTCATGAAAATTTCATGTTCTAAAGCATTTTTCGTGAATTTTTGAACCAAAATTAGAGGATTTGCATAATCATTAAATAACTTTTAGAAGGATTTTAGAAAGATTGAAGGATTTAGAAGGATTCATTAAATTTGATATAAGGATTTTGTGTAATATTTATAACCTCACTCAAATCTTTTATTTTATATATTTTTCTTTGTATTTTGTAGGAATTAGGAAATCGAAATTATGAATTAGGAAATCGAAATTATGAATTAGGAAATCGGAATTATGAATTAGGAAATCTACAAATAAAATGTTCTTACAATAGAAATATTGAAATATTTCTGATTTGAAAAATCCCCCCCCCCCACTCCAATGCCAAGAAAGCTGAAAAGATGCAAAGGCCAAAGAAATCATCCTTTAAAAAATATTTTTGTTTTGTGTAACCCATAAAGCTTTTGGAACATCATAAAGTAATGCATGTATTACTCATTCTAAATTGTATTTCTACTAATCGATGTATTAAATTAATTGTATAACAAGTTATTTTAATTGTACTTATAAGTACCATCAGTAGATAAAGGGTTAAAGAGACAATTTTTTCTGTACCGAAGGCTGCGAGCAGCGTCTCTGTAGGCTGTGTTAATTCCCAATAAATTGGGAGCTTATGTTTCTATCTAATTCTTTTGCTGTCAACTTTCTGTTGTAATCGTACTTTTTTTTACAATGCATTTCATCAGATTTGAAGACATTGCAAATAAAATGAATATTTCTTATCGGTGCAGCATATTTTAATTATCTTGCAGATAAAATTATGAATTTTAACATAGTTTGTAGCGAAAAAATAAAGTCCCACTAAACAACAAATTTTTAATGTAGAGGGAACCTAAACAAGCATTTTCGTCATAGAATGTGTAGCTGGAAATGGAGTGTTTAAGCGCTGGTGACTAAATTGTAGTTTACATAATTTCTTTGTTCTAATCATAAAAAAATCAAAGGATAATATTTTTATATTAACAAAATGCATGAGGCTTCTTCTTCTTCTTTTTTTTTTTTTCTTTTTAGGTCAGAAATTTTTTTTTTAAATTATTGTTTTGCAGATATATCATTTACTTTCCGTCATTTTTCGTCATAGAATGTGTAGCTGGAAATGGCGCGTTTAAGCGCTGGTGACTAAATTGTAGTTTACATATTTCTTTTCTTTAATCATAAAAAATCAAAGAATAATACTTTTTGATTAACAAAATGCATCAGGCATCTTTTTTTTTTTTTTTTAAGTCAGAAAAATATTTTTTTAAACTATTGTTTTGAAGATTTAGCATTCACTTTCCGTCATTTGTGACGGGGATAATATACTAGTATTTGGATAAAATTCAAGTTTGTACAGCCATATTTTGGCAGAAATTTACGTTGTTCGAGATCTTTTGAAAAAATTCCGCGTTCTTTCCATAATCTTTTGACATAAGTTTGCGTGTTTTCGCGATCGTTTGACTAAATTTGCATTTTTCTCACAATCGTTTGACTAAATTCGCATTCTTTCCGTGATCCTTTGACGAAATTAGTATTTTTTCTGCGATCCTGTTACAGAAATTTGCATTTTTTCCACAACCCTGGGTCGAAATTCATGTTTTTTTCCAGGCTCTTTTGACGAAATTCGCGTTTTTATAGTGACCCTTTGGCTATAAATTACCTATTTTTTATGCGAACGATTTTCAAAGTAACCATTTGTTGAATTCGCGATATTTTTTGTCAGAATTTTTGTACTTTTTTTTTTAAAGGAAATACTTTTTTTTTCTTTTTTCTCCTCAAGTTGGCAAATTTATCTGCAAAGTCCGAAATAAATCTACGTTGCGCACTTTCTGCTACCGCGATAACCAATAAGGTTTCTGGGTGAATTGCATGTTTGCCATATTTGTGCAAGATAGCTCAGATTTAGCTGAATATTGGCAGCTTCAGCCAAAAGGCCCCTGGTTTGAATCTTGAATTGCCATATTTTCATCCAGTTGGAAAATTACAACTTGTGTGATTTATTTACCAATTTGAATAATTGTGTTAAAATTAATCACATTTAATAAGGTGCGTATTATTTAAATATAAACTGTTCTTATACTACAGTTCTAATTTTAATTTGGTTCCTGAATAATTAATTGTTTTTTAAATATCAGTTTTAAAGCTGATTTTTAATGAATAAATATATAGGGAAGAGTGGAGATGAATGGTACATTGCCTGTTCTCACTAACTAAATTATGAACTGAGTTTATATTCGCAAGTGTATGTCACTGCTGATGTAGTTCATACCTTCAAATTTGCTGTTTGATTGTTTGTTTTGGTCCTTTGCTGAAAGAGGATTTGTATTTTGACTAGGTCAAAGTAAATTTTTTTTTAATTTATTAATCATTAATTTTATGATAAAAATTATGCATGCCAAAATAAATTTATCAAAGATAATGAATGGGATTTAAGTTGACTGCAAGTTAATGCTATCAGATTTTAAATTATGATAACACTTGTATTTAGGCTTATTTTTGTGTAACCATGATGTGTGTTGGTATGTTGAGGTATTGTTTGGAACATTAGTAATATGTATTGGGTATATGCAAATTAAGTTCCATTTTTTGGTTAAAATTGCATGCTTATTTATGTTATTACATGTTTATTCCATGTAGACGTCTACTAACAGTGGATTGATCAACATTTGATGCTTCTGCCATTTCTTGTTGCATTTATGTAATAATTGTTTTTTAAGTATCAGTTTTGAAAATGATTTTTAATGAATAAATAGATAGGGAAGAGTGGAGATGAATGGGACATTGCCTGTTTTCACTGACTAAAATAGGTACTGAGTTTATATTCACAAGTGTATGTCACTGCTGATGTAGAGATGGGGGTCTTCATCCAATAATGTTCACAATTTCTACCTTCACGTTCTACATCATCAACATCGAATAAACCTTCTTTAAATTGTCTGAACCACCTTCTACACATACTTTTAGAAAAAGCACGTTCACCGTAAGCATTAACAACGTAGAAGATCTTAATAACGCAAACCTAGCAACACCATAAGCACAAGTAAACAACGACTTTCAGCAGCGCTTTTCTTTAAATTATAAAAGTAATAACAAAACTTCTTGCAAATGACGATTATTTGGCACAGAACTATTCATTTTAAATTAAATAAAAAACTTTGTTGTTTACACTTTTATCAAATGAGTAACTTTTATCAAATGAATAGACAATTTAAGCATTAACAACGTAGAAGATCTTAATAACGCAAACCTAGCAACACCATAAGCACAAGTAATATTAATATTACAAGTAGTATTAATATTACATTTTGAAGGATATGAAAAGACTTCAAAATCATTTACTACAGTATAGGATCCATTATCCGGAATCCTTGGGACCTGGGGCATTCCGGATAAGGGGTTTTTCCGTTATTCGGAACACTACTACAAATATTTTCTAATGTACATAAATATGAAATGCTGGTTAGCATAAATAATATTAAAAATACTGTATTACATATTTGTTCAATTAATTCAATAAAACACAATTAAGGAAAAGTTTAATTAATTTTTATTTACAAAAAAAAAAAGTTAAGTAATAATTTTAAATTATAATAAAACTTACAAATGAACAAGATCAAAAATAAAATTTAGTTTTGGGATTCAGATGCAGATGCTTGGGAATTAGATTTTTGGAAAAATCCTTTTAAAGTTGGCTGCTTGTAACGTTTCTCTTTTACAAGCTGGTCTTGAATTTTATATAAGGACATTATTTGTTGTTCATGGAAATAACTTCTTTGTCCCATGTCTTGAATTAATTGTTGAGTGTAAAATATCATTTGTTCATTAGATATTTTTTCTACCTCCTCATTCTTGCCATCATCATCACTACGATCATCAGATGCATCTTTAGTCATCATTTCACAAATTTCACTGTATGTCATCTGATGACTAAGTGGAGCATTATTGTCTATATTGAAACAAACTTGAACTGCATCTTCATCCAATAATTGGGGAGGAAGGGAGGAGAATATATTGAAAGTTGACTTTTTATTTATTTTTGTTTTGTTTACGAATTTATCGCATGGAAAGCGGACAGAAAAATACAAGAGGCAAAATTATCAACATTTAAAATGCAGATTTCTGCAAATTCGTGAAGATAAAGAAATGCATAATTACTGTAATATTCCATTAACCCACCCTCCCCTACTTTATAAACAAATTTTATATATAAAAAAAATCCCATGAAAGCAACCCCCCCCCCCCCTTTCCAAAAAATAAAAAATTGCGCGAAGCGCCGTACGATCTTTCTGTCTTATCCGATTCCGAATCTCTGCTTTTCTACTGTTCGATGGACGCAGCTGAAAACGGTAAAACGAACGTTTCTCTCATTCTCCTAATTGGCCGAATTGTAGGTGCGCCTTTAGATGACATCAAAGGTCGGAGCTTGCCATAGATTTTGGATCGCGGAAAACGCATTCAAATTCTAAAGGATGTTTCGAAAATATTTTTTTTCAAAAGGTTAAAATTAAAATTTTTTATAATGGATTTTAGCGTTTGAAACAGAAAAATACGAAATTTAAGAATATGTAGTTAGTTTTCCCTTATTTCTAAAGGTTACGCCGGTGCGAAGTCATAAAAATGATCAAAAAGAGAACTTATGTCCGATGATTGCGTACATTCAATTCTTATCTTTCACGGGAGCGTCATAAGTGGGATCGTAGGGAGAGTGCACTTTTAAGTTCGCGGTTTTTAAGTTCTGTTTTTTAATTATCTCGCTTAACGAAAAAAGAAAAATCTGAATATCAGGGCAGGCTTTGAACTATTCTTATAAACATTTTCGGATTTCAACAGGCGATAGATTTCGATAGCCACTTTTAATCCCTGTAAGCGGCTTCTCCAATTATTTTACGATTTTTTGCCGCGTTTGGCAGGGGGGGGGGGGGAAATTAATAGGACATTACGGTACCTTGATGTGTATGAGAAAAAGTTTAAAATATTCAAAATATCGATTTATAAAGCATGTTAACTCTTCAATAAAATATGAAAAAAAAATGCAAATTTTTATGAAATGAAAGCTTTTACTAAGTTTCGGTTTCGGATCGTTTAGCGTTCCGGTTTTTAGAGCGTTCCGGATAGTGGGACGCCGGATAATAGATCCTATACTGTACTAGATTCACACAATACATATAAGAACACTTACGCCATCTATTAGAAAAACGGAACTTACTTTTGCACATACCCAATATATGAATTCAAGAAAATTAAAGGTATAAGCAGGGCTGCGGAGTCAGAGTCAGGCCCATTTTTGAACGAAAGAGTCATAGACAGATCTGCTGAAATTCCCGGAGTCAGAGTCATCTATTTTTCCCACTGACTCCGCAGCCCTGGTTATAAGGCCATTTCTAGCTACATATATATACAGTAGAAGATCTTTATAATGCAAACCTAAAAACACAAGGTTGTGCGTTATATAGAATTTTGCGTTATATGGATCACATCATTAAATTTATCTTGTAAAGATGGCCAAATATGACTGAAACATATCAAAGTACATTAGAATATCTTTATACTGTATTTCTTATTACCAAGAGTTATCCAAATTATAAATTTTTGCATAATATAGGTCAGAAATTGTTAAATTTACTTTATAAACATGATCCAAATATAACTGACACAGCCATCCCTTATATTAGAGATTTTCAAAAATGTTTATTGTAATAATAGCATTTTTTTTTTCAATAAAAAGGTCTTAAATTAGAAGATAAAGTTGAACTAATGTATCAAATTTAGTCCACTGGAGAGTAGCAATATTTTATAATGTGAAAATGCAGGTGTTTTTAACTGCAAAAATCATTGTTTACATCTGAGAAGTTGTGCGTTATATGGAGAATTGCGTTATATAGAATTGCGGTATAAAGATCTTCTACTGTATATCCATTTATGTATAAAACTTTGATATTTAGATAATATAATTTATTCATAAATTCAGTTTAGTAAATATGTAATGGAGATAATTTTTACTAGTACTTACATGACAATAGTCCAACTAGTTTGGAAACAAAGGCTCTTTATTTTAGATATTTTAACTAGCAATATTAAAACATACAATTGTATGAAAACTTAGAAATGAAGTTTAATAATCTTGCATTGTCCCTTCTATCCTGTATTGTAAGTCTAATAATCATGTTCTGTATTTTATAATCACGTCCTATTTAACCTTGGACTGGAGTTGGACGGGACATGTTTAAAGGTTTAAAAAAGGCTTATAATTTCTAAATTATTAACAGTGTAAAAATGACATTGCCTTTAAAGTTTTTGTAAGAAAATACTCTATCATAATAGCTAAAGAATGTATTTTTGATCCAATTTTTTGAGTAACACAATAAAAATGAAAAATGCCTCACTTTCCCCTACAGGCCATGGCATGGATAATTTATTATAATTAGACCATTTTTATACAGTGCATTGCAAATGAAATAAATAAATGAGTATATATATATATATATATATAGTGGACTCTCTCAAATCTATACAGATTGGGACCAAAGGTTGTGCGGATTTTAGAATTTTGCAGATTTCTCATCATTGCTTTGTTTACATTTTTTAAACAGTAATTTGAATGTAATAATGCAATCAAAATTATAATGAATGCTTGCAATATAGTGAATATTATAATGCAATATTAAAATATTTAAGTAAAGTAATAAACTAAAATAATAAAAATTAAGATAATTTTAAAAATGATTAAATTATTAAAAGTAAGGGTCATGTAAATAAAAACAATGTATAATTAAATATGCATAATAAAGGTAAGATACATTTTCCTTGAAATATTCAATGAAACTTTCTCCATAAAGATACCCTATTAATTCACATCAAAATCATAAAGTAAGGAAGTTTTATTTCAGGTTTAGCCAGTCTTAATAACCAAAAATGCTTGATTAATACATAAATATATTTGATAGAAAACTTGCAGTTACCATTGATATCATCAATATCTTGATTTTTTTCAGAAATAAATTTATACTTCCTTCATGAAAACCTAATACGTACGGAATGATACAAAACTAAAAATTTCTGCAATTTTTACCCCTACATCTGAATTGAAAGTTTCATTGTTTACATCTGCAATGATGTGTGGATTTTAGGCATTTGTGAATTTTAGGGTTATGGATTTGAGGGAGTCTACTGTATATATATGTATAGTCAAAGCAATCTGTCACTTACCTTGTAAAAAAATAGTGGTTCATCTTAATCCTAAGTAATACCATAATTGTTTGGGTTTTGACTTTTCAATGGAGTGGGAAAATTATAATAGCTATCACAGAATGAGGGCATTGTGGAAGATTATGTAAAATACTAATATGGAGAAATAAGTACTGGAAACTTAAAACAAAATCTCAAATTAATATATTTTGTTGAATCTTTTCAATCTGCTATAATTATTTTAATTAAACTTTTTTTAAAGGAAAAATAAATTGCTTTCCTCTATTATTTCTCTGAACTGGAGGTTCTGTCTTTAGAGCAATGTGACCAATGGGATATTTAGGAACATCTTTTTAAAGTCATTAGAATTTCCCATTTCATTGATGGTGATATTTTTCTTATATATTTGTAAGGTCTCTCCATGATATATTTTATTTTTGTAGTCAATTCAGCTATTCATTGCAAGCATTAAAAAGACCCTGTTAAAATAATTAAATGTGCAGGATGTTTAAATTTTTTCTACACATTTTTGAAAAATAGGTATTAAATCGAATTTTTTGGGGGGTGATCAGATAGAATGCTTTCAACATAAAAAAGAATAGCTATTGCTTAAGCTCATTTACACGGATTAGCATATGAAATGAACTGGTACAGGAGAACTTCATCTATAAATTAACAAGAAATAAAAAATAATGCTTCAAGCATAGATTATGAAACACTTTCCAACACATTCAGAATAATGTAACAAAACTGCACCGTTTAAAAGTTTTAAATATTACGTCTAATTCAATCCTATGGAAATGCATAACACATTTCAAAACCTAATTTCAGCTGTTCCCATCCACAATCGGAAAATTATCCAAATTTTTTCAGTAACTCTGTATATGATATTTAGGTTTGAATCTATTAACTACATGCATGCCAAAATTTAGTTCACTTAAGAGATACATATACTTCAGTTGAAAATTTACCTTCAGCAATTTCCTCTAATAAGGAGAACGGTACGTGAATACTTTTGTGCAGCCCTGTATTTGAGGTATAGAATTTATATATAATGAGTAAGATGAAAAAAATTAATTAAATTTAAAAGCGCATACCTAATTTTAAACCATATGCTCCAGCAATTACTGTACTGTAACCAATTTCTTTTGTGTGTCCCTGTAAATGAATAAACAATGCTGTGAATGCCATGTTCTAATGGGATCGTATTGAAATTCAGTGATTTATATCAGTTACAATACATTCGAAATAGCGTAATGCCATTAAAATACTCTGCAAACAATTTTTCCCCCATATACCATAATGTAATGGAATACTTTTGGGTGCCCCTGTAAATGAACTATTAATCCTACATACTTCATATACAATACCAAACATGCTTTGGTGACCCTAAATAACCTTTATAAATTTCATGAAAATCCGAGTATATTTATGGGAGTTAGAGCATGGACAAGACGGCCAGACAAACCAAATGCATAAACACTTTTCAACTTTGTTGAAAAGTGTCTAAAAAAAAAAAAAATCATCTACTACCACATTAGCTTTTAAAAAGTTGGTAAACAAGTTCAAGTGAACTGCTACCTTTAAAGATAGAGATTGTTCATGCAGATCTCTAATATCAGCAAATGTTGTGCAAAGATACAAGAAGTGATTAAGCATAACTCAAAATCATTCATGCAAATCAAGCAGCTTGCTATTTTGTATTCTACTGTTTAAAAAACTTTTTCATCATTTAAACAAACATGCTTATTATATTTAAACTGTGCATAAGCTTATATAAGCTCAGGATTATGCAGATTGGCAAGTTGTGGGTTACGATTTTTCTAGAAGCTGTGGAGAATGGGAGCTTAATGCAAGTGCACTTATTATATGTTAATAAGTGTTGACACAAATAATGGCTATTCTTTCTTTGAAAGCATTCTATTTGATTACCTACAAAGAAATTCCATTTACATCCTTTTTCTAAAAAATGTGCAGAGACTATATAAACATTCTGTCTTTTAGAAATGCTGTTAAAAATATTAAAATTCACCTTTTATGTTTCTAATTTAAATATACTGGTTTGCAGAAGCCTTTTTATAATCTACACCTAAATGAAAGTGAGAACAAATTGCCTCAGACAAGCATGTTACAAGTCTGTGACCTGGAATGAAGAGATCCTACATCTGCTGAATATATTACTTGATGGACCTTACAAGTTGTTTCTGTAAAAACATTACTTAATTTGCTTCTAGATGAAAGTATTCCCATTTCTGTTGTCAGCAGTTTACTTGCTCTCAATCAATAAAACTTTTGATTTTTACCTTCATGCAATCTTTTTTCTGCTTTTAACTGAAGTTGTAGTGATAGAATTTGTTATTCCATTTGTTACCCTAGTTTTTAACCCAAGTTTTTCCCTTACATTCCACATAACTTTTTTCTAAGATTGATGGCTACATAAGCTCATCATTTTGAGCAATCTAAAGTTTAAATTTTCTCAATGTTTCAGAAATGTCCTCCTTTTCTTTTTCTATATTTAGTGAACTTGTTTGTATGTCGATATCCTTAATTTCAAAAAACAATTTCATTGGGCCTTTTTATAGCTACCTGACATGTTCTTTGATTAGCATCTTCATTTTAGTAGGTTCACTGTATTGTTTCTGTCCCCAATATATTTCTTCAAATTTTTGTCTTCTTCCTTTTTAGGTATAATAGCTGCAAAAGAAAAATTACTTAAACTGTTGAAATTTCTAATGCAAAACTCATTTGCAATTGTTACAAAACAGATTGCGATGCAGGTAATTTTTTGAGAATAACTCAAGAACCACTGGACGGAACAAGCTGTGATTTTGAATTCACTTATTTAAAGCTTCTAGAAATTCATTTCTGATTTAAAAAAAATATATATATATATAAGTTGCAATTCAAATATATATGTATTTTTTATTTGATTTCAAAATATATATATTTTCAAAATGAATTTTAAATAAATACAGTATAGGACCCATTATCCAGAATTCTGAAATCTGGAAGGACCTAAAATCCAGAAAAAAAATTATTTGAAAATTTTCTAAATTTGTAAAATTTTACTAAAATTTTGGAATGTCGGAAATTTTTCGAAAATTTTACAGATTCCTAATTTTTTTTTCAGTCCATTTTGTTTCAATGTGTAACCACTAAAATCTGTTACTTCAGGGGGGGGGGGAACGTGCAGTCCTCCCTCATCCCGGAAATTAGAAAAAAATCACCTTTCTCTCAAATTTTAGTATAAAATTATTACGATTCATTAAAAAAAAAAAAAAACCATTTGATATTTCACCAGGGGTGATTCTGTTCCAAATTTTCAGAAAATTTAAGGCAATCCGCTCTGAAAATTAAAAAAAAAAAAAAATAGGTCTTTTGTTGGAAAATTCAGACATAAAAAATATCGTGGAATGCTCACTGAAAAAAATCAATTACGCCAATCGTTCTAAAAAAAAATCACCAATTTCATCAAAGGATCGCGGAAAAAACACATATTTCATCAAAAGACTGCAAAAAAATGCAAATTTTGTTAAAAAATTGCAGAAAAATGCAAATTTTGTCAAAAAACCACAGAAAAACACTAATTTTGTAAAAAAAATCATAGAAAAAACATGAATGTCGTCAAAGAATCACAAAAAAAACCTCTAATTTCGTTAAAGAATCACAGAAAAAATGCTATTTTCATCAAAGGATCATAAAAAAAATGCTAATTTTGTCAAAGAATGCAGGAAAAACGTGAATTTTGTCAAAGAATCGCAGAAAAAATGCTAATTTTGTTAAAGAATTGTTGAAAAAATGCCAATTTCATTAAAGAATTGCAGAAAAAATACAAACTTTGGCAAAGAATCATGAAAAAAATGCGAATTTCTTTCACAGAATCAGAAAAAAATGCAAATTACTTCAAAAGATTCTGAAAAAAGGCAAATTTTTTCAAAGAATCATTGAAAAAATGTGAATTTTCTCAAATGATCGCAAAAAAACACTTTCGTCAAAGGATCACAGAAAAAACGCAAACTTTGAGAGGACCCGAAATCCAGAAAATTCCAAAATTCGGAAAGCCTTTAATCCAGAGGATTCCGGATAATAGGTCCTGTACTGTATATGAATTGTAGTCTATAATTATTTTAACAGAAATCAATTTCTATAAGCTTCAAATATGCAAATCTAAAATTATAGCTCATTCTGCCCAGTGGCTGTCTGTCTGTTATGCTTAAAAAATTGCTTGCATTAGACGGAGAGTTGAATAGGTTTGATATGTATGAGTATACTGTGACCATCCATGTATAAGAGTCCAGGATAAAGATAGTTTGAGCCTACAGTCCTCCCTTCAGACAGTGATGGTATACAATATTAGCAAACTCACATGCTAGTTATCACCACTATTCCTGGATAGCAATCTTTAAGTAGTACTGCCTTTTGTTCTCACAACACACCTTATTTAATAACAGAATTTCTGTCATTAAATAAGAGGGATATTACTAATCAAAAATAGTGGTGAAAATCGACCTACTAACATGCAGGCTCACTACCCTTACCCTATGATACTTTTGTTAAACATTAACATAAACATCAACCTCAAAGCCATATCGGTCATCCAACATCTTCAGACTTCCTTCCTTCCCACTTTTTGATGTCTTTAATTTGATGAATTTAGCATTTAAATTAGTCTGTTTTGCAATGACTTCAGATGAATTTATAAATTAGAAGTTCCAAACTTTAAACCTTTATAATTCTTAAACTACTTGATCAATTGACTTTTCAGTTAGCATCCTAAGATAAAATTAACCAAAAAATCCAAATAGGGTGTCAAAATTATATGTTTGTTTTCAGCATTTGGTACAATATCAGTTTCAAGATGATCCCCTAAGACCTATAATGTAATGTATAGTTGTGGGAAAAAAAGTAAACACCCCTACTATCTCTGCAACAAATTATTGTAGAAAAAAGTTATTGGTACCAAACGATTTGAAATAAAGTCTACTTTTAAATGATGCATATAAAATTTGCTTAGGGGACCATCTACTACATATCTCTACATATCAAAACGAACCCAAACTTTGTCTTTTTCAAAAGCAATACCCATGTTTTACACCATAAATAGATTCTACACTCTTCAATTAGCCTAATAATAAATTATCATGAAATTTGTATGATTAGTTTCTGAGAAATTAATCATTTTAAAATGAGCCTATTTTAAGGGCTGTATCCAAATTGAAGTTCGGTACTCGATTGTTGAAATGTTACAGAATGACTATGTCACTTCTCAGGGATCTGTTTAGGAAAATTCTAGGTTCTTTAAAGGACCCTTCACAAAATTCTTCATCTTAAAACAGGACCTTTTGCAAAACTTTTTATTTCAAAACAGGACCCTTCACAAAATTCTTTGTCTTATAAATAGACCTTTTACAATATTTACCCACCTTCAAATTGAACTTTTCACACATTTATTCATTTAACAATATAATCTGACTTGTAAAATAACAGCTGAGCTCATTAAATAACATGTTACTTAGCTTTTTTATCTATGAAGGATAGAACTTGAATATAATGATAGTTTCAAATTCACAAAATTATGACTAGAATTTTCACAAATATAAGAAAAACTTTACAAAAACAGGACCTTCTGAAAAAAGTCAGGACAGACCCCTGCTTCTATTAATTGTATTATTTTTTGCCAATATGAACATTTCACTCGCTTAATATGTTTTGACTATTGCCGGTCCAAATGTTTCATTAAAATGAGTAAAATCTATATATTTTTCAAATTATGCTTCGTTGGACATCAGAGACTTAAACCCTCATTTTGACGTTTTTTACTCATAATACGAAAACTACTTGGAAGAAAAATTTGAAATTGAGAATTCGCATAAAGCAAGACATAATGAATATAAATCTATCAAAAGAATTGTAGGTTGCAATTCATATCTTTTTTGAATATTAATTTCATAATCCATAATTCATATTATAAAATTTTTAAAATTACAAATTCTATGTATTTATGTTTGGGTTTTTTAGTAATATAACCAAACAAAAAAATTATCACATTAGGATTATAATTTCAGGAGATATTAATAAAAATATGAAAATGTAATTTAACATTTAGAAGCTCTAAAATTTGAATGTTTATAATTCAAAACTTATCATCCAAATGACTTGAAATTTCGTTTCTAGGCATAGTTTGAACCGAAGATTTAAAATATATTGTCAAAATTGGGTGTAGTATTGACATTGAAAAAAACAAAGTTTCATCTTGTTTTGATTTGTAGATGGCCCCCTGAGCAAATTTTATATACATCATTTAAAAGTAGGCTTTATTTCCAATCATTTGGCACCTGTAAATTTATTCTATTACAATTAGTTGCAGAGTTAGTAGGGGGTGTTTACTTTTTTTTTCCACGACTGTATATTTAAAGAAGACATAATTTGCTGTTGAATAAATATTTCCACTTTTTTTCTGGAACAATTTGATGATTAAAATGTATGAGGTGTTTTTTGCCTTGTCTGATTGCACCTTAAGCAAAATATGTGAACTATTGTTTTCTTGAAGGATAAATTGCTTTTTTTCTTGAAAAAAGTAATGCATATTCTGTTTTAAAAGAATATCAAAAGATTATTTATTAAGGGGGCTGGTCACTCGGCTTCCGATTTTCCCTCACTGATGTAAAGTCTATGGGCATTAGATGCATTTGTATATTTAAAATATCTCCTCGGGAAATTATTATTTTTAACTTCTATTTTTTGTGTACACTTCCTAAAAGATGTCTCTGTTTTCCCTAGTTCTCAAAATATTTCTAAAGCATAGACTTAATTTTATATGAAGTATTAAAATCTTACTCACAGTTCGCCCTCTTTTAACTCATATTAAAGGGAACGTCCATTGTTTCTCTTGTGACCATTAGAGCAAATTTTCACAAATACTTCCAATTATTTTATTACAAAATATAATTAAAACAAAAATTAATATAACCAGTTAAATACAATTGTGTTCCACTTGCGTAAAATATATCTAATTTGTAACAAAAAGCATTTCCCTTGTCTATTTAATCAATCAAAATTTTGTGACTCTTGTGACCAGAGTGTCACAAGAGTCATTTAATATATACATAAGTAAAATGCTTTTTGTTACAAATTAGATATATGTTTGTGTGTGGAACACAGTGGAATTTAGCTGGTTATATCAATTTTTATCTTAATTATATTTTGTAATAAAATAATTGGAATTATATATGAAAATTTGCTCTAATTATCACAAGAGTAATGAATGGATGTTCACTAAATTCAGCATAGATTTTAGAAATATTTTGAAAACCAAGAAAAAAAGAGATCCTTTAAGATGAGTACACAGAAAAAATATGTTAAAAATATGAATTTCCCGAGAAGATATTTTAAATATACGAATGCATCAAAAGTCCATAGACTTAACATTGCGGAGGAGAAATCCGAAGCTGAGTGACCAGTTCCCTTAAATACTGTACTTTAAGAATATTTGCTCCCTATTAGGCAGTGCCTAATACTTTTTAAGGTTTCGTTCATCTTATGAAACCTTATTCTTCTCACTCCTCTGTCTGTTTCTCACAAAGTTCATTCTCAAAAACTGTATAAATTAGAGACATAAAATTTTGCACACTTTTACCTTCGATCACACGACAAATAATAAAATTTTGAAAAAGTCATATTATTTTAATTCAATGACATTGTACCATTTCTGTGATCTAGATTTTAAAACAGAGTTTTAATTTCAGTCTTTTATCACATTGGCTAGATTTCTCTTTGGTCATGCATTTGTCCGCTGTACAAAAGCATCCTGGTTTGAAGCTGGGTGTCATAGTTTGGAAATTTTCTTTCTGAATGGATTTTATTATCTGATAGATTCAATTTTACAAAATATTTGTGATTTTTTTATTTATTTTATTTTTATTTTTTTTTTTTTTTGCCATTTTACTGCCAAAAGTTGTTAAAAAATATTTGAACAATTATTTTTTTTAGTTATAAAATTCTTTTTTTTTTTTTTTTGAAAAATTGTGAAATTTTAAATTTTTTTCTGCCATATTTTTGAAATTTCAGAATTTGAAATTTCGTTTTAACAATTTGTTTTGTTTTGAGAAAATTCAAAATTGTAAATTTTCCAGGAACATCCGCTAAATTCTTGAGAAATTTCAGCGTTTTAAATTTATTTTAAACAATCTTTTTGTTTTTAGAAATTTTTAATTTTATTTAAACCTCCGCTAAATTTTTGAATTTTATTTAAATAGTTTGACTTGAAAATTCATACTGTAATTTTCGGTCTATAATCCGCAGCAGCAATTTTTAGCCCTTTTCAAAAAATTTCAGCAGATAATCCACATTGGCGTTTATAGAAATTTTTAATTTTATTTAAACCTCCGCTAAATTTTTGAAAATTTTGAATTTTATTTAAATAGTTTGACTTGAAAATTCATACTGTAATTTTCGGTCTATAATCCGCAGCAGCAATTTTTAGCTCTTTTCAAAAAATTTCAGCAGATAGTTCACATCGGCGTATAATCCATGGATTATACGCCGGACTATACGAGGATTACTTATTGTTTTCAACATTCCAAAGTACTACTAATAAACCGCATCCCTATTTATTTTGTTGCTCTATTTAAATGATAATTGTATTAAAATAATTGAAAAAAAAAATAATTACAAGTTAAAAGAAAATACAAAATTCTTTTTCTCCATTGAATCTTATATCTAAAATGCAGAATATATTGTGATCGATTTGCTATAGATTTATGCTAATAATCAATACCTATATTGATTTGACTATAGATTTATGCTAATTGCGATACCTATATCGATTTGGCTATGGATTTATACTAATAATTGATACCTATATCGAAATCATCTTCCGCTTTTTTAATAGTAACATTCAGTTTAAATTCTGCAGTGTTAAATAACATGTTTTCTCTTAGGCATTATTATAACTTTCAACGTCATAATAATAAACTATTTCATAAATGATTGAGACTGAAATTTTTGAAAGAGATGAGTTTAGAAACACGTTGCCAAAAGACTAAAAAACTAACATAAAAATCGGAAGCCACTCCCACTAGCATGTCACGTCATATGTGAACCAATCACGAGCAACTCTGCGAACGGCCGATAGCAGACAATCGTGCGGTAGAAACTGGATGTCTGATGTGAATTTCTGCTAAAAAAAAATTCAGCAGGTAATACGCACCGGTAGATAATCCACACTTAAAAATTTTGAGTTTTTTTAACAGATAATCCACGGATTATAGGCCAGAAATTACAGTAATTTGATTGCAAAAATAGCTTCCTTTTATAATCATTTTAAAATTAAATATAATATTGCTGCCATCTATGTAAGGATTTAATATCTATAAATGAATGGTTTGGATTTTAATTAAAGGATAAAGTGTTTAGAAAGGAATATTAAATGAAACTCTTTGTGCAATCTTCAATCACACTTACTAACTTGTTTTGTGTGTATGTCACAAAAAGTAACTGTTTAAGAGCCTATGCTGTGCATGCGAAGGAACCATTATGCTAATGTTAAATCTATAAGAGCGTTTTTTTTTTTTGTTTTTTTTTCAAATTTCTTGTTTGCATTCTAATTTTTTTTCCTTCATAAAATATCTAATGTTGATGTATAAAGTTGTATTTTGTACATTTTCAACTTGGTTGTCATTTTTTTTTTTTTTTTTTTTTTTGAGTATACATACTTTTTTTTCCCAAATGAGTTTCAAAAATGAAAGTGTCTTCATAATAAAAAAACTGCAACCAAAATCATTAAGTACAAATGTACAACAATGTTACTATAGTAAAACGTAACAATGTTTTATGCCCCCCCCCCCTCTCCCCCCCTAAAAAAATATTACAATGCAAAAAGTTTAAAAGAAAGCCTCTGTAGATTTTAACATTAGCACGTGAGCGTCTTCACATGACTAGCATAGGCTCTAATAGAATTAAAAAATACTTAATAAAACATTTTCAGCCAGTTTATTAACTTTCAACTAATGGAGTAATAAACTCTTCTGCATACTTCTAAATCTCTTAGAATAGCAAACATCATTTTATAACTTTCAGATAATGAAAATTTGGTAAGATATGGCTTCTTCTTTTTTTTTTTCTTTTTTTGTACAGACTTAATATAAAACATTAGCTACATAGAACCCATCCCTTTGTAATGAGCTAGTATTGATTTCTTGCATTTTTCCGTACCATTTTGCATGGGCATCAACAAAACAAAATTCAGGGAGATACAAGACTTATTTGGTGGGAATTTAAGTTAAGTCAGTGGCTTTTTACAATAAATAAAAACATATTTTCCTTCATTCATAATTTTTCCTTTGTGCTTAATTATTTTATATCATTTGAGAAAAATAAATTGAATAATTTTTACTTTTTTAGGGTTCTGTACTCAGGGTTTAGGGTTCTGTGTAAAGTAAAAATGGAACCATTATAAGATCACTCCTGTGTCTCTCTGTCTGTCTGTCACAGACCTTTTACTCGTAAACTATGGAACGTGGAAAGTTCAAATTGGGGGAAGTAATAAAGACTATTGACCCACATATTTATAGATTATTAAACATCCACAAATATATTTAGGAAAATGTAGAGGGGCTAATTAAGTTACTTGAAGAAAAGAAATCTTTTCCTTGTATATTGTGTGGGGTATCGTGTGAAAGCATTCGTAACGCTGAACTCAAAAATAGATTTCTTTTAATTTTATGTATTATATTTTTAGAGAGATCGTTGAAAATGTAGTGAAAAAATATGTTCCCCTCCTTCTATTTTCGAATCTACTGAAACTAAAATTATGAAAAAATTAGAGGTTGTGAACATTAATTTAAACCTTGCAGGAAAATTATAGCGATTATCCTAGATCACATAGATTTTGAGAAAATCCTATTTTTCCGTTACAAATTTCGATTTTCGGGCATTCACCAAAAGTGTTGAGGAGCACTGGATGTACCTATCATAACAGCAGTATAAAAGCATTGTTCATACTGATTTTCGAAAAAAAAAAATCATCGGCAATTAGCCAAGATAATTAATCCTTAAAGACATGGATGGTTTGGACATTAATAATGACAGGGGAAGAGTACTCTATGTACCATCGACTTTTAAAGCCTAGATAACAACTTTTAATGATATATTTGTGTAATACAATGCCCAGTAGCAGTATAAAAGAAATAAACATCAAATTGTTAAAAACAGTCTAATTTAATTAAAATTAATCACATTAATACTATGCGATTCGTGATTAGTTTGCAGTGAGTGGATCTCTCAATGTGCCCCCAGTATCTTTAAAAGTTAAATAAAAACCTATCTAGAAAAACGCGGCACGGACCAAGGTGGCGATGCAGTTTGTGACCTCCTTTCGAAGCGTGCTTAGCACAATGCCAAGTTTAAACTTTGAAGAAGGGTTTTGTTTAGCTACACTTTAAAAAGCAAAGATTAATACTAGCTGAATTTAATTTTATGAAATCCCAAATGGAGTTTATGCACTACTTTTATTGTCAGCACCGAATTAAATTCATCATAAACAGATTAGGATAAAATTTAAAAAAGAGTTATACAGAATAGCAATATTTGATATTATTTAGCCTTCATATCTCTTTGAACTTTTATGGTATACCCACTCATTCTTTTCTAGTATATACAGCTATGACCAACCCTACGTTGCAGAGTTTTTTACAAAGTCTTATTACTCTTTTGGCAACGATTTTTTTTAATAATACTGTTAATAATTCATATACTTATTGTACGGAATCCTCTCAGCGTGAATAATATTCGCACTTGGCCATTTATTTTAAAGGGCCATAGCCTTCTACTCCCCTCTCCCCTTGCTGGTTCCCATGCCACTTTGCTGTATTTTATTTCTTTTATTTATTTACAGTCACAGCATTAAAACAATTTTTATCATATTTATTAATATTTTTATTTTTCTTCTGTTGTCTCTCTGCTTGGCATTTGTTTCATGCTGGAATGCCCTCAGTCTCAGTGCTTATTTAACTTTTTTTTTTCATTCTTAGCATAAAAATGAAAAATAATAGAACTTTTGAGAACAAGTAAATTCATTCTTTTAAATTGTATATATAAAGGAATACAAATAATAACCCAAGGAGCAAATAATCCCTGGTCAAACTTCTGCTGAATATTTTAACCCCAACCACTTTTCACCCATTTGACCTTCCTCCTCCTTGAGGTCAGCAGAAGAGGCATCTTGTCCTCTCAACAAACTGCCTGTTGATCATAGATCCTGAAAAGTTGTAATAGGATTTTTAAATTAATTGCCAACCTCTTTTTGACCACCAAGTCACAGGCTCTTTTCTTGTCTCCCCCTCCCCTATCTCACAGTAGATTTTTTATCCTGTATTTGCAGTTTCTTAACTGTGAAAATCTTACCCTGTAAAACTTCTCTTTGTATTTATAGTAATTTATAAAGAGATACATCTTTTTTTTAAATGTGAAATGTAATATTATACATTTGTTTTTAAATTAATTAATCTTTTAAAATAATATACACACATAGAAGAGATTTTTTTGTGGGTATAACTTGTTTAGCAATTTTTCTTCACAAATTAGTATACACTCATCTCAAAAAATAAAAAAATTAATTAAGGTTGAATCCATATCAACTCAGGCAGGGGGGTTACCTTCATAGTCTCAGAAGTTTTTGAATTGAACATATGTTAAAATTTAAGAAAAAGTAAGATACCTGTATATTTTTGTTTTGTTCAAAAAAATTCCTGGCCCGAGATACAGGCCACCAAAGATGACATCCTCGGCACTATTTCCCATTCGCAATTTTTGATGCAAATTTTAAAATGCTCTATCTCTAGAATTGTGCAAGATATTTTGTTGCGATTTTTTTTATTTTAAAGATAATATTCTTCTGTTTCAAATTATATACCCAATTTTGAAATATGTATTCAACTTTTCTTGTGGCAACCTTTTGAAAAAAAAAAAAAAAAATCAAAAAAAATTTTTTTTCCAAAAATGCCAATTCTAAAAATTTTGATTTTTTTGCTGTTGATCAATACCATTGGGAACTACCTTCACTGTAAAGGAGAACTTCCACTTTTGAGTTTAACAAGTTTTAGAAACATTTCCAAAATTCAGAGAATTTTACAGGAACTGTATATATACAGTTTCAGTAAAAGTCACTGAATTTTTGCTTATTTGTATCATATTTGTAAGGGTAAGCCTACTATATATCCTAAACAAGTTGGAAATTGCAATATCAAATGTGGCAAATGAGGTGCGTTCGTACTATAACTATTTTTATAAATATTCAGATCTTGGTGTAATAAGTGTTACTCTTGAGAAAAAGGCATGAATACAAAATTTATTATGATTCTATATATTAAATTCAGTAATACGGAAGTAATATGAATCCATCTTAAAAAGGACTTAATCACCATGGCAATCTAGAATCATTACCTATCATGGTATATTATTGAATCAATTATGCATTATAGGATTTTTAAATAGAATGAAGAAAACTTTTATTAATATTTTTTTAAGTTTTCATTCAATTTTCATAACATTTAAAATAATACATACTTTATTTTCACTACTGAACATTGCATAGTAAAACAATCTCAATAACAAATATCAATTACACAGCAATACAACAATATTAATGCAAGTTAGAGTTCAGACAGATGGGCAGACAAACTGAATCCATAAAGACTTTCAACTATGTTGGAAAGTGTTAAAAACACCTAAATAGGTTGGAATTTGACTTTTAGAAAGTTATATCAATAGACGAAAGCATACTTGAATACTTTCATACAACCCTGTATTTTACCTACTATCTTTATGCATGCCACTATTTAGCTAATATTTAATTAAGACTAAAACACACTTAAGACTAGTGAAATCACACTTCCAGAGTTTATCATCCATGGTCGGCCATATATCTAATTCTTTGCGTGGACCTGTATATCATTTTATCTATATTCTACAAACGTATCTTAGTATACTAAATGGAGTTCAGCATAAAAATGCATAACTCATTTAAAAATCACCTTTAAACTACTTTCGTTTATACTCAGTAGCCCTTATGATTTTTTTTTGTATAGCCTGTATATGATCTCCAGCATTTATACACACAACGTAATATGGAAAAATTTAGTTAAACTTAAAAACTCATATCACAACTAAAAAATCACTTCCAGCAATCATCGCTAATATACAGTATTTCGTATACAGTAAAGTATCCAAAATCTTATGTGTGTCCCTGTAAATACTGTGCACTTTCTATTACACAGGAAGTAACTTGTTGTAAACTTCAGCAACATATATCAATTTCATTATATGTGAAAGAGTTTAGCGTAATTAAAATATGCCTCAAACAATATTCCCCTTATACCATTATCCAATGGCATTCTTTTGTGTGGATCTGTAAATGAATAATTAATATTCTTTGCACCACATATTTTACAGAATGTATATTTTAGTACACTTCATTTAAGCACATAGTTAAGATATTTTGTTTCCATGTTTTGTTTTATTTGTTTTATGCTTCCATTCACCGAACTTTTTAGACACACCTTGTATAACTTGTCAAAATCAAAAGTGGAAGTTCTCCTTTAGAGGGAAGGTAGTACTCAATGGTATTGATCAACAGCAAAAAAAATCAAAATTTTTCGGATTGGCATTTTTGAAAAAGAAAAACTATTTTTGATAAAAAGAAAAAAAAATCAAAAGACTGCTACAAGAAAAGTTAAATACATATTTCAAAATTAAGTATATCATTTTAAACAGAAAAATATTATCTTTAAAATAAAAGAAAATGCAACAAAATATCTTGCACCGTTCTAGAGATAGAGCACTTTAAAATTTTTATTGAAAATCGCGAATGGGAAATGATGCCCGGAATGCCACCTTTGGTGGCCTGTATCTCGGGCCTGGAATTTTTTGGGGCAAAACAAAAATATACAGTTATGTTATTTTTACCTGACTGCCAAGAAGGGTTATGTGTTTCACGCATATCTGGGTATATGGATTTCTTTATACCTTTGAAACATCTCAACGGCTGGATGGATTTTAATGAATGAGGTCTCTGTCGATTCATCATAACTGTCCGATGGTTAAAGGCTATATTTTGTATTTTTAAATTCTAAATGGTGGCCGTAAAATGCAAAATGGCGGTAGAGACGGAAAAATAAATTACGCACCCTGTTGAGTGGCATATCATTGGATAGGTTTTTCAAAATGAAGACGATGTTTCATTGACTATTTTAGAGTCAGAAGCTCCATTTAAATATTACTCAATCTGGAACTTGTGTTGGTAGGATTTCTAGCCTTACAGCAACTCTAACCATCATAGACATCTATAGGCCTAATCAAAACAGTATTTATAGATAGGAACTGACAATTAAACACAACTTAAAAGTCATCAATACAAGTAAATAAAAAAATAAGTAAGTAATATAAAAAGTAGTTTCACATCGATGAGAAATAATTAATTAGTTCGCTATTTACGTAGTCGGGTTTTTTGATTTTTTAAAATTTAATTTCCTGAATTTTAACATATGTTCAATTCAAAAACTACTGAGACTATGAAGGTAAGATTTTTTCTTTGGCTGCCTGAATTGACATGGACTATACCTTAATTAATAATAATAATAATCTGACAAATATTGTATAAAATTTTAAAATTAGGAGAAATTTAAGTGTTTTTTTTTAGGATCACCAATAATCATTTATATTTAAAAACATTCATGAATTGAACCTAATGAATTTAACTGTTGTACTCATATTTAAAATACTTGGGCTTAAAGACTAGATTGGTTTTGAGGATTTAAACGAATAAATTGAAAATAAGTAATATTAGGTTATAGTTAATAATTTAAATAATATAATTTTGAATGTTAATGCAGTTCTAAAAAAAAATATATACATTTTTCCCAAATACTTTTTAAAAAATATATTTCAAGAACATGAAACTTTGACACATTTCTGACTCATTTTAAAACATAAAAAACATGATACTTGAATGCATGATTATTGAATTGATTTGTAATCAAAGAGTTTTTTCCTCATTTTCTGATAAATTACTTATATCTGAAATTTTAATCAATTGTTGTCTCAGGAACGCAGTTTTTTTGCCTTTCTCGCTTTATTGCGTTCTGAAATTCAGTTCAAAATGCTTTCTTGACTGAATTTTTTCAAAGATGTTCCGCCTTTACAGGAAGACAGAAAAAAAAAAAAAAAAAAAAACAGTTCAAATGCATAGTTTCTTGATAAGAGAACCTGAAATTTTGATATGTTTGCAAACAAAAAATGCATCAGAAAATAGCCAGTTTGGATTTGAGAACAGTCTTAAAACAACTTATTGTGCTAAATTAATTTTTCAAAGCAAGAACTGCTAAGCTGATGGGTTTTAAAAAGTAATTTTTTTTTTTAACTAATCTGGTAAATTTTAGGAATAATCAATATACAAGACTATAAATATAAATAAATGTAACATTGCAATTTTAAGAATAATTGGAAAGATTTTTAGTAAAATCAATCTTAATGAGTTATAACATTAAGGCTGCTGTAGAATCTAAACTTGGAACATTTTGACGCATTCATGAACTCCTGTATAACATTAAATGTGCAAAACTTCAAGGTAATCTTATTTAATAATAAAGTGAATAGTGTTTTATCTTTTTCAATAAAGACAAAGGATATTTCAGAAAATGATGTAAAGTGTGGTGATATAAGCAATTATAGACATGTTATTACCAGAGAAATGTTATCATTGGGGATAAATCAATTATAACTCAAGGTGTAATACTTTTTAGAAAAAGATACACACTTTTAAAATTCTACTTCAGTAGGAATGTTCGAAAATTCTGTGCTTTTACATGTAATAATAATAATAATAATAATAATAATAATAAAACTCAGTGACTATATCTGAAAAATTTACAATGTTGCACAGGAACCTTTTTCTTTCTTTCTTTTTTTAAAGAATAATTCAAAAACCTGTAAGAGATAAAAAATACTTTTAATTTTGTTTCAAACTTCGAATAAACCTATATTTTTTAGTGTACTGAAAACTTAGAAACACTTAGAAAGTTTATGTGCAAAGGATATTTATATTAAATATTTTCGATTTAAAACAAAATTTTTTAAAAGTATGCCTCACATTTTTTATTTATATTTATAATAAATATTTTCATTTCAAAACATGTTTTTTAGCATATGTTTCATGTTCTCTTCAATGCATCAAATTCATATAACCTCCTGAGACCCAAGAAATTTTGAAAAGCAATTTCTTTGTCTTTTCTACTTTATTTTCATCCAAAGAATAAAAAAAAAAAAAAAAAAAAAAATCACTTTTAAAGATATTTAATTTGTTAAGGACCATATGCATTTTATTGGATGTTGAAGTCTTAAGTATGATAAATTGTAAACACAGTTCAATTCAACTTTCCACTTGTAAAGTGATACTGAAAAGCAATAAATTGAAACATATATATACAGTGAAATACGTTTACCATGAAACTGAGGGGACAGAATTTTTTTTTCGTGTTAAAAGAATTTTGCATTAAAAGATTCTTAAAAAAAGAACAAAACTCACAAACATTTTCGACGTCATCAAATTTTATTTCGATTTCCTGTTAAACTACTAGTAAGTTGCATCCATTAGGATAAAAAGAAAGTAAACAAAATATTGCTTTTGGGGGGAAAATCAGATATCTCTTTTGAAGTGTCTTTTTCAACATTCTGAGATCCAGCTTGTTTGAACCAAATAAGCTAAACTGTCTCTAAATCTTCGTGCTTAGGAGCTCTCATACGTTTTCTCTCAGACTTAAACATACTGTGCTCAAACATTAATTTAATGGGATTCCTGTTTTTTTTATTGTTGATAATGTAGAATTGGCAATGCAAAACTGTTTGCAGATTTCTGTTTTCACCCTTATTTTCTTCAACTGCATTAAGCATTCATTTGAAGCGAAATAACAGTTTGTTTTCGCACCAATTTCTCAGCCATTGTGCTCATAAAACATAAGCTAATTTACAAAAAACATGAAATTCTCAGATTTTCACCCAAAATTCAGTGGTTTAACACAAATTTCACCAATTTCAACTTTAACTAGCTCGAAAGCGAATTTTTTTGTGTTAAACGTTTTTTGTTTCGTGTTAAAAGGAAATGTATTAAATTGCACTGTATACTGTCCGAACCACTATATCATTTTGTGTTAACCGATTTTTCATGTTAAGCGTTTTCGTGTTAAACATATTTTACTGTAGTTATTTGTTATCTATAGTTTAATGATTAAAACTGAATTATTTTACACATATTTAATCTAAAGAAAATTCTTTGAACAATTTTTTTTCACTGGTAATGCACAAAAACCTATTGCAACTTGTGCATCTAAATTTTGTTTTCTTTTTAATACATATTATTATCAATGTAATCTTTAAAGTAATAATGTATTTTAAATTTTATATGCAATTGTGCTTCTTGTTCTAGCTGTTATGAAATATCAGGAGGATCTGGAGTGCTTGATGGAAACCTAAAAGGAAACTTAATTAAAATATGTTTTCATGATGCTTGTGAAAGCAAAATATTAATTGTATTAATTAATTTTTTTTCTTTATATTTATGAATTTCTAAGAAAAGAAAAGTTAGGCAAAATAATTATATTAATTTACATATTAAAAAAACATATATACATAATTTATAACTTGAACCTACTTCAAAGGTCTCTTCCAAATCAAAATGGGCTTTTTGATATTTCACTAATTCACTTCCGTTAATTTGGCTAACTGAACCATCAGCAAAATTATTGACTGATTCTATAGAAGCCTCATTTTCAGCTTCAGTAGAATCTTTATAAATTTTATTAACATTAAAATCTTCATCACTAGAATCACTAAAATCAAGATCAGACTCATCCCCATTTTCTAATGTTAATATTTTTGGCTAAAATAAGATACAAAAATGTGATATTTGCTATCTCTTTTTATTAAAAAAAAAAGTAAATAAAACATTACAGATAGATTAAATAAAGATAAAATAATTGGAAATTTAGCACATGGTTAAAATCAAAACTAGTGCTAAAACTAACTATAACTTTACTCAATTAAAACCCAACATCCATTTTAATAGATGATTTTAAATTGAGCTTTAAAGCAATACATTTATCAAAATAATAGTTAAAAACTAGCTAGAGTGCTACAAACACATTAAAATTAACTTATACAATCCAAAATGTGCTTAAAAAAATCAAAATAAGTATAGAAAAATTAGAACATGCTAGCACCTGCATAGCTGCCAACTCTTCCGATTTTTTCAGAATTCTTCCGAAAAATCGGCATGTTTTACGATTTTACGCGCGTAATGAATTTTCTTCCGCTTTTCGTCATTTTCTTCAGATTTTCGGCCTTTTCTTACGCTTTTTACGCGAGTTTGGTCAAAGGAACGCGGAGAAACCCCGAAATTTCGCCGAATGTTCGCGGGAAAGACGCAAATGTCGTCGGAAGATCGCGTAAAAAACGAGACCCCCCCCCCCCCCCAAAAAAAAAGAGCGCTTAAAACAAGAATTCCGTGAAAGGATCGCGAAAAAACGTGAATTTCGTCAAAAGATCGGGTAAAGAAAGTGCCGTAAGATCGCGTAAAAACACTATTTCCGTAAAAAAAAAAAAACGCGTAAGAACGTGAATTCCGTTAAAGAATCGCGGAAAAAACGCGTGTTTCGTCAGAAGATCGCGGGAAAAAACCCAAATTTCACCGAACGATCGCCGGAAAAAATCCAAGTTTCGCCGAACGATCGCGGGAAAGACGCGAATTTCGTGAAAAGATTGCGTAAACAACGCGTAGGGGTGATTCTGGTTCAAATTTTCTGAAAATGTAAGGCATGCATTTCTGAAAATTGAAAAAAAATCTCACCAATTCTTAAATTCGGATATAAAAAATATCGCGAATTTCGACAAATGTTCGCCGAAAAACATAAATTTTGTCTATCGTTTGCAGAAAAATCGCCAATTTCGTCAAAGAATCGCAAATTTCATCAAAAGATCGCGAAAAAACGGCACATTTCGTCAAAAGATCGCGAAAAAACGGCACATTTTGTCAAAAGATCGCGAAAAAACGGCACATTTCGTCAAAAGATCGCGAAAAATACCCACAAATTTTGTCAAAATATCGCGAAAAAACGGCACATTTCGTCAAAAGATCGCGAAAAATACCCACAAATTTTGTCAAAATATCGCGAAAAAACCACAAATTTCGCCAAAAGATCGCGAATTTCGTCAAAGGGCCGCGGAAAAAACGTACAGCTAGTGTCGGTAGTGGATCTCCCCCCCCCCCACACCCCTCTGCTATAACTTTTCAGAAAATTTGTTGTGAATTTCATATTTTTTTTTTACTCATCACCCTCAAAAAAAAAAAAATGTTAAAAGGCAGAAGTTTTAAGTGTCTTTTAATGTGAAAGGTAGGAAATCTATGAATGTTCAAAAGAAAAAAAAAAATAGTAATTTTTAATATATTCAAGTTATTTTTTTTTAATCATAATATATATATTTTGTAATTGCAAATTAGTGAATATTTTATTTGAGTTTCTCTTTCAAATCTGTTTATTTATAAGGATTCAGTTGTTTTTTTTGTCCTTACTGAAAGTGTTATAAAACTTAAAAAAATCTTCTGATTTCTTCTGATTTTTCACGAAAATCTTCTCATTTCTTCTGATTTTTTGTCCAAAATCTTCTGATTTTTACCGAAATTTAGTTGGCAAGTATGCACCTGGCCGAATACCACATTGACTCACCCACTTCGCCATATTACAAACAAAAGAGAAGATGTTGCCAGATTCTGAAAACGCAAAAGTAATCTTTGAAGTGTATATTATATTGGAGTTTCAGGACTTCCTTCCAAAGAAATATTTATTGTGATTAGTAGGTTAAATAAAAACAACCATTTTACTGGATGCAGGGTCTCAGGAGGTTATAAAAGCTTTTGATTATTTTATTTTCTTCAATGCATCAGAATTTGTTCTTAATAAGTAGAATTTTCATAAATTCTGATCGCTCCTGCGATTTAATTCACAGATTTTAGGCTTTCCATGTTTTTAACAGTTCGGCAAGGTAAAAGACATTCTGTATTTGCATCTCTGGTGTGTAACATTTGTGCTCTATCAGAAAGGATGCTATATATCCTTATTGCAATATATCCACTGTTTGATCTAGTTGCCAATTATTACACTTTTAAAAGAAGGAAAATAGTTGTTTTGCTATTCCAGGGTTGTTTGGTTTAAACCGAAGGTTTATTTAAAAAAAAAAACATGCTGTTTTTTTTTCTCTTTTTTCTAATGTTTTCATTTATTTTACACATTATTGAAAAATACAAAATCCAAGTTATGCAGAAACTACAAGCAAAGCTTCACAAAAATGATGAATTAATAAATTTGTAAAGTGACAAACATTTTTAATCAATTCAACTTTCCTTATAAGCTATAAATCTGCATGACCAGGGCTGAAACTAAGGGGGGCAAAGGGGGCCTGTGCCCCGGGTGCCAGAACGAAGGGGCTCCAAATGAAGGATTGAATGGGAAATGGATCAGAGTAGGAAAAAAAATGGCCATTTTTTTTCCCATTCTGACCAGAAAATCAGAGTTCTAACTGTTTATGACTGCTCTTTCATCTTCACCTAGCACTTCATTTATAATGGCTGTTTCATAATAATGCAATCCATCAGTCCATCAGAAGAAAATAACTCGGTTAAGCGGGACTCTACTGTATATTTCATTTTTAAAATGATCTTTAGAATATTTTTGTTGGTGTTCAGAGGGGAGTGACAGAGTTCAGAGGGGTGTCATGCCCCCTTGGATCCACCATTGTAGATTACGTAGTTCAGTATTACATATTTTATGATTACATACTTTAAATTATAAAATAAGTTGGCTATTAGAAAATTAGTAAAATTCTCTTTGTAAACATACTTTGCAGAAGGGGGGGGGGGGGGGGCAAAATCCATGTTTTCCCCGGTTGCAAAAAAGACTAGTTTCGGCCCTGTACATGACAGACTAACTAATTTTTCTGAAATTAGCTCGGGAGAAAAAAAACCAAGTAGTTAGCTTTCTTTCTTCTGCTTTTTTTTAAGCCTTTTATTTTTAAAAATAGCCAAATTGGCAGATTCGGGCTAAAAATGCACTTTTTATACTTAAATTGTTTGATTAGTTAAGATTTACTAAGGATTACATCATGCCTCAAAGCCTCAATGATGACTTAATCATAAGTAATTCTCTCCATTGGTTACTCTTTGTTCTGTATGCTAATGAATGATTGGCTATGAGTTTTCTTTGCTCTATGGCTATTGGGTTTGGTAAGCCTTTGTTTTTCTTACATTCCTACTTTGGGAAATTTGTTTTTAAAAATTGGGATTTTTTTTATTTTTTTTTTTTTTTTTATCTGAAGCTCTAAAGAGAAAACATGTGAATTTAGCAAAGATAAAATAGATTAAAAATATTCAGTATTTAGAGTAAAATATTTTCCTTTGAGAAAACACAGATTATTTACAATTAATAACATAAAATGACCTTTAAGATTTCAGTCAAGCTGTAAAAGAAAATTTTCTTGATTGAGGAGATTATCTTTTAAGAATAAAAAAGAAACTCAAGATAGGAAGTCGAATAAGAGGACATTGAAAAATTGAGTGCTTGCAAAGCACCTGTTACCTTTAACTAAAATATGTTATAAGATACATTTAAATCCTCTATTGCATAATAGAACCCACTATTTAGATCTGACAAGAAAATGGGGGGGGGGGGGGATCGAGATAAAGTTTGCTTGAGACATAACAGAAAAAAGTCTCATAAAAATGCCTAAAAAGATATATTATTAATTTTTAGTTTAGATATTTAAAAATAATATGCATTAAAGCATAGCATAGAAAAAAAAGCCTGTGTATTAAGTTGGATGGCTGTTTAAATGTTTTAGTGGATGACAACTTTTATAAAACTACTTTCCAATTTGAGATCAATGTTTTCAGTAGTCTAAAAAGCTGGTAAATAGGTATTTCTGTTTATTTTACTGTCACATTTTTTTTTTTTTTTAAACCTGGCAGTTTTAGTGGAGAAGTGTCAAATGACAAAACACAATAATTCTTGAAAAGTGTAAAGGCTCTTCTGCTAAATTTAAATCATTTCAGCAATTCTTTATAAAAACCTTTATTTTCAATGAAACTATATCATATTTATTTAAAGTACTAGTAATCAAAAGATTGTTTATTAAGATTTTCAAGGTATCAATGTTTCACTATGTAGAGCATTTTATTCATGGAACATAAGACATAGCTTTTACTAAAAATGTTTAAATTTTAAATGATTTCAATTTTTTATATAACTGATTTTAATTATTTAATTTAAATTATTTTTAAATGAAGTTATATTACTTATATATCCAACAATGTTTATTTTTATCAATAATCATCATAATAATATCAATATGCATGTATATGTAATAGGAAAATATATTTTTAAGAAACCTGGTTTAAACCAAATAAACCAGTTTTTTTTTTTTAGGGGGGGGGGGGGAGGGCAGTTCCCAACCCTATAGCTATTCAAAATTTATTATCTAATCTTTTTTATTTTCAATTTATTCATTTAAACCACCAAAAGAGAGTTAAGTCTTTAATCCCAAGTATTTCAAACATAATATTTTTATCTGTTTTGTTCTATGTAGTAAAGCATGTTTTTAAATATGAATAAGTATTCATATTTCCATAAAAAGTATGCATAAATTCCTTCTAATTTCTAGATTTTTTTTTCTTTACAATATATAACAAGTGATTGTTTATTTTTAAGAGATGTAAAATTACTAATTTATGAAGAAAATGGCTAAGAAATTATACTCGTAATCACAACATAACTTCTTGACACACCTTTTTCCTTTAACTAGTATCAATATCTGATTAAAAGAAATGTGACCTTGGTTGTAACATAAAAGAACAACTTTGAGGTGTTGGATTGGGAGTAGTTAAAAGTATGTGAACGGAGGTCGGTCACATGATTCCTACAACAGATTGAAATGCAGGAGGTATATTTGTAGGAAAATAAGTTGTCGGGTATTCATCGCCATATGATGTTCGCCCGTTATTATTTTTGGAATAAATATCACCTAGTCAAATCCCTTGGTTAATGTGATTTCCTGCTGATGTAATCACTGAACTACTTAAAAAGAAGTTGATATGTTGATATCATATAGGTCACATCACATCATGTTGATATCATCACCTAATATTAACGTGTGGTTATCAACATTCTGCCAGCAGTTCAGTTAAATGGCTAAAGTGATTTAGATACCTTTTTCTGTCTGGGAAGTATATACAGTTGACTCTGTGAAATCCACTGGAGTATAATCCGCAAATCCCTATAATTCGCCATCCATTTTCAAATGTAAACAATACTTTCATAATTAAGCTCATTAACGAAATTACATATAGTGGTTTTTATGAATTATCAATTTTTAAATGCTTTAAATTGTGATTTAACAAGTTTTATATGATTTTCATGATGTAAAATAATAACTTTAGGTAAGCAAAAGGAACAACTAAATGCAAATAACAGAGGAATAATTTACATTTTTAAACTATAAATTCATCGCTGACTAAAGAAATATCAGAAGAAATCGGTAACTGATTTGGTCTTATTTGAAAGGCTCTTTTGCTAAATATACCTTTAAACAACTGGGATATAAATATGTAGATTTTTATTATCAAGGAAATTTTATCATAGTAGAAGAAATAATGACCATTCAAACAGAAAAAAATAATGTATATATATGCAGATTTAAGGTAAAACTTAAATTCCCATTGAGTAAACATTCAAAAAATTAAATAACAGCCAATGAAATTAAAATTTTATAACAATTCCAACATATTTAGAATTATTAAATTACTTTTGATTTATGTTATTTCTTTTTATATTGTTATTTTTGTACAAATATTAATAATTTATAGTTCAGTTTAAAAAAACAACAACAACAAAGGAATGATCTGTAATCTGCAAAATTCTTGGTTGCAAACTGTGCAGATTTCACAGAGTTGACTGTATTAAATTTTCAAGAATGGCAAAATAATTAATATGATAGTTTTATTCAAAAGTAAAACTTTTTGTTTCTATTTTTCTTAAAGCCAAGCTTATTTTATTCTGTTTGCAAGGATTTTATTTATAAAAGTGGCTAGTTTTGATTAACTAGTCATTTGTGTAATTGTTAGCCTCTTTAATATACAAAAACATGCTATTTTTTAAAGTTGATTCATTTTTTGTTAACTCTTTTATGCAATCGTTGATGTTTGTTTTTTCCTTTCATGGGAAAAAATATTCCTTGAATTCTTAGCATTGAAATATTAAAATGCTAAAAAACAATACTTATGCTGCAGTAAGTAAAATTTTATGTAAGATATTAAATAGCGACACTTGTTTGTGCTGAGATTGTGAGATTTTCCTATGCATTTTTACATAAAAAAGCACAATCTTTTTTTCTCTTATTTAATGAAGCAATCTTGAAAATTTTTGCAATGTATTTGATATAAAATTATTTACCATGAATATAACTTTTTTACTTATTTTTTATTTATTTAGATAGTGATGATGAGAAAACATCTCGCAAAGATCTGCTGGGTAAAAAGAGAGAGAAAAGAGAATCTAAAAAAGATAAAGGTTATGCTGCTTTAGAGGGTGAGAGTTCTAACGAAGATGAAGAAATGAAGTAAATACTTTGTTATGAATCATTAATGTTTATTTCATGTATTTGAAAAATAATCATTTCTATGGAAGCATATTAACTAGGATTAACAGGATTTCCTGCCAATGTATATTTTCTTGGTTCATGTTACAATTTTTGGAAAGAAATATTTACCTTTTTAGATGACAGAAATTTGTGATTGAATAAGGCAAAGATTGTTATTTAAAAATTGTGGTACTCAAAAGTTAAAACAGTACAAGTCTTGTTTTTGTATCTGTTACAGATACATGAAATGCAAAAGCAACATCAATTCCTTTTTCCACTTATTTTTAACTATCCACTATTGCACTTAGTTTTTAGGTGCTTTCGTAACTATATAAATACACTATATGGCTATTAATGACTAGCAACTTTCAATTTTAGACATTTTGTCAAATATTTAAAAATATACTTGTCAGATTCTTCTGGAACTTTAGGATTAAAAAGAACAAGTTTGGCTTCATATTTATCAATGTCAATTTGATAAGGAGGACAATTAGGGGCCAACAAAAAATTAAAGAAAAAAAATAATATTTGGGATCACACTGTAAAATAAAATGCACCAAATGATTTATCGCTATAGAATATACATAAGCAGACATTGTACAATATGTGTATTCATTTGTGTAAGAATAGCATGTATATTAATAGAGATATAGCAATTAAAAAAAAAAAAAATCTTGCATGTTTTTTGCTTGTAACATGCAGGGTTTTTAACCAAATTTAACGCCAGTTTCAGAAAAATTGACAAAATGTAGTAGAAACAATATAGTGCAATTGGAATATAAATATATTAAATATTTAAGGAAATATGGGCAGTTGTATAAAATAATTGTTATCTGTGCATGCGTGAACGATAACAAGAAACTTTTTACATAATTTAATAGTCAACTCTGTGGAGCAACATATTAAAAAAAATCAGTCAAATATCGTAAAAATTCAGAGAGATATCGGCATTAGAGTGAGCTGTTTTTCAGTTTCTCACTAAAACTCGCTGAATGATAAGGGATTGTCCACAAATTGTTATTTTTAAGTTATCAGACAGTGTTCAAAGCAAGTTTTTTGAAAAAGCTATTAATAGTTTACGCTTATGTTTAGGAAGATTTTGGCTCTAAACTACGATGAAAAGGAAAATATAGTTCATACATTGATTAAATTTAGGTAAATTGAGGAGTTTATGGCAAAATTTTATAAAATTTAGCCCAATACGCAAAACACTCTGCAGTAAATTCTATCGCATATATGTGTATTTTCTGTATACATGTAATTTGTATGACAGTGGTAAAGATAATAAACTAAAATCTAAGATATACATTTTTTATGAGTTAAGAGTCAATAACTTGCAATCTGATTTTTATAGTGATATTTCAATAGCTTTTTGAGAAATTACATTTTGTGTATTGAATTTTCACAGAAAAGTGTATTTTCCATAAAATACATTTATTTAACTGAAACATTTACTTAACTATTTTAAACTTTATTTAACATTTACTTAACACTTATGTGAATTGGAAATTTACTGTACTTATTGATCAAGGTCTTTTTTTTTTCTTTGTGCTAACTTTTTTGAACTAAAGTATCAATAAAAAATAGTATACAAATTAGGATATCTAATTACGTTTAACATGATATTTTTGTCTAAAATTTTCGTTTTCTTTTTATTACATTTCTTAAAGCCCACATTTTCAACTTTCCAAATCTGTGCTTACATTTATTGTATTATAAAAAAAATAATCTAACTTATCAGAATTTAAAAACTACTTGATAGCTGTGAATGAAACCGGAAGTGCCAAACGTTTCAGCGTTAAATTTTTTTCCCCTTCGAACAAAAACCGCCAAAACTGTTTTTTAGATATAAACGGCACACAAAAAAAGACCTTGATCGATAAATGCAGTAAATTTCCAATTCACATAATTGTTAACCAAATGTTAAGTAAAGTTTAATATAGTTAAGTAAATGTTTCAGTTAAATAAATGTATTTTATGGAAAACGTTTCAGTGAAAATGCCATATGCAAAACGGGATTTCTCAAAAAGCTATGAAATATCACTATAAAAAATGAAATTGCAAGTTATGGACTCGTAACTCATGAAAACTGTCCAATATATCTTAAATTTTAGTTTATTGTCTTCACCACTGTCATACAAATTACATGTATACAGAAAATACATATATATGCGATAGAATTTACTGTAAAGTGTTTTGCGTATTGGGCTAAATTTCACAAAATTTTACCATAAACTCTTCAATTTTGCTAAATGTAATCAGTGCATGGACCATATTTTCCTTTTCATCGTAGTTTAGAGTCAAAATCTTCCTAAACATAAGCGTAAACTATAATTAAATAGCTTTTTCAAAAAACTTGCTCCGCACGCTGTCAGATAACTTAAAAATAACAATTTGTGGACAATCCCTTATCATTCAGTGAGTTTTAGTGAGAAACTAAAAAACAGCTCACTCTAACACCGATATCTCTCTGAATTTTTACGATATTTGACTGATTTTTTTAAATAACTTGCTCCATAGAGTTGACTATTAAATTATGCAAAAAGTTAATTGTTATCTTTCACGCATGCACAGAAAAAATTATTTTGTGCAACTGCTCATATTTTCTTAAATATTTAATATATTTATATTCCAATTGCACCATTTTATTTCTACTACATTTTGTCAAGTTTTCTGAAACTGGCATTAAATTTGGTTAAAAACCCTGCATGTTATAAGCAAAAAACATGAAAGAATTTTTTTAATAAAAAAAAAAAATCGCTATATTTCTATTAATATGCATGCTATTCTTTCACAAATGAATACACATATTGTCCAATGTCTGCTTATGTATATTCCGTAGCGATAGAACATTTAGTATATTTTATTTTACAGGGTGATCCCAAGTATTATTTTTTTTCTTTAATTTTTTGTTGCCCCCCTAATTGTCCTCCTTATCAAATCGACATTGATAAATAAAATATGAAGTCAAACCTGTTCTTTTAAATCCTAAAATTCCAGGAGAATATGACAAGTATATTTTTAAATATTAGACTAAATGTCTAAAATTGAAAGTTGCCGGTCATTAATGGCCATATAGTGTACATAGCACCTACAGTCGTCGTCTGGTCTGTCTGCATATAACAGCACAAAAACTACCCAACTGGATGGTTGGAAATCGTTGCAGGCAGAGTTCCTTCTAGGTGTTTTTCGCGGGGCAGGCCGCCCTGCCTGCCCTTTTTTACAAAATTTGACTCCCCAATGCCCATACTGTCTGAAATCCCCGCCCTGCGAGCCCTATCACTTGGAAAATCGACCGAGGGAAAAATAGCGCCCTTTAAGTTAATTTCATCGTTTATTTCAAGCAAACTCTAAATTATTCGTAAACATTATACAACGTCCTAGCGCCATTTTGCTCCTAATCTGTTCCTTTTCATTCCCCACCCCCCCCCCCCAAAAAAAAAACATCCTCATACAGACACCAATTATTTTCAGTAAAATTCCAGCACCGACACAGTCATAAATTTCTCTCTGTCTCTATACCCTGTTTCTCGGCTACCGTGAAAATTCAGCTGAAATAAGAAAGAAAAAAAAACCCGGAAAGGTCCTTTGACGAAATTGGCATTTTTTTGCGATTCTCTGACGAAATTGGTTTTTTTCGGCGAACATTTCTCAAAATTTGCGATATAGTTTATGTCCAAATTTTCGGATTTATGACCAATTTATTTTTTTTTTTAATTTTCGAATTTATGACAGTTTTTTTTTTTTTAATTTTCCGAAAAGAATCACCTTTGCACTGCAAAGTGTCATGAATGGGGTAAAGGGGTAGTAGCAAAGACTTTTTAGGGGGGGGGGTCAGGGGGAGAAGAGTTATTAGTTGATTATTTATCTTTACATTAATGTGCCCTTTTTTTCTGTAAAGTGCCCTTTTATGGCAAAGAGCACCCTGCCTGCCCTTGATCCTAGAATGAACTCTGGTTGCAGGATTTTGTCAAGTCATTTCAAATTTTATGAAAATCAAATCAAAACTTAGAGATATTAATAAAAGTTTTCCTCATTCTATTAAATCCTATCATACATAATTAATTCAATGATATGTAATGATTCTAGGTTGCCATGGTGATGACGTCCTATTTAAGATGGAGCCCTATTATTTCCATATTACTGAATTTAATATATAGAATCATAATAAATTTTGTATTCATGTATTTTTGAATAAGAGTGCAACAATTATTACACCAAGATATGAATATTTATAAAACTAGTTACAATAAAACCCCATGAACTTTCACTTTAGTTCACTGTGCTGTTCTCCACTTGTAAGTTTTCCCGCCAAGCAAAAACACCAATCATTCAACAATAAATGCCAAATATGTCCTTAAGCATTGTCAATACATGTCCAAAGAAAGAGCTGTACATTTAAATTACAAAGAACTTCAAGAAATAATTCTGGGAATAAATGAAAATCTTATGTTTATGTGATATCTTTGGAAATTATTTATAGTTGCTTTTATTTTATTTAATTATATATAATGTATCTAGAAACATAAAAATATCTAACTGTGCAGAAAACAGTTGATTTGAAAATTAATATTTTCTTTATCAAAACACTTAAACATTAAAAAAAAAAAAGAAAACTACTTTCTAACTAATGTAATCATACCATGAAGCTTTAATTCAATGTTTCTTGTAGGATTCCTGTATTAAAATGAAAATATAAGAAAACTACGAATTCAGGTTAACAAGAATAATCATTCTTTTTTCTGAATAATTTTTTGTGCACTTTCTAAACAACATACATAATGTGATGTAGAAACATAAAAATATCTAACTGTGCAGAAAACAGCTGATTTGAAAATTAATATTTTCTTTATCAAAACACTTGAACATTAAAAATAAATAAATAACTACTTTCTAACTAATATGCTTTCATTAATTTTCAAAAGAAAAAAAAAAAAGTATTTTACCATCATGATCAACTAAGGAATTTTTTCATTGCTGAATCACCATATTAACACATACTTTTACCTTAATTTCCGGCCTATAATCCGTGGATTACCTGTTAAAAAACATCAAAATTTTTAAGTGCAGATTATCTGCTGAAATTTTTTTTAAGCAGAAGTTCAGGGCAGACATCCAGTTTCTACCGGCAGTCATAAAATAAAAATGTAAAGAGTTATCAAATGATTAACTGCTATCGACCGTTCATGAAGTTGTTTGTAATTGGTTCACATGTGACGTGTATGTGCTAGTGGGAGTGGCTTCTGATTATGATTTTATTTTTTTTTAGCCTTTTGGCACCATGTTTCTATAAAGAACAAAGCGTTTCTCAACTCATCCCTTTCAAAAATTGCAATCTCAATCATTTATGAAATAGCTCCTCCCAAAATTACGGCAGTTTTACTGATTACGATGATTGATATTACGATGCAACTAATGGGAATCCATCACACGTTAATCGAATTAATCATTATCGCATCGTAGTTTCATGGTTTTACTGCTGCCCTATATGGATAGGATAATAAAATACAATTATGTCCTTGTAATTTATATTAAAAACCAAAACGTATTTGATGGTATATCACATTGAAAGTTATAATAATGTCTAAGAGAAAACCTGTTATTTAACACTGCAGAATTTAAACAAAACATTATTTAAAAAGCGGAATATGATTTTAAAAAAGCAATTATTATAGAATTATCTGTATTCATAAGACATTGAATGTTTTAGATATAAGATTCAATGAAAAAAATTATTTGTATTTTTTAACTTGTAATTATTTTATTATTATTTTTTTCAATTATTTTATTACAATTATCATTTAATAGCACAACTAAATAAATAGGGAGGTGGTTTATTGGTAGTACTTTGGAATGTTGACATCAATGAGTAATCCTCGTATAGTCTGGCATATAATCCACGGATTATATGCCGATGCGGATTATCTGCTGAAATTTTTTTATAAAGGCTAAAAATTGCAGCTACAGATTATACGCTGCCGCGGATTATAGGTCGGAAATTATGGTACTTTATCTTCTTTAGACGTCATTGATATTTAAAGGAAATATAGTACATTCAAAATTTATTATACCAGTTCTTTATTGTAATGAATTTTATTCATCTTTCTGTGATATAAAACATTTCTTATAATTAAATTTAGGAAATCAAAAAACCCGACTGCATAAAAAGTGAACTAATTAATTATTTCTCATCAATGCGAAACTGTTCTTTATATTAGTTACCTATTTTTTTTTATTTAGTTGTATTGATATTTTTTAAGTTGTGTTTAATTGTTAGTTCCTATCTATAAACACTATTTTGATGAGGCCTATATAGATGTCTGTGAAGGTTAGAGTTGCAGTAAAGCTAGAGATCCTACCTACACAACTTCCAGGTTGTGTAATATTTAAACAGAGCTTCTGACTGTAAAATAGTCAATGAAACATCGTCTTCATTTTGAAAGACCTATCCAATGATATGCCACTCAATAGGGTGCATAATTTTTTTTGTCTCTACTGCCATTCTGTATTTTATGGCCGCAATTTTGAATTTATAAAACCAAAACATAGCCTATAACCATTGGATGGTTTAGACAAATTTATAGAGACCTCATTCATTAAAATCCAGCCAGCCGTTGGGATGTTTTGAGGGTATAAAGAAATCCACATACCCAAATATGCGTCAAACCCATAACCTTCTTAGCAGTCTGGTAATAAAGAGATTAAATTTATTTATATAGATATATAAGGTACCCTTCTTATTGCTTCACAACTGCTAATTCCTATATCTTGTTTTTAGTAAAAGAATGTTTCTAACATTGTTCTTCATCACCTTAGAAGCCATTTAAATCAAAATAGATATTTATGTAAAAGTTTCAAAGTTTGCATTTTTATATATCCCTAGTTTCAAAATGTTGTATTTAGAAAAACATACTCCATTCTCAAACAAGTAAAATATCAAATCTCATTCTTTTGCAACAAAAAGTTACTGAGTTATGATACTTCGGATTTTAAGAATTTTCTGTGTTTCTTTGTAATGAAAATGGATTTTCCTGTCTTTAGTGCTGTAAAATGATGAAAATTCTTAATTTAATTCTTGTCAGATGTATTGCTAATTAAGAATTTACAGTAAATAACAAAATAAAAACTGGATAACCACTTCGGGAGGTGGGGGTTACACATATTGCAGTCAATTACATTCAATTATACAGTCCTGGAAAAAAGTGATTCTGTTGCTGTAATGTTGAAAATTCACCAGAATTTATGAGCAAATTCACTTGAAAATAAATAAATGCATTTTTCACTTAAACTCTAAATCAAAATTTTATTTAAAAAATTCTGGGGCAACTTTTGGCAGTTTGATATTAAAATTAACTGGTATAAATAATATACTAGTACCCTTCAAAATGTTACAAAAAAAAAAAAAATTATTCATTTTAACCATTTCAAGTAGCTGTGGGAGAAATGTATGCAATCATATTTGTTACCTTGATATTCAGATAAATTATTGTACAATTAATGTGGAGTTTTAGTTAAAAAGTTATTTGCTTTCATGACTGACTAAAAAGAGCTATTAACTTTAATCACCCAGAGCAATTATAACAACTGGTATAGTATCAAAGTCATCGAATAAATATCGGTATAGTATCAAAGCCATCATTATGGCATTGGGCTGACATTATATGTTACGAAAAGTATGTGAAATTTTTTGAGCATATAGTAATATTATTCTGTTAACTTTGTATGAACATAACTGGAAAAACTAAATTGTATGCAAGTAGTTTTTGTAAACTAGATAAAATCTGATGATTTAGAACAATTATGTCTAAAACTACAAAACTTGTTATAAGATAAAAAGAACTTCTTAAAAACACCATAAAAATTTTAATAAAATTGCAAGGCTTTTTGAAAGAACTAGTCTTTCTTCATCAATCACAGAGAACATGCCCTACTACTTTGAAAACAGCAGCAAGACTGACAAAGAACAGGTAGGGGAAAGGGACAAGTTGAAGAAACAGCCAATAGGGAAGCATGAGTAGGAAACAGCCAATTGGAAAGCAGAAGGCACCAGCCAATCACACAAGATCATTACCCAAAGAGAAGAATACAGATCAGCAGGAGAATAATGAAACAATTTAATGAAAACTAAGTCAAAATACAAATATATAAAATAATACATAATTAAATAAAATAAAAATTAGCAATTAGAAAATAAGATAAATAAATTAATAATAGTAATAAATCGCCAAAATTAATATGAAGTAATTAAAATATATATATATATATATATATACATACAGTAGGTCTGAAAAAGTTTTTCCAAGCTGTAGAGAGCATAGTATTATCATATTTTTCATTAACAATAACTTCACGATTAAGATAAATAGCTAAATTTTCAAGAAAGTCCAATTCAGAGTTGCTATTGGCAGATAGCACTAGTGGCAATTTTATGGTGTTTTTAAGAGGTTCTTTTTATCTTATAATTCCGCACCAGCTTATTTAATTATATAATGAAACTTGTTATAATTTTATAAATTATAATCATTATTATTTTTTTTAAGTGAAAGAATGGCATTAAAACCAGTAGTATGTTCTATGATATTGAATATCCACATGTCTGATATATCAACAGATACCAGATTTCAGCTTATTAGACTTTCTCATATTGTGAAACATATAGAATATAAACAGTATAGGCTCAGTTGATAGCTAGCAGGATAAAGTACAAATGTTTTTAAGCACACAGTTCCATCATCCATGGTTATCTAAGACTCCACTGAAAATAACTCTCAACAGCTTTTATTGACTAAACATCATTGCTTTTATGATTACTTTAAACATGTCACAATTAGACCATGAAACAGTAAAAAAGATGCCTGATGTGATAAGTTTTGATTTTGATAAGTATTGATAGCCAGGGAAAATCATAACATTTAAAAAAATATCTGCTTTCTGCATACAGAACTAGAACACAGACAAATGGTGGCTTCTGTTAAACCTTTGAAGTTCTTTTATTAGACATCCTTGGGCCAGTTTATGTTGCTAAAGGCACTATCAAAGCTAATAACTATATCAGTCTTATAGCCGACCAGTTAAATCTATTCAGTTTGTCTTTGCCAACAGAATAGGACATATAAATTTAATGTTGTAATACAGAAGTTTCAGGAATATATTCATATTAATATCCTAGTATCCTATCTCATTGGATCTTGATCCTATTTGAATGTACATATGTTGTAACAAAGGACATCTAAGAATTCAGAAACCTTTTGTGAGAATTGTACACAGGAAACAGAGATCTGTTTAGGAAGAAATTGAGTCCTTTAAAGGACTCTTCACAAAATTTTTCATTTCAAAACAGGACCCTTCACAATACGTTTCACCTTAAAAAAGGACCCTTCACAAAATTCTGTGTCTTAAAAATATGCCTTTTACAAATTTTTTCCAGCTCTAAATTAAACCTTTCACAAATTCAATCATTTAAAAGTAAAATCTGACCTGTCATTTTTACCTATATAATGAAAATATATGTATTTTACATACATCTATATCTTAAAAATATATAAAAAGGAACCTGAATATAACAATCATTTCAAATTCACAAAATTAGGACTAGATTTTTCACAAATATGAAAAAGCTCTTCACAATTTTACAAAAGCAGGACCCTGAAGTAAAAATCTGGGCCGACCCCTGGGAAATGAATGACTTACAATAAACTATTTAGCATAATCTCCATGTGGGCATTTACCCAGGATTTGTAGACTTCCTGCTATGATGAATTTCAGCAGTTTTCATGCCAAAGTTGGAACAACATGGTTAGGTGTGTAGTCATAATGTTCTTGTTGACCAATATATATTAAAAAAAGTATAACATCTGAGTTAAAAAATTAAATCAAATGAAATTGTAATATTTTTTTTATTTATTACAGAAGTCCTGGAAAAAATAAAAAGAGTAAGTCTGCTTTCAAACTTGGTAAAGATAAAAAGGAAAAACATAGTAAGAAGGATAAGGAACGGGAATCAAAAGATAAAAAAGAAGAAAAGGAAAAAGATAAAGAAAAGATCTGTAAGAAAGAGAGCAAAGAACTAAAAAAAGAAAGTAAAGATGCTGAGAAGTCGAAGGATAAGGATAAAAAGAAGAAGAAAGAACACAAACTGTTAAAATTAAAAGACAAAAAGAAGAAAAGTGTAGATCAGGATGCTGCAGGTTAGTATTAATTCTTTTTTTATATTGTCTTTCTTCCCTCTAAGTGATATTGTTTTTAGATTTTTTTTTCCATTGGAAAAAAAAAAAAGCCTTTAACCCAGCAATACTCAACCTGCAACCCACAGGCTGCATGTGGCTTGGTGATATTTTTTGTGTGACTAAAGACACATAATCATTAATTACCGTACATAAAAAATTGAGGTGTGCATAAAAATTATTTAAGACTGTCACTGTTGTTTTATATATTTTGATGTTATGATTACTTTGAAAGCAATATTATATTGCTTTCTTGTGTTGCTTATGTTATCTTTCTATTTCTATTACTCTTTTTTTTTTCTATCCTTTTTTAAGTATGCTGCTACCCTCCTAATGTTGCAAACATATGTTTGTAAAACACGAAAAAAAAAAAGATTGAGTATGGCTGCTTTAACTTCTTCATGATGAGTGTCTTTTGCACTTTTTAGGGTTCCGTACTTAAAAAGTAAAAACGGAACCATTATAAGATTACTCCTGTGTCTGTCCATCTGTCTGTCTGTCACAGCCATTTTACTCGTAAACTATGGAACGTGGAAAGTTCAAATTCGGGGAAGTAATAAAGACCATTGACCCACATATTTTTAGATTAATAAACATTCATAAATATATTTAGTAAAAATGTAGAGGGGCTAATTATGGTACTTGAAAAATAAAAAACTCTTTTCTTTGTATATCGTGTTGGGTATTGTGTGAAAGCTTTCCTAACGCTGAACTCAAAAATACATTCTTTTTAATTTTAGGTATTATATTTTAAAGATATAGTAAAAAATGTAGCACAAAAATATGTCCCCCCCTCCCCCATCTAATTCCGAATCTACTGAAACTAAAATTAGGAAAAAATTAGAGGTAGTAGATGTTAATTTAAACCTTGCAGGAAAATTATAGTGATTAACCTAGGTCACATAACTTTTGAGAAATTCGTATTTTTCTGTTACACGCAAATTTTGATTTATGGTCATTCAGAAAAATTGTTGAGCATCGCTGGATATACCTATTGTAGCAGAAGTATAAAAGCATTGTTGATAATGAATTTTGAAAAAAGTCATTGGTAATTAGCCGAGATATTAACCCTTAAATATACGGCTAGTTTGGACATACACAATGACAGGGGAGGCATACTCTATGCCTAGTTAACAACATTTAATGATACATATGTGTATGCCCAGTAACAGTATAAAGGCAATAAATGTCGAATTTTAAAAAACATACTAATTTCAGGGGTCTCAGGACTCTAAAATTTTGAAAAAAAAAAAGACCATTCTCAACATTTAATGTCTTAAAATGTATATGATTTTAAAACACAATTTTAATTGGGATGAAAGGTATAGATATGTTCTTTCATTTCATGTATTTAAAAAATTGCAAGATGCAGAATTAGTATTTATAGGGGGCTCGAAACTATTAGATATTTGTCCAACAGAAAATTGGCATAACAGTTTGCAGGATTACAAAATAAATATTGCAACTAGAATGAAAATTTTAGTGCTTACTTATACTTCAGATTGTATTAATTACCCTGAACCTAAATAAATTTGTATTTAAAGCATTTTTATATTTTTAATGCAATGTTGCATTTAGCTAATACAAAATTTTGAAAATTTCAACTGTATAATCACCTGAAAAAATATTTTTTTGAACAATAAAAAGGAAATTTTAGGTTCAGTTTATACAGACTAACATGAAATATATGTTTTGAAAATTTCATGAAAAAATATTCAGAAGTTTTTGAGGTATCCTGCGCATTATGCCCAAAAAACAACATTTGGAGAAAAATGACTTCAAAGTTTCGGAAACGCTGCTTCAGCTTTTGAGCGGGTATAATTCTAAAAACCATAACTTCTGTTCTAATGGGAATTTCAAGCAAACAATTATATCAAAATGTTCAGAAAAGATAGAAGTTTAACATCTACAAAAATTAAAGTTTCAAAAATTTTGTAGCTTTAAGAGTCATGCGACCTCTTAACCCTTTCCGGCGCAGAGTAATTCTGTTTATAAACTTATGAAATAATGGACTGACACCACAATTTATAAATGAATTTATTAGAAAATACGAACTTGCTTATTTTCACGTACAGGATAAAAGGAAAATTTTAATTAAATATTCTTGGTGAGGTTTGTCAGTTTTGGAATTTAAATTAGGTGTCCTTTTTTTTTAAGGACACCGCCCTCAAAAGGTTTAATTAGTTTGTATCGCATAAATACTGTGGGATTCGTGACTAGTTTGCATTGAGTGTATCTCTCAATGCGCCTCGGGTGACTTTAAAAGTTAATTAAAAACCTATCTGGAAAAACACGGCACTGACCACGGCGGCGTTGCAACTGTGCGACCTCCTTTCGAAGCGCGCTTAGCACGGTGCCAAATTTAAACTTTGAACAAAGGTTTTGTTTCAGCTACACTGTACAAATAAAGGTTATTACTAGACTGAAGTTAGTTTTATGAAATGCAAAGAAAGTTTAAATATGCACTGCTTTTATTGCCATCAGAAACAGATAAGGATAATATTAAAAAATGAGTTATACAGAATAGCCATATTTGATATTATTTAGGTTCCATATCTCTTTGGATTTTCATGATATATCCATTTACATTTTTCTAATATGTACTGTTATACACAAGCCTACGTTGTATAGTTTTTTACAAAGTCTTAGTATTCTTTTAGCAACGGTTTTTTTAAATAATACTATTACAAATTCATATATTTATTCTATGGAACCCTCTGTGCTTGAGTAATACTCGGACTTGACCGTTTATTTTAATTATGTCAAAATGCCAGTTTTGGGAAAAAAAATATGCATCATGAAGGGAAAGAGATAACAGTATGGATTTTTTGTATGTGTTATTACTACTTCCAAAAATGTTCAGGGTAAAATAAACAGCATTATATATAACAATTTAAATTTTGAAAGTTTTCACAAATCAGCATTTATGATAGCTTGTAAATCAAGAGGGAGGAAGTGGTATGTATATGTGATTTAGCAAGGAAAAAACTGTATATAATGTGTATAATCTCTAAGTTGCTTTCTGGTCGTTGAGATACAGTACTGAAATTGGAAAAATGACAGTCAGCCATGAAGAAAAAAAACATTTAGAAACAAGAACTTTTGATTAAGTAAATTTTACATTGATTTAGAGAAATAGTCCTGGAATCTTCTATACTTTTGTGTTACAATTAAAGGTTCGATAAACATAAGAATTTCTTTCCAAGAGTTTTCATTCTCGTGTTAGAATATTAAATACACTATGTTACTATAGTTATATTAGATTTGCAGTTATGCTATGTTCATAATGGAAAGTCTGTGAAGCCAAATATTTTCATGTATATTTTCTTTATTGATTTTTGTATCAGTAATTGTTCAGATACGTATTTTTATGGTATTAACATAATGATATACATCTGGAAAACTTTTCTATTCAATATTCTGAATCAAAACCTTTGGGAAAAATTCTTATTCCTCTTGAACTTTTAATTGTAACACATAAAAGTGCAAATTTCATAAATGTGCCTCTAAATCAACCTCTAAAATTTACTTATTTAAATATGTCTTTCTTCTAAATGTGCTTTTTCTTCATTACTGACTTTCATTTCTCCACTGTCAAGACTTTTGCTTAGACCAATCGAAAACTGAAAAGGACTTACAGATTATAGATAATATGTGCAAAGATTTTTCCTTGCCACATCACTTAAGAATTCCACTTCTTTCTTTTGAATTACATGCTGTCAAAAATGCTGATTTTGGAATATTTAAAAAATTAAAGGGTTATAATTCAGGAAGGAAAATATATAACATCTTGCTTTTCTTTTCTAGATGTGTGGAAGTAGTTGTAACAGAAATAAATAATCCACACTGTTATCTCTTTCCCTTCATGAGATATATTTTTCCAAAAACTTGCATCTTGACCAATGTTTTAATACATTTTAAAATACTCAATTTAAAAAAAATTGCCACAATAATTACATGGTGTAGTGTTAAAATCTTGTGTTAATTTCAGATCTTTGACTTTTGTAAAAAACATTCGGAATCACAGTTTCCATCCCCATCTAATTATAAAAATTTTTTAGATAGAATTTTTTGCAAATGGACTTTAACTTTATTTCTTTATCGTTTTCTGTATAGAAAATGTGAGAAATATAAAAAATTACGCAGCAACCAATGTTTGCCAAAATTCTGTGGAATGACTAATATATATAGCTAGGAATACATAAATTTCTCATATTAGCTGTTACTTGTTAAACTCATGAAATTAAAAAAAGTTTTTTAAATCACACACGTTAATTTAATTAGCTACTATGATTATTTGCTCTAATTATCAAAACATTATCTATTATGTATAGTAAAATTAGCTTCTTTTAATTTAGTTGACATAGAATATTCTGCTTTACTCAAGTAAGTTTCATTTTCTTTAGACAATAAATAAAAGCATGTAGATGCAAATTATATAATGTTTTCATGTTGACAATCATTGAAAAAAATGGCGAATTTTGATTTTTCAATCTGCACATTCATTTGCAAATTTGTATATGTCTATCTAAAATAACTATCTGTGCATTTGCACCACTTGGCTACAAATGATATCATGTTAAAATATCTAAGGCTATCACTGGCTTCATAAATCTGTAGATCTTTCAGGCAAGTTTTAACTTTTCCTCACCCTTGTCACTATCTTAATTATTCTTATAGAAAATCTTTTAAATTTTCTTCTTTTGTTAAAAAAATCATCTTAATTTCATCATCAGTCTTAACAAAATCGTCTAAGAAGCAAACTTCTCCCCTTAAAATGAGCAAAAAATTTTTGGGGCTTATCTTTCCTTCATAGCTCGTAAAACGTCTGAAAATCTTAACTCTATTTCTACCAATACCAAATGACATGTTGTAAAAGATTTCGATCTATGGTATTATTTATCTGTGTTTTTAAAATTAAAACAATCACAAATCATTTTTAATACATTGAATGTTTATTTCTATTTTAATCAGCTTTAAAAATTACAAATAAAATAACCATAAATGAAAATCTTTAAAAGGTGTCATTTGTCAGTGGTAGAAATAGCGTTAATGTAATTTAATTGATGAATCATACACAGATTGTTTTTTCTAACCATGCTCTTGTTTAACTGTTCTTATATAGTAGAGCGCCGATTATCGGAACTCCAATTAACCGAACTTCCAATTATCCAAACAGCCTATTTCTCTCAAACTTTTTTTAACCGAACTTCCAATTAACAGTCTATTTCTCTCAAAAAAATTTTTAAAACTAAATTCCAGTTATCCAAACACCCCATTTCTCTCATTTTTCAGGTAAAGTTCTTGCCACCTAATGTTACAGCTGTAATCCAACTGATGGATCAAAGTGTGATAGAGACATTCAAACGACTTTATAGAAAGCAAATGTTAAGAGTGCTCTTTTTATCAGAAGGAACAGAAGAGCCTGATTCCCAAAATACCATAAAAGTTGATTTGAAAGATTGTTGTATAATGGCTTCTGATTCCTGGAATCTAGTAAAATCCTCAACATTAAAAAAGGTTTGGAATAAAATTTTAAATAAAGAAAAAACTAATAGTGGATTAGAAAAAGAGTAATGTAAAACAATAAAGGAGATGGGAAGAATCCTAAGCTATGAAGAAAATGAAATTAATGAGTGGTTAAATGATGACATACATGACCCTGGATATCAGATTTTAAATGATGATGAGATTGTGGATGAGATTCAAGATGAAAAATAAATTAAAGAAAATGAAAACAAATGCTCTGAAAATGACCCAAGTCCATCACATAACAAAGCCTTTGTTTGGAAACAGCTATGAAATGGCTCAAATGACAGAAAAACACTAATCCTATTCAAATAACGTGTTTAAGAAGAATTCGAGATATGGTAGCTTTGAAAAGAATGTTTTCTTTGAAACAAGCAACTATCAAAAGCTTTTTTGCTTAAATTATAATCTCTGAAGTTCAGAAAATGATAAAAAGAAAAAAGGGAAATTTTAAATGATAAAAAGGTAAACAAAAAAAATTAAAAAGACAAAATATATATATATATATACAGGATGGTTATAATTAAACTTCCCCTTTAAACAGCATCCTACAGTGCAAACTGGTGAACTGAATGCAGCAAAATTTGGTATATAGACTATACACGAGATGCGCTCACAGAGTTTCAAAAGAAAATTTTAGTTCCAAAAAGCCCACCAGAGGGTGCTTTCTCCGGAAGAAACATTAAATTTAACACAATAAACAGCCAAAACAGGGTCCAGAATTGTCATTAAATGTTAATATTGTTTCTGGATTCTGTTTTGGCCATTAATTATGTTTCATTTAATGTTTTTCCGGTAAAGGCGCCCTCTGGTGGACATTTTGGAACTCAATTTTTTTTTTTTTTGAAATTCCGTGAGCGCATCTCGTGTATAGTGTATATACCAAATTTCATTGCATTCCGTTCACCTGTTTGCGCTGTAGGATGCTGTTTATAAGGGAAGTTTAATGATAACCACTCTGTATAAAACAATTTTTAAACGCGGCAGCACTAATTGGTTGGCAGTCCTAAGCCTGGATAAAGTGTGAAGGTTTTAGTATATTCAGGAACATCCCTTAAATTGTCTGTCGTTTATCCAAACTTTTGCTTATCCGTACTAGGGTCTGTCCCGACTTGTTCAGATAATCAATGCTCTACTGTATTAAATGAGTTTGATTGTATACTTTAAAACTGATTGATGAAGGCACTGCCTTTGCTTTCAGACAAATTTTATCATGTTGAGTAAAAATGTTTCCCTTACATAATTATTTAAGTCAACTATTCTTACTTTATGTATTAGAGCATTTAGAAAAAGAAATGGCTGAAGAATCTATCTGTATAAATAAAACAACGTGTTTGTGAGTCAGTTTTTGTACATTCTCATGCTGTATTTGATATCACCAGTGCTATAACATTACGCACAGGTGTACTTCTAATATGTATCCAAAAATCCCTCAAAGAGAGGCTTTTTTTTTTTTTTTTTTTTGAAAATTCGATTTAGATTTTTTATAGTAACTTTTAAGGAATTTTTTACAATCCACATGTTTATTTCTAAGTATGACTTATTTTTAGTCTTTACATCACAGAATAGAACAAAAAATGCACTTTCAGATAAAGTTTATCTCAAAACTGTAACATAAATTTAAAGATTTTTTATGACTAATTAAAAAATTAATAATAATGAAAAATTTAAACATGTAAATTTTTGCTATTAATGTTAACAAATTTCAAAGAGAAAACAACTATTTTGTTTCTTTGCACGGTGTTAAAACAATAAAAATGATTTTTTTTTTTACTCTAAATGTCAGGAAACAAAAAATACTGAGCAATATGTGTGTCATTTTAATTATTTTACTTTAGGATAAATTTAACTGATTACTAAAAAATAATAGTACAAATTATTCAATTTAAAAAACAACCAAAATTAAGCATAAATATTGTATGACTCCGAGAAAATTGTAAACATACTAAATCATTCCTAATATGGGATGTTTCATCAGGTGTAGCATAAGTAATATTATTTATAGGTGAACATTTATAAACAAACCATGATTACAATAGTTGAGAAAGAGACAGTGCATTAGTTATGAGTATAAATTTCCTTATATGTTCGTATGTAGTGCAAAACTATGAACATATTGTCAAATATAAATAAAAAGGCATTACTCATGCCATCCTCTTTTATAGAATCCAAATAGATTGCTTAATCGCTTAAGAATTTGATGTTATTCATGAAAGGTTACCTTTAACAAATCAATATTAATGAAACATGGATTTTACAAAATTCAAACTTTAAATGGGTAAAATAGATGAAAACTTTATAGAAAACACTTCTAAATGTAAGAATTTATCACAATTTCTTTAAAAATTCACAGATTTGAAACTTAAAATAATTGTATGTGCATTACTACAAATATTAAATGGCTTAAGTGGACTTTTCACTCACTTGAAAACACCTGCTCAGTAATGTTAAACCTATGGGCAGGTTGTTTTCAAATTTCTTGTTTAAATTTGAATATATTTAAATGATTTTTGCATAGGATAGCTGAGCTTTTATAATTTTTTTTATTTTGGTTGCAGATTTTTTTCATAAAGGTACTTTCACTTTCCAAACCAGCTCCGAAAGTAAAAGTACCTGTCTAAAAATATTCAAATTTAAATGAGATATTCGAAAATAACCTGCCCATAAGTTTAACATTATCGAAGAGGTGTTTTCAAGTGAATGAAGAGTTCCCTTAAGATGGGATATTCGATGTTAGGCATGAAAGTTACTTCTCAGAATTAGATGTTAATAAATCATGGATTATACTGGAAAAATACATAAAAATCACAATTTAGAAAATTCAGATTTTGCATTTAATAAAGTTTTATGTTGGAGAGCTGCTTGCTCAGGGTGTTCTTTTTCGTAAATTTCAAATGTTTAAAGATGAAAAAAGATGAAAAATATTTTATTTTTCCTTCATTGTGAGAAACATTCTTCCCAAGATATCTACCAACTTTTCTAAACAATGTAAGTAAGTTAAAGTACTGATAATTAGAACACCAAAAACTAAGAAACATGATTAAAAACTAGGTAAAAAAAAAATTGCCTCATATTTTGCATTTTTCAGGAAAAAATAGAAAAGTTAAAATATTCTCTGTGTTTTCGAAAATTAAAATTTTTAATACTTCATTTTTAGATATTTTTTTAAATACTTTCACACTAAGATTGCCCATGTCATCATTTGTTATCATAGTAAAAATACAATCATTAAATTTTCGAATATAGAATATAATAAAATATGTATTTTAATGTAAGCAGTAGAAGGTACCTTCGCCAATCCTTAGCCATAAATCCTGCATATATTTTTAAAATGTATTACTGTTAGAATTTCATCAAATTAGAATGTTAGGAAAAAGTTCACATTCTGTTTAGTGCCAAATTTGGCATGTGTGTGTGTGTGCATGTGAATGCATGCCTCGGCCTAAGTATGTTTTCATGAATCCAAATGCTGATAAAATTTCATAATTGGGTTCAACTCATACTCATATGTTTAAGTGTGTGTATGTTTTCCAAGTACTTATTCTATTGTTGTAAGATAGTTTTAACCACATTGTTGCCAGCATCATTATGATGTCAACACTGCTGACACTCATATTTATGTCATATATGTTCATTTAAAATCACTAGCAAAATTAATGTTAACATTTTATATTTTATATATTTATTTTATTAACATTTTATATACAATTTATATTTATATTTCAGCAAACATGAAATTTTTTACATAAGCAGGCACATAGCATATTTTTTGTAGAGAGTAGTTACACTACTGAAATAGAAAGATTGTTCATAATACTAATAAAAAGCATGTTAGAAGAACAATTATACATATCAGTACTAAAAATTGAGTTTTATTTTCAGTGCCATTTGTATAAGAACAAAATTTCTTGATAATCCTGTTTGTTGTGAAATTTGCAACAGCATGCCTGCTAGACAGTTAAATACTTTACTGTTTACTTCCTATTAAATACTATATTGTTTACTGGTAATGTTTTGTAGGTGAAGAAGAAAAACCTATATTTGGTGTTCCATTACAAATTGCAGTCGAAAGAAGCAAGAGCCATGATGGTATCGATATTCCTGTCATAGTGCGTGAATGTATTGATTATATTGAAGAACATGGTAATATAAGTTTTATTATAAAAATTTTCGTAATTTAAAACTTATTTCTGCTTATTAATGGTTCTTTTTCTTTCTTAGGTTTAGCTTGCGAATCTATATACAAAATATCTGGATTAAAGTCTAAAGTACGCCATTTGAAATCTCAATATAATAAAAGAGAGAAAATATATTTATATGAACATGAGCCACATATTGTTGCTAGCCTTTTAAAGCAATTTTTAAGAGATTTACCAGAGCCAATTTTAACAACAGAACTTTCGCCAAAGTTTGAAGAAGCTGCAGGTATTTTATGCATTTATAGCTTTTTTATCTATTCATAATTTTTACTTCTGTAAATGTTTTTAAAATTCCTCTAAGTTTAATTTAATTTTTCATTAGTCAGAAAATATTACTTAGCAAAGAGTACACAAATCAGTGATTTTCTATGAAAAATATACAAACCTCTGTTCATGAAGACAATCTATCTCTTTATGTATTTGTATGCATTTACAATGCAGTACATATATCTTATTTATATAAATAAATATATTTACTTTTCTATACACTCGTTGTTTCAAAGACAAATATTTTTAACTGTATTTTTTTATCCTAATTGTCAAAAATAATTTTCTACCTGAAAATAAGCATTTTTTTTTTTTTTTTTTTTTGGATGGACCAGATATCTTATGTCTGGTATATCCAGCTAATTTTACAATATCTAAAATACTGTCAGATACAATCATTGGATATCTAACTACTCTGCAGGATATTCAGCTCTATATATGCATATTATTTTAAATACTATAAATTTGTGACAGAGTGAAGTCATAATTGTTTATTACAAAATTGTTTTATTTTATAACTTTTATCATTTAATTCATCAGATAAGAGAATTTACAGTCTTTAAATAAAAATAATAAAATAATAGAATAAAAAAGTTAGCTAGCTATATTCTCTACATTCTCTGGATATCTAGAGGATAGACTTTGTTTTCTTTCCATGTGACTTCATCCTACAATTGTCCAGAAAACGTATTAAAAAGCCACCAGGATGTTTGTAGGTGGGACATTTTGATATACAGAGGTTATCCTCAGTTTGTTGCTTATTTTCCCTCACTAGATTTAAGGTACTATTCTCTGGATATCTAGAGGATAGACTTTTACTTTGATTTCTTTCCATGTGACTTCATCCACAATTGTCCAGAAAATGTATTAAAAAGCTACCAGGATGTTTGTACGTGTGACATTTTGATATACAGTGGTTATCCTCAATTTGTTGCTTATTTTCCCTCACTAGATTTAAGGTACTGTGTTACCATTGAAAACTCATTTATTCTAGAATGAGTTTTCAATTTAAGTGACTAAGAATAATGGTTTTAATGTTTTTAGACTACATTGTTGAGTTTTTGTCTGTTATTTATTTCGTTGAATTTGTTTAACATATTGTTAGCTGTAAAATCAGATGAAAATTTTATAACAATATCTGAAAAGCAAAATACTATATACTTTTGGAGAAAGACTAAAAGCAATTTTACTTCAATGTTTAAAAATTATATACACTATTAAAGAACTTATATGAAATTAAAATGTTCGAGAGCTTTTGATGCTCATTGGAATCATATTTCACATTGTTAGGTGCCTAGTCCATCATCTTAAAAAAATTGTTAGCAGTTAAAAATAGATATGTATATTTTCTTCATTTTTTTTTTCATTTTTTAAAATCCTGTTTAATGAATGCTTGCTATTTTCATCCCTGAATTTTCACATTGATAAGATAATAAAATGTTTTGATACTTCTCAGTGAATAAATTTGTTTCTTATCATGAAGACTATTTTTCTGTTTAGTCATTACCGTTTGTTTTGTTTAATATTATTACAGTTATCTGAAATTTTTTATTTTAGAGTAATCTTACTTTGACAGTATTTTCAATGGTTTGCAAACTGTGTGTATGTAATGTAGGGATATTTTTTAATACTATAATACTTGTTATATGTATATAATGATTCTATCATACTACATACAGTGCTATTTTAGAAAAATGTTTATGAGAAATACCAGATATTCATACTCATAAATACTTCTTTCCAGCATTTAAAAATGAAAAGAAAAGAGTTGAAGCTTTGCAAAAACTTTTAGGAGAATTACCTCATTGTAACCGTCTACTGCTTTCCTGGCTGTTTGTCCATATGCTTCATGTTGTAAATTATGTGAGTTGAACTTTCTTGAATTTTGGATTCTAGTGAATTTTTATGTGTAGCATTTTGTCTAACATTTAAAAAGATTTCTTTTATAATTGACTGTTAAAATGAACCATGTCCTTCTATTATTTTTCAGGAAAAAAGGAATAAAATGAACATTCAAAATATATCCATAGCTCTTAGTCCTGCTCTTCACATAAGTCATAATGCAATACAAGCCTTATTTGCTCACAGTGGTGTGCTTTTTAAAGGAGTAGAGATAAAAAAGTAGGCATCAATTATCATATCTTTTTAAGCTTAATTATTGTGTACAACCTGTGGCCAGAAAGTTCGGTGAATGAATTTTTATTTCAAATACAGTATTGTACAGCATCAAATACAATTTACTGTCCTTCAAAATAATCTCCATGGATGGTAATGCACTGTTGGGAACAAGTATATAAGTCCTGGAAACTCCCATAAAACAGTTCTTTCACAATGGCTTTCAGCTCAGCCGTCACGTTGCATTGAATGCCGGTGATGTCCATAAATCTCTTTCCCTTCAGGGCTGGCTTCAATCTGGGGAAGAGGAAGAAGTCTGTAGGTGTCAAATATGGTGAATAAGGGGGTGATCAAGAGTCACAACTCCATTCATGGCCAGGAACTGCCGTACAACCAAGGCGTTGTGTGGCATTATTGTAGAGAAGAGTCCAGGAGTCCATTCATAAACACTCTTTGATGTGACGGCTTCATCTTCATAAACTTCTTTGAGCATTTCATGCGTTTATTTTGCTGATTTCCCAAGTTTGAAACAAAACAACATGTTTATTCTCTGATCCATTTTGTTTACTGCGACAATCCACAATAAACCTTTCACGCTCGGCATTAAACATAACAGGGAATAAATGTACTTGGAACCTTGCCAAACACTCAAACAGATATTGACCTTCACCACGCACGGCGCGTTGATATTCTACTAGTACAGCAGCGACCTCTATGGGCTCATTCATCGAACTTTCTGGCCACAGGTTGTATATTCATGTCATTTGCTTTTCCAGTGAGAATTAAAACTTCAAATAGTGTTATGTTCCATGCCTGAAAGCTTAAATTGTGCTAATGTCTTTTCAAGAGTGCAATAATGAATTTGTGTTAATGTACTTGGCCTTTGAACTTCAGCCAATGAAAGAGACATGTTTTGAGACCCTCTTGATTGTTGACTTGACTCTTGACCCTTGCCCCTTTGACTGTCATACGATCAAGATAGGGTGGTTTCCACCAATTGTTGAACAGTCATATGACCAATATAATCTGAAAAGCAGCTCAGACCGACAGAGATCTGCAACCTGTCACTTTCATTGGCTGCACTATAAACTCACTGGATCTCAATTTTGTTGAATATATTTGGGATGCAGTGGAATGGCAGCTAAGAGTTCATGAATCACTTCCTAATCATGTATTCTAATAAGTGACTTATGCTTCTATATTTGGTGTAATCTAAATTTGGCTACTTGTTAAGGAGTCATACAGGGTCTGTCCAGGAACTAATGAGACTGAATTTGTCTCATCAAGCAGAAGGCCAAAGGGGTGGAGTTTGCTAGCAGTATGTGCGATGGGGTCTGTCAGCTACAGTCTTGTGGAAGTCTGTTGGCCTTGAGCCTTTGCAGTGCACGGATCGCTCGTGAAGCCAGACACGTGTTTGAAAGTTGCGTTAGGTTTCAGAATTCAGCGGTGTGTCAAGCAGCGATATGCCATAAAGCCAGTGGCATAGCTAGGGGGATGGTGCAGAGGGAATGGTGTGCCCGTGTATCACCCTCTAAGGGGTGACACCCAATCTTTATTTGCAAAAAATATATGTATAATGTTATAAGATTTTGGAAAATAATTCTGAAATAAAATGAAATTTCTAGCACACCGCACAACAGATTTAATTCTCTCTTCTTGGAGAATCTGAAGTTTTACACAGAATGGGGTGCCTAAATGAGATATACACTAGTGAACAAAATCCTACCTATCTAACAAATGGGAACTTCAAATGCAAAAAACTTGTGGCAAGCTGGTTCCAACACATCCTTCAAAGTTTCTCAGTTCCTAACAAAACACAGCGTCGCAATGCTGCCCCAACCACTGTACAGTAGGGTGGGCCAAAAAAAACTTTTTTTCGATTTTCGATGATGGGTAGTGCGGAAAAGTTACCACTGGTGGCACTAAGTTTACACAAAAAATTTGTGATTTTTCGGACAATTCCTTCATTTGCCGCAAATGACTTGAACTTTTGCTCAAATGCTGATTTTTGAACTTTTTCAGCAAAAATTTTAAAAATGTTAAATTTATTTTCGCTGAATTTACTTGAAATATCATGTTTAGTGTACGAAATGTTTAAATAAGCTCTGATTGTCTATTGTTTATTAGTTATGTGTATTTTGAATTAGGCGAGTTTTATAGTTTTTTAGCATATAACTGAGCAAAAATTGTAAGTATTGTTTGGTTAGTTTGTTAGTTTCTCTCTTTTGTCTTAATTATGTTCCTCACTCTTCCTTTGTTTTTTTGATGTGTTCAGAGTCACATATTTGAATGCCGGACCACAGTATGTCTTGACAGCAATTCTGGAAAGAGTGGATGGAAAGAGAATGTGGAGTATAAACCAATGAAAACGCAATCAGTCATCATGAGTATGAGGGAGGAAACAGGAGATGGGCGTAACTGCGAGATGGGATATTAATTATTTTTCTGCTCTAAAATACAGCTATTGAAAGAAGATTAAAAAAGTGGGAATTTTGAAGCAGGCAGTTCGTCTGAATCAGAATTTGAACAAGGATCTTCAAAAGCAGGCACTCCCAAACGCATATCCCTTTCTCACACAGCGTTCGCCGGATTCAGAACTGGTATATCATGCAGGTAAATTGCACTAAGAGTTTCATCTGTGCTTCAGCATGCAGGAATTGTGACAATCAGGAATAAGTATCTCGTCATCGGTAAAGACTTGGTCAGTAGACAGTAAAAGAAACTTGAAAAGAAGATACTGGAGGAGGAATATCTTGTAAGATAAAAAATTACAACCATATTTTTTGATGGTAGAAATAGTAACACGATCTCCATAGAGAAAAGCGAATAAGTGGTACTGTCGAGAGAAATACGAAGCACATATCACTAATGGCGTGTGAAAATGTACGTGTCTATTTCTACGAGCCTGTCCCTGTTTCATGGACATCAGGAATGCAAAAGACTGAAGATTTGAGTACTCTGTTAATCTAGCTCCATTTGAGTTGGTAAAGGTCTTAGGTCAAGTGGTTCTACCATCTAGTTTAGACAGTTGATGTCACTGTCAGAGTGGAAGCTCGTTCGTATGAAGAATACATATCAAATGTTGCAGTTCTCTTCTTGATTTTTTCCAAAGCAGACTATATTCTGGCTTAGAAAATTATATAATGATTTTGCTATTTCTCCGCAGTGACCAGAAGCAGGTTTCAAGTGACCCAAATATTCCGAACCATGTTCACACAACATGGTGATATTTGTTTCGTCTTTCTGTCGACGGTGCTGCTAGTCCCCTTTTTCTCAATGCAGATCATTTTATTTTTTCTACTAACAAAAAAGATGCATGTAATTTTTCTTCCTCCAAGATCTTCCTCCTCCCGTATCTTCTTCCCCAAGTTTCTTTTTCAGCCTCCTGACCAAGTCTTTATCAATGACGATATCCTTATTCCCTGTTGTCACAATTCCTTTAATTTTTGCTCACTTATACACGAAAAAGCTATAAAAGTTACCTAATTCAAAATGCTCATATAGTTAATCAGAGCTTATTTAAACATTTTGTACACTAAACATGACATTTCAAGTAAATTCAGCTAGAATAACTTAAATTTAACATTTTTTAAATTTTTGCTAAAAAAGTTCAAAAATCAGCATTTAAGCTAAACTTCAAGCCATTTGCGGCAAATGAAGGAATTGTCCGAAAAATCTCAAATTTTTTGTGTGAATTTAGTGCCACCAGTGGCAACTTTTCCGCACTACTCATCAACAAAAATCGAAAAAAGTTTTTTTCGGCCCACCCTACTGTACAGCCCTGATCTGTCACCGTCGGACTTTTTTCTATTCCCTTGGTTAAAATCCAGCTTAAAAGGTCATCATTTTGACAATCTGGGGAACTTCCAGAAAACATAATGCATGTTCTAAACAGCATTCCAGTTGAAGACTTCCAGGAGGGCATAAATGGGTGGCAGAGTCGTTGGCAACGGTGTATTAGTGCACTATTTTGAGGAATATTAAGTGTCTTTAAAATTTTCTTCAAATAAACCAATTTTATGGAATCAGTCTCTACTTTTTAGACAGATGACCTTGTACATTTCATGCCAAGACCTACTGTGACTTTTTTTCTGTGACAAGAGTGATCAATTTGAAACTAAGTGACTGTTGGTAATGTCCTGGCTGATAAGTGCCATAATACAGTATCACCAATAAACAAATCAAGATTTATCTCTTCAATTTAAACAGTTTGTGTATAACTTTTGAGAGATTTGGCTAAATTAGATGTTTATCTGCGATATCAGCACTCAAGTGTCTAAACACTCAAGTGTCTAAGCACTCAAGTGTCAACACTAAGTGTCTTTAAAATTTTCTTCAAATAAACCAATTTTATGGAATCAGTCTCTACTTTTTAGACAGACCTTGTACATTTCATGCCAAGACCTACGGTGACTTTTTTCTGTTACAAGAGTGATTAATTTGAAACTAAGTGACTGTTGGTAATGTTCTGGCTGATAAGTGCCATAATACAGTATCACCAAGAAACAAATCAAGATTTATCTCTTCAATTTAAACAATTTGTGTATAACTTTTGAGAGATTTGGCTAAATTAGATGTTTATCTGTGATATCAGCACTCAACTTGGCAGCACATTGATTTTTGAAATGATCTCCACAGCTCATAAAATAGTTGAATTCAATTAAAAACAAATTTAATTAAATAACAAATAAAAAATTATGTAGAATGTAGTCAATTACAAACAATTCTCTACACGAGAACACAACCAGACAAACTTTTGGCTTTAACGTAGCATGATGTTCTCTGAAGTGGAACCTGCTTAAAAATAACTTGGTCAGACGAAAGTTGTCTTGAGGAACAATCAAATTCTTACCATCTGTGACACTGGCTGACCTCCTTTGTCCTCAATTTACACTGGTAGAGTCAGACAAAACCGGTCTTTTCTTTGTGTCAGAAATTCTACAATTTCCCTGTCCAAGCTTAGAATTCCCTCTTTTGTCTACTCTCAAAGGAAGGAATTTCTTTTCAGGCGAAAAATGTTGTTTCTCTGCCATTCTCTGGGCTCGTTATTCCATATCCCTTAAAGTTGTTTTAAAATTTTTCATTTTTTTTCTGTTGGTGAATGTAAAACTGTCTAATACAATTGAAACTCAGTTTCATTCTTACATGCAGGAAAATTTTAGTATTCTCATCAAAAATGCAATTTTTTTGTCTGCAGGATAGAAATCATTCTTTTGAAAGTACCATGGATAGAATCAAGAAGGAGAAAAATCTCTTCCCACTCTTAGATTTATTGTGCCAACCTGAAGTCCACCCAGAGGGGTTTATGTTGTAAAAGCCTAAACATTATTATACATAGGTTTTTTTCTAGTTTCTATACTGCATTTGATCAAGAGAAGACAACAATTTATAATTTTTAAGTTTTAGATAGGATATAATTGTCATTATTAATGGTATTTTGATTCATTTCAGTAATGTTATGAGTTTTTTATAATCATGAGAAAACAATTTTCCTCTGTATTTTTGAAGAACTGGATATATCTGACCCTTGTCATTTCAGGTATGTTCCACCTATTGAATTAGACAGCAGTCGCTTATCTTTAGAACTTCCTGATTCACCTACTGCTATTGAAGAAGAACTTGGTAGGCAGGAAAATGTTCTTAATAATCTACATGCTGAATTAAATAGTGGAGTTAGAGATGAGGAAAAAGAAGAAAAATTATGGGAAATACAACGAGTTGTTACACAACTTAAAAGAAAGGTATAATATTGATTTTTGTAAAACTTTTTTATTGATTATCTCAATATTTTTACATGCAGCATTTATATTTAGAAAATATTATTCATGGGTGAAATACAGAAAATAAGTGAAAATTTTCTTTTCAAAATTGTACAATGATAAAAATTAATGATTAAATAAAGAGAAGGCTTGTCAACAATATAAAATAATGTGTTTATTTCTGTCATTTTTTTTTTTATTTATGTTTGATGAAATTTCTTTGTGTTTGTTGACTTTTTCTTAAATCTTCGTTGGTTATTTTAAGAAATGGGTGAAAGTGTTTTTCGTTAGAATTTTATCTTTTTTTATATTTGGGAAGACTGAATGTGATGGTAAAAATTATTCATCTATGGGTGTACATAGTTCACTTAGTGGTCTGTGCTAAGATCATTGAATGAATATATTCATATGTATGCCTGTTCACTACTGATCTAAGGGTTTGCCAGTGATGATGTGCTGGCTGTAATTCTTATTAATAAAATAAAAATAAATCTGCCTTAGTCATAAATAGTTCAGCTAAATTGAGTATGTCATACATACCTATAGGAATGCCATGGTAATTTATTTGGTTTTATATTGTTATTAAAGAGCAAAACTGGGAAATTTCATTAGTGGCTAGTGGACAAAAGTAGCAGTTTTATAAGTGATCCCTTTTTTAAAACTAGTGGGCACTTTTTTATTTAAAATTGCTAAACCATAAACCTCTGTTAATATTTGTATTAATGTTCTAAAATTAAATAGTCTAAATAAGTATGTTAATATTAACATATTGCAACCAGCAAGAGTGGAATTATTGATAGAATGCAAGAAAAGATTATTCTCTCTTTTTAGGAAAATTTGCTGCTGTCATACAATTTTCTTATAACCACTTTTTTTCATTTAATGGGTTGGTGGCCAGCACTAATTTTGCCGTTTAATTGTTACGTTACATATGAGTTATATACATTTTATCAGAGTGATATGGAAGCATCTTAATATATTTACTATATTTAAGCTGTAAGAACTAAAATTCTCATAAAGTTAGTTGTTATAAATGCACCTTAATGCAATGATAAATAGTGTTGACTATAGTTTGAATGCCAAAATAGCTATCGTTAAACATATGCCTATTTTAACATCACTCCTCCCATTTGACAGATATTTTAAAAATTGTGCTAATATGTTTCTTTTTGTAAAAAAATTGTACAATTAGTTTATAAAGATTGACTTTAAACTAGACAATTTGTTTTAATATTTTACTCTAACTTTGTAATTGTTAAAATGGATTACTCAGAATTTTCCTTGATAACAAAAATGTAAATTCTGTGTGATGTAAATGAAGTAATGAAAAATAACCTCAGAAGTTTAACTTCAATGGAAAAAAGATAATTATCAATTACACTGGTGTCCAAAATTAAGGACCAGTCACAAAATGCTAATTTTTAAGTAAGCATAGTTGGGCCACTTGCCGCGGCGGTTGATGAATTGACCCCCCCGGCCACCCCCAACCATCGACCAAGACTAATAATGCACTTGAAGTAGCTAGGAGTCGTTTGGTAGCTTCATCGCCCCGAGCCTTCCCTTTCTGCTTTTCGGTGTCTTTAATTTGTGTAATTTCTCTTTTAAATTTGTCCGGTTTCAATTTTTGATTTTTTTTTTCAACGTTGCTTTTGCTAGAGAGTCTTTCACTCAGGACGTGGCTGGGGACCTACGAATCTTGCTTCTGCAAAAGAGAAGTACTAGAGTAGAAGAATAAAGGGCTGCGGACGAAGATGGGTAACTTATTTTTGGATTTGGTAACTTATCACAATGAAGCGTTCACGATGACTTTGAAATTGAGTCTACAGATGACAGTCACATGAGAGTCACAATGTAACCAGATTGTAAATTCATATGGTGACTCATCCTAAAGCAGAAATCACAGTGATGTCTCAGTGGAGTCACATATAGTGATCATTTGAGACTCATAATGAGATGTATGGAATTTCTTATTTTTTTGCTTCACCTTTGTGACTGTGACACTTGTGACCATGTGTGACATGAATAAGATGTTATATGGACTAGCTGTGCTGCAGAGATATTAATTATTCGAATTATATTATTTCTTTTTGAGTATTCACGTACTTGAAAATTTGCATTTTGTGATTGGTCCTTAATTTTGGACACCAGTGTAGAAAATAAATGCAAAATTTGAAAAAAGTTGTGTAGAGGACAAATGTAATTTTGCATTTCTTCATATAATTTGCATATAGAAATGCAAAATTATTGATTTACATTTTAGTGCAAAACACATTTTCTTATGTCATTTTAGATCTTAGTTTACTTAGGTTTATTTAAAGCAAAGTGCAAATAGTTTAAATATTTGAATGAAAAAAAAAATCACTGTAGTATTTTTTTTAAATATATAATGTGTTTTTGTGCAATATTTCCAATATGATACAAATAATTTGAAATAAAAATATTCTGTTCATCATTTTGCAAATGAAAGGTCCCTTTGAAAGTCTTATTCGATGGCATTCTGCTCATTATAATAGCGTAATATGCAAAATTCCATTCATTATATCTTGAGATTAGATTATTTCCTAAACACACACTCACACTGATATTTAATTTTTATGGCGTTGGTTTACTATAGTTAATATTTAATATTCATATTAAATCTTTGACTTATTTTTCAAATGTAATCTTTAGTAGCAGATGCCTTAACATGTTGACTGAGTACGTCATGGATCTGCATCTAGTCATTCATTAGCGGGGTGTAGTGGACACAGATTTGCATCCTGTCCAGACCTGCATGCATGTGTTTAGCAACAGCATTCACACTGAGAGTATGAAAATTTGTCAGCATATAAATAAAGCGTCTCACTTGGCATGTTTGTCACTGTTTTTTTTTTTTTTTTTTTTTTTTTTTTGTCTTTGTATGAAGTAAAAATGTGCGGTCCTGGGATAAGTAATATTTTCTAACTTATAAGTTATTATAAGATCTTTAGTACTGAAAATGAATGTTTCAACTATAGTGTTAATGATGCGGATCTGTATTCAAGTAGTAAGATTCATAAAAATGAGTTAATATGCCATCTATGTGATAGTAATAAAATTTTTATAGCCGTGTTTACTTTTTCTGGCTTGAAAACCAGACCATGTCTAGCCCACGTTTACAGATAATGCTATACAGTCAATGTGTTAAAAATCTTATTTTTGTAATTGTAATTATAAATATAAAGCATTATTTTATTTTCTATATATTTATGTATGGATGTCATTATGGATATTTAATTGTTTAGAGTTGAGTTGTCCAACCTTTTTTGCCTGAAATTTGTTTGTCCCTGCAATTTACGAATCTTTGCCTTATTTAATTTTTAAAGTTTGTCATTAAATAAGGAAAATTATTCTGTTCTAAAATAATGGTAAGTCTGTGACCTGCATTCCAGAGGTTGGGCAACTATACTGTAATGTGTTGTTTTATCTCATTTTATTGCTTAAATAAATAATATGTTTCAGCTGCGATTCTTGAGGCAAGTGCAAGATGCTTCAAATTCTAATGTAACTGAGGCTCAAACAACAGTTAAAGATTTAAAAGAAGCAAAAGTTTCAAGTAATGTTACTCAGATGCTACCAGAAGATAATAAAACTGAGAAACCTGTTAAAGCTGTTCAAGATAAAAGCCCTGAAAAAGATTCTAAAGAAACACCACCTGCACTTAGTAAAGTAGAAACTGTTCCAAAATTGCCAGATGTTACAACAAAATCACCTATAAAGAATGATAACAATACTGCAAATACATTTATTAATTCCTCTCAAACGAAGCAGACTGTCGATTTCAATAATGGCAAAGTGCCTGTACCAGAAGTACCTGTTCTACCAAAAGTAAGTAACAAATATTTATTTTATGTTGTATTTATGAAAATAATAATAGATTAAATATGAGAATAGTATATAGATGCTGTAAGCAATGTTGCAACTGTGTGAGTTCATTGAGTCAAGATTCCTGAACCTGACGTAATTGTGATGAGTTTTAAATTGAATTTGATTCAATTATAAAATTCTGAGTGAAAAACAAATTAAATTCTTTCCCATGAATTGAGCTTAAGGCTGTTCTCAAGTCCTAAGGAGCTACTTTCTGAATTCATTTTTGTTCAGAAACAATTTTTCAGAATTTTGCATGTGTTCTTATTCAGAAACCATGTAATCGAATGGTGTTTTCTATTTTTTGGTAAAGGCAGAAGATCTTTCAGAAAATACTGTCAAAGTTCAGATCTTTCAGAAAATAATGTCAAAGTTCACTTTTTAAACCAAATTTCTAGATGCAATAGTACAGGAAAGCGGAAAACCCTGTCATCCCCTTACAATAATCACTTATAACTTTATAAGAAATTTATTTATCAAGAAATGGAAAACAGCAATTCTATTTCAAATCACTTCAATAGTTAGGCTTGCCAAGTGTATGACTTTATGTTTAAATATGTGCCAGAAAATTTTGATTTGTTGAGCAGAAAATTTAAGAACTGTCTTATATAACAACTCAAATTCAGTTTTTCTGTTTTTTGGAAAATATTCTCATTTTTTAAAGTGTTTTTACATTTATACAAGCATTAATCAGAATTACTTTAAAGATTTCTGAGAATAAAAAGCAAAGGTGTTAAAGAAAGCTAGGTAGTGTGCTGAGGAAGGAGGGGTAACCTGAAAATGAGACCTGAGACTAAATGTTACCTTTGGCCCTGGGCAATTCAAAGTGAAGGTCATCTCATCTCATATGACATACCATAATGCATTTCTCTTTCCTTTAAACTTTTATCTTTGAATTGTGTGTTGTTTGAAGAACAGTGGCATAACTTGGTTCAGTTGCACCCTCTTCTGCATGCAGAACCTAAAATATTGCACATTTTAACTATAAAGTTATGCATATGATTCCTTGTATTGCATATCTGGTTTATGGTAAACCTAATAAATATCCAATTGATATGATATCATTTAGACATTGCACATTTACAATCATAACTGAGACCAAAATGTAATTTTCAATTTATCACATTGCAATTAATTTATTGTTATTTACAAATCATTACAAAATAGAATCTAACAATATCTAAGTGACTTGGGTACAACTAACTTTTCAAGTCACATGATAACAAGAAGAGTTGCATTTTGGTCATGGTATTTTAATGCATTGATAGTTTTGTCATATTTTGGGCATGGCACTATTTAGGAAAATCATATGCAACAGGAATGATTGTGGTGTTCGTTTGATTTCCCATTCATTTAATAAAATGCCATTTTAATAAATCTGCCAAACCTGGCATTTGTTTCTAATGAGTTTTTCTTTCCTGTTATTTTCTATGAATTTCTATCTCTAGCTATTTCTCTTCTTTTTTCTATTGAAAAGTAATAAATAAATGTACCCATAGTGAGCCTCTTAAGGATATTTATCTAATTATCATTAAAATATTAGTGGTGGTGGCCATAAGGTGCTATATACAGTGTTAGCATAAATGAATGACCAGATTTTATAAATTTATATATTCAAAAGAATTACACATATTATAATAAGAGATATATGAAAATAAAGAAAAACATTCCAAGGTTTTTTAGCCATCGCTGAATACTGGATTGGACATGTAGGTAACGAAGATTTATCCTATTCACATGACTACCAAGATCCCCGAATCTTATGCTATATGATTTCTTTTTGTGGGGTTACCTCAAAACTCTTGTTTATGAACCACTATTGCCAAAAACACTCAAAGATCTTAAAGAATGCATCAGTGCTGCATTAAGAACTGTTCACATTGTAAAACTGCAGAACTTATGGAACAAACTTACCGTAATTTCCGGCCTATAATCCGCGGCACATAATCCGCATATGCAATTTTTCTTCTCACCAGAAAAATGTTAGCAGAAAATCCGCACCATTCTATAATCTGCACTACTGACGAATTGAATATAATTTTATTGAATCAAATATTAAATTTCCCATCTTTTCTGCATTTTCTACACATTGTAATTTGAATTTGGCAGTATACTCGTACTTTTTTTGCAAGGCGTGTTTTCAAAGATGCACTTACGCTATCACTAAAGAAATGGCGATGGCGGCAAAAAAAACTTACTGTTCAAAAATCCTTTTCTTTCCTTCTTCTGTAAGCTTACTTGTTACAGAGCATGCGCATAATGAGTATCAAGTGCATGTAAGCAGCAAGCCAGATTAAGCTCTTTTATGGTGCTGCCATCTATTAGAAAAGCAGCAAACCAAACTAGGAACTTGCTAAAAATTTTAGTTTTTTTTTCAAAAGTGGGGGAAAAAGATCAGATTATCCGCATCACAAAAATTTTCACTTTTTTGGCAGATTATCCATGGATTATAGGCCGGAAATTACGGTAATTACAGATCAGATGCTTGTCATGTTACGAAAATTTCATACATCAAACATTTGTAACTAAAAAAGTAACTTGGGATATTTTCTCTCTTTTCATAATAGTTTTGAAAATATAAATTTTTAAAATCTGGTCATTTATTTATGCTCAACCTGTATTGTTTTAGGTTAGTTCAAACCTTCTTCTATCAGAATAAACATTCAAAGTTTCTAGATGCGTTCCTTGAAAAAAATGAAAAATGTTGCATTTTTCTATACACCAGTAGTAGGCATAGTTAATTTCTGAGGCACCAGTAGTATAATGGTTGAAAATTGAGATCCCAAATTTTTACTTTACAGTGTACCATACAGTTTTAACCCTTAGGCCGTTGAGTTTTTGTTTTTCAGTTCTTTCCCTAGTTGTTTTGTATTCAATGTCTTTGTATGCCATTTAGTGTTGACATCTATTGATGAAAGAAACAATCACTTTAGTACATGGTAAATGCATTCATAACATTTAAAACCTTGAGGGCAACAGAGGCTGAATTCTGGGACTTTCACAAATTTTCAGTTTTGACAAATTTTTGTGTTGCTTAATGCGAAACTTTTGAGTTATTTATGGTTACAGGGTTGGCAAGTTTTTGCCATAGGTAGAAAAAACTGCGGGTTCAATCCATTTCAAGTGGTCCAGCACTCGTTGCTCGATCATTTTTAAAAAATCTGAAATTTTTTGTACAACAACCCTAACATGATGGAAGTTCAAAATGACTATTATTTTAATTGTATTAATTTTTGTTTGTGCATGGCGGCCATCTTTATTTCATCATCTGCAGCAATTTTCTCACAAGAAGGGTTTACGGAATTGTAAATAATTCATCGTTTATTTATCCAATTCAACTGCGGATTAAAGCAATTTGTACAGAATACGTTGGGCTAAAAATTTGGTAATGGAGTAGTTTCCGAAACTAACTGCTTATTGGTAAAATTTAAGCATAAAGTTTCAGTTTTTTTCTAAAATTTGTCCGTTTACAAGAGGAAATTTTTCTAGCAAGGAATACTGTCAACATGACATAATTTTTTTTACAAATAGATCGAAAGTACTTGTACTCACACGCCGAGTTCCAGATCTGGGACTTGCTTTCTCTTTGCTAAAAAAAATCCCAAATTTTTCAAAAATGTCAAAAATCGCACTTTTCAGGCTTTGATATCTCTGATAGGGCATGAGATAAAAATCTGAAAAATTTTTTTATAAGAGTATTATATGGTAGTGGTATGCACAAGAAATTTCAGAATGGAGATTTGTCTACAAGCTGAGATATGACAAGGGCAACATGTCAAAACAATACTGCCAAACTACTGTTTTGTTGTAGTCACAGCTAAGTATTTATCTCAGAGTGTCATTTAAATTTATTTTTTAGATTATCTTTAATATTTACAATTCCGTAAACCCTTCTTGTGAGAAAATTGCTGCAGACGATGAAATAAAGATGGCCGCCATGCACAAACAAAAATTAATAAAATTAAAATAATAGTCATTTTGAACTTCCATCATGTTAGGGTTGTTGTATAAAAAATTTCAGATTTTTTAAAAATGGTCAAGCAACGAATTGATGATTTTCTGGACCACTTGGAATGGATTGACCCTGCGGAAAAAACTGTCCCGGCAAAAATAGGTTTTTGCCAAAGTGGTGGCAAAAATAGGCTGTCCATTTAATTTTTTTCACAGAAAAAGAGAAAAAAATATGTCATGAAAGAAAAAGAAACTTAATACTTAGTTAAAAAATCAATACTCTAAATTTATTTTTGAACTCCTTAATTTAAATAAGTATAATATGCATTTTATGAACAAATACCAACTTTTATAACATAATTTATAAATGAAAAAAATATTAATTTTATATAAATGAATAAAAAACTTGATTGTTCATACAATTATTAATGACTATTCACATAATAGAACTGTGGAGGCTCTAAATGAGTAAAGCATTTATGTTTATATGTGTTAGAAATTCAAATAAACAATTATATTCTAAATTCAATTTTTTAATATCAAATTACATTTAAAGCAGAAAACTATTCAATTTCAAATAATTCCGTGATATCTCCATCACAACCTAATTTTTGCTGTTTTAGCATAGCATAACAATAAACTAGTTTAGATAGAGTATTTGTTGACAGATTATTTAGAATTTTAGTTTGCACAAATGAAAAATTTGAAAAAAAATTTTCAATAGCAGCACTACTTGCTAGACATATTTGAAGGTGTGCGACTAATGAACAGAAGTCTTTTGAAATCTCACAAGCTTTTTCGATACTTCTCCACCAATTATGAGCACTGACACTACTAATCACTTCTTCTGAGAAATATGAATTAGGGAAGGGTTTTTCTTTTAGCTCAAAATTAATAACATAAGATATAAAGTCGGGATTAATTTTACACAACCATGCTTTACAGTTTTCCTTTTGTTCATAATTTAAAAGTTCATCTCTGTACTTTGGATGTAACAAATATGCTACAAGATGACACGGCAAAACTGCTTGTTCAAATTGCTTTTTGAATTTTGAAAAATGTGGTAAGCAGGATGCAATACTCTGGTATTTTGTTACCTGTCTTGTGGTCATTTGACAATAGACTGCTGGATTTGAGAATTTCAAGAGTATTTGGGGGGAGGGGGGGTGTGAATGTAATACAAAAAGATAAAATGGCTACAGACTACTTACTGAAAGTAAAGAATGTAACTTTTTATCCCTTTCTTGGAGTGTAAGAAAGAGGTAAAAAAATTCTAGCTTCCTAACAAGACATAACAGATAGTCTTTTCAATATATAATATTTAATTTAATTACTTTTTTATCTATAACACACTATTTTCATCAGATAAATAATTATAAATTAGTACCAAAGACTTAAATATTTACATATTTTTAAGACTCATTACATAAAACAAAAGTAACAAAGTTATAACCTTTTGATAATTAAAAAAATATTAATGCTTGACAAAATACTTAAGAAAAAAAAATAGATATCTGATTTTTAATTTGGTTCTTAAATTCCTAAGCATTAGACTGAAACCTACCTATTTTATAAAGATTTAAATTATGTAAAAATATTTAATTATATTTATTAATTAGCAAATTAAATAAAAATATTAAATGATATGTAATTAAAATTAATTGTTTATACCATTATTATCCTTATTAGCTTAGAGATTTTATTACATATTAAAGTCAAATAAGAATTTGCCATTTTTGCTGGTTTTTTCCAGTTTTTGCCACTGTCCTGGCAAAAATACCTTTTTGCCGGCGAAAATGCCAACCCTATGGACTCTGCTTCCCATTGTTGTTAGAAATTGAAGTTATTTTTGTGTAAAAAAAAAGTGACTATTGATAGGTTATCTAAAAATGACTGAATAAAAATATTTAACTCATGTTTCAAGGTCATTCATGTTTAACAGTATGAAGAAATAGAAAATGATGCCCTTTTAACTAAATATATAGCAACGTAAATTAACAAATTATATTATTCTGTATGCATGGGCATTGACAGAAAGAAATGTAAGGAGGGGGGCATAGTTTTGGAATACATGTGCTTGTAGTCTACAGTCCAGAAAAAGATTTTGATTAAAAAATTAGAGAATATAGACATGAGATAAACTAAACTAAGATTTTTTTTTGTCCAGAACTCCTCACACAAGACCACTTTTAAACATATCAACATAAAATAGCCATTCAGAAATTTTAGAAACCAAGCAATATTAAATATTCTTTTAATTTGTCCCACAATTTAAGATGAATTTGAAATGCAGGAACATGAAAAGAAAAGCAGAATCAAAAATTGTCTTCGATAGGGTAGGTTTATGGGGAGGGATGAAGCCACCCCAGTGAATAACTCTTAGTTCTTTTCTTTTAATGTTTAATTATTAAGTCACTTAGGAAGAATAAATTATACTTTTTTTTCAAAATCATTAAAAGCAAAACTATCTCTCACAATGAAGCAGTGTTCCTTTGCCTGACGATATAGGGTCTGAGGACACCAGAAATGCATGAAAAGTCAGTTGGGGTGGGCCTTACCATAGATCAGGAAGGACTTTTAACCGTGTGATTCCACCATGACTCCCGCTGTCCTCCAAGTCATGAGCACTGCCCAGCGCATGTCACTTGGCCTGAGTCCCAATGTACCATGACATGACATGGTCACCATGATAAGGATCCATGTACTCAAGGATTAGTTCACGTAGTTCAAGAATCACACCTCTGGGTTGCCCAGGAGCTTCGGGTGTACAGGATACCCAATGGGATGCAGGACTCTTAGTCTTAACGCCAGATTTCCTGGAAGTGCTATTACTCTAGCAGCAGCTTCCGGACATGTAAATAAAATATAATTCATTAAATTTCAAAGTACAAGAAGCAGCCTCCCTGGCAGCATCTACATCTTTATGTATCAAATAATCAATAAAAACTAAAAATGTAATTTTGATTATTACATAATTACCATTTTGTTTATGCGAGAAAGTGTAAGAAACAAAGTGATTGGAATAATTTTTTAGTACCATTCAACATATATCTCCTATACTCATTAGAGTTAAACTTTATTTTTTTCTTTCTTTTTTTATATATAAACATTTCATTATGAATCATAGATCTTTAAAGAAAAATATGCTTTTATCATGTAGGAGCAATAAGACACACCATGTGACATTGAAATGCAACACCAAGAAGGAGTGGCCAGAAAGTGATGAAACTCGACAGACAGAGAGAGACAGCAACGAACAATAAGTGATCTTTATTTCGAAATGATATTCATAATACAGAGTGAGAACAGTGTCGGTTTAGTTGGATGTAGGACCACCGTGGATGTCGATGCACGAAGAAACACGTCTAGGCACAGAGTCAATGAGAGTATGAATGGTGTCCTGCGGAATTGCTCTCCATTCCCTGTCAGCCATTTGTGGCAGTTTGTCTTCTGAACGTGGCAGTGGCAGGGTCTACAAATGGCGTCTAATCACATCCTAAATGGGTTCAATTGGTGAGAGATTAGTAGACTACGCTGGCCAGGGAAGCATCTGTACACTTTGCAGCAGACATTGGCTGATGCGAGCAGTGTGCAGTCAGGCGTTATCCTGCTGACAAAGGGCATTGGGCACCCCATGAAGGTAGGGGAGAGCCATTGGCTGCAGCATATCATCCAAGTATTGTTGGGCTGTCATAGTGTCCTGAGCATGTTGTCACGCGGTAGGGCATTCCACAGTTGCTGCCGCATTGGACCTGTCTCCACGTTAATGCCACACTTCTACATGGCTGCTCTATTTAATGAGCTTAAATAGCAGAGGCAAATGGAAGTCTGAAAAATAATGTGAAGTTGTGTGGAAGATTTAATAGAAAAGCAGAAAATTCCATCAAACTAATTTATTCATGACGATAAACATGATGATATTTACAAGATGAAACGGCAAGCATAATTTCGCTTGAACTTAACAAACTTAAAATAAAAACTAAGTAAAACTTAAATAGAAATTAACATTGTTGACAAGACTCGTAGCAAGCAGCTACTACACCATAAAATTACAAGTGCTGCTAACAAATATGCAGCTATGGCATATACAGTTAATGGATGTGCAAGGTATTAAATCTAAGTTATCACTCGATTTAAAATCTAAACTTCTAGTTTTAACAGAACTGACTTGACTATGAGTACTACTTTCCCTTGTTTTGGATGGGCTATTACATCTATTTTTTGATCCAATAATATCATCTATTATAGGAAAAATATCTCCATCCTCAGGAAAATTAAAATCTGAGAAAGAATGAAATTTTTGTTTAGAGTCATTTATGGCATCAACCTCCCTCTTACTTTCATTAAACCTTACATTTATAGTTTCATAAATTCTTTGCTCGCCTATTATCCAAATTTGTTAACCTTTAGTCAACTGTGCATAACCACACATTATACCAAGTTTAGCTCTCATGTCCAGCTTTTTCCTCTTTTGTTTAGGTATACGGACATAAGCTAAGCAACCAAGCTTTTTAAGGTGAGAAACAGAAGGTTTTCTCTCAGAATGCAACTCAAAAGGCATTAGTTAAAATTTTTGTGACATTCCACACATAAGCGAAACATAAAAGAGCTTCTGCCCAAAATTTCTGGGATAAGCCACTAGACTTAAGAAGGGTTTTTACTCTATCGAGCAGTTAAATTAAAACGTTCCACACAGCCGTTCTTCTCGGGTGAATATGGGTTCATCTTTTCGTGTGCAATTCCTTGATCCTCTACAAATTGATCAAATTCTTGATTACAAAACTCAAGACCCCCATCTTTTCTGACAAAGACAACTTTCTTATCTAAAAACCTTTCGGCTCTTTTCTGATATTTAAAAAAGGTCTCTAAAACATCAGATTTATTTTTCAGGGTATAAACTGTAACCTTTCTAGAAAAATCATCTATAATGGGCAAAATATACTTACTTCCCCCATGAGATGTAACGGATAAAGGCCCACATAAATCCATATGCAGCAGCTGGAGAGGAGCTTTAGACCTTATATGACCTATTGGTTTAAACGATACTCTTTTTGATTTGGCCAATTTATATGAAATACAATCTTCAGTCAATTTAGATAGCATAGGTAAACCATTAACAATGTTTTGTTTACATGTGTTTACAACATACTCACTGTTAATATGACAGAACCTTTCATGCCATAATTCATTAACATCTACTTTTTCTACTTGATTTGCTGAAAAATTGATTGAATTATTTCCCTTAATTTTAGTGACATATTTAGAAGGCTTTAAAAAATAGAGGTCATTTTTTCTCTATGCATAAAAGAACTCATTACCATTTTTATCATATACAAAAACTTTACCTTTTTTAACTACAAAATTAATCCCTAACTTTTCTAATTTAACTCCAGAGAACAAATTTCTTTTCAATTTGGGATTATATAGTACATCTTTCAAAATAATACAATTAAATTTACCATTTTTACACTTTATTAACAACTGAATTGTTCCCTTTCCCTCAAATGGACATTCTCTCTCCCCAACTGCAAGAGACATGTGTAAATCAGATACTGGCTGAAAATCGAAAAACAAATTTCTATTACTACAAAAATGGGCTGTAGCTGCCATATCAAAAACCCATTGGGTATTGCCATAGCCCAGATCTGATGAATTTGCCTTGCATAGTTCAGGAGAAAGTTCTATTAAACTACATTCCAGTTCAGAGAAGGTATAATTAAACATTTGTTTACTTCTACATTCAACATTACTAGTTTCAGATTGAGAAGATGTCTTTTAAAAATTACTTTTAGAATTAGGTCTATTTTGAAATTTATCTTTAACATTAACATTAGGTCTATAAGAATTACTTATACTATCTTTTTCAAAATTACTTTTACCAGCTGTTTCTCTAAAATTACTGTTACCAGCTGTTTCTCTAAAATTACTTTTACCAGCTGTTTCATAATTACTTTTACTATTAAAATATTTAGAAGTTTGGTAATTAGATTTACTTAATCTGAGATTACAGTTAGAAATTACATAACCATACACTTAACAATAAAAAAAAGGGACAATTTTATGATTACCTGCTTTAACAGACGATTCACTAGAAAAAGCTACATTCACATCAGAAAAATCTTTTTGCGACAACCGTAATCTATTTTCCTCTAGCAGGAGCTCCGATTCTATTTTGTCAGGTGTAAATTCTAGATCCTTCCATCTGTAGGTGGCTTGGACGGTGGCTCTAAATTCATCCGGAAGGCTCCATATCATCTGATAACCAATATAAAGCAGCTGTAGTTGATGACCCACATCATGAAGACGTTCAGCAGTGTGTTTGACACGGCACAAAAAAAGTCCCAAGTTTTCACCCGGAACATAATTTGTACCAAAGGTAACATCTAGGAGCTGAATCATATGGGCTCTCATTGTTGGCTCAAAGTGGTTGTGCAAAATCTTCTATGCTTTGGCTCCATCTGTTGTACTGGATATCAATGGTCTAAATTCAGAACTGAGGGATTGGTAAATGATGGTATAGGCTCTGTTCCTTCTTAAATTCAGGTCTTGCTTCTCTCTCCATATCAGGTCATTCTCTTCTGGCTCCGTTTTTGATTTACCAGCAGCTGAGTCTAACATTTTAGCAGGTGGCTTTTCACTTTCTTTTGTATCTTCTGCAAAATCATCATTCTTTTCTGGCTTTTCCTCTGATTTATTAGCAGTTGAGATTAGCTTCTTAGCAGGTGGCTTGTCACTTTCTTCCGTCCTTCCCACAAACTCCCAGGCTCCATAGTGCAATAATAAAACTCTGACTTCGTGCTTACATGACTCTCAGTTACTACTTGTGAGCAGGGTGATATTTTGATGTAACTCCATCAGCCCCCATCAAAAAGAAAATTCTATCACAGCAACCGGTGGAACTTCAATGAGCACTAACATCAACAAGTTCTTTAATGGAACACAAAAGTTCGTTTAAAAAAAAAACAGAAAATTTCACAAGTGACAAAAAACACCATCTTTTTCACTTCCACATTTTCAGAACTTCACTAATATGGTTATTTAACGGGTCTGGGCCCATAACCAAAATGCTCTATTCAACAAGCTAAAACTTCATTTTAAATAGCAGAGGCAAATGGTAGTCTAAAAAATAGTGTGAAGTTGTGTGAAAGACTTAATAGAAAAGCAGATGTGTGGAAGACTTAATAGAAAAGCAGAAAATTCCATCAAACTAATTTATTCATGATGATATTTACAGGATGAAATGGCTAGCACAACTTTGCTTGAACTAAACAAACTTAAAATAAAAACTAAGTAAAACTTAAATAGAAATTAACATTGTCAACAAAACTCGTAGCAAACAGCTACTACGCCATAAAATTACAAGTGCTGCTAACAAATATGCAGCTATGGCACGGCAAAAATCATCTGTTTTGTTCCATCATTTATATAAACAAGATAAGAAATTTCTGCATATCAAGTGATGCCATTCCTAGAAGTGAAATACTTATGCCAAACGCCATTGGCTCAAATGCTACCACATGCCCGACGCTATGATGTCAAGTGTATGAATGACAGCCATGACTAGTGAATAACCGGTGATATTGCAATCACAGTTCTGGATTGCTATGAAATCACGTATTTATGAAATATCGGCATGCCAGCAGCGATAAGCAATGGTGCTTTCACGTATTTTGCCGTTGACTTGGAGAGGATAAAAACAAAGTATGTCATGTTACTAATTTAAATTTATTTCAACAAAAACTAACCACTTGACATTTTAAGTTAACATGACAACAGTGGCACCTATCACTGGAGAAACAGAAGCGTGACTCATCGTAGAACATGACCCTGCGCCATTCAGTCATACATATTGCTCTAGCCCAGCAGCATTGCAGACGTGGACGTCTATGCCATGGGGTCAATGGCAGTCTTCTTAACGGATGCCACAAGTGTAGGCCACTAGCAACCAATCAGCGGGAAATGGTTCTGGTCGATATGGGAACATCCAGGGTGTCTTGAACATGTAGAATGGAGGTAGAAGTGGTTTGCGGGTTCACCACTACTTGTCGGCGGATACGTCAATCTACGTGTCCTGACATCACTCTGGCTGCACCGGCACCCGTCAAACTTGCCACGTTTCCTCGTTCCAACCATCTTTGCCACAGCCGGTGCACTGTGGACACGTCCGGGTGTGTCTCAGCTGCAATTTGACGTTTGGACCAACCTGCCCTTCTCAGTCCAATCACCATGCCCCTCGTAAAATTGTCTGTCTGTTGAAAGTGAAACTGCCTCCGTTGATGGTGGCTTGGCATTTTCTGCTATTACAATCATCCTCTGAGATAAGAACAAAATTTCTCTGATGATTTCCCTAGCAGAAGTAATGGCAATAATATTACCCATTCTACAGATTCCTTTCCTTATATCTTTTTCAATGTGCGCTGGAGAGCTGTGCATTTCATATCATTTGAATAACTTGGTGACATGTGTTTACCCTGAAATTTGATTAAATTTCTGGCCGTTCTTTCTTGGTGTTGCAGTTTCAATGTCATGTAGTGTATAAAAATACATTTGATAACCAAAAGATTAGTTCAGAATTATTTTCAAATGTGGAAAATATAACTTCTGTTATACTTTCTTTTTATTTTAAGTGAATCGTTAGTGAGTTATTCCCTTTTTAATTTAAAGAGATTTGTTTTATAAATTTTGAATATGAGTGTGAACTTATTTGTGATTCTCATTTTTCAGAAGTAGAATTTGAGTTTAAATTAGCTCTTTTTTTTTTTTTGTGAGTTTGCACAACACTGACTATAAGTATGCATACCGTACCCTTGCTTCAAAAGTGACATAACTCAAAAAACTTCGTTTTTCAGGAAATGTGAAAAACTGTTTCCGGGTTGCAGAAAGGTCAATGGCTATCTTGCAAACACAACTGCTTCCTGGTGGCTGGATTTTCAGTGCTCTACCTGGTACTATAGGTGATTGGTAGAGGCGTAAAAACAAAGTAGAATGGCAGCCATAACTCAAAATATGCAATTTTTGAGTTGTGACACTTTTGAAGCAAGGGTGCAATATTAGAATCAGATATGAAAAAAAGAAAAACTACATGGCTATTATGTAGCTAATAATATACCAGCATGAAAAACTTAGAGACAGATTGTTTTTTAGTTCAAAACTTTGCAAGAAATCACCTATTGGGTATTACCTACCTTATTGTGTACCCAAATATTACATAAAAATAGGCTATTGCAAAAATTAAAGTACTTATTCTGTAAGGACATAAACAAAAAAAGGCTTTATTAGGAGAAAGATGATTGATAAAAACATGTGACATAGATGAAGAATAGCATCATAGTAAGAGATATGACATGTTACTGCAGTGGCTGCTAGACATCTGTTCCTCATGCTTACCAATTTCGATGGTTTCGAAATATATTGTAGAGTTTATCCCTCTAATTATGCTAGTGAAGGGTTTTCCTAAATGCTCCTTTGTTTTTAGTTCACAGGCTATCAAAGCCTGAGAGCTAATGTCCTCTAGGCTCTGTATGTATGTATGTATGCACATAACACGATAACTCTTGATAGAAATATCCAAATTGCTTCAAATTTTATAAGTAGGTTCATTCTGATAAGGCACTTCCCTCATTAGTTTGAGATTCATTGGTTAAGTATAAAGGGGAGGAATGGGAAGCTAATCCTTCCTTAATTAGATAAATGGAGTTTTCATATAGAATTATCTGATTTGCTTCAAATTTGGTATACTGGTTTATTCTGATATGGCATTTTCCCTGATTAGATTTGGAGGTTCATTGGTTAAGTATAAAGGGAGAGCTAATCCCCCCCCCCCCCCTTAATTTAGCTAAATGGTTTTCTCATCAGAATTATCCAGTTTGCTTGAAATTTTGTATACAGGTTTATTCTTATAAGGCACTTTGCTGATTAGATTTGAAGGTTCATTGGTTAAGTATAAAGGGGGGAAACAGGGGGGGGGGCTTAATTTATTTTTCAAGGGGCATTATTCTTTGAAATAAGAGTATAATATACAGTTAGTTTGAATAAATTGTGAGCTCAATGCCATCAGTTTAACTGGGACTTTTCTTTTTGTTGAGATATTGGAGAGTCAAAGTTTTGCATACATTTTATATAATACTTTTTACCACTCACTAAGGTCTTTGTGGTGCTGAGGTGAAACACTCACTGTCAGAATTAGAAGGTGAGGTTTCTGTGCTATCTGCAGATGTATTTATGTGTAATTTTATCTTTAAAACCAAAATGTAACCTTTACATTTGAAATTACAGGTAAATAATATTAAGATTTTTTTTAGTAAAATATCAGCATTATTGCTTTAGTTTTTTCATTAAGATGCTAAGCTATTATCATTAAGATACTTTAATTATCCCTTTATTTATAAAAAGTGAAGAAAAACATTTTTTTTTATGTTTCAGAATTGACAGATATTTTTATTTGTTAAAATGTAGTGTGTGGTAGATTTAGATTTGTAACTTTGTATCATGCTCACACACACATTTTAAACTTGTGTAGTGCATCCTTATAAATTTTCTATATATATATATATATATATATACATCTATTTATAGATAATATTTATTTTGACAAAAGTCTGTTTTGTATGAATTTTCATTTGTTAAAATAATAATTATTTTTCTCTTTAAGTTTATACTTTTGCCTTCATTATTTAAAATAAGAATTACTGTTATGAAAATTAAAGGAAGGTCTTGATTTCATGTGTAAAAAATGTTATATCTATTTTTTAGGAAGAAAGCTATCCAATTCCTGTTGATAACTCTGTTCATGATGAAAAATCAAAATCTGAAATTGACAGTTCTCCAAAAGAAGCTGCTGAACCAGTTAGTAAGTGTTTTCTTTCATTTATCTAAAAAAAGGTTTATGCATAAAATGTTTAAACTGAAAGAAGTGAAAACTCTATGTAAAAAGTTTAGCATTTTTTGTGTTACTGTTTAAAGTTGTTTTTTTTTTTTAATCAGTACATAGGTGCATAAAAATAGTAGTTTTACACATTGAGAATTTTATAGTTAAGCTTATAATGTCTTTCTCTTTTATTGTGATGTAATTTAAGGGATAGAGAATAATTAAAAATTTTACATATAAAAAGAAGGAATAGCTATAAAGTTACTTTAAACCGTAATCTGTTTATTTATACTTATTAAATCCTAAAGCATTTTCGCCAATATGTCCTTCGGTATTCTCTTGTTGGAGAAGCAGTGATTTTATGGATAGAGCTGCCCCTCCCGTATTTTGGGACAGTAAAAAAATTAAGTTTAATATCTTGGTTTCATATCTTCAGATTCCTCTCTCTTGACTCAGCTCTGACTTTATAAAAATGTAATCGCTTCTGGTTTTATTTTGCATGGGGTGTCGTGGTTCACCTGGAGGGCTTTGCAATTACTCACTAATCTCCAATGTGCTTGATGAGACCCGTAGTGATATATCATCTAATGATTCTTGGCCCGTTTGATACAATGCTGTGATGCTGATGTTGAGGAGTGCATTTATGTTATACAAAGATTGCCTCTTGTGGGTCCTTCCTTGAAGTAATGTTTTTCTGATATTGAGGTATGCGTCAATCTAGGTGTTCAGCGTTAAAGATGTATTGCTACGTCTAGTTTGAGTTTATTGACAATGGAGTTTTATTACTCTAGTGCTCCTACCTGATGTTGTAAAGGTTGTAATTTATTCTGTAACTGGAGACTCTCAGCGTGTCAACATTCGTGAACATTTATTATGTGACTCAGTATGTTAGACTCTTTGAATATGACTTTGGATATGTTGTTAACAATAGAAGCAAGTTGCTCATCCCCTGGTAAGTCCATTTTATCCCAAGATTATTGGATTAAGGGATTAAATGAAAAGTTAAAAAAAATTATTAAAGCAAAAGTAGCATCCTGAACTGATGAGGTAATTGTTATTAATGTAACTCTTATATATATATATATATATATATATTCAAGGATCGCAGCCTTCCTCGCATGGTGTTTGCATATTTTAAGTTGGCATAGAACTGTTCGAGAGTTGTGTAACAGTGTTCGTGGTCAATGAGAGACACATTAAATACAGCGTAGAGTTCTTGGAACCTGGTTTATTTTCTTTTCTATGCATAGCTCCTTTTGAAACCAGGTCCAACTGGATGGCATATTAGTCCCAATTACTCTTGGAAAACGTTCAGTTGAGCAATGTATGTTATCTTAATACTGCATGATAGTCAAAAGCTTCAGGAAAAACTTTCTCTTAAGCATATAAAAGGGATAATTCACATTATTTCTGCCAGGGTATAGACTTTACTTTTATTGGTTAAAACTATTTTTTAATGATAGGTTTTCTGATATTACAAATGTGTTGCATCATCTTGATTGCATCATTAAAATGTAATTACCATCCTTGACATTAATGATTATTTATCTTTTAATAAATGTCAGACAGAGAGACTAAGATTTATGTCATTTAAAATACTTATTTTGACATTAATATGCAATTATCTTCCATTATAATTATGTAATCTGATTTATGTTTTACATCTAATAACTGTTAAATATGGACTAAGTTGATTAAAATTTATTGCTAAAATATAATCTGTTTGTTTGAAGTAATCAACTTAATCTAATATCTGTATCATTGGGAAAATATAATAGCTATTTATGTGTTTTGTTTTAAAAATCATCTAATGTTTATTTTAACTGAAACTTATTGTAATTTTAAGTAGTCATTACATCAATCAATGTCAAAGATGAAATAAAAGAAGTTATAAATTTTGAATGTTAAGTTTGAAAAAAAGATAGGATTTAATTTTTATCGTTTCATATCTATGAAACGACATATGAAACGGATATGAAATAACAAAGATTTTAAATTATTAATCTCAAGATTTAAAATATAAATTTTAGTAAAATAAAGTATCTGAATGTTTAAAATTTGTTGTAATTGTGTGTAGTTGTGTTGGAGCATATTTTAGTTTTAAAGTAAAATAACACTAATTAACTTAAACATGTGTGTTCGAATGCTTAACAATAAATATATATATAATTATGATTTCATATGACTGAAAGTCTTAAATTCAAAGTTTGAATAACAAAGAATAATTACACGAATTCATGTAGTATTATTTAAGTTATATTTAAATGCTCTTATGTAAAAATTAGTGATTGAATGATTTAATATAAGAGTTGGAAAAGAAATGAATCTCTACAAACTTCTCTCAAATAATAATAATAATAACCAAAGAATTAATAGTTAGTACTATAGTTATACTCCTATTTCTTTTATCTTAATTTTTTACTTTTAACTACAGTAAAACCTCCCTAAAGAGACCACGTACTGTTCCAATAAAAATTGATCGCTCCGAGAGGCAGTCTCTTAATGGAGGTCAGATTTAAATCTAGATTTTAATTGTTGAAAAAAGGTAACAATTGATGTTACTATTTTTTTTTTTTTTTTCACATTAGGAAAAAATATGAAAATTTAAGTATCAAAACAAAAGTTAATTACATAAGTTAATTACTATAGAGTTTAAAAAATGAATACTTTTGCTTTGATTTTATGATTTTATCTTTTATAACTTTTATTTCCAAGTCCTTTCGAAGTTCAGTAAAAAAAATGTAATTTTTTTTGTACGGCATCAAATAATAATGATTTCCTTAATTTATCTATTTCTTTGAGTGTTTTCTGACAGAATAGGGCAGGGGAGTTTATTGACTGTCATCCTTAATTTTTCATCAGAGTTAAATTCATTGCCTAAAAAAGCACAAATATGTTTAAACACTTAAAAGTTACCAGAATAAAAAAAATTCTAAACTTAGTTTAGAAGTTTGATGAATAATGCGCTCTCGGGAATTCTTTTTCTAATAAAACCTTCTTGAAGCAACCAGGAAAAAACGGAATTTGTTTCATTTTCTTCAAAGAAATGGGTCGCTCATGAAGGGAGTTCAACTGGGATGATCTCTGAATGGAGATAAAATTAGTATTGAGCCTATGGGAATTAATTTCGTTCCATGAAAAAATGGTCGTTCAGGGAGGTCGTCGCTTAATGGAGGTGGTCGCACAGGGAGGTTTCACTGTATTTATTTATTATGTTGTTTCTGTTAGTCAGGCACCAGTGATAAGTCACCAAGTATTCTTTCGTTTGGCATTATTTGAATTGTAACCTTTCCCATGATTCATTTTGCACTGGTTTCCCAGCATGCATTTTGCACTGCATGATTGAAATGTTGTCATTTGAATATGTTTGTGTTATTGCACTTCATTTATACAGTATAACCTCGATATCTCGAATCTGTGGGGAAAAGAAAAAAATTCGAGATATAAAGGTTTCAAGTTTTCAAGGCTTTGACAAAATTAAATAATTTAATCTCACAAACCGCTTTTTTCTGTAAAAAAAAAAATGATTCATCAAAAACTAGACACAATCTATTAATAATTAACAAATTACATTTCTCAACGTTTTAATAATTTCAAAATTGTGTTATACACATATCTGATTTGATTAAATAGTATCCAATTCTTAATTTAAAAATGCATTCAGTTGTTTCAGAAGAAAAGTCCTTAATTGAAGTCTGTCATATCACAGAATCTTTTTGCAATTGCACAGTTTTCTATAACATAGCAATGGCACCAAACGCTTCAGTTCTAATATTTTCGTTTGATTCAAAAAATCTCCACAGCAGGTCGACTCGCTGCCTTCTCGGCTTCTTTCACTATAATTTTTTCATGCTCTTGTATATCTTGTAGGTCTTCAATATCTTCATCAGAAATTTCTGCATTGCTCGAAACAATCTCTTTATCTCTCATAGGGCTGCACGTTTCAAGCTCATTGTCTACATTTAAGAATTTTTCAAATGTAATGCCAGTGTCAAACGTCTTTTGTAACGATTCCCACTGTTCTGGATTCAGTTCTTCTTCAGTTGCTCACTTCGTGGAATCAGCTTCCTCCGTTTCACAGGCAGTTACATTTTCTAAAAATCCTGCTTTGATGAAACAGTTTCTTATCGTTGTTTCTGTAACATTCCTCCATGCTTAGTCAGCCATTAGCGTTGTCTGTAAGATGTTGATAGGTGTGCTAGAAGGAAGGTTTACCTTCACCAATATTATCCAGAAGTCTTCTCACAATTTGGGCTCGATAACTAAGTTTGAAGCTACGGATTGTCCCCTGGTTGAGTGGTTGTAACTTCGAAGTCATGTTTGGTGGCAAAAATTTAACAGTGATTTTTTTTTTTAGTGCTAGAAGATTCAAGTGGGTTTTGTCTATGAAAAGGAGAATGTGTCTTTTACTTTTAGCCATTGTTTTATCAATTCCTATCAGCCAATGAGCAAAAATTGCGCTTGTCATCCAAGCCTTTATATTTGACCTGTACAGCATTGGAAAATGACAAGGCACCTCGACTTTTTAGATCGCCCTATCATAAGAGGAGGAAGCTTTTCTTTACCACTTTGATTTGCTGCCAAAAACACAGACTCAGTTTGTCTCCTCGACTTTCTTTACCTTTAAATGTAGCTGATGTGTTGGGCAAACACTGGTAGAATAATCAAGTTGCGTCTGCGTTAAACACATCATCTGCTTTGTAGTCCTTTATAGAAGAAGGAAATTATAAAAGCCACTCTCCTCAGGTAGCTGTATCAACAGATGCACTTTCACCGCAAAGTTTCCGAAAAATGAAGGTGTGTTTGTTTTTTTAATTTTCCAGCCAACTGTTGCTTGCCTTAAATTCACTGTTCAAGTCAAGTTCTTTTGCAAAATTCTCTGCTTTTTTGCTGTAACTTCAATCTTCTCAAAGGGTTTTGATCATGGCATTGGATAAACCACTTTTGAACACATTCTGCAACTTCAGCATAGGCTGAATTCCGAATTTTCATTTTTTTCCTATTTCCACCATCATAGTTCTTTTTGATTGTTTCAGGTTTTTTTTTTTTTTTTAATTGTTGAAAGGGTGCTGGAAGTGATTTTAAAATAAGCAGCAATTTTGATTTCCTTTTTTAGTTTGTTTTCATCCACAAACTTCAAGATTTAAATTTTATCTTCAATTGATAACACATTCAATTTACATTTTTCACCCGCCATTCTTCAGAAGTCAGTAAAGGAATCTACAAATGTTGAGGAAGATGTTTTTGCTCTTCTCTGGTTGGTTAAGAAATGAAGAAACAAACCCCTCTATCTTCAAAGTTCACCTGTTTCAAAACAGAAGAATGACACAAGGAATGCTCCTTGTAGCCAGTGACAAGATAATATTCTCTCCTTCCGCACACACACACTTCCTGTGCTATCCCCAGTAGTGATAATGAACTAAATGTAGAGGGATGCTTTTCACACTTAAACATTGTATGTTTTGTTTGTTTGTTTTCTTTTTCCTGAGAGGGAGTAGGAGTTTGGTCAGTTTGTATAATAGGGGAAGCTTTGAAGAAGGTCAAACAAATGTTTTCAAATTTTGAGGGAATGAGTGCACTTTCGTGTTATTTTAGGTTTACCCCCAAAAAATTTGGTGAATTAGCGGATGCAATAAAGCAAGCACGTGGCTCAATCTCTCCTTTCAGCATAGCTATTTGTGCTGTTTCATTAGTTACAGTTTCAAAAGCCTTCCATTCTTACCCTTTAAGTTTTTTGAATCAACAACGGGCTAAAAGAATGTGAAACCAGCTTCCAGATCAAACTGGTTCTACAGCAGATAATAGCCAAAAATAAAAAGTCAAACTAATTTCTGTGGAAAAAATTTCGATATATCAAGGATTTTGGAAAATATATTTCGAAATAACTATGAAAAATACATAAGAATTTCGATGGAAATGCAGAGGAAATTTCTTTTTTTGAGATATATATATATATATATATATATAATATATATATATATATATAGAGAGAGAGAGAGAGAGAGAGAAATAAAGTGGTTTCATGCATCAAGGTCCGACTGTAATTATTTGGGATTTGCCGAAAACAGAGCAAGAAGTTGTAAGTTTTTGTACTTCTAAACTTGAAGAGGAGGGATTCAATTGTTTCAAGGTTAACCATAAGTATAATGTTGTAGATTCTGACAATGAAATTCATATTCAAAAACTGAAAGGCTTTGGGATAGCACAAAATGGCATAGTAAGAAACATCAGGGTACCGGTGCAATCATTTAGTCTTATTTAGCTAAGTTTATGTAGAGATGTACAGCTGAGGATCCTTTTTCACAGATTTTAAGATATAAAAAAAATTAGGATCTTCAATAATGTAAGTTACTGTTTCATACTTTCGTTATGAAATAAATTCTTTATAGTTTGTTATGTTTTATTTAAATATTTCTGTTAATATATTTTAGGTATTTTTAAGTAAATTTTTTATTATATTACTGGGCAGAACCCATCAAAACTTCAAAAGACAATTTGATGGCACCATAGAAAAAAAGGTCATTTACCGCTTTAAAATGTTAGAAATTTTTGAGGAATAATTCTTAACAATAGCTTACATAAATGAAAAAAAAGAAACCTGCATTTTAAATCCAGGCTGATGACTGGCAATTGGTAGAGTTGCACTCCAAATGCAGTCATGGAATTTCTTTCATCTGATGCTTTTTCATTTACAGGCACAACACCGATAAATCATACATGATTGCCTTTATCCAACATTGGTGTATGCAAAATGCATGCATATGCACCACGTGCTTTTCCACCAACTGATTCAACAACTATTTTGTTATTGCAGTGTATAGAAATGCCTTCTGCAAGCAATCAATGTCGTATAATGATAATCCTGTATGATATATTTACATTTTGTGGGTAAATGGAAAAGCCCTCTTAAGTTATTTGCAATGATATCTATATAGATATCCACCAGCATAACACAATACATACATAAATACATATAATAAAGTTATCTTCCTGTACACTACATTGAAATTTTTTTAAAGATTTGGTTGTACAGGCAAAGTTCTTTAATCCGCACAAGTTGGGACCAAAGGTTGTGCAGATTATGGAATATTGCGGATTATGGAGTATTATGGATTATATGTCATTTTCTTATTTCTGGACACTATTTTAATTCCATATTCAGTATAACATGAAAAGAAAAAAAGTCCTTCCGGCCAGTGCCGGGAGGAAGAGGAAGCTTTCATATTCCTTATTTTTAAAAAGCCAACTTATATTATTCAAACACACGAAGCTCAATTAAGTGGAAACCGAATGTAGGAGATTCAATACTAATTTTTATCAATACTAAATCATTATGAATGAGAATTTCGCGAAATTAGTCAGCTTTATCCAAGCTGCTTTTATTTAAAGTCACTTATATTTGGCTGCCAAATTCGGCGATTTCTTAAAGTGCCTGCCATTTTAAGATAACATGGTAGATGAGGCTAACCAGTGAACTTGGTCGAGACCTTAGTAATTGCTGTGCACATGCTCACTCATATCGGAATCGGTTGATATATATGAGTGCTGTTGCATGCAAAAAATCAGATTTTTCAAAATGTCACCCACTTTAGAAATTGAAACTGCTATATCTGAGCCATTTTTTAAGATAAAGACAAACAAAAAATGCTCCTGAATCCTTATATCAAGGTCATATACTTAAGAAAGAAACCTTTTTCAATTTCTAATTTTTTTGCACCTCACTTTAAATATAATTTTTTTTAATTTAATGGCCGCCATTTTGAAACAAGATGGCTGATGAAGCTGGCCAGCGATCTTGGTCGAGATATTGATGTATACTATCCACATGCCTTCTTCCATCGAAATAGGCGAATACGTGTGGTATCGCGTGACAAATACAAGATCGTTTCAAAGTGTTAGCCATGATAGAAATTCAAAGTGCTATAATTCAACCAGTTTTTAAGATATAAACAAAAGAACAAATTTTCAGAAACAAAAACTGCTCCAGAATCTTTGTATAAAGGCCAAACACATAAAAAATTCTTTTTCATTTTCCAATTTTTTAATACCTCATTTTAAATTTTAAATTACATTTTTTTTAAAAAAAATGGCAACCCTTTTGAAACAAGATGGCGAATGAAGCTGGCCAACGAACTCGGTCGAGACATTGGTATGTACTATGTACAGACCAAGTTACATTCAAATCGGTTCATAAATATGCCTGTTATCGCATGAAAAAAATCAGGTCGTTTTAAAATGTCAGCCACAATAGAAATTCAAAATGTTATAACTCAGCCATTTTTTTAGGTATAGACGAAACAAAACCTGTTCCGGAATCTTTGTATTAAGGTCAAACACATACAAAAAAAATCTTTTCATTTTCCAATTTTTTGGTATCTCATTTTAAATTTAATTTTTTTTTATTTTTTTAAATGGCCACCATTTTGAAACAAGATGGCGAATGAAGCTGGTCAACGAACTTGGTTGAGTTATTTGTGTGTACTATGTACACACCAAGGTACATCCAAATCGGTTCATAAATACATCTGTTATCACGTGGCAAAAATCAGGACGTTTCAAAATGTCAGCCACGCTAGAAATTCAAAATGCTATAACTCAGCCATTTTTTAAGATATAGACGAAACAAAAACTGCTCCCGAATCTTTTTATCAAGGTCAAACACATAAGAAAAAAATATTTTTTCAATTTTCAATTTTTTGCTACCACATTTCAAATTTAAATTTTTCTTAAAATTTTAAATGGCCGCCATTTTTAAACAAGATGGCGGATGAAGCTGGCCAACGAACTCGTTCGAGACATTGGTTTGTACTATGTATAAACGAAGTTACATCCAAATCGGTTCATAAATACGCCTTTTATCGCGTGACAAAATTCAGGACGTTTCAAAATGTCAGCTTCGCTAGAAATTCAAAATGCTATAACTCAGCCATTTTTTAAGATATAGGCGAAACAAAAACTGCTGCGGAGTCTTTGTATAAAGGTCAAATACATAAGAAAAAAATATTTTTCCATTTTCAATTTTTTGGTACCACATTTCAAATTTTAAATTTTTAAAAAATTTTTAAATGGCTGCCATTTTGAAACAAAATGGCGGATGAAGCTGGCCAACGAACTCGGTCGAGACATTGGTATGTACTATGTACACACCGAGTTACATCCAAACCGGTTCATAAATACGAGAGTTACAGTGTGACATAGGTCAGATATATATATATATATATATATATATCAGTTTTGAACGGAGGGTGGTTTCGGGGTCTGGGGGTCATGATCGATGAAAATATACCAAAATTTTTTTTAATCGCTTTCCTCCGAACGGCTGCAATAGGTAGCTTTTTGCAAAGAAAGCTACCTAATATGAAATATAATAATTAATTTAATATGTTTTATCAAAAAAGCATTTTTCAAATTCTTGTATTAAAAAATTTATTACATTCACTTTTATATTTAAATTTTTCAGATATTTCTTTTAAAAAATCATTTTTGGATCAAGAATTTTAAATTTGTTTAATTGTTTACATTCATTAAGCAATGCGAATTATAGAAAATTGCAGATTATGGATCCTTGACTGTATTTGAATCTTTAGGGTGCTTTTTCGTTAATCAACAAGACACAGATAAATACTAAATTACTGTCATTATTCACTACTAATTTCATGCAAAATGCATGTATATACACTATATATTGTACAAAATCATCATCAGAATCGGTATTTGGTAAAGCATGTAGTGCATATGAATGCATTTTGTGTGCACCAGTGTCAGATAATGACAAACATGTATCAGTGTCATGTTGATTAATGGAAAAGCACTTCTAAGTTCTTCAAATTGAAGTGCAGATATCCACCAGACAAAACAGAAAATGCTTACATGCATAAATATATATACACTAAAACTTTTTACCACACAATATAAATCAAATATTTTTATACTAACAACTGCAATTAAAAAAATATATTTTAAAAATATTTCTTATTTCATTTTATTATGTTTTTAATTTTTGTTAAGTAATATTGTACTGAGAACTGTTTTGGCCAGGTGTCATAAACTCTGCTAAATGCTGAGTAGAAGTTTGTTAAAAAACACGTATAAGTGCACTCACATAATAAAGTAAAAATAAAAAAATGTAAACAATGATTAAAGATAGATGAACTGTAAAAAGTGCTTTAAAACAATCTGTGCAGATTAGTGTTTTTTTATTTATATATTAAAATTTATTACCTCCTAGATGGAACTCGTCAAGAATTGACGCCAAATAACTTGGTGATACTGTTTTAAAAAAATATACATAACATCATTAAAATGTCAGAATGTTTTACTGAATATTTGTCAGCAATAGTTAAAAGAAATAAAAACCCCTCCTTTTATATCTGGGCTGGGGGCCATCTGCATATTAATTCTCTACATTTATACAAGCAACAAAACATTTCTGTGAAAAATAAGTTTTCAGATTGAAAAAAAAAGACAACGCCAAGTTCTTTTCTTAAACATTTTACAAATAAAAAAATATTTGAAGTTAAAATTTCAGTAGTTTTCTCGAATAATAACATTTAACTGCATTATAATATCAATAGATAACACAGCAAATTTTTATATAAATATTTTATCAGCCAGGCATTGCTCGGGCTTGTGACAAAAACTTTGCATATGCATAAAATCAGAGTTGATTTCAGAAATTTTTCTCAGTACATGATATCGGCAGCTCCAGGGTTGTAAGCTGTGGAATTGGGAATTATACTTCTAGATCTTTAATTATCATAAAATTTCAAATTTTGTGGTGATGCTCGAGGAGTTTGTAATCTGACTAGGATTATATTTAAGATTTATATATTTCATGTGTGAAAATAAAAATTGCTGTCACTGTTGCATTCACTTCCATGTACACCCAAGAGGTGGAGTGCTTGTACATACTAACATTTTCTTAATTCTTCAGCAGACACGCTACTTCAAAGTTTAAACAAACATTGTTTTTCAAAACATTTCTTCCTACGAATGGTATTGAAAATAATCTTTTACTATTGATATATATAAAAGTGCGTATACTTAAAAGACGTAACATTATCACAAATTATTTGGAAAATGTAAAATTTCTTAAAATTTTGAAGTGGTAGGAAAAGAAAACTTTTTTCTGGAAAAATTAGAAAATAAAAACAACTACAAGATGGCATTAGCAGTTTGATATGATCATGATTTGCATATGTCATCATTTGGAAATTTCTAGAAGCATGTTCACGAAGCCATGGCTTTGATTCGTGATGCATAGTTAATTGTTTTTCCTTCATCCATGACTGATATATTCTCAGATGTCTGGAGGTTTGTTGCATTTGTTCTTTTTTGTTTATGTGAGGATGTAGCAGCGTTTGAGTTGAAGAGTTTTACTCGGCTAGTTTCTTGTTACACTACGTGTTTGTTTTTTCTGTATATCGTTTATCTGCAATGAACAATTCAGTATTTTTAATTTCTGGCTGATATGCTTTATTCATCGTTTACTGATGAACTTTTAAGCTTTATTTATGCATAATGGTCCTGAACTTTGTTAGATGAACTGGGGAATAGATCTGTATATTTAGTTATCGAGGTCAAAAGACATTTCATATGAATTTCGGATTGGTTGATATAAGCGAATAGTCATCTCAGACTTTATCAGTTGAATTGTCAAGTCAGTGAAACGTCTATGATTTATTACCATGATAAAAGAAAGATGTTATATTATCTGGCTTCAAGTATATTAGTATGAATAATGGAGTGTATTGCATCGTGAAGCTTGCAGGAATAGCTGGATTATTCATCCTGTGTTAATACAATACTAGTCAATGTGATAATGCACTTTGGTGGTATCATCCTTTTCATTTACAATTTGATTTCAACTATTAATTAAATAGCTACATGATACTCTACCTTTTGTTTGTGTCATGGAATTTGTGAAAGTGTGTTAAACCCTTCAAAAGTTTTAACCAGATAAGTTATTTTTAATTTTGTTAATATATTTTCTAAATAAGTTTATTTTATGTAATTGTCCCTTTTGTTTCTCAATGCTTTTTTTATAAATGTGTTTAGTTTTTTTAAATTGTCATCATTTTTATCCACCACGGTAATTAAAATTAATTTCTTTTCACTTTAAATACCTAATAATCTAATTCGGTAAATCAATATAAAATTTATTTTTCTTTAATTGGTTTTCAAAATCAGCAACAATATTTCCTAGATGATTAAAGCAACTCTGCTAATTTCTTTCAACTCCTTGAAGATACTTTTTATCTCCTAACAATGGGTTATGTGCTTTCTGTTTCTGACAAAGCTGGATTAGAGTTAATATACAAGGTGAGACCAAAAAGTAAGTTAACTCACCCCTCCTTTCGAAAATGAGAACAGCCAACAACCAGACACATGTGCATTACGATCTTCGGTATGTAACGTTAAAGTTCAGGATCATTTGCAAAGTTTCTTGGTTAGTGTTTGTTCGTGCAGTCACTTAAACATAAGAGGTGGTAGTGCATTGCACAATGGAGCAGAAAACGAATATGAAATTCTGTTTTAAAATAGGTAAAACTGCTAAGGAAACCTTGGAAATGCTTCGAAGTGTGTATGGCGAAGAAACTTTGTCTCGCAAGACAGTATTTCGGTGGTTCAAGCCTTTCTATGAAGATTGTGAAAGCATGGAGGATGAGCATCACAGTGGAAGACCGGTGACGAGCAGAACCACAGCTAATGTTGAAAGAGTTAGGAAGTTATTGCTGCAAGATCGCCATTTTGTCCGTCCGAATAAGGGTGAACGAATTGAATCTTCCTCATGAAATCATCCGAATAATATTGATGAAGGATTTGGGTAAACGGAAACTTTGTGTGACGTTTGTCCCTCAACATTTAAGTGACAACTGAACAAAAACAGCAGCGAATGGACTCGTTATTCCCCTGATCTTGCACCAGCAGACTTTTTTCTCTTTCCATGACTGAAATTGGCACTGAAGGGACACCGATTTTCAAACACCTCAGACATTCAAGCTGCTGTTACCAAGGAACTTAAAACAGTCTCAAAGCAGGACTTTTTCAAAAGTTTCCAGAGCTTGTATGAACGTTGTCAAAAGTGTATTATAGACGGCAGGAACTACTTTGAACAACAGTGAGGTATTTATCTGCAAATATATAATACAGTGATTATTATGATGTCAGTCACCTTACTTTTCGGTCTCATCTTGTATTAATATTATAGTTAATTTTTAAATATGATAGAAATTGTTTAATTATGTAAAGTACTTTTGTTTCATTAAATAAAAAAAAATTAAGAATTCTGATTAAGGGTTAAAAGTAATGTAATTTTGATAATTTTTTTCAATGTTTATAATTTGCTGTTTTTGACCTTGACAGGTCAAATTTGCTTTTTCTGATCAAACATTTAATCCTTTTTCTAATAGTTAGGTTTTAATTATTAAAATTAAATAAAAACTAAACTAAACTTTGTTTTTTTTTTCTTCAGTCGTTGATTTTCTATTTGTTAAGTCATGTGGATCAGACATGACCAATTACAATCCAAGGCCTTGAATTGTTTTTAAGTGAGAAAATGTAGAATACAATAAAACAAGGAGAATTAAAAAGAAATTCATTACATTTTTTTATGAATTTAAAAATTAATTTGTTTATTATTATAACCAGGGTTCTCACTGACTTTTCACCAACATTAGCGATTTGACGAATAAGAAGTAAAAAACAGTAACCAAAAAATTTGGCAAAATAGATTCAGTGTGAAACACTGACAAATGTATCTTTAACTTCTTATTGTATCCCCATTTTTTGTTCTAAAATAACCCAATTTTTTGTAATTGCTTATAAAACAGAAATTCGAATATCTGCTATAGAAACTATTAAAAATAAATACATTCTAAATGTCTCCTAAATGTCTAAATGTTTCGGACATTCTTTTAGCCAGTCTAAATAAAAATAGCTATCTCTGATTTACCATTGGGAAAATACACATTAAAAATTGCTATGAGATTTCAGCTGTAACCGATAGAAAAAAATTGACTGGTCAATGATACTTCGCATACAACTAATAAATAGTATGTTAAATGGCTAATTTCAACCCCGCATTCCAACAAAACCTTTCTCTATTTGGCGATTGAGTAATTTTGTTTGTGTTTCTATCGGGTGATGCCGACACATAGATATAGTGATTAATTGACAATAGAGAAACACATATCGCATAATCCTTTCCATGTGCGATTGAACATGAAAAGTGACATCAATCGTTCCGTAAAGAGAAACGCGGATAAGAATCTCGACTGTATTGGCACACACACACAAAAAAAAAGAGCAGAAATTGAGCACTCACAATTTGGCTAGTGATTGTTCGCTAAATGAAGCATTCTGTCGTTATTTGGCGCAATGGCGAGCGGCAGCAAGAACTCTGATTATAACTTATTACACTGTCTGTTTATATACATACAATATAAGCAAAATAAATAATTTCAAAACTGCACCTAAATAGAACGTTTTTTTTTTTTTAAACTGAGAACAAAATGATTTGGTGCCATTGTTGCCTGATTATGTCTTTCTAATTTCTTATCCTTTCAGAATACTGAAATTGTTTATCAATATAAATAATGTTCCTTTAGTAATCAGAGTTTTATTTGTAGTTCATGTATTGTGTATCTTTTGTAAATAAATGTTTTAGTATCTGATATCATGGAACTTAACACAGTCTTATGGCTCCCCTTTTGACAAAAATAAAATTTTCTTTCCTTGTTTAGTAATATTTTTTGTTCTAAAAATCCAGTCTCTTTTCAGATATATTTCTTAGTTCACAGTAATTAAAATTAATTTCCATATAAACCTGAAAATAAAAATCCCAAGTTTTCTAAATGGTGTATAAAATGTTGCAAAGTCTAAAAACTACACAAACATTAAAATAAAGTTATGATATGCAACGTTTCGATCATCATCTGTGGCCTTCATCAGGAAAATGTTGTCATAATGCTTCTAAAAACAGAGCAAAATCGTCTTGAATTTAAAAGGTTTGTTATATTTCTAGTCAAAAATCGCTTTAACCAATCACAAACAAGAAAACATGCAATGGCACCATCTATCAGACAAAAGATAAAATAAAATGTCAAATGATTTTGTAAAGCGATGCAAATAAATGCAGAACTGAAAATAAAAAAGACAAACTTCACTAAAATAAAAATCACAAGTTTACTAAACAGTGTATAAAATGTTGCAAAGTCTAAAAACTATGCAAACATTAAAATAAAGTTAAGATATTTAACGTTTCGATCATCATCTGTGACCTTCATCAAGAAAATGATGTTGTAATGCTTCTAAAAACAGAGCAAAACCGTCTTGAATTTAAAAGGTTCGTTATATTTCCAGTCAAAAATGGCTTTAACGAATCAATTATTTGAAAAAATCATTTGAAATTTTATTTTATTTTTTGTCTGATAGAGGGTGCCATTGCATGTTTTCTTGCTTGTGATTGGCTAAAGCGATTTTTGACTGGAAATATAACGAACCTTTTAAATTCAAGACAGTTTTGCTCTGTTTTTAGAAGCATTACGACAACGTTTTCCTGATGAAGGCCACAGATGATGATCGAAACGTTAAATATCTTAACTTTATTTTGATGTTTGTGTAGTTTTTAGACTTTGCAACATTTTATACACCGTTTAGTAAACTTGTGATTTTTATTTTCACGTTTATATGTAACTTTTCATAGCTATAACCAGCCTATTGAACAGGGGGGTACCCAGATTTTTTTTAACCTGCACATGTTGGGTATAAAGAATATTTTATATAGTAAAACCTGCTAAAACGGAGCCCTGTGAAACCCATTGAATTTCCGTTTTAGTCAGGTTTTCATCTTAGAAGGTGTAATTGTGTGATATTTTCAAAAAAAGGGCCCAAACGCAATTTTTGTTAGCTTTAGGGGGTAGATGAGAATTGGTTCAAAACTAAGTCTAATGGTAAATATATATTTATATATATATATATATAATAAATTTGAAATCACAAATATATGAACAAATTGGCAAAGTTCTAAAGATGATTTAGAAATGAACACAGGAAACCATTATGTAAAATAAACTATGAATAACCCACAGAATCTTCAGAGGAGCTTGTGGGTTCATTCATAGAAGATGCGTTATTTCAACCAATTTTGTCGGCACTAAGCCTAAAATGACAAAATTTAACTCCTTTTAACACAAACATAACAGAAAATAGATAATAAAAATCCAAGAGATCTAAAGAAAGATACACCTCATACAGGATATTAAAAATTATTAGAGCACAATACCTAAATTACATACTAGGATATATATATAAATCTCCTTGTAGCAGTGACATAAGACAGTAACTAAGTGTGGATGCAAGTGTAAAATCTTTTGGCACCTTAACTTCTTATAAAGATTAAAAAAGGCTTTTAATCATGCTGGAAACTTACGTAGGTGCAGCAGAAAGCTGCATGAAATCTAAAATTATCTCAATCAAAGTCTTGCATATCAAATTTTGCCGGTGATAAATCTCAGATTATGCATGCGGTACACCAGTACATATGCAAAATTTTTTTTCAAAATGTAACTCCATGACTTCTTATGGGTCACTGGAGGGACCCAAGAAATTTTGGAGGAAAGCTTACGATAGGTGCATGAAGGATGTTTTCAGTCATTGTTTTAAATTTGGGACACAAATTTTTGTTTCGAACAACATTTGACTGTTCAGCTAAACAATACAATAATTGGTAATATAATAAATTTCACTATAAATATTTATAAAGAGTATTCTTTCATTAATAATTCATATTTTTACCGCAGAATGTGTCGAATATATTAAGGTAAAGCAGGTCATGATATTATACACTAAATTTTATCAGGATGATAAAACTTATACTATCATAATGTGTCTGTAATAACAAAGACAGGTGTTTGTCTGTATGTGTGTGTGTACACACACGCTGTCTGAAAAAACAATGCAGCCCGCACAGCCACGAGATCTGGCAGGAAAGTACCTGTATGCTAAAGTCATGCATATCGAAGACAATTTTTGGAATTTTTCATTTAATTTTTATGTATGTTGTAATAATTAAATTTTTTCACATTTTTTGGCAATTTTTCCAAATTATTAAAATAGAATTCGATTTCAATATTTTATCTAATAAACTTTGTCCTCTTTTCAATAGAGTTGTTTCGAGGTTCCTACAATGATTTTTAAAGTTTTCAAAAATTTTTAATGCGATTTTTAGAGGTTTCTTTGTTTTTCGCAGTGATTTTTCGACATTCCTAAAAGGAATCCGATTTAAATCTTTTCCCTAATCAGCTATAGTTATCTGCGATTTCTTAATCTTTTCCGAATTTTTAATGCAATTTTTAGTGGGGTTTTCGTGCTTTGAGGCCCTTTTTTTAAACAGAAAAAAACTCTCCGATAATTGTCATGATTAAATTCGAATTGGAAGAACATCAAATCAGTTCTTATAAGAAAGCTGAAAATTTAATTTTAATTTGGCTCAAAATAAAAAATCGCAATAATTCAAGATTCAATAGTTTCAAGACAGAAGTCGTCGTAGGTTGTTCGGCAGTACCTGCCCCTCCCCTCCTCTCCCAATCCTAGATTTTATTTAACTTTATGTTTGATTGAAAAAAAACAACCAACGAAGCTCCACTAGTAATGAATAGTGATAAATACTGAGTTCTTCACATTTAATGACGTTGTATATTTCTTAATTTAATTTAGTAACTCATATAAAGCACAAAACAAAATTAATAATTTATTCGGTGCTGATAAAATAAATGCACATTTTGATAATGTAACATGCATGTGAAGATTTATTTTTATGAAACAGGAATAATGTTATGGGGGATGTTAAAAACTTTTAAATTAAATCATTTGAATTAATTTTAAATAAGTCTAAGCAGGTTCACCTTCTATTGTAATTGTTATGGTATTCCTTTTGCTGCACAGGAATAATGAAATTTTTTTGTTTAAATCAAGATCAAGTATATACAGAATTTCATAGGTTTACCATAATATTTTGGAAATGCTGTTCAAAAATAGCACAAAATTCAATATTCATAATCTACGAACACTTTAAAAAATCATTAAATTATAAAATATAAGTGCCACAAAGATTTTTCAATAATAGAAAGAACACAAATGTATTAAAGTATCTTAATTTTATTACATTTTGGATTTTCAGTCTTTATAGAAAAGACATGATGTTTATTTATTAATTATTTTCTTTTGTTTTGTTTAAATAATATGCTTTCTCACTCACCGAATTATGTCTTAAATTAATTTTTCAAATTTCTTAGCAATATTTATATTTCATTCAGAAGTATTGAAAATTTTATTCTTTTTATTTGAAAAAAGACAATTGAAATCGCACAGCAAAGTAATCATGATGCATGGCTGATAATAAAGCAAATAACTTGACTTTATTTTTAAATATTGCTATCAATGCCTAGATATTGTTGCTTAAAAGTAAAAAAACCAGTTTAAAACTGTAAGGATATCGGTTATTTAAGACACTCAAGATAAATTTATAGTCTACTATTTTTTATAAAGAATATCATATCTTCCATCGTGTCTATATAAAATTGTTTTTCTCCCTTCTCAGAATAAAATGTGTTTTTTTCTTGTCCTTCTGACAACTTTTTGTGGGGTGATAGTTTTTTCTTATGCATGAAAATACCAATATGATTTTATTTTAAACTGTCGGGTAGAAGGAAAGAGCCATGGTTATTTTCAAATAATACTTCAGGGTAGATGTAGACACCTCCATCAATTCTTATTTTATTTATATTCCGTATGTAAACAAAACATGTGCTTTATATGCTATTTTTTGCCCGGGCACCCTCCTGGTTATGCGCATGCTTTTTATGGTGTAAATGTCCAGCTATTTTATTAAAAATTAATTGAATGTTATTTGAGATGTCATAACAGATTGTTTCTCAAAAGTGAAAAGAATTTGTTATTGTAGTATGTCACAAATTTTAATTATCGTAAAAAAATGATTTTCCTTTTCTTGTTTTATTTATTTTTAAATGCATATGTAGCTTGTGTGCATGATTTAAGCAAGCTGTGAATATGTATTAGAACCACTTTTGTCTAAAAATATTAGACTAGCAATATCTTTTCGTTACCTTCTGTTTCTCTGTGTGCTTTAGCATGGTCATTAGTGAATCTTCATTTCATTTGTATTGCCCTGTAACATATTGCAGTGAGATTTTATTGTAGTGTATTATAGTGAGAGTATTGTAGTGTTATTAAAACTGAAACAAGAAAATGAAAATTCACAAATTCAAACTGTTTATGGTATGTTCTTTTCTTAGTACCACTTATACCACCTACTCCGGAAGAGAAAGTTGTGTATATGACTGAAGATGAAGCTACAATGGAGTTACTTTTTCAAGAAGAACGAATGCTACAAATACAAACAGAAGAATTGAACCTTTTAGGAGATGAATTAAGAAGAAAAGTTTTCTCTGAAAGGGTGGAAATTGAGAGGCTGAAAACAGAAATTCATGAATATCAGCAGTTATACAAGTAAGTTTTTTTTAAATTTAAATCACAGAAATTAGTAAGTCTAAGCTTTTTTTAATGGTGCTAAAAGACTCAATTGTTCACTTTCATTCGCTATGCAGTCAAATCCTTTGTTTTTAATCAGTCCACATTAGAATTTCATTCTGTATTTATTAAACCATCAATAAATCATGAATCAAACCTGTTGGCATTTAAAGAAATTAACTTTCAATGTAAAAGGGAAAAAAAGAAGAAAAAAACTCACAATATTTTAGTTTTTCCAGTTTCATTTGCATATCAACGAAGTTATATTTTAAGCAACTTCAGCACGAAAAACCAAAGCAACTTTGTTCTTGTAAAACTACGATATGACGTCATAACATCAGAACTTCCAACTGCTACGAAAAAATCGTAGTTTCTACGATTTAGAGCTACAAACTACGATGCTACGAAAATCGATCTAAACCTAGAATTTTCTGCGAAAAAGACAAATACATTTTTTTCCCCAGTTGCGGTTTGTAGTCGGCTAAAGTAACAACAATTTCATCATGGGATCACGGTAAAAAACGCTAATTTCGTCAAAGGGATCGCAGTTTAAAAAAACACTAATTTCGTCAAAAGATTGTGGTAAAAAATGCAAATTTCGACAAAGAATCTGGATAGAAAAACACGAATTTTGTCAAACGCTTGTGGTAAAAAGAAATGTGAATATTGTGAAATGATCGCGGGAAAAAACTTGAATTTCATCAAAGTTTACTGCGTTAGGCTAAAAGATTGAAACTGGGTTCCTTTTACGAATGTCAAAAGAACACATCGAAAAGAGAAGAAACTCTAAAAATCGTATAAAAAGTTTCAGGGGAAAACATTTACTGTTGTGAGTTGATAGACTGAAACCTTATTCCTTTTACAATGTTAAAAGAAGGGCCGCGAAAAACCAACCAACCAACCACCAGGTTAATTTGAATTTTGTGTGCTACGATTTCTCATTTTCAAAGGTTGGCAGGTCTGTAGCATAGATATTGAGAGGATTATCAAATGACAGTTGTTAGTTTGATGTCATTATGTGATTGATGTTCGGCCAATCGCACGGATGTTCCTTTATTTTTCAGAGATTTTTGGCAACTCCAATTTTATCGGATTGCTAAATTTATGCAATGTTAGTAAGTTTAAAATGCTTTTAAGATGTTGACCGAAGATCGAATGTTGTCTCTTTTTGAGCTGGTTTCTCGTAGGCAATGGTTTAATTTAAGAAAATACTGCCGGTATGTTTACCGTGCAAGCACACAGTATAAAGTTTAAGATGCTAGTTATATATTTAGTTCTTTTAATATAATGTTAAGTTTAGATATATGTGAAATGTGGAGATTGTGCCGTTTTTTAGTATTGTTAATAAAGAATGTCTCCATGAAAATAACTGCTCATTATCAATATACTTTAATCCTTTCACAACCAAACTCTGCTAGTTTATGAGTTAAGTTCACGAACATAAGAGGAGATGGTTATCATTTGATTATGGTACCCAGTGCCTATTAACCTAGACCCCAAGTAAGCAGAAAACCTGAACTATTTTAAAGAGTAAAAAAGGAACCTGCCTCTGTTTGAAATCTACATCTCTATTTGCATTTTAATTCCGGACAACTGGTCAACATGGAAAGTTGATATAAAAGTTCTACTTCTGCAGTATGGTTGTTGGGACTTTATTAAAGTTGCCGACACAGATTTTGATAGGACTAAGTTGATGTATAAAGAGAAACTCGACCGACAACTGAGGAAAGACTGTTCATTAACTCTCATTTATTTAAATATAAGTAATGCCCTCAGACCTCTCATTTCTACAACTACCAGGGTTCATACGGTGCTTAAAAGTGCTTGACTTTTTAAGAGAGAAAAAAGGTCCTTGAAAGTGCTTGAATTTGTTTAAATTTTAATGAAGGCGCTTACTTTTCATTACTTTTTAGCTCACAGGCTATCAAAGCCTGAGAGCTAATGTGCCCGCCCGCTCTGTATGTATGTATGTATGTATGTATGTACGTACGTACGTACGTATGTACGTAACGCGATAACTCTTGATAGAAACATCCGATTCGCTTCAAAATTTTTTCCTAGGTTCACTGTGATAAGGCGCTTCCCTGATTAGTTTTGGGAGTTCATTGGTTAAGGATAAAGGGGGAAGAACGGGGTTAGTCCAACCCCTTAATTCAGATAAATGGGTTTTTCATGCAGAATGATTCGATTTTCTCCGAATTTGGTATACCGGTTTATTATGTTAAGGAACTTCCCTGATTAGTTTTGGAGGTTCATTGGTTAAGGATAAAGGGGAAAAGAGGGGTTAGTCCACCTCCTTAATTCAGATAATTGGGTTTTTCATGCAGAATCATTCGATTTGCCCCGAATTTGGTATACCGGTTTATTATGTTAAGGAACTTTCCTGATTAGTTTTGGGAGTTCATTGGTTAAGGATAAAGGGGGAAAAACAGGGTTAGTCCACCCCCCTTAATTCAGATAAATGGGTTTTTCATGCAGAATCGTTCGATTTGCTCCGTATTTGGTATACCGGTTTATTATGTTAAGGAACTTCCCTGATTAGTTTTGGGGGTTCATTGGTTAAGGATAAAGGGGGAAAAAGGGGGTTAGTCCACCCCTTTTTATTCAGATAAATGGGTTTTTCATGCAGAATGATTCGATTTGCTCCGAATTTGAAGGGGGAAAAGGGGGGTTATTCCACCCCCTTAATTCAGATAATTGGGTTTTTCATGCAGAATCATTCGATTTGCCCCGAATTTGGTATACCGGTTTATTATGTTAAGGAACGTCCCTGATTAGTTTTGGGAGTTCATTGGTTAAGGATAAAGGGGGAAAAACGGGGTTAGTCCACCCCCCTTAATTCAGATAAATGGGTTTTTCATGCAGAATGATTCGATTTGCTCCGAATTTGGTATACCGGTTTATTATGTTAAGGAACTTCCTTGATTAGTTTTGGGAGCTTATTGGTTAAGGATAAAGGAGGAAAAACGGGGTTAGTCCACCCCCCTTAATTCAGATAAATGGGTTTTTCATGAAGAATGATTCGATTTGCTCCGAATTTGGTATACCGGTTAATTAGGTTAAGGAACTTCCCTGATTAGTTTTGGGGGTTCATTGGTTAAGAATAAAGGGGGAAAAGGGGGCCTAGTCCACCCCCTTAATTCAGATAAATGGGTTTTTCATGCGGAATGATTCGATTTGCTCCGAATTTGGTATACCTGTTTATTAGGTTAAGGAACTTCCCTGATTAGTTTTGGGGGTTCATTGGTTAAGGATAAAGGGGGAAAAGGGAGGTTAGCCCGCCCCTCTTAAATTAGATAAATGGGTTTTTCATGCAGAATGATTCGATTTGCTCCGAAGTTGGTGTACTGGTTTATTATGTTAAGGAACTTCCCTGATTAGTTTTGTGGGTTCATTGGTTAAGGATAAAGGGGGAAGGGTGGCTAGTCCCCCCCCCTTAATTTATATAAACGGTTTTTTCATGCAGAATTATTTGCTTTGCTCCTAATTTGGTATACCTGTTTATTATGTTAAGGAGCTTCCCTGATTCGTTTTGGGGATACATTGGTTAAGAATAAAGGGGGGGGGGGCTAGTCCACCCCCTTAATTTAGATAAATGGTTTTTTTGCAGGATTATTCGATTTGCTTCAAATTTGGTATACCGGTTTATTATGATAAGGAGCTTCCCTGATTAGATTCGGAGGTTCACTGGTTAAGTATAAAGGGTGAAACGGGGGCTAATTCCCCTTCACTTATTTTTTTGAGGGGCATTATTCTTTAAAATATGAGTATGATATACAATTAGTGTGAATAGCCTGTGAGCTCAATGCCATCAGTTTAGCTGGGCATTTTTCTTTTTTATTTTATAGGTGCTTAATTTTTTTTTATTCAGATGTTCAAAATAAAATAAGAGTTGCAAATGTTAAAAAAAAATAAAAAGTTAATTAATCAGGCGAAAATATTTGATACAAGATCGTTTTCCTTTCAGGAGGCCAGAGTATGAGCATTTTTACTTCGGTTTGTTCCTTTCTCTCTTCCCTCTCTAGGATTAAGTTTTTACAAAAGAAAATGAAAAGACATGTACTTGTTGCTACTGTCGATCGCAAGAATGGAAATTCTTCTAATGTAAATCCCCCCCCCCCCCCCCCCCCCAATGGACTATAAAGAGGCTGAAGTTTTAGATTTAAAAAAAAAAAAAGTAGAAAATACAGTTAAGGAGCTTAAATTGTGAAAATGCAATAAATTATTCATGCTGAAATATGCAAAGTTTTCTATTTTGTGACTATTTAATATACCTTTTTGAAAAGAATTTAGTGGATGTTTTCAAATTAAGGCAAATTGAGAAAAAAATTCATTTAGTTTTTGTGAAATTAAAAATTGTGTATTAATTAATTATGATTCTGTTCCGAAAATTTGAGGCATTCATTTCTAAAAAAATTAAAAATCGGTCATTAATCCGAAAATTCAGGCATAAAAAATATTGTGAATTTCGTCAAAGAATCGCGGGAAAAACGCAAATTTTGTCAATGAATTGTGGAAAAACACAAAATTCATCAAAGAATTAATTGCAGGAAAAAACACATTTCGTCAAGGTATTGCGGAAAAAATGCAAATTTCGTCCAAGAATCCTGAAAAACCTCCACAAATTTCATCGAAAGATCGCAAAAACCCTATAAATTTCGTCAAAAGATTGCTAAAACCCCTTAAATTTTGTCAAAAGATTGTGAAAAAGCCGTAACTTTTGTCAAAAGATTATGAAAACCACCATAAATTTTCTCAAAAGATCGCGAAAAAACGTAAATTCCGTCAAAAGGACTGCAGAAAACTGTATACTTCGTCAAAAGATCGCAAAAAAACTCTCGCATATTTCGTCAAAAGATCGAAAAAAAACCATGTTCTGTCAAAAAAAAAAAAAAAAAAAAAATGCATATACCATCAAAAGATCAAGAAAAAAACATTAAAAGATCAAGAAAAATCCACAAATTTCGTCAAAAAATCAAGAAAAATCTACAAATTTCGTCAAAAGATCACGACAAAACCTCAAATTCGTCAAAAGATCATGAAAAAAAAAACACAAATTTTGTTATTTCGTTAAAGGGCCACAGAAAATATGCATAGTTAGTGCCGGGAGTGGTCCCTCTTCCCCCCGTAACTTTTCAGAAAATTTGCTGTGAATTTCAGAATTTTTTTATTTTTTACTCAGAATCACTCCTGATTAATATCATAATGCAAAAGTATCAAGTGTCTACTTTGTCTAGCAGTGTTGAATTCAGGGGGTGGTGCCCGAAGGGACATCTCCCCCCCCCCCCCCCCCCTCCCCAGAGCCACAGAAATCCCTCCTGGAGAAAGGTATCTGGATTCAACACTGTTATCTAGTGTTTAGCACAAATGACTTTCAAATAGAATGCAAAAAGATTATCTTTATGCTTTGAAGACTTTCGCATAACATTTCACATTTAGGCCTTCACTACTGTATGTTATGTATGGCATTCGCCTAAAAACAAATGTGAAAATGAAAAATAATTTTTTTTTCCTTTTTGGACACTTTTGTAGTATGGTATTTTGTAACATTAAAATTTTCATTTCTGGAAAGGTGCTTGAAATTTGGGTAAGATGCTTGAATTTTATCATGGAAAGAGAGTATGAACCCTGGACTACTGATGGAGCTAAAGCTTGGGAAGAGTTAAAAAGCATTTTTAATCTATTACAAGAGCATGAGTGATAAAATTGCTTGATGAATTCTTCGATACTAAATATAAATCCGATGAGGACGTTGGATTTTTCTTATGTAGAGTAAAAGCGGCAGCATCACGTTTAAGAGACTCTGGTCACCAATTGGACAATCTTTATCTTGGAATCCAGATGATTCGTTACTTACCAATGGAGTTCCAGAATACAGTGCAACAGATTTACAGATGGAAAAATATGGAGTTCACTCCAGATAAAATTGAGTCGGAACTAATCCTGGAGACAAATAGATTACAATTGATTAAACAGGACTGGGATAGGACACAGATAGCATTTCTAAGGGACAATTTTCACCATGACATAGCCAGTTCAAGCAGATTCCAAAAGGAAAGTGTGCCTGGTGGTTTTTGTAAAGATAAAGCAAACTTTGAAAATATGTATAATAAAAATGTGAAATTTAAGAAATCAAATTATATAATGTTAATTCTAAGCAAAAGCAAACTTTGAAAATGTGTATAATAAAAATGTGAAATTTAAGAAATCAAATTATAATAATGTTAACTCTAAGCAAATAGGGTCTTGTTTCCATTGCAATAAATATGGTCACTTAATTTCAAAATGTAAGGAGAGAACCCCTCATCATGGGTCTAAAATGGAAAATAGTAATGTAGAAGTAAAATTGGATAATACATTTAAAGAATTTGAATGTAGTTTGTTGGAATTTTTTTCCAAGCATGAAGAAGCAAACACTAGTCTATCTGACAACAATTATAAAGACTCATGGGTTGTAGATACGGCAGCCACTGCCCATTTCTGTAATAACAAAAATTTATTTCTGAATTTAAAGCCTGTAGCAGATATTCGTATGATACTTGCTGTGGGGGAAAAGGAGAGTAGTGTTGAAGGAATGGGCACAATAAAATTTTTTGTTAAGTTAAATGGTCAATATAATGAGGTTATTTTGAGAAATGTACTTTATAATCCGAATCTAGGACGGAATTTGTTATCTGCTTCTAAATTAGAGAAACAGAGAGTGCATTTTGTAGGAACTAAGGGTAAATTTTGGGTTTATAATTCTGATTGGCAAGAGGTATTTTATGCAGTTTGGCATCATGATTTGTATTTTTTTAAATCTTCTGAATATGTGACGCAGTTAGAGTCGGCTAACATAGTTAACTCTGCAAATACTGTCAATACTCATAGAGATAAATCGCAACAAAATGAACTTTGGCACGAGCATTTTTGCCATGTCAATCAACAATATTTCGTAGATATTGGTAAAAGTGCTGGCATTAGAGGTTTATCCGTTTTAACGGAGGTAGAACAACACTGCATCCCTTGTAAGTTAGCAAAATCTAAGAGAGTTTCGTTTAAACAGATGGGTGGCTGTAAGATAAAAAAAAAAAATACACACACACATATATATATACATAAGACAACGAAAGCCTTAATTTAAGTTTAAATGAGTGCTTACTTGATTGCGATAATCATGCGGCAATCCGTTTCTCACATTTTCCTATAGAAAACGCAAGAATGAAACATACAGACATTGAATATCATTTTTTGAGAAACCCGGTTTACGATAATATATTTAAATTACAATATATTGGACGTAACGTTAATCCTGTAGATATTTACACTAAACCGTTTACAAGAGATAAACTTTTAAATTTTCATAAAACGGTTTTGAAATAATTTAATGGGGTTTAATTAAAGTATTTAAATGTAACCTTTCAAGTAAAAAAAGAAAAAAAAACTTCTGAGTTTACTTTGGGTTAGTGCTGTGTCAGTTATATATTTCATTCCTGATCGTGTACTAAGCTGATAAATCAATTTTTGAATATGAACTTTTAAAGATAAATAACTTAACATTTATCATTTTTAATTAAAGGAAGATTCCCTTTAAAATATAAGTGTATTTTTGTGTTTCAAATAAATGTTTTATGTAATTGTGTTAGAAATGAATGTGTTATTAGAATATGAAGCTAATGTATAATTTATTTTTATAGTAAAGTTATACCGTATTTGTATAATTACATGTAGTGAAGCTGGAAAAAAGGGGCCGATTGTTGGCATTTAAAGAAATTAACTTTCAATATAAAATTGAAAAAAAAGAAGAAAAAAAACTCACAATATTTTAGTTTTTCCAGTTTCACTTGCATATCAACGAAGTTATATTTTGAGTAATTCAGCACGAGAAACCAAAGTAACTTTGTCCTTGTAAAACATTATAAATTAGATATTGAGAGGATTATCAAACAACAGTTGTTAGTTTGACATCATTATGTGATCGATGTTCAGCCAATCGCATGGATGTTCCTTTATTTTTCAGAGATTTTTGGCAACTCCAATTTTATCGCATCACTATATTTATGCAAACGTGTTAGTAAATTTAAAATGCTTTTAAGACATTGGCCGAAGACTTTTGAGCTGGTTTCTCATAGGCAATGGTTAAATTTAAGAAAATACTGCCAGTATGTTCACCGTGCAAGCACACTGTATAAAGTTTAAGATGCTAGTTATATATTTAGTTCTTTTGATATAATGTTAAGTTTAGATATATGTGAAGTGTGGAGATTGTGCCATTTTTTAGTATTGTTAATAAAGAATGTCTCCATGAATAACTACTCTTTATCAATATACTTTAAGACTTTCACAACCAAACTCTGCTAGTTTATGAGTTAGGTTCAGGAACATGAGAGGAGGGGGTTATCAAAACCTTTGAAAATACACATGCATTATAAAATGGCATTGAAAGTTTACTTTAAAATTATAGCAATGCCTCGAATTTCTTTAATTCCATTGTTCCTTAAGCCAGTAGTACATACTAAAATTTCTGTAAAAGTCAAAATCTTATAGAGAAAAATGAGCTGAAGGAATGGACTTACATATTTGCAGTTATATGCTTATATAAAAGACTAAATACAATAAAGTCTGACTTACTTTATTTATTTTATTTTGTCTTTTAAAAATTTCAAATTTAGATGTTAAATGTATAAATATTGCAAATATATGTTTATATGTTATAATGAATTCCTAATATATACTTATTATGAATATGTAATTATTAACTTTAACTGTTATTAACGGTTTCATGTTAAATGCAGTTATAAATTATTTTTTAAATGTACATATTATATTAACAGTATTTAATATAATTATATATAATTATTAAAAAAATTCAAACTTATATAAAATTTCCAGTTTTTTTTATTTTCAAGATAGATGGTTGAAATCAGTCAACTTTTTCTGTACTTTTATCAATATCTACAGATCCTTGACAACAGTGGTTGGAAAAAATATTTAGAGCCTTATGTTTATTTCTATTGTATCAGATTTTAGAAGAAATGCCATTAAAAAATATATTTATAAATATACATACAGTAGACTCTCTTAAATCTGCAACCATAAAATGAAAGCAAGCAGAAAAAATGCAAACTTCAACTTTAAAAATTGGTTGAGCACTGAATAGTCTTTGGGAAGAGGGTAAATGAGGTGCAGGTGTTAATCACATAATTATTTTAGAATTAATAGCTGTTTTTCTACTAAGTGGCATACCCAGTATGCTGTCTATGTTTTTAAAGACCAATGCTGCATTGAACTTTTATATTAACACATTGCTGATGGGCAAATTTTATCAAATCTGAATTTTAAAACAGTAGAAGTTCCTCCCTGTTCTGAAAGTCTTTTGTAAATTGGTATTCTAGATAGGTTTCCCAAGTTTATGCATCGTCAAATATCTTTCAATGTACAAAATTAATGTAAAATGTCTTAAAATCTAAAAAAATATGGACAACGTTATTTAAATGCTTTTTCTGTATGGTAGAAGCCACGCCCTTAGTCAATGATGTTTTCTGAATGAAAACAAGATTTCTCATTTCCCGTCGTGAATGTGTTAAGTCATTTATGACCAGAAGTATAATCATGAATGTTACAAGTCTTGCAAGCTCTTTATCTTAAACATTTATCTTTTGTGACTTTTTCATCAGTATATGAATATCATTCTTGTCATGGAATTGTATCTTTCAGTTTGTGTTTTTTTCACTGTATGGATTTTTAATTTTAGGTACACACGCTATTATTCCTTTGACTCTTTGACTGAAAACAGCTCATCAGAGAGTGAAAGTACCACTGATTCTGTATCCTTTATCTTATATATATTGTGTCTACGCTCTTTTCTATATTAAGTTTATTCTATATAATTCACTGTAAGAAAATTCAAATTGTTCTTGTTCTAATAATGAGATTCTATTTAGCAAAGAATTCTTGTTGTATAAAATGTGATCTCTTGTATATGAAAGACAGTGATTGGAAAAACTACTTTTTTTATTATAACCAACTACAACTACTTTATCGAAAATACAGTTAACTTCCAATACTGATTTTAAAAAATAACAATTATAAACTGCTTTTCATGTATAGTCACTATTTCCCTATTTTCAGATTTCTGCAAAGCATTTAATATATACTCAAATTTTAGGATATGGATTAAATAGCACAGTGAACCTTCGTTATATTGCCTGTGTCAGGATACAATAAAATAAGTATAATATAACTGAAGGAATTAAAAAAATGAAGAAAGATAACATACAAGAAAATGTTTTGTATTTGTCTTGAAACATTAATTTATCATATTACAATTTCTTAACAAAATTGAGAGTGATGCATAAACAACCAACATTTAATATAGTTACATAATAAAAGCAATTAAAGCTTATTTTATCAAAGGTATGAAAACAGAACTGTATATCTAAACCAGCATTATAAAGTACTACTACTATTGTATATAACCTATTTATACACTACCATGCACAGAATAAATATTATTTACTATTCTTCTAGCATTGGGCTATAAAATTACTCCTGACTCCATGTATTTACCAATAGATTTATTTACTTAATATTCCAATATACTCTTAATGTATTAAGTTTTATTAAAATTATTAATTGTATTAAGATTTATTAATAGTTAATTATATTGAAATATCTAATTTCATGATCTAGAAAATTACAGAAAAACAATTCTAATTGCAAACTATGAATAAATCTGTAAATAAATTCCAAATGAAGGAACCTGGCGTAAAATCATGAAAACCTAATAATGAGTAAGTAGGCGAGTGTTGCCAATAAGAAAATTAATTCATCACTTGGTTTTACCATTACCCCAGGTTTTATTAGCAAGTGTCAATGGGAAAATCTATGACTTCATACAATGCATTGCTAAACATTGTAGCTGAGATTTGCTGTTGAGATTAGCAAATTGTTGAGCAGAAAAGATATTACACAAAAGAAGCAAGTTATGAACACGCAATTTGTAGAATGACGCTTTTTTACCTTGAACTAGAGCCAGAACTTGCTAAAAATTACTGATTTATTATGTTGTGCTACTTGTTATATTACATTGTTCAGAATGTAGCATGATGATAGGGGTTTTTACTTGTTAAAAATCACCAACCAATAATATAAACTAACTCAGTTCACTTAAATAGTGCAGATTATTTGGCTTAAATTAAAAGATGCTATAGAAAGTATTGCTGGAAAAGAATTATGTCCATGTTGTTCCATGCCCATGAAAGATTCAATCACTTTTAGTGTTGCCAGTGTGCTACTTTTATTTTATTCAGATTGCTTTAATGCTACCATTTTTTCGAAGTTGAAATATTGGCTGTGTGCATGGAAAGGGCAGATTAAATGTCACGAAAATAAGATGAATTGTACTATTTTAAAAAAAGTGGTGAAGTGGCAATCTTTATAATGAAATAAAAGTAGCAGGCTGACAAAACTGCTTTAAGCAGCTCTTTTGAAGTAACAGTGATTTTTATAAATGAGAAATGTTTACTTTATGAATTAGCATAGGTATGTATGTGTGGAAATATGGCAAATTAATTTCAGAAACATTTGATTAGAAGTCTGGTTGATTTTATTTCAAATAAAATAAACAGTCAAATGAAAAATAAAAGATGGCATTACAGCAGCATTATATAATGTAGAATTTAATAGATATAATGCGCTTGGAATAGAAAACAGCTTTAACAATGTTCATTTAAAAAAAACTATAAAGTTATTTTTTCACAATTAACACAAAATAAATCAATTATAACAAATTTATACATATGTAAAACTTACAACAAACACCTATAAAAACACCCCAAAAAACCAACACCACTATTAACATCTTCATTTAATGAAGTGTCTACATTATATGATTATATAAATGAGAAAGTACAGGCTTCACTCAAGCTCATGACATTCAGTTTGGGAATCCACAATATAAAACAAAACAAGACACTTTCTATAGGGAAGAAAATCATATGAAATCAAAAATTATTTTTCCAGTTGTGAAAAATGTGAGCAACCTTAAAAATTTAAACAGGTTATGCAATGATGTATAATGTCCTTTTTGTGTGATAACATATGTGATATTCATTTATTATTATACTGTATGAAAAATCAAATCTGAATAACTCAAAATAGCTACATTAAAAATTGCAGTCTTTCTAATCTGTCATTGAAAAGCCATGCAATTCTCACATACCAAGTCTTAAATAGGAAAATGAAACTGCCATGTGGCGAACACACCTCTATTCTGGAAACTTCAATTCACATCATTTATGATAGCAATTACTGCTAAATCAAACTGATAATCCACTATATTGTGGTATGTAATGTCACCATCTAGTGATGTATGAAGCTATTATAAAGGATGTAAAAATAAGATAATTCTAAGTTACTGTGGGCAAGAAAGATGTAATAAAAGGGCAAGTAATATATTTTAGTGAAAATGAAGAATTGATAATGAGGAGAGGATTGATAACTGCTGAGACAAAAAAGATTAAGGGGGAAATATATTCGGAATTCCTAACAGCTACACTACACACTTCTGTAATTCGTTACTTATAGTGGACTTACTTCCAGCCACTGATGAATGTTTATCAGACTTATTTCTAAATTTTATCTTTCAACATGAAGCATTATTATGATTATTTATAAATTACTATTTAGGAAGTACTTTGGTTATATAAAAAGAAATCTCCTAACAAGAAATTTTTGAGTATCTAAAAAAAATAATAATTATAGATTGGTTTATTAAACTGACTGCTAAATTTTATTCCTTAGTAAGAACCATTGACTTCTAAACATTTTTTTTTTCTAGTTATAAAATCCTTTTATTAAATTTTCCATAAATAAAAATTTTCAAATTTCATTGAATTATTTATGGTGAAAGTGAAACCTTATGTTTTGAAATCTTCATATTTAATATCATTTACTCTAAAAAGTACATTTCTCAAAAATAACATATGAACATTATTTCTGAAGAAAATATTTTTTAATTAAAAACTGGGGGTTTGTATTGAGGATATGAAGCATTTTCAAGCTTCAGAAAAGAAATGAAACTGTCTATAAATGACTCAGAAATTTAAAGAACTTACAAGTACATATAATCAGTCTGAAAAAGAGAACACCAAATTGCCCTGGCAAAAAAATAGAAGCAGCCATTTGACTAGAGGTTGTCTTCTTTCAATTTTTGTTAAAAGAATGAGCTGTAATTTTAGATTAAGATATTTAAAGTTTTTAGAAATCCATTTTTATAAACAAAATCATAGGTCTCAATTTATATTTTTAAAAATATATACATATTTTGAAGTTGATTAAAAAAAATATATATATGAAAATTTTAGCATAAATCAATTATTATAACTTTCAAATATGCAAATCCAAAATTATCATTCATTTAGCCAAATAGTTTTGAGATATGCTTTAAAAACTAACCCACATAGAAATCTGTTTTGAAATGATTAAAAATGAATTTAAAATTAGGAATTCCAAAATTTTAATTTGCACAGTTCCTAAACTACTTAGCCAAATGATTCCCATTTGGTATCCTGAGGTAAAAAATTACCAGAAAAAGAAATATGTGGTCAAATTTGGATGTTCACATTTTAGAGTTTGGTACATTTTCAGTATGAAGACGACCCCTCAGCTTATTTTCTGTAACATAAATTGAATATCCCATCTAATGGTTATTTCCATACTTTTCTGAAAGAATTTGATGGTTAAAATGTATGTGATAAGGCAACGTAAGTAACTACATATCCTTCTGAAGCTCCTTAATGTGTTCCATATTTCATCCTTATCAAATAAAATTTCTCTTATTATAATGTATCATCAACTAACACCACATATAGCATATTTTTTGTTTCACACACATATAATGGATTTCTGCATTAAATGAAATTTCATGTTCCTGGTGAAAAGAACACATTACAAGTACAAGAAACTGTGTACAGTCCACTCCCTCTAATCCGCGACTCTATAATCCACAAACGTGTATAATCTGTACTACATTTCAGATGTAAACAAACAGTTAAAATCTCTTTTTTTTAAAAAAAGAAAGATAATGCACACTTTGACCATAATAAAAATTGACTTCCCTGATGAATTTATTAAGAAATTTTTAATGCATTTCTGCATTCATTAGAAGGAAATATTTTGCTTATCTTATAAATAACTATTAAACTTGGGGAAGACCTTAATTGTCAATGGAGATTATACTGAGCGAGCCTTTTTACCGACTTTGATGTTGTAGGATTTCCATACTGGGAGATATAGCGATGATTTTGACATGCAGAAAATCCTTTTTCAGATTTAATTTATGTTATTTGTTTACTGCTGATGTATATTCTTAGATTGCCAGATTTGGCTGTTTATCGTTGTTTGGAGGAATAAATTTGCACAAGTTGATGTTACCAATTATTTTATTTTTTTCCCATTCCGTGCAGATTTCTTTTATATTCCTGAAAGAATTCCAGTTGATGATAGACAGCCATATTTTACATTTAGAATAAAGTTATTTAGAAAAAAAATAATAATAAACCCGAAAAATCCCCTTTAGGGATGCCGGCTGGGGAGGGCCAGGAACTGCCTCTCTCTGGATTTTGAAAATTAATTTTAAACGAATTTTCCTTCATATCTGATTGTTAAAAATGAAATATAAAAAATTGCCTTGTCTTTCTCAACCCCTATCGTGGCAAAGAATATTTAATTCTTTTTCTTTAATTTTCTTTTTACATTCACATGTTTTTAATTTATCCAAAAAGGATCAGAGACCCTGTGGCAGGAAATTTTTTTTTCAATTCTCAGTTTTGTTAAATGTTGGTAGAAATCTATTTTTAAATATTTAATATTTCTTAATTGTTAAATTCCTTTCTTGCTTCTGAGTATGTTCAAAAATTGTCTTAAATGGAGAATTCTGTCAAAAAAAAAAAAAATAATAATAATAATTAACTTATTTCATACTTACATTCTGCAGCAGGTGGATGTAGACCATCGATCTCAGCCATCCAAAAAAAAAAAAAAAAAAATATTTAAAAATGTGTAAATACAAACGAGATATTAGAAAAGAACCTTCCCATTGGTTTAACATTGACTCCTGTGTAAGGCTCAAAATCGAAAAAGTAAAAAAGCAATGATGTAGAGATGGACCCCAGCTATCCAGTGCAAAAAAAAAAAAAAAAAAAAAAAAAAAAAAAATATTTAAAAATCTCAAAACAGGTTTTTAAAAGGAAGAAGTCCTTAATCAGAAATTTGTATTTGGGTAAGGGTTAGGCAGCGATGAAACTTTGAAATGAAAAATGTGTGTACTTTCATTTTGAAAAACAATTTTCGATATGAATATATATACAGACAAAGTTCTTTAATCCGCACAGGTTGGGACCAAAGGTTGTGCAGATTATGGAATATTGCGGATTATAGCGTATTGGATGGATTATGAGTCAATTTTTTTCTGGAGAACATTTTAATACCACATTCAGTATAGCATAAGATAAATATGAAATCTAATAATTTAATATGCTATCTCAAAAAATGCAATTTTTCAAGTTCTTTTAGAAAGGAAATTATGTATTTAAAGAGTAATACATTGATAATTTGATATATTTATTATCAAAATAAAATTTTTCTTTTGCGATTAATTGTCGAAATCGTGTTTTTTTTATTTCTCCGTGATCATTTCAAGATTTTTTTTCAATGATCATTTAACGAAATTTGCGTTTTTTCCGCGATTGATTGTTGAATTTCGCGAATTTTCTCCACGACCATTTGTCGAAGTTTGTGATATTTTTCAACAACAGATTGACAAAAATCACAATGAGTTTCTTTCTGCGAATCTTTTGCGATCGTTTATCGAAATCAGCGATTTTTTCTACGATCGTTTATCGAAATTAACTTTTTTTTCCGCTGTCGATTGATGATATTCATGATTTTTTTGCGATCATTTATCGAATTTCGTGTTTTCCGCGATCGACTAACGAAATTCGCGATTTTTTACCGCAACCATTTCTCAGAATTCGCAATATTTTTCAGCAACAGATTGGCAAAATTCACGATATTTACTCTTGCTAAGCAACGCGAATTATAGAAAATTGCGGATAACGGGTACGCGGATTATCGATCCTTGCCTGTAATTTCGTGTAATAATAAAAATAAGATGTTGGTGTTGGTAATATAAATTTGGCACCCTCTCAATCTCTGCACTCGGGATGACTGCACCCCTTTCACACAGGCCTGATTGATTTATGTCAAATTAAATTATAATTTCACTTATCAAATCAAATTAACTTTCATTTATGTATAAAACTATAGTATGCATTATGAATAACTGGTGAATTTTTTCTTGTTTTTGTGTCCAAAACACTGTTAAAATATTGAATTTATACCATTGTTTAGAAGACAAATTAATTTAGCTGCTGATCAATTCTTCCTAAATAAGAATAGTTTAAACTTCTGTATATGGAAGGATGGAAATTATACCATGAATGTCCTTAAGAAAAGCTGCATAATAAAAAAGATTAGTTTTAATTCACATAAAAAGGAAAATTCTTGTTATTTTAAATATTCTTTCCATATGCTTCATATTTAATTGAGGTGAAATTGTCTAATCCACCAAAATTTTCTATACAACGTGATTGTCCAGTAAATTGAATAAATAAATAAATAAAAATCTATTCTTAGACAACATTTACTTGTAATTAATTTACTAGAAACTAAGAAAAACTGTTCAATTTCAAATATCATGCCTGCAAGTATCCTGTTTTTATGTTTAAAAACAAGCCCTAAAATAGAAAGTTTCCAGTTCTTCAGCAGGAAAAAAGTTTTATGAGCCTTAAAATAAAGAGCTTCTTTTATTTGCTTTAATTTGCAAAAGAAAATTTTCTTTGTTATCTTAAATATTTCATCTATATGTTAGGCATGTACTTGTGGTTAAATTTACCGAAAAGTTTGAATACACTGAAGATTTTTCTCTATATTTAATAGTTTAAATAAAGAAACTTTTGATTGGACATCAAAGATCTACAATCTCTGATAATAAGAGGAGGCTATATCTATTGATCATCACCCCGCAGAACTCTATTGGGGGGTCTAAGGTTTCTAGTCATTTGCTTGCACTGTGCCAAATCCTCGCCAGAAACCTTCCTTGCAAATAAATACATTTCCTTGATTATTATTAGATATTTATCATAAAAATGAATATATGTTAAGCTCAATCGATTTTGATTAATGAGTCAATCATTTTTCACATGAAAATGTAGAAAAAAAGATATGCCATTTCTTTCAGATTCAGTACAGAACTATTTATTGTCGCAGACTTACAGTCCTCTCTAGTATAATCTTCATTGACAACTAAGGTCTTTCTCAAGTTTAGACTCTATACTTTGAATGCATTTGCTGGCTATATAAAACTTAAAATTTCTTTCAAAGAAGAGTTAGCTTTTGAGGATAAATAGCTTAGTTTTTATCGTTTAAATGTATTCCTAATCTTGAATATAGCTTATATACAGTGAATTCTCGATAAGTCGAAGTCAGGTAAGTCGAATATTAGTTTAAGTCGAAGTTTACACGAAGTCCCGGTCCCCAATTCAATGTTAAACTTTCTTGTTCTGTCGAAGTCTACATCTTTTAAGTCGATTTTTTTTCAATAGAGAAAAAACAGTAATTCGACTAATGTCTTCATTTTTCAGCCACCGCTCAAACATACTGGCCCTTTCTGTTAGATAAAACTTTTCTGCATTCCTTCACCGGGTTTGAAGGGCACTATTTTTGCATCCTACATCGGTCAGTGTGGAGCCTCTGTGAGTTTGGAATTTCAGCTGAAATCGTCCCATGCCCCCGCCCCTACCCTGCCCCATTCATTTCTCTTTTACGCATTCCCTTTTTTCAACAGGTATTCTTTGGAAACAGAGCAGGTGGCTAAGTGAATTCTAATTGGTCAAATTTCCCACGCTTTTATGCAAGGATTTTTGTTTTCGATTCTATTGAGATTTCATTGAAGTTCATTACTTTAATATTGAGTCTTGTCATTTTAGTTTTTATTACTTTCACATTGTGATACGTTTTCAGTTAGGTCTTTCAAAATGTCGAAGCAGAAATTACAAATTCTTACTCTAGAACAAAAATTAAATTTGATAAAAGATATTGAAGACAATCCTAAGTTAAAGAAAAAATATATAGCCCTGTAATATGGTATCTCTCCCAACATGCTACTTACCATACTGAAAGATAAAGAAAGCATTTTTAAAAGACATGTCAAGTGTCAACCCAAAGTGCAAAAGGATGAAGGCGTGTGCCTTCCCAGATATCGAAACAGCCCTCGTAAAATGGTTTACATATTACAGGATACAGAAGAGTGTAATTCCTCTAAGTGGTACGATGTTACATGAGAAAGCATTGGACTTCGAAAAATTATTGAATGTGGAAGGCTTCACTGCAAGCACGGGGTGGCTTGAAAAGTTTAAAGCCAGACACAACATCGTGTTTTGGACATTACATGGTGAAGCAAAAGGTGTGTCTGATGCACTGTATGATGAATGGAAGACAGTTTCATTACCTAAACTTCTTGCAGGTTATAGTGCGGATGACGTTTTCAATATGGATGAAATGGGACTTTTTTACAAATGTTTTCCTAACAAGACGATAATGTTTAAGAAAGAATTGTGTTCCGGTGGAAAGCTAAATAAAGAACGTTTAACTGTCCTTGTCATAGCAAATGCTACTGGAACAGAAAAATTACCTTTACTGATCTTCGGTAAATACAAAAATCCTCGCTGTTTCAAACATAAAAAGTCACTTAGAAAAAGTCATTCAGTACAGATCTAATCACAAAGCTTGGATGACGCTAATATTGTTCAAGGAATACATCAGAAATTTGAATGCAATGTTTCATGCAAAAAAGCATAAAGTGTTGATCTTCGTTGATCAGTGTACAGCTCACAGTCAAATTTTGAACTTGAAATCTATCAAGTTAGAATTTCTCCCTTTTAACACAACTTCTAAGCTACAACAAGCAGACCAGGGAATAATTAAATGCTTAAAGCATTCCTACAGAAAACGTCTAGTGTGGAAGGCAATCGAGGATGATAAAAAATGAATAAATCAAAAGTGTGATGTGTTAGAAGCAATTAGACTAATTTCGAGTGCCTGGAACAACGATGGGAAACAAATCACTATCAAAAATTTCTTCAGTGGATGCGGCTTCTTTACAAGCAATGCAGACTCATGTGTTGTGAATGAAAATCTACAAGATCAAGTTATGTCTGAAGATAACGATACTGAGTTTTTGAATATTGACGAAAATGCTGCGGTTTGCGGAGAATTTAGTGATTCACATATAGTTGAAATAATAAAAAAGGTGGAAAACGATCTTGAATCTGAATAAGATGACGAGGAAGTAAAGTGCGTTTCACCACCGAATAATCAAGAAGCACATGCGGCAATGATGACACTACAACAATATTTTGAAAGTAGAGAAGGTGTGGACGATTCTATTTTTCTTTGTTTACAAAATGTGAACGACTTTCTAACCAGTGAAAGACAAAAATGTTCCTTCAAGCAGTCATCATTAACAAGTTTTTTTTGACAAATTTTGAGCTTGTAAGTACCTTATATTATGTACTATTAAATTGTATTTTACTTTAGTGCTCATTTTGCCAGACTCCGTTATTACAGTATAATTGCAATTCCTATCTATAAGATTGAATTACTTTTTATATATTTTCTGTATCTATTTAAGATTTTCGATAAGTCGAAATTACGATAACTTGAATATTTTTGACGGTCCCTTCGAATTCGCTGTATATATAAAAAAAGAATTTTCTTTCATTTCTGTACTATTTATTTGCACTATGATTACTATATTTGTTGATAAGTTCCAAATAGTAGAATGTAAAACAAGGAAATGACCTATAATATGCAAAAACCTTGGTCCCTAATTGTGCGGATTGGAGGGAGTGTACTGTACTTGGCGAGACAGAAACTGTCTAAAACAGTTTCTTTCCCTCAATTCTTTGGGTTTTCATCTTAACATTTTTTACTATATTTAAATTTGTTTATAAACGTCTAAAGCTGAAATAGTTTTAATGATTTGTTATAATTATCTCAACTGAAAATATTTTATCTGTATATCTTATTTTCCTTAAATAACTATAGGATGAAGAAGAACAGATAGCATCTGTGCTTGAAGAATTGATGAGAGAGAATAAATTATTAGAGGTATTGTGATTTTCTTAAGTTTTGCTTAATTTTTAACATTTTTGTGGTATTTTTTTCCTATTTCGTTATCTTTTTTTCATTATCTTCATTTGTCTTTTAGTTTATTCTTAGCACATAAAATGAAGACATTTATTTATTTTATTTCAGGCTAAAAATGCTGAATTAACGAAAGTCATACAACAGGAAAGAGAAAGATGTCTCAATGCAAAAGTTCAAATAAAGATGTTACAGCAATACGATTTGAGATCAGAAGTGATTCGAACTCGAATGTGAGAAGCAATAGTCTAGCAGATACTACTTATATGCACCACAAGTCAGTTAAACCAATCATATCTGTGAATGAAACCATTGACAACGAATGAAAAACTTGTATTGTTTTTGCTATGCATGAAAAATGGCAATTATATGGATTTAAATTATAGTGCACAAAGATGTTTATTTAACTGAAGCAAAATTGCATGCGTAAAAGTCAAATATATATATCTGTATACATATATATATGTATATCTGTGTGTGTGTGTGTCAATGACAAGAAAAATTGTATATTATTAGAATTGACAATTATGTTGAGCTAAATTGTAGAGCACAAATGGGTTTCTCTTAAATGGTCTTTACTTTTAGTGTGCATATGTATGTAAATATTCTTTTATTATGATGGGTATCATTTCTCAGATTAAACTGGTAGAGTTTTATTCAAATTCATTCTTTTTAAATATATGTTACTGATAGGTGTCTGTAAAGTAGCTCTTTTGGTAAACTGTTATTTTCTCTCTCAATACATAAATAAGCCAAAGAAGAGTCCTGTGTAGGTCAGGTTTTTACCCGACACAATCCCAGAAATTTTATTTAAAGTCAAGATGACCTGAGCCTGACAAGGAAAATTTCATGAACCTCGAACCCAACCAGAACTGAATTTGAATTAGTATGAAGGGTCTCGATTCTAAAAAAAATTGACAGAGTTTCATGCTCATTCATTCTTTTAAATATATGTTATTGATAGTTGGTTGTAAATTAACTCTTGATAAACTTTTATTTTTTCTCTCTATACATATATATATAAATTGGAGTAGAGTCTGCACAGGTCAGGTTATACCTGATGCAAGCCCAAGAATTCTATTTAAAGTCAGCCTGACATGACCCCCCCCCCCCCCAAGAAAAAAATTCTGATCTGAAATTCAACCCAAACTCTATTTGAATTACTTTTTGTGTGCATATGCATGTAAATGAAGAGTCTCAATTCTAAGAATAAGTTGACAGAGCTGTATACTCATTCATTCTTTTAAATATATGTTATTGATAGTTTGTAAATTAATTTTTTTGATAAACTGTTATTTTCTCTGCATATAAATATATATAAATTGGAGTAGAATCCTGTACAGGTCAGGTTATATTTTTTATTTAACCTTAAAATTCTATTTAAAGTCAGCCTGACATGACCCCCCCCCCTCCCCCCCCTCCGTCCTCCCTGGAAAAAAATTCTGATCTGAAATACAACCCAAACTCTATTTGAATTACTGTAATTTCCGGCCTATAATCCGCAGCTGCAATTTTTAGCCCTTATAAATAATTTCAGCAGATAATCCTCACCGGTGTATAATCCGCGGATTATATGCCGGACTATATGAGAATTACTCATTGTTTTCAACATTCCAAAGTATACTAATAAACCATCTTCCTATTTATTTAGTTGCTCTATTTAAATGATAATTGCAATAAAATACTTAAAAAAAATAATAAAATAATTACAAGTTAAAAAATACAAATTATTTTTTTCATTGAATCTTATATTTAAAACATTGAATGTCTTGTGAATACAGATAATTCTGTAATAATTGCTGTTTTTAAATCACCTTCCGCTTTTTAAATAACGTTCTGTTTAAATTCTGCAGTGTTAAATAACAGGTTTTCTCTTGGACATTATTATAACTTTCAACGTGATATACCATGAAATACATTTTGGTTTTTAATATAAATTACAAGGACATAATTGCATTTTATTATCCTATCCATAGAGGGCAGCAGTAAAACCATGAAACTATGATAGGATAATGATTCATTCAATTAATATGTGATGGATTTCCATTGGTTGCATCGTAATATCAATCATCGTAATCAGTAAAACTGCCGTAATTTTGGGAGGAGCTATTTCATAAATGATGGAGATTGCAATTTTTGAAAGGGATGAGTTGAGAAACGCTTTGTTCTTCATAGAAACATGTTGCCAAAAGGCTAAAAAAAAAAATCTTAATCGGAAGCCATTCCCACTAGCATGTACATGTCACATGTGAACCAATCACAAGCAACTCCACGAAAGGTCAATAGCAGACAATCGTTTGATAATTTACATTTTTATTTTATGACTGCCGGTAGAAACTGGATGTTTGCCCTGAACTTCTGCTTAAAAAAAATTTCAGCAGATAATCCGTGCATTATAGGCCGGAAATTACGGTACTTTTTGTGTGCATTATGCATGTAAATGAAGAGTCTCAATTCTAAGAATAAATTGACAGAGTTGTATACTCATTCATTCTTTTAAATATATGTTATTGATAGTTTGTAAATTAATTTTTTTTATAAACTGCTATTTTCTCTGCATATAAATATATATAAATTGGAGTAGAATCCTGTACAGGTCAGCTTATATTTTTCATTTAACGTGAAAATTCCATTTAAAGTCAGCCTGACTCAAACTTGACAAGAAAAATGTCATCAACTTGATGCAAACCCAACACAATTAATCCATACTTTAATACAATTATAGACAAATAGTCTACAATTATCTCTCTAATATAAATTTTAACTTTTATCTTGGAAATTGAGTATTTATATATACAATACAGAACCATTTAACCAGAATGGTTGGGATCAGATGTATTCCAGATAACTGGTTGCACATAAAAGCAACATCCATTTGATCAGCTTTATAGAATATATGTGGTTGTGACGTTGTTTCTGATTTCAAATGAATTGTTAGATTACACAGATTAAAAATCTGATTGAAACAAATAAAAAAAAAAATAACCAGAATTTGAAAGAAGGCAATTTATGGGAATACCTTGCAAGCAAAAATTCTCCAGTTTCTTTTGCATAAAAATCAAAATGTTCAATATATTACTAAATATTCAAGTCTTAGTTATTGGCATCAAGTTATACCATGCATGTTGTAATGTTTAAAGCAACACACTTGTCAAACCAACACTGTATGCTACATTTTTCTGAAATAAGTCAATGGCAAATATCATTCTGTATAACTTGTTTTCTGGTTAAGTGGCATCCGGATAAATGTTTCCATACTGTATACTCATTAATCATCAAATATATAATCTTTTCATCTGAAAATTTATTCTAGACTCTTTTGAATAATTGGTTTAACTTGAACCTGATAAGTAGTGAAATCTGAACCTGAACTCAAAACTGCGATGACCGCCTTGGGAACTCAGCTTCTGCTTTAGAGTGTTAGTGCAATCCCGAGGGGTAGAGAACCCAAAACAATTAAAGTCAACCCAACTAACTGCTCTTGCAACAACAACAGCAAAAAAAATTAGCATTGTCCCAACCCATGTTTTGTGTAAAATCTGGTTACCCAACCTGATGCAGGGCTCTAAACTGGAGGAATTAAACACCATTTAAGGAAGCATGATACTTTCTTATGACACTTATAGTATTTTAATGTGATTGTCTTTCAGTGGAACTTTATGATAGGAGACTTTGTGAAATATTAAATATTAGATAATTTGTGGGCTGAATGATATCCTGCAGAATACCTTTCTGTGTTCTAGTTTCTAATACAGGTAAATTAGCAAAAGATCTTCAACCGTATCATAATTAGCCACTACATTTGAATGTTAAAGAAAAAATCATGCTAGGTGGGGGGGGAATGGTTTTCAAAGTGGCTAGTAAAGCATTCTTAGTAGAAAATAACATTTAATTTATTTATTAATAATAGAAAAGTGTGTATGCATTTATTACTCTGTTAATGCAAATCTGTTACCTGAATATTGTTCATGCAAATGATTAGGCCTTCTTAAGAGTACAATGCAGTTCCCTGATTACTTGTTTGTGAGCTCTATTTCTATGCCTTTTTAAACTGCAGCCAGATATTTTAGTGCCTTGTTGCCAATATAAGAGCACAATCAACTCATCAGTCAAAGCCTTTTTGTTTTGTTTTGCATTATGCAGCTTTTGAGCAAACATATGTGACTTTTCCATGACATTCAATTTCATTAATCTTTTTGACATTCTTCTGAAAAACCTGCATAATTATAAACTTTTTTTTCATTCTATATAATCCCAACTATGCTTAGTTTTTGTAATTTTGATGTCTTGTTGTCCTTAAATTATTTCTTTTTCATATTATTTCTTTTATATATCTATTTGTAAGTATTTCTTAAATGAATATATGCATCTGGTTAACAGCTTTCAAGGCTGAACACTGAACTTTTCTTACATTAGTAAATTATTTTTTAGTTAAAAACATCTTTCTTCACACATTGCTTCTTAGTGGATTTCAGCTATGTCATATTTTGCTCTCTTCTTTTTCTTTCTATTTTATTGGTAAGAATTCAGGTTACATTTTAATCTTATATTTGGTTGATCTATAGTCTGTTTACTTTTGAAGAATTCTGTCTTACTGATGATGACGATATTAATAATAATAACAGTAATAATAAAAAAGAAAGCCTTAATAACAGTGACCTGGTCTAAAGTAATAAAATATTTATATCAGTTTATTATTAATTCATTGGCTTACCAATGTTCTTGTTACAAAAAATATTAAACAAAACAAGACACTTTCTACATCGAAGAAAATATGAAATCAAAAATGTGAACATCCTTAAAAATTTAAACAGGTTATGCAATAATGTATGTGATATTCAAGCATTATTATATTATATTAAAATCAAATCTAAAGAACTCGAAATATCTACATTAAAAATTGTAGCCTTTCTAATGTGATTAAAAAAAATATTTTGTTTCAGTCTCTGGGATGTATTAAGTACAGTTTTTCATACTTATTACATGGGATCACATGATATGCATAACATTTAAAATTTTAAGTGAAGGAACCTTGATATTTTGTTTCTGGAAATATAATTTTTTCCTTATTAATTTTTTTTTTTTTTTACATATTTTAAAGTTTTTAACCTTTATAGTTTGATATGCAAATGTCTCTATCCATGCTGAGAATAGGCATGATGAATATATATTGTGTGTAAGCCAGTGGATTAATGAGATTACACTAATGAAACATGCTTGTTAAATTGCACTCATGTTCAAAATTTGAAGAATTTGTAGAAGAAATGTTCCTTTAGGTGCCTTTTATATAGACTGATTTTATGTAGCTTTTATTGTAGTTAATTTGTTGAAGTCAATTTAGTAGCTGATCACTGATCTTTAGTATATGCCCCGGTAGCAGAAAGTTCGAGACGTGCGTCGCAGATTTATTTTGGACCTTGCAGATAAATTTGCCAACTTGAAAAAAAAAGTATTTCCTTAAAAAAAAAAAAAAAAGTACGAAAATTCTGACAAAAAAAAATATCGCGAATTCAACAAATGGTCGCCGAAAAATATCAATTTCGGCAATCGTTCGCATAAAAAATCGGTAATTTATAGCCAAAGGGTTGCTATAAAAACGCGAATTTCGTCAAAAGAGACCGGAAAAAAAACATGAAACTTGACCCAGGGTTGTAGAAAAAATGTGAATTTCTGTCACAGGATCACGAATTTCATCAAAGGATCGCAGAAAGAATGCGAATTTAGACAAACAATTGTGAAAAAAACACAAATTTAGTCAAACGATCGCGAAAAACGCAAATTTATGTCAAAGGATTGTGGAAAGAAGGAGGAATTTCATCAGAAGATCTCGAAAAGCATAAATTTCTGACATAAGATCGCTGTACAAACTTGAATTTTATCCAAAAATCCTGAAAAAACGTGGATTTCGTTCCAGGGGCGTAAGAAAAACGCAAATTTCTGTCACAAAATCGCGGAAGAAACTTGAATTTCATCAAAGGATCGAGGAAAAAACACGAATTTAGTCAGACAATCGAGGAAAAAATGCAAATTTCTGTAAAACGATTGCAAAAAAATGCAAATTTTTGTAAAACGATCGCAAACAAACACAAATTTTTGTAAAACGATCGCGGACAAATGCAAATTTTTGTAAAACAATTGCGAAAAAACATAAATTTTTGTAAAACAATTGCGAAAAAATGCAAATTTCTGTCAAAGGATCACGAAAAATGCAGATTACTGTCAAAGGATCGCGAAAAAAGGAAAATTTATGTCAAAAGATCGGAATTAAATTTGCGGAATTTCGTCAAAAGATCACAAAAAGTGCAAATTTCTGCCAAAGGATCGCTGTAAAAACGCGAATTTCGTCAAAAGATCCCGGGGAAAACGTGAATTTCGTCCCAGAGGTGCCGAAAAACGCAAATTTCTGTCACTGAATCACAGAAAAAACACGAAGTTCGTCAAAGAATCGAGGAAAAAAGCTCATTTTTTATCACAAAAAAAGGCAAATTTCGTCAAAAGATCGCGAAAAAAACGAGGAATTTCCTCATAAGATCGCAAAAAAAAGCAGATTTCGTCAAAAGATCGCGAAAAAAATGGCAAATTTTGTCAAAAGTGTGCAAGAAAAACACATAATAAGTGCCGGTAGTGGATTTTCGCTTCCCCCCCCCCCCCCCTGCTGTTGTAACCTTTTGCAAATTTTGCTGTGAATTTCAGAATTTTTTTTTTTTTTTTTTTTTTTTTTATACTCTGAATCACCCCTGGTATTAATCAGTAAGAACGCTGTTTATTTTAACACTCATAATGCTTGTACATAAGAAAATGTAACACGCTACTCCCGCAGACAATTTTCATCCCACTAAATTGCTGTCACAGACACAACCATAACTTTCTGCTACTGGGGTATATGCATTTAGCTGTTTTAATTAGGTAGTATTTGACAAATATGTCCTTATCAGTTCTGTTGACGACTGTAACCCTTAGATGTTATTTGTCAGTACTGATAGCTTAGCTATTTAGAGTTGTATGTAAATGTTATATCTGATATAAGAATATAGATTGGTACTTTTTTAGATGTAGTAATTATATTTACCCTGTTATCTATAGTTCTTTCCCATATATATAGCAAGAATTTAATTTATTTATTTTCAAAACTTTGGTCTTTTAGACTTATATATAAAATATATGAGGACATGAGTTTCAAGACTTGCCTTATCCAAAATTTTAAAAATTGTGTTTTCCCAATCAATCTATTCTATTGGTAAACCTGCAATGAAAAAACACTACAATCTGAAAAAAAACTGTATTTCTGCCATTGTAAAATCTTAGTTTACAATGAAAACAATTCGATGGTGTTAGAGGTTTTTCACGATTTCCCAGAATTTCTTTTTTCGGATAAGATGAATTTTAAAACTCACATCCTCATATACAATAGCCCCTCATTATATCATGCTTGTTGAGAGACAAACAAAATGCACGATATATCACAGGGGGATGGGGGGAGTGATATTGTAAAAATTTCACTACTTTTCTGAACCTATGCACTTAAAAATAAACTTAGTAGTGTAAATACATCAATAATACAAGATGCGTGTACTCTTTGAAATTTTTAAGGAGTATGCCATCATTATTTTAATTTGAAAATTTCTATTTAATTTTTAAATCACATAATTTGAAATCATTGCCTTTAAGGCTGTTCTTCAGAATTCCCCTTGCTAATTAAACCTATAAACATAGAATGCATTCGTATATTTAAAATATATCTTCAAGAAATTAATATTTTTAACTTCTTTGTCTGTGTTATGGCTAATTCTCTGAACAGCTAGTTAGCCAGCACATGCTTTGTTTGAACTGTCCACTTCTGAACGGAAATGAATCAATCTTGTAAAAAAAAACTAAAATTGTAAGTAAAAAATAATAATAGTAAGTAAAGTAATAATAAGTAAAAAATACTAATAATAAAGACAGAGAAGTTCTATTTACCATTTTTATTATATGTATGATTATACATGTGTATTCACACTTTTCATTTTCTGCTGAAGAAGGTATCTAAAGTCATTTGCTTAGATTTTTCAGTAACAACTTGTTTTCCAGCGAATATCAGAGAGCGAAAATAAATCAGTTGCATCTCACTGATATGAATGAAATTTCATCTTTCAAATGCAATGTATGCTTTCTCAAACATAACAATGACTTCTTTCATGGAGACGAGTTGTTTCTTCTTCATCATCGTTGTCAAGACAGTTTAAAACTTTTAACTAGCATTTGGAAATGGTTTTGGACCATGGATTAGCCAATGATATGCAATTTATGCTACTTTCTTTTCTTCCTCATTCACTTCCATCCCACCCATGTCTCTTATTATTTCATTTGAGGCTTTTTTCCTACTTTGTGTGATTCATTATTTAGCATATTGCTTTAATTTTTGAAGTAAAAGAGGAAAATCATGAAAAAAAATTGGGACAGAAAATGCACACTATACCCGCATATGCGATATAATGAGGGCTACTGTATATACTACATTTATATTCATTATAAAAGCAAAATTGATATAAATTATACCAGATTCAAAGCATTTTAACACTATAATATCTAAATTGACATTAATGCATATGATGAAATTTTCTTATCAGTAGTCTAGTTAGAATTATATGTTTCATGTAAGTAGATATGTTATATTTGTGTCTTTCTGTTTCATCTGTAAATTATAATCAATGTGTTCTTTTACAAATTCTTCAATTTATGAGCATGAATATGTGCTTTGCCTTTAAAATTGTATCAAAATATATTCCTTAAAATTGTTGATACTGTTTGTATACTAACTTTTTGTTATACATTTTAAAATATTCAGTATTATTGAATGATATTAATTATTCCTGTAGAATACTGATGTCTCCCTTTTATACATGTATATGTTTCTTCCCACAGAAACGGTGTTGTATATACTTTTAATAAAGATTATTCTGTATACTTTTAAAGTTTGTTCCTTATTTTAATAATTCAAATGCATTGTGATAAATTTATCCCTTATTGACAAAATTTTTAAAAATAATTCCGTGAACCATGTGACTTTGATATAACAAATGATATCTGTGAACTTTGATATAATAAAAGAATTATAATTTTTAAAAATACAGATTTAATGATTTTAGTCATTTTAATATCTATCCTCCAGAGACCTGAGCAAAATAAAATACATTATAAAACATCCATTTTAATGGATGTCAGGTCTCAGGAGGTTATAGGTAGATTTTTAATACTAACCATAAGTTTATATTAAAACTTTGACACTTTGCAATTCTGAGGAAATTTGCTATTTTTTAATTTCCTTTATCATGCAGGTATTCTGTCATCATTTAATTCATTTTAATCATCATTGAATTTGATGGGATAGAAAATCATTAGTTGTTTCATCACTTGTCTATTGCACGAATCTTTGAGCAGATTTTCTGTAATGTAATGCGTGGTTTTATTTGTACTAATATGTATAGGAAAGCATTTAACTTATAAGTACTGCCAGTTTCACTTATGTTGGTGGATAAATTTTTTAATTTTACAGTGTACATATATTTTATTTATTATGCACCAACTTTTACATGATAAATTTATGATAGTGTATTTTCTCAATGCATGAATTTTTGTTAGGCATTTATGAGCAGCTGTATACAAAAAGCATTTCATTTATTTTATTTCTATAGAAGTTGTTTTATGAGTAGTTTTGAGGAGGAAAATAGGCTGTAAATTAACTTGAAAAGTAACTTTTAGTGTGAAATTAAAAAAAAAAAAATTGTCACGTGTCTCAGTTTGTTCTAGAATTAATGAATTTTAATGAACTACAGTAGCATCAAAACAAGTAAGGCTATATACACTTAAGCTCAAGAAATAAGCAAAACTAGAATAATGGTGGAATAAAATCAATTCTAATGGATCTTGAGGAAAAGAAATGAGGCTAATTTTTTATCTCCTTATAGATATATATTTTTTCTTTTTTTCTAAGCTGCATTTTCTGTAATAGTTCTTTTCTATTGTATTTGCAATCTGGTTCAAGTTATCTATGATGTTTTGACTGTTTTAATGTAGTTTGAGATTTCCATTTACAGCCTCAGATTGGTTTTTGTTTGAAGATTGTTTAAATATGCTATACAAGATCAGAAGCATACCATTATTATGTCAATTTTAACACTCGATTTATAGGAATTCGACTACATTAAAATGCATGTTTTTCATTCACTTTAAACAGATACACAAAATTAGCAAGCTGGTGGAAAAAATGAAGAGATTGCTGTGTGTATGTGCATATATATATATGTGTGTGTGTGTGTGTGTGTGTGTGTGTGTGTGTGTGTGTGTGTGTGTGTGTGTGTGCGTGCATCATAATGTAGTAGATTTCCTCAAATCTGCAACTCTAAAATCCACACATCATCGCAGTATAAACAATGAAACTCTCAGTTCAGATGTAGTGTCAAAATTACAGACTTTTTTATTTTTATATCCTTCTGTACATATTTTAAAAGTAATTCTCATTAATATCTCTGAAACTCATGTTTTTTCATGAAGGAAGTATACATTTATTTCTGAAAAAATTCAAGATATTGCTGATATTTTCGGTATTCACAATCTTTTTACCAAATATATTTATGTATTAATTAAGCTTTTTTGGTTATCAAGTCTGGCTAAACCTGAAGTAAAACTTCCTTATTTTATGATTTTGATGGGAATTAGTAGGATACCTTTATGAAGCAAGTTGCATTGAAAAATTCAAGAAAAATGTATTTTTATAGTGCATATTTAATTATATATTAATTTACTCGACATTTACTTATAATAATTTAATTATTTTTTAAATTATCTTAATTTTTATTATTTCAATTAATTACTTTACTTTATTACTTAATTATTTTACTATATTGTAAGCATTCATTATAATTTCAATTGCATTAGTATATTCAAATTATGTTTAAAAAATGTAAACAAATTGATGAGCAGAAATCGACAAAATTCTAAAATTCGTGCAACCTCTGGTCCCAAGCAGTGCAGATTTGATGGCGTCTACTGTAACTTTCAAATTCATATTACTGTAAAAATAAGTTAAAATTTTGGATGATTTCAAGCATAAAATTGGAAACCCGTCAAATTTATGGGTTCCATAAATCTAGCGCTAATGTATTTTAATTATATGAATTTCATTATTTTCTTTATAAAGCGCTTATAACACCATCATAGTTTTTTATGTGTTTAACCTTTTTGATTCCGATATTGCCATAAAAAGAATAATAGTGTTGTGATAATTTCATATTGAAAAGTAATCAAAATACAATAAAATTTATTAAATAAACCTATGTTTCTGTTTTGAATAGCACATTTAAACTATCTTCAAACAAAAATAAATCAAAGCCAGAAAAAAAGATCCCAAATTATATTAAAACAGTCAAAACATCTTAAAAAATAGATTTTTTTTTTTACCTTATCAGGGGAGAGGAATCTTATTTACTCACCTCCTTTGGGTTTAAGAATATTCAATGGGAACATCTAGCTAATAACAAATATGATACCCTATAATTGAATTACTTGCTCAGCAACAGTGATCTGTGCTTTCAGTAGTGATGCAATCTTTTCTTATGGCTGCAATGTCCATTCTTGTAATAATACATGCTTTAGTTTTTGGAAGACATGTTAGTAGAATATAGTCTGCAATCTACGGGGGTCATCTGAAGAACCTTACACCCAAACATAAAACCAAAAACATGGGGGCAACGTTGACTTTTCTACAGTGATACCACGATCAGTGCAATGAGTACCTCAAAGACTTGTTATGGGTGATGAGACATGGGGTGATAACTGTGACAAGCTGGCTCCTGGGAAGGCAGCAGACTTCTATTACACTGGACTACAAAAACTTATCCCACGCTCTGACAAGTGTTACAATTCCAGTGGTTCTTATGTTTAGGAGTAGTTGAAAAATTGGTGTGTCTTTTGCAATGAATTGTTCTAGGTAATTATGTTTTGTTTCTTTTTACAGGCCATGGGAAATATTTTCTGGATGACCCTCATATATTTATAAAATACATGTGCTCTTGCTGATTTATTTCTAGTCACTGAATATATGTAAAATCGTTTCATTCACAAGTTATCTGTGATCTATTCGAGCTCTTTAGAATCACACATTTCCTTATATAAATATCAGATACACTATATGGCCAAAGGTGACCGGCCACTTGCGATTTTAGACATTTTCTTAAATATCTATAAAAATACATGAGGAATTATCTTGAAACTCCAGGTCTGTAAACAGAATAGTACAGGTCATATATTTCCATGAAAAATTTTTCCCGAAACCCCATAAGGGACGTCAACAAATTGGAAAAGAATGAATATCTTTTGGATAACCCTGTAAAGACTAACGTAGCAAAAGCGTTCAACACAGTAGATTATGATTAAGTGCCTTATTGCAATAAACTATGTTCAATTTTATCCGAATAGCATGTGTATTCGTAGAGAAATGAAAGTTTTTATAAAGAGAGTCCCAAATTTTGCCAAGTTTTTTGGTTATAATTTGTAGAGTTCTTAATATAAAAAAACGTTCTTTTAAGAAAATATGTCAAACAACATTGTACACAATATCCTGCAATCAGAATTTAAAAATAATAAACATTGGATGGAAAATGAGCAGGTTTACCAAAAAAAATGTTTCACTGTGCATGCACAAATGCAATCAAAATATAATGTGCATAATGTATTAGCTAAGTGTATAGAGCAACTTTTGTGAAAATCTCAAAAACGTAGCTTGAAAATTCTGAAAATTATCATTAATAGAATAAGCTCGAAATCTGTTGTTCCCAAAATGAAGCTAAAAGATGAGGGGCTGTATCCAAATACAGTAATACGTGCAATATTGTGTATGCTATGTTGGCACTAATTTATAGATATATGGATACAACCCTTCATCTTTTCGCTTCATTTTGGGAACAACGGATTTCGTGCTTATTCTATCAATGATAATTTTCAAGCTATGTTTTTGAGACTTTCACAAAAGTTGCTCTATACACTTAGCTAATACATTATGCACATTACATTTTGATTGCATTTGTGCATGCAACATTCTTGCAACCCCTCACACCACATTACCTCAGACCAGACAACAATTTTCTGCTCATGATTTCTAATTTGGTTACCTCACATTATTCTAAACACTGACAGAATAATGGAGACATGCATTTTTAGCACCAGAAAATACTGAAAATTTATAAAATTCAATATAGGTATCAAAAATCAGTAAGTTTTGGTCATACAAGAATGAAACTTTTACTTGTTAGAGCATGTAGAATGTTTTTTAAAAATAACTTAAAGAACCTGGGAAACTTATAAAGATTTAAATTTTGTTACTTTTTAAGAATAACTATTTTGAGATAAATAGCTTTTTATATTATGAAGAACAGCATTTGAAATGTTTTTGCAATTTGAACTGTACCTCTGAAGCTAATGGTTTAGGTATTAGTTTTTGGTAATAATAGGGAATAATTTCTTATATATATTTACAAACCATTATGTTATTATTCTAAATGTTTATGGATATAAAATATTCTAAAAAATATTTTACTCTAAATATGTGGGATTTATATTGATGTGCATTCTTCCCCAATATGCCTAATCACAAAATGGTTCTGTTTGATACTACAAAGTTAAAATTCATTATGTTTGTGATTAAATTTATCATAAATGATGACCTATTTTTCAATAAAGAATGCTTTGAGTTTCAAACTAAGCTTTCAAACTTGGTTATCTTTGGTAATAGTTGTTAGAAATTTAAAGAATACCAGGATTTTAACTATTTCACCTAAAATAATGGAATTTTATTAAAAACGTCTTTTTAAATATTATTTATGCTTATAATTTCTGTCAGTATTTTAAAAATTATGATTATAAGTTTTAAAATAAAATACTTATATGTTTATTACAGTCTATTAGTTATTAGTTTAGTTTATTAGATCCGAGCGTGTTTTATCCCCCAGGGGAATACCCTCTTTAGGTATTTACGGGTTTCGCGACCCCGGATTCCTGAGCGATCTTTCTCCTTTTCTATTTTCTTCTCTTTTTTTTGTTGTCTATCCTTTCCTCTTTGTTTCACACATTTTAATCTTCTCTTTTCAGTTTGTTATCCCTCTTTGTTCTAGTTCATGTTTTACTTAATTGTTCTTTGTTCTACTAACATTACTCTCGTTCTGTTGGTAAAAAAAAAAAAAAAAGTTTAAAAAAGACAAAAAATACACCTTTCTTCTAATCTATTGCGTTGTTTTCTCTCTCATTACTTTTTCTTTTTTACAATAGTGGATTTTTTTATTTTCACGTGAGACACTCTGGGTGTTGAGGTTTTTTAATCTCATCGCCTCGTTTCTACCTTTTTAGGCTGATCTCGAGTCCCAGAATGCAGGGCATCTCTGAATTCCGGTTCCGTGATCGGTGGACGCCATACTTGTATGGCGGCGGTTAGAAATTCACTGGGCGACTGCTACCTTTCGGCGTAAGGGCGTTGTAGGTTGGACAGAGCTGTAAAGGCTTACCTATGACAACTGAGTTCCACTGTGAAAGAACTAGAGTTTGGAGATGCTATCGAGTTTAATCCAACGTTCGAAAAACGTGGAAGTTTGTTGATAGTTTCATCCTTTTGAGACCTGCGCCTAAAGTAACGGTAAGAAGAAGGGTCGGTGACCAGGCCCGATGCCTGGCATTTTCAAAATTATCTCTCAATTATGGCTACAATTTCAAGGAATAACACATGCGAAGTAGAAGCCCCACAGCAAAATAAAGGGAACTGCAATACTTTGGGCTCTGGATCGAAAGCCACTTTTGATCAGAGCCAAACTAAATTATGGGCTGTGAGAGTTGAAGATGCTGCTTCAAAAGCAGAGTCTAAAGATACCAGTGCTTATATAAGTGAAATCTGTAAAACAGAAGAAAGATTCTTTGTTATAAAACACCAAGAGGGGGGGGGGTTGATAAAACATCTCCCTTCTTGATTCATAAATCCATTCAGGGCTTAGTGGGTGAACCAAAAACAATAAAAAAACTAAGATCTAATGAACTCCTAATAGTAGTGAATAATAGCCAACAAGCAGCCAACATAAAGAAATGTACACATTTTGGAACTATTCCTGTCTCTGTAAGTCCACATAGAACACTGAATACTTCTCATGGAGTTATTTCCGAATCTGACCTCCAACATGTTTCTGAAGCTGAAATAGTTGAAAACCTAAAGGAGCAACATGTGATAGAAGCTAAAAGAATAAAGATCTACCGTCGTGATAATCAAATACCATCCAGCCAAGTACAGATTCCTACTAAGCACATAATCCTGACTTTTAACTCACCTAATCTCCCCAAATATATCAAAGCTGGATACTTAAATTGTTCTGTCAGACCATATATTCCAAATCCATTGCATTGTTTTAATTGTCAACGCTTTGGACATTCCAAAACATCATGTCGTGGTAAAATCACCTGTGGTCGGTGTGGTACAGTTGGTCACGAAAGTGCTGACTGTAGCACCCTGGCTCACTGTGTAAATTGCAAAAAAGACCATCCATCCTATTCTAAAGCTTGTGAACAGTGGAAAATTGAAAAAGAAATACAAACAATATGCACTAAAGAAAATATATCATACCCTGAAGCCAGAAAAATAGTTGAATCCAGGACACCCAAAGTTGGTGTCTCATATGCTGCAGTCTTATCTAAAACAGCCCAAAAAACTCATAAAACTATTGCAACCCAAACCGAATTCCCCACTGAAACTAAATGTCAACCAAAGAAAACAGAAAATCTCTCCGGTATTTCTGGTAAAATAAATGGATCTACACAATCTCTTTCTTCTAAATCACAAAATACTGTCCCCCCTAAATCACTACAATCAGAAACTGTCTCTTCTAAACTAGCACATTCTAGTTTTTCAAAAATTCTGACTACTAAAAGAAGCTCTCAAAATATTACTATATCACAATCGTTAATACAAAATCGTAGATCTGATTCAGAAAAACGTAACCTACCAACAATTAAATCTACTGTTTTGTGTGAAAACAAGGCCAAAAAGAAAAAGAGTAAAACTGCAAAAAATGAATCAAATGCAAAAAAAGATCTTAAAATAGATGTGAGGATGATGGAGGATGAAGATTCTCTTGACCTTCATCCTGAATCGGATGCAGAATTGAACGATGGAGATAGTAGTATGTCTACTACCTCTGACCAAAATGACGTAGATAAACATATCTAACAAACCCAAGCATGTCAAATATCATTTCATGGAACTGCCGTGGCTATAACAATAAACATGACGAAATCCGAAATATTTTGTCCGATCATCAACCATTTTGCTTAGCTCTACAGGAAACTCATCTAAAGCCCAATGACAAAGTGAAATTACACAACTATGCTACATATAGAAAAGATTTTACCGGTAATGAAAGAGCTACTGGTGGAGTAGCTCTTTTCATCTCCCGCAGTTTACCCCATTCTCATATTTCTTTAAACACAAACTTACAAACTGTTGCAGTCCGTGTACATGTTAAACGTCTCATTACAATCTGTACTATCTATTTACCACCCCACCAAATTATTCAGTCAGCACTTCTTGATGATCTTCTTCTCCAACTCCCCTCTCCTTTCATCATTGTTGGAGATTTCAGTGCTCATAGCCAACTGTGGGGTAATTCTGACACTAATCAACGTGGTGGTACAATAGAGAAATTAATTTCCGACAATGGCTTATGCCTACTCAATAATGGTGATCATACTTATTTTCCTGAACCAACCCACACATTTTATGCAATAGATCTCACTTTCTGCTCCCCATCTATCTATCCATATTGGAACTTCTGGGTCTCTAATGACCTGCATGGCAGTGACCATTTTCCAACTTTTATCTCGCAGACTACTCCTCAAAGAGATTCTAATAATTGTTTTAATCGCTATGTCTATGACAGAGCCAATTGGCCAACTTTCACAGACCTTGCTAAAATCACTAGCGATATGATAGAAGGTGATATTGACGATGCGCTTGAAAATATCACCCAATGTATTATCAATGCAGCAGATATTAGCATTCCTAAATCACTTTCTGATAGCCAATATCAAGGAAATGGCTATAAATATAAATTAGCAGAGTTATGTACTAGCAATGGAGCGTATATGGCTAACTTCTGACATAGCATGACACGATCTAATCAATAACTTTAGTTAAAAGATTTAAAGATATATTGCTATAAACTTGTATGTAATTAAACTTAAACTATAACTGTGGTGGATTAAGAAAAACAGATAACAATATATATAAATAAAAACGTATTTATTAAAAACCAAAAGCAAACAACAAACTTAACTTTCATAAATTATAACAACTATTAAATGTATGTCTATAAATATATGTAATGGCATTTATATATTTACCCCAGGACTCCAAGGCATATCGTGTAAAAATATAGGTTCTATGATAAAAACATTTATAATGGTTCACTTGGAAATACCTTCACAGGAAAAATAAGTTTTCGATCCACATCGCCAACGAGAACGGTCTTGATGACACATCGCTAACTTCTCCAGAAACTTAACCTATTCAAGCTACCAGCCATATTCCTTCAGGACACTTCTGTATCCAAGAATCAGCATATTTACAATCTGGAAAGAAATCCACTTTTCCGTAAACAGCTCCGTAAGCACACTGGGGAAGATTAGCATAACACCAAATGATGACAGAAACCATTCCTCAAGAATACGATGAAGACACGAAAAACCATGATATTTAAAAAGCCATGATGTCTAAAAACTGGAATATAAAATCAAACACAAACGTAGATAAAATCACTTTCTATTACACTGCATGACTAATGGCGAGACTCCATAATACAAACAAGGCAAAGAATTGAAAAATTGAATGAAGATCCGAGGAGGGAAAACCCTTTTATGTAATAGCTAGCGGTGCATGTGCCGACTCATTCCCTTTCGGGAACGTTCAATGAGCAGTGATTTGCCAGAGTGGATTATGTCATCTAATTCATTCATGAAGATAGCCACCGCCACTTGGTGGAAGAAAAACCACGTAGTACGATCTACAATACTGAAAGTGATGCCTGGCAGATTACACCATCGGAAGTTTGAAAAATGTAAATAAAGTATTTAAAGGAACGTAACTTAAAGAAACTGAAAAGACTTCTTAAATAATTAAAGGATAAATGGAATAGAACAGAATAAAAGTAAGTTTTATTTCAGAATAAATTATATTTGAATAAAGTTACTTTGATAAATAAAGTGCAATAAACAAAGTACTGCATATTATATTGTAATAAGTTAAAGAGGTATTTAATACTGTTAGAGGCATTGAGAATAAAGAAACTAGCTTGTTAATTCCTAACACTTTCTACCCCAAAGCACAGGAAATCATGGTGGAATGATGAATGCAAAAAGACAAAAAAAAATTCAACAGAAGGCTTGGGGCATCTTCCGGAGGTATCCCAATAATACTAATTATATTGCATATAAAAAAGCAAAGGCTGATGTTAGAAGAGTGCGCCGTAAAAGTCAACGGGAATCCTGGATGCAATACATCTCCAATATAATCTGTAATACCTCAAGTAAAGTTCTTTGGAAAAAGGTGAAAAATAGTATGGGATTATATTCTGAAAATCACATCTCAATTTTAAAAGACAATGGCCAAACCATAGCATCTCCCAAAAATATAGCTGAGACAATAGCCAGTACCCTCGCATCCAATTCTAGCTCTGACTCTTACCCAGAACCTTTTTTATCATGCAAAAGACAAATGGAAAATACCAGCATCAATTTTAACTCTCGCAATTCGCATGGTTATAATCTGCCATTTACTATTTCAGAGCTATTAAGGTGTTTGCATAAGAGCCATTTAACTGCTCCAGGACACGATGGTATCACATATACTGTGCTAAAATATCTTTCCACCACCTCTCTCTATAACTTACTTACTTTCTACAATAGAATATGGATTGAACAAACTTTCCCTAATGCCTGGTCTAAAGCTATTATCATTCCCTTTCCTAAACCAGGAAAAGATTCCAGTGACCCGAACAATTACAGGCCTATCGCACTCTCTAGTAGTCTTTGTAAACTTTTAGAAAAAATGGTTAATTGCTGCCTAGTGCATGTTCTTGAATCAAATAATTGCCTTGCAGCCTTCCAAAGCAGATTTCGGCATGGTAGGTGCACTATCGATAACCTCATTCTTTTAGAAACCCATATACGAACTGCTTTTTTAAAACGCAACCATCTGGTCACTGTTTTTTTTGACATGATGAAAGCCTATGACAAGACATGGAGGTATGGTATCCTTCGCAACCGTTTTAACTTGGACTTTCGTGGGAACCTCCCAATTTTTATTAAGAACTTCCTCGCCATTCAAATTTTTCAAGTTCGAATTGGGAGGATTCTCTCCAGTTTTTATGTACAAGAAGAGGGTGTACCGCAGGGCAGTGTTCTGTGTGTCACCCTCTTTGCAATCAAGATAAATGATATACTGCATCAATTACCCCCTTGTGTGCAGGATACACTATATGTTGACGATTTTAAAATTTTATGTAAAGGACAAGATATGCGTTTTATTGAGAGACAATTACAAATTGCTATCAATCCTATTATTCAGTGGACAAATAAAAATGGTTTTATTATTTCCCAAGACAAAACTTCTTGTGTGCATTTCTGTAGACGTAGGGATCTGCATCCAGATCCTGAAATTTTTATTGGAGCATCTCAAATTGCTGTTATTGATTGCGTCTGCTTTCTAGGCTTATATTTTGATAAAAAACTCACTTTCTTGCCACATGTTTTGCAGTTACATAAAAAGTGTGAGCAATCACTCAATTTAATTAAGGTGCTTTCAAACACTTCATGGGGAGCAGACCGTGGTTCTCTCTTGAAAATTTATCGCTCTATAATCCATTCCAAAATTGACTATGCCTGCCAAGTCTATGGTTCTGCTCGTAATTCTGTTCTTAAAAAACTTGACACTGTGCACCATAGCGCACTCCATGTTTGCTCTGGTGCATTTCGTACCTCTCCAGTTTTAAGTCTTTATGTTGACTGCAATGAACCAGCATTACACCACATTCGTGAAAAGCTTTCTTTAGAACTTTATTACAGTCTCCTTTCACATCCTGGCCATCCTCTTCATTCATACATTTTAAACACAGACAATGATATTCTTTATCAGCATCGACCATCTTGCATCCCATCTTTTGGTGTCAGAATTAGAAAAATTACTGATAATAGCCCACTGAGTAATATCAGGGTGAGTCCATGTCCACTGCATGTACACCCTCCTTGGAAACCTCCTGATATTACATTGCTCCATCCCTTTAAAGGATATGATAAAAACAACTTGGCCCCTGCAGTTTTTCAACAGTTATTTGCCACACACCGAGCAAATTTTAATGGCTATACTGACATTTATACAGATGAATCTAAGAGTGGTAATACTGTTGGTTGTGGTGTATTTTGTGACAACACTTCATTAAGCTATCGTCTTCATCCTTCTATTTCTGTCTTTACATCTGAACTGATTGCAATAGAGAGAGCCATGTTGCACATATCTCATCATCATAGCTCATCCTTCATTATATATACAGACTCGAATAGTTCTATTGACGCAATTAAATCTTTTAACAAGCATCCTTTTGTCTCAGCCATCCTAGATTTTTATAATAAATTGACAAGACGTGGTTATAATATTTTATTCTGCTGGGTACCTGGACACATGGGTATTCCTGGCAATGAGAAAGCAGATGAGGCGGCAAAACGTGCTCTTAATCCGTTACACCATAATGTTCCTTTCTCAGACGTTAAACTACTTATCAAACACTTTATTCAGAATAAATGGCAAGGAAGTTGGGATTTAGAAAACAATAATAAACTGCACCATATCAAACCTATAATAATGACCTGGCCTCCGAGTTATCCAAGAAAAACAGATGTTCTACTTACTCATCTGAGAATTGGACATTCAAGGATCACTCATAAGCATCTTTTACTTCAGGAGGATGCACCCATGTGTCCACATTGTTATTTTGATTACCTGACCATTCATCATGTTTTAACTGACTGTCCGGGCCTCCAGCATTTGTATAGAACTTATTTTAAGTCATCATCACCACTATTGACAAACCTCATTGGGGAAATACCTCATGGGGCACTCTTTACCTTTTTAAAGCATACAGGATTTTATTTTGCCATATAATTTTTTGTATCTTTCTTTGGTTTAACGATTAAGTTTTCTGTTTACACCTTTGTGATATCTGGAAGGGAACCCCATCCAGACTGCACTTTTTATTGACTTACTTTTATGTTCTTACTCTACTGTTTTTAGTATTTAAAATTTAGTTTTTTCTACACTTGTTTGACTACATCTGGATGGGATACCCCATCCAGATTGCTCTTCTCATTGTTCTTTTATTTTGTCATTGTTCTATTTCTCACCTTTTTGTTGTTTTAGTTTACTTTTTTGGCGCAGCATGTCCCTTATGGGATTTTGCGTCATAAAACCACAACCAACCAACCAACCAACCAACCGAGCGTGTTTTGAGTACATGTTATACTCAGCTTTCTTTATAAAAGGATATTATAAATTTTCTGGCATATTGCTTTTTACCTTTTACAAGCTAAAGTTCCCACCTGAAAGCAAATTTGTAAGAGAAGGGTAGAAAATAATCTCAATGATCATTGAAAATATGTGAGACTTTAAACAAAACACCTGTTATGAATATTTGATATTAACCCATTAAGGACTAGCATTACCATATGGTCACAGCATAGCTGTCAACTCTTTTGCTGTTTGAATACCAGTAATTTAGAACAAAAATTTTCACTTTCTTTAATGTCAGAAACTCTGCTATAAAATAAGATAAATATTGCTTTTCTGAAAAAGTGGTATGAAAGGCAATTTTTGTATTTTAAAAAGAAAAAATTATTCTGTCTTTAATGGGCTAAAAGTAAGTGACGCACCTTCACTCACCCGCAAGAAAAGTGACATGTCTCGAAAAAATTCATTTTGTGTTGTATTCCACCAGTAAGTATGTCGTGCTACACAAAAAGTTTCATAAGTGTAGTTATATGGAAAATCACTTTATTGCACTATATGTCCATTTGTGACCACAGAAGAGAGGTGGATTGTGTGGGGAAGTAAAATTACCCAATGCTATAAACCTCATCCTACTTCTTCATTCTTAAGGGTTTTATGCTCTTTTGCAGAGCTAAGTGCTATAATTTCATGTTACAGTAAAATCATGCAAATTTTCTCTTGCCTCTCCAGTGAAATTTACTTTTGTTGAGATGTGTAACTTTTCTTGTGGATGAGTGATATTTTGATGTTGTGGATGGTTGTGAAAATAGCATACATTGGATTTTTTTTATATATAGTTCTTGATTTGCATCTAGATAGAAATAAATCTGTCAGGAAAGTTGTTGAAATGTTAAATTTAAGTGGTTTGGCACTATCTGACACAGTTAAACACCATTCAGTGCAACACAGAGTTCAAAATCTAAGACGATCAGGCAGACCATTAACAATGATACTTAGGTTAAAGCCCATTATTAATAGAAATATTGTTTAACACCCTAAATTAAACATTTAACATAGTTTAGTAAACTGTATGTAATAAATTTTCACCCAGAAAACATTAGGAGAGTGATTCAATCTATTTGATTTCATGGTGACTTTATACCTTGCACCATAATATCAGCACCATCTGGCAGAAAATCACATTGAATTCTTTTAATTCTTTTTAATTGTTCAATAGTTCCTTATTTTCTGAGTGTCCTATCAATTTTAGGAGTCTCTGGATTTGATATTAGCCTCTAAAATGTGAATTATTATTTTCATTATTTTGAATTGTACCTCAGCAATTGCTATTATATTTTTGTGCTTACATAGGTAGTGTGACAGCTTATTTAACTGCATGTAAAGTAGCTGAAATATATATACAGTAGACTCCCTAAAATCAGCACATCATCACAAATGTAAACAATGAAACTTTCAGTTGAGGTGTAAGGACAAAATTGCAGAATTTTTTAGTTTTATATCATTCTGTATGTATTTATTTTAATATGTAATCCTTGATAATATGACTGAACTCGTGCTTTTCCATGAAGGAAGTATAAATTTATTTCTGAAAAAAAATCAAAATATTGCTGATATCACTTGTAATCACAATATTTTTACCAAATATATTTATGTATTAATCAAGCTTTTTTGGTTATTAAGACTGTCTAAACCTGAAATAAAACTTCCTACTTTATGATTTTGATGTGAATTAATAAGGTACCTTTAAGAGGAAAGTTTCATTGAATAATTCAAGAAAAATGTATCTTTATTATGCACATTTAATTATACATTATTAATTGTTTACTTGTCCTTTACTTTTAATAATTTAATCATTTTTGAAGTTATCTTACTTTTTATTATTTTTGTTTATTACTTTACATAATTATTATATTTAACTATATTGCAAGCATTCATTATAATTTTGATTGCATTATTACATTCAAATTACTGTTTAAAAAATGTAAACAAAGTAATGACCAGAAATCTACAAAATTCTAAAAACTGCATAATCTCTGCTCCCAAGCTGTGCAGATTTGAGGGAGTCTACTGTATATATATAAATCAACTGTGTTTTACTTATATTGGGAAATAATGCCTTTGACGAGAGTTTTGCGATATAAGTTTCAATTTGTATTCATGTTTCTTACATTTCTTTTGTAATTTATGAGTAACAATAGTTCAAATCAGTGGCGTATCTAGGGGTGGGCTGATGGGGCTTCAGCCCCCTCCGAAATTTGTAGAAAATATCAAGTTTAATTACGAAAATTTAGCAAAATGTAATTAAACGCTAAGGTAAAATTCAAAATGAACCAGAAAAAATATTCCGTTTTAGACAGGTTTTTTTCTTAGAAAGTGTGTTATTTCACAAATGCCGTGTGTGTATGTGCTCCAAAATGAGTCCGAGAATGTGTTGAGGGATGTGGAGTAGATTGAGAAAGCTCTTATAAAATTTTAAAATTGCTGTTTATTTTAGTTTTATTTACTGTTTATTAAATGCCTTTTAGTAGATAATTTTCAATATTCTGTTTTGAAAAATGTTGTATACCGATGTAATTATACTTTTGAAGACAAAAATCTGCTTAAAATGACATTTTCCCCTGCCCCATGCGATTTAATCTTAGCAGATTTGATTGTATAATAGATGCGTTACCTGCTAATAAGATAAAAACCTGTTTAAAGTGTAATTTTTCCCGTTTCTTGCGATTCCTTCTTAGAAACTTTTACTGTATCTCAGCCCCCTCCGAAATGATAAGTCTAGATACGCCACTGGTTCAAATCCCTTCCCAGATGAGGATCCTGGCTGTATCACTGGAATTAGTTATCAGAAATTTTAGATACAAAAGATACTAGATATCAATAATTTTGGAGAATTACTAAATGTGAAATATATATATACAGGCGGCTCTCGTTAATTCGAAATTGGATAAATCGAATCTTCGCTTAATTCGAACTAAACATGAAGTCCCAAAATTTCCAATGGCAGAATAACGTTAAAACTTTTCCTTTATTCGAACTCCTTTTCTCTTGACTTCGTTTAATTCGAACTAATGAGAATTCCATTTTTTCATTTTTCCTTACTTTCTCACAGACTTCAGATCCTTGAAATAACTTTCTTTCTTTCATTTTTGTCAGAATTGTTCTGAACTAGTATAATAATTCCATGCATTTGAAATCCGCTTTCTTAGTGCGCCCTGTCTGTCCATCAATGACACATCTGCCCCTTCTTCCATTGTGCTTTTCCTAATCCCTTCTGTAGCATTTGACCCAGTGACATTCCAAGAAATTCACTGAGTGGATATCCATTAAAGATAGGGGAAACCTGTTTTATCACTACATTCTACTTTCACTCTGGGGATCGAATTTTTCAGTCAATGGTTTTACTTACTGCTAAATTGTTTTTTGAGAAAGTAAAAGGTCTTGTTTCTTTAAAATATGGCTCCACGTGGAAGTTATAAATCGTTAACTCTAGAAGCCAAAGTGGAAATTATTAAAAAGGTAGGATGTGGCCAATCTAAGACAGAAATTGCTGCAGAATATGGAATAAAAAAGAATACGCTGTCTACTTACTTGAAAAATAAAGAATTCATCCTGAAATCATGGGAAAAGGAAAGATTTGCTAAAGGACGAAAACGTATGAGAACAGCAGCCCATGAGGATTTAGAGGAAGCTTTACTGTTATGGACAAAAGATGCATTGGCAAGAAATGTACCTTTGAGTGGACCTATATTGGCAGCTGAAGCGAAAGAACTTGCACTACTCATGGGTATTAAAAATTTCAATTGCAGCGAAGGATGGCTGACATGTTTTAAGCAGTGAAATAACATCGTACACAAAACTGTGTGTGGTGAAAGTGGTGCTGTAGACCTCGCTGCTTGCAATGAATTCTGCGAAAAGCTACCTGAACTTATTTCTACTTATGCAATGAAAGACGTGTTTAATGCCGATGTTACAGGGTTGTTTTATAAACTTCTTCCTAATAAGACTTTAACATTTAAAGGTGAAACATGCACAAGTGATAAACTTAGAAAAGACTGGATAACTGTGATGGTAGGTGCCAATATGGATGGAAGTGAGAAGTTAAAATTGTTAGTTATTGGTAAATCAACTAATCCACGTTGCTTCAAAGGAGATAAAACACTGCCTGTTGATTATGTGGCAAATGCCAAAGCCTGGATGACGTGTGAGATCTGCATCAGTTGGTTAAAAGAACTGGATAAAAAATTTTCTCGTGAAAACAGAAAAATTCTATTGCTGCTAGATAATGTGCAGAGTCATTGTAAACTACCAACACTGAGCTCTATAAAGATTGAATATTTACCCCTTAATACTACAGCACAACTGCAACCGATGGACCAAGGAATAATTCAAAATTTAAAAACTCATTATCGTAAAAGGATTCTAGAACAAATTTTATTTTCAATTGACCATAAAGAAAGCTACGACATAACATTACTCACGGCCATCAATGATTTATATGCGGCACGGGACGCCACACAACCTGACATTGGCGCAGCCAGAATTCGGTTCTAGGGGGGGTTTTGAGTTTTTTGATAAAGGTGTTCGCTGGTTTTTTGAATCACCGGTTAATATAATCTGTCTTTTTAATGAATCAAATCATAATGCTTTTTACCCGCAATTACATTGGTTGTGTTTCATTTAAACAGCGTTTACAGTATTAGAGTTAGAAAACATAAAATGCACCAATGAAATAACCCCAAACTAGGTTAGATTTATAAAAAGTGTTTAAAGATGATGAGGCAAATTTTAAGAGTTGTAAGCGTACAGTCCAACAAATAATTTTTGCATAGAAAATAACAGAATTCCAATCCACTTGTTCAACCAAAAATACACAGGATTTCATTCCAAGACAATCTCGAATTCTTGTTTTTAACTTTAATAATAATGAAGCCATTTTAACAAAATTTTCAATATACTTACCATGCTTTTGTCAAATGTAACAACATCACGAAAATTGGTGGAATTTATCATCATTTACGTCCAATTAGTGCTCAATTAGGTAATCCATATTTTGGAATGTAGTTGATATTAAACATGGTATTTTATTGTTTTTTTTTTTTTATTGTGCACTTCCAATACTTTACATGACATCGAATTTGCCATTAAGTAACATAAATCTATTGAAAATTTCGTTAAAACATCTTTATTATTGTTAAAGTTCTCTAAAAATATCCGGGTTCAAATTGAAGTCATGCCTGTACTAATATTATAAAGTAACCTTTTTTTTTGTAGGGGTTTAAAAAGATAATCGATCGTGTGCGAACTTAACTCTCATACAAAGGGTTCCATACAAAATATCAGAACTGTTCAAAGATAATATTTACTTGCGTACATGTAACAATACCACATGCCATAATTTAATTCTACTGGAATGAAAACCATTGAATATTTCTCACTCTAAAACACAGACTTTGTACAAAGTTTAAACTTGGTAGAGAACCAACCACGCTTCAGAAAGAGGTCGCAGAGATTCTCACGAAAAGTCACTTGTAAATCATATTTCATGTAATAGGGGACAATTTTCAAGGAATAAAAAAAAGTACGCTTAATAACGTGAAACTTTTCTATTCATTTTTAAAAATAAAAGCATATTCAAACATAATTATTGAAATGATTTTTAATCGAAAAGTTTTTTTTTCCTTATAAATGAATTATTTATTGAATTATAAGCAATTTTTGTCTCAAAATTACTTGACTTTTAATGTCTTGGAATTATTATATGAATTATCTTTTTAATATTTGCCTTCAACAATTGAATTCAGTTGGAATAAAAAGTGGTTATCACTATGTTTCACCTTACCTAAAAAAAAGATCTTATACAAAGTTTAAACTTGGCACTGAGCCAAGCACGCTTCGAAAGGAGGTCACAAAGTAGCAACACTTTTTTGATCCGTACTGTCGTTTTTCTACATAGGTTTTTAATTAATATCTCGGCAAATTACAGAACACATTTTTTCGAAAATCATTACCGACAATCCTTGGAAGATTCTACGTCGCTTAGGTACACCGAGTGCCCTCAACTCCCTCTCTGACCGCCAGAAAAATAAGACGCACGAATGAACTTATAATAATCCCGATTTTACTTTTTAAGCGTAGAGTGGAACCTTAATAATAATGGCAAAATAATGGTGACTATCTCCGTTTCAACATAGGCCCCACCAGTGGCCGAGAGGTTCTGCTCTCGAAGCTGGTAGACGGGAGGTGCTGGGTTCGATCCCAATCGCGCCCGTCGGCCTAATCGTTCGGAGTTTTCGTGGTTTTCTTCGAGCCGTGGATCTTCCATGCGTTAATACGGATTAGGTTCCCTTAGAAAGACCCCCACGGAGGGCACTCCCCCCGGGCCTATATCCCTCGTGTAGATAATTGGCCGTCAAAAATCAACCCAACCCAACCCGTTTCAACATAAGCTGTATTTTACATCGGTAAAACAACGGCTAGAAACATGGAATTTGGCATGGTTGTTAATTTAGAGACTTAAATGCATGCCCTGAACAGTTTTTTAAAAATTCGAAATTTTAAAGGGTGCAAGAGTAAAAAAAAACTTTCTAAAATTGCAATTTTTGTGATACATTTTGTATAGAAGGTTAGAATGTGGCGTGGTGATAACTTTTGGGATGTTTAAATGCTCAAGAACGGTTCCTAAAAAGAGAATTCAATTTAAAAAGGATGAAATGAGCGGAAAACAGTCTGAAAACGATCTAAGGCTAATGTCAGACGGACGTCTTTTTGTACGCTTTTTTACTTACGTATTATCCCTACAAAATGCTAGCAGCATTATATAGCCTTAATTATGATTTATTAGGAATTGTTAGAGCTAGATACATTAAGTTTGGCATGGCTGTTACCCTAGAAACGTAAATGATCACCAAGAACAGTTTTCCAAAATTTCGAAATTAAAAGGATGCAAGAGCAAAAAACGTTCTAAAACTGCAGTTCGTCGATATACACTATATGGCTAAAGGTGACCGGCCATTTGCGATTTTAGACGTTTTGTTAAATATCTAAAAAAATGCGTGAGAAATTAACCTGAAACTGCAAGTGTGTAAACAGTATAGTATAGGTCATATATTTCCGCGAAGATTTTTTTCCCGAAACCCCATAGGGGACTACCAACAAATTGAAAAGGAACTAATATCTTTTGGATAACCCTGTAAAAACTAATGTAGCAAAAATCTTCAAACTCGAGATTATTAATAACTGGCTTATTGTAATATACTGTGTTCCTTTTTATGAGGATAGTATGTATACTCGCAGAGAAATTAAGGTTTTTATAAAAACAGTCCCATATTTCGCCAAGTTTTTTGCTTATAATGTGCAGAGTTCTTAATATAAAAAAAAGTTCTTCTCAGAAAATATGACAAACAACATTGTACATAATACTCTGCAATCAGAATTGAAAAATAATAAAAATTGGATGAAAAATGAGGAGGTTTATTAAAAAATTTTTCACTGCGCATGCGTGAATGCAATCAAAATATAATGTGTATAATGTATTAGTTAATTATATAGAGCAAGTTTTGTGATAGTCTCAAAATCATAGAATGAAAATTCTGTAAATTATCGTCGATAGAATAAGCTCGAAATCCGTCGTCCCCAAAAAGATGAGGGGTTGTATCAAATATCTGTTAATTAGTGCCAAGACAGCATACACAATTTTGCATGTACTACTATATTTGGATACAACCCCTCATCTTTTTGCTTCCTTTTGGGAACAACGGATTTCGAGCTTATTCTACTGACGATAATTTTCAGAGTTTTCAAGCTATGATTTTGAGACTTTCACAAAACTTGCTCTATATAATTAGCTAATACATTAAGCACATTATATTTTGATTGCATTCGCGCATGCGTAGTGAAACATTTTTTAGTAAACCTATTCGTTTTTCATTCAATTTTTATTATTTTTTAATTCTGATTGCAGGGTATTATGTACAATGTTGTTTGTCATATTTTCTGAAAAGAACTTTTTTTATAATAAGAACTCTGCAAATTATAAGCAAAAAACTTGGTGAAATTTGAGACTGTTTTTATAAAAACCTTAATTTCTCTACGAGTATACATGCTATCCTCATAAAAATGAACACAGTATATTACAATAAGCCACTTATTAATAATCTCGAGTTTGAACGCTTTTGCTACATTCGTTTTTACAGGGTTATCCAAAAGATATTCGTTCCTTTTCAATTTGTTGACGGTCCCCTACAGGCTTTTGGGAAAAAAATCTTCGCGGAAATATATGACCTATACTATACTATTTACGCACCTGCAGTTTCAGGTTAATTCCTCATGTATTTTTCTAGATATTTAACAAAACGTCTAAAAATTGCAAGTGACCGGTCACCTTCGGCCATACAGTGTAGTTGGTATAAAAACTTGGTTTTTGACATGGTGGTTACTTTTAAGGTATAATGAGAATGAGAATGATAAAAAATAATGAGAATATTCCATAATATATTCAAGTAACCGTTTTCTATAATAGCGAGTGACTATAAAGCTGAAACTGCAGATTTTTAACAATGTGCTTATTAATTTAAATTAATGCATGATTAGCATAAAATTGTGTATAATTATGTTTTATACAGTCTAAGAAAATGTTTTACATTTAACCCCTCTCTTTTCAAAATCCCTGCTGACAGACATATTATCTATAACTCAATGAAATTACAATAAATGCTTCTTTACTACCTGAGAAGGGTGGCAATGCTTCTGCGAGAGGAAGCACCATTACTCGTTTCTACATTACTAACTAATGGAATATATTCTTTAAATTTGTGTACAGATCTCCTAAGGAACAAATGGTTCGAATGACGCACTGATTGCGATAATTTGTTCAATCACAATCAAAAACAGCTTTTTACAACTTTATAGTTACTACTTTTTTAATTTTTATTTTACAAAGATTTTTACTTGGGTACGTAAAAAGCTTGGTCTTAGATATAATTGGGAGCAAAAAGTGTAAAACAGGGCGTTTGAAACTGAGAGAGATCTGCAAAGTGTATGTTTCATGTTTTTTTCTGAAATTCGATGGTCTATTAGTGTTTCGAACATGGAACAAAGAAGTGCAATTAAGAAATGGCCCCATTGTATAATACTTAAACTCAAAGCGTCTGTGTGGCAGGAAATGACCATTCTTTTAGCATAAGACGTCTCGAAAAAGTGACTTAGTCCAAATAACCAATTTTCACAAAATCAATGCATGTAATATGCGCTTTCATAGTTTTAAGTAGAATTTTCGCCGTTTAATTGAATCACTTTGTTGAATAGAGTTTGATTTCTCAAAGCGGCGGATTTCGAAAAACGTCAAAACGTTTGAATATTAATTTTGGTTTTGATTCATATAACAGGCAATTATAGTAATTTTTCTTAGCTCTGGGAGGGGTTTTAACCCCCAAACCCCTCCCGTGGCTGCGCCACTGCAACCTGAATCAATAGAAAAATGCTTTCGACATGCCGGATTTATCCATCCATCTAAAAAGAGTGGTTATAATGCAAATGACGAAAACGACAGACCTTTTGAAGAAATAGAATTTCCAAACTTTTCTGAAAAGTTCCAATGCGATATTACGTTCGCAGAGTATGTAGCAGCCGACAATAGTTTAGAAGTATCTGGACCCTTAACTGTGGAAGAAATTGTTGAAACAATTCACGAAAAATGCAATGAGGAGATGGAATCGGATTCTGGTGATTCTGCTACTATGTCCCAAGTGCTTTCCTTACCCACAGAAAAGTCAATTGCACAATCAATTGAGTGTTTGCGTACATTTATCCTGATGCAGCCGTCATCAGACAAAGAACTTAACTGTTTGTTACAAATAGAAAAACTTTCTAAAAAGTCAAAAATGAATAAGACTAAGCAAACAACAATTGATAATTTTTTTCATAGAGATGATAAATAAATAAATAATTTCTTAAATGTTCATCTAATTTCAGGTAAGAAAATTATAGTACAATTAAAATGTAATTTTAAATGCCGTTGTTCTATAGTGTATTATTAATTTTTATGTTTTATTTATATTATTTTAATATTATTAATTATTTTATGTATTTATATCTTTTAATTTAATATTAAGTCATTCTAGCAATAACATCCGAAATTAAAAAAAAAAATACTATAACATTAATTCCTTTGTAATAGTACCCCTTTAAACATGTTTCCTCTCATACGTTCCATAATTCGAATGTTTCTTGTGGTCCCGACGAATTCGAATTAACGAGAGTCGACTGTATATATATATATAATATTAATTTCTAATAGTATACTATCTTAAATGAGAATAAAATGCATAATGAGTGTATTTGTTTACCTAAATGCTATGACAGTATGGATTTTACTTTGGTAATTTTTTTTTCCCTCTATCCTTTTTAATCTTGTTTCATTTTGAACTTAATTGGTGTTCAATGGTTTATTTCTTGTTTTTCTGTGTGTTGTAGTTTCAAATTCATATTCTTTAGCTAGTTTATGGCTAATATGAAGATGAAACCACACATTTTATTTGTGGAACTTAAGGCATTTGGGACCCGATAATTCTGTCTAAGTTCTACAAATTTCCATCATTCCATTTATGTTATCCAATTTCTGCTGTTTTTTACTATGTTTTTGGAATCTATGTTAAGTGTGCTGGGGGGAACTGTATTTGTTAATGTCATGTTATTCATAATTTCACAGTTTCTGTTGGTGGTCGGTAATGTTTATTTAATGGTTATATATATACATACATATATATATATATATATACATATATATATATATATATATATATCCAAAACCAAACCAAAAATTCGAAACCACGGAACTGAACCAACAATAAATAAACTAAACCAAATGACAACTACAAAATAACTAAAAACAACTAACTTTAAAAACAACATACTTTAAAAACAACATACTTTAAAAACAGCAAACTTTAAAAACATTCAAACTAAAACCAGAAGAAATTGAAACCATGGAGACAGGCCGGCATGCACTTGCGACATGCAACTGCGGGGTTAAAACCAGTTTTTATGTGCACAACGCTCCCCAAACAACCTGTCAAGACCAAAAAGAAAACTAACAAATCGAATGAGCTGCCTAAGACCCATCGAAAACAAACAACTGAACATGAAACACCAAACAATCGTGCACGCAAACCCTGAACAGTCAAAGCCACGGTTACTCCTCTCTTCGCATCCACATTACCTCTAAATCTCTGCGATAAGTCTTACACTTTACGAAATTTCGTAGCAGACTCTTCAAAAATCTCTCAGGATAGCCATGGCGCAATGCCAGAATATACCAATTGTAAAGTTCTTCAATTTTTTCCCCAGTATTTGATGTCAATCTATCTATACGGTTTAACCCGTTAATAAAAATATTTCTATATATTGAGATATGCACATTTGATCCAAAATTTAAGATTTTCATAGTTTCAAAATTAAAGCCTTTTCGTTTATCATATATATCTGTTTTTATCTCACCATTTTTTATCTCGATATTAATGTCTAAATAGTTGACCATGTTTTTACTTTTTGACTCCAATTTCAAATTTAAACCTCTAGGATAGCAATCAAATTTTTCTTTTTTCACATCATTGCATCTGACTATTAAAACGTCATCAATGTAACGAAAGCACTTCATATCCTCATTTATATCAATTTGTTCCTCATACATATATAAGTAGATATCGGCTAAAATCGAACTACAACTTCCCCCCATTGGAATACCTCTAACTTGTTTGTAAACAATTTTCCCGTCATATAAGTAGTTCTCACTCACTACAAAGTTAAACAAATTAGTAAACCATTCCTGTCCGATATTTGAGGAATTATATTTACTAAAAAACTCCATAATTTTTATTTTAAGATTGTCCAAATCTATACTATTATACAGATCTTCAAAATCATACGCTGTTAAACTTGAAATGTTTTTCATTAGATTTAAATGTTTAATTAACTCAAAGCTGTTTTTTATTATACAAGCCGGTTTATCTTTCAATACTTCATCAAAAATCTCTTTTAATAAATTCAACAATTTTTTATTACAATTTTCCAAATATGAACCGAAACCACATGTAATAGCTCTAAAAGCAACCGGATCTTTATGAAACTTTGGAACCATTACCAAATATGGAAAGCTAGTACTATTTTGCTTTATTTTAATTTTTTTATAATATGCTTTTACTCTATTACTAATAACTTGTTTATTTGATTTGACAATTTCATAGTTTATTTCATTACCATAAGCCTCCCTGAGTAATTTACCATATAATGTTTTACAAATATAATGTTTTACAAATATATATATATATATACATATATATATATATATATATATATATACATATATATATAACCATTATATAATATTACAACTCATTATCTTTTTCTTATTTTTATTAAAAAATAAAAATTAATAAATTAAGTATCAATGCATTACACTGACATTGCAATATAGTCAAACATTTTGTAATTATAAACCATTTTAACAAATGAAAAATTGACCATAAAAATGAAATCATTTATGTTACCAAAAAACTGGTTATCCAAAATTCTGTATATTAAAGTGGAATAATTGAAAATGTAATAAGAAAAATTACAAAAGGAATGTAAGAAACATGAATAAAAATTTTAACTTATATCGTGAAACTCCCGTCAGGGGCATTATTTTCCAATATAAGTAAAACACAATTGATTTCTATATATACAGTGAAATACGTTTAACACGAAAACGCTTAACATGAAAAATCAGTTAACACGAAATGATATAGTGGTCCGAACAGTATACTATGCAATTTAATATTTTTTTTTTCTTTTAACACAAAAAAAAATTCGCTTTCCAGCTAGTTAGTTTTAGTTGAAAATCGTTAATTTTGTGTTAAAACTGCTGAATTTTGTGTGAAAATCAGTGAATTTCGTATTTTTTGTAAATTAGCTTATGTTTTATTAGCACAATGGTTGAGAAATCGGTGCGAAAACAAACTGCCATTTCGCTTCAAATGAAGATGAAACTGTTTAATGCAGTTGATGAATAAGAAGGACGAAAACAGAAATCTGCAAAGAGCTTGGCATTGCCAATTATACTTTATCAACAATAATAAAAAAAAACAGGGATCCCATTACGTTAATGTTTGAGCACAGTATATTTAAACCGGAGAGAAAATGTATGAGAACTGCTAAGCATGAAGATTTAGATACAGCTTTGCTTATTTGGTTCAAACAAGCTGGATTTCAGAATGCTGAAAAAGACACTTAAAAAAAAAAGATATATGATTCCCCAAAAAACAATATTTCTTTACTTGCTTTTTATCCTAATGGATGCAACTTACTAGTAGTTTAACAGGAAATCGAAGTAAAATTTGATGACGTCGAAAATATTTGTGAGTTTTGTTCCTTTTTATGAATATTTTAACGCGAAATTCTTTTAACACGAAAATTTTTTTCGGTCACCTCACTTTCTTGTTAAACGTATTTCATTGTATATATATATAATTCTTTTTGGCTACTTGACATACAGTTAAATAAGCATATAATGGAAATATTTTGAACTCAAAGTGTTTAAGGCCCTTCTCATATTTAAGCTGTCAATTTTCGGACACATTCCTGAATTCATTTTCATTCGTAAAAACTTAAAATTTGCAGGTGTTCTTATTTCTTATTCAGTAGCACAGCCAGGGTCCTCATTTGGGAGGTGATTTGAACCGCTGTAACTCATAAAATGAACAATTTCATTGTATTACATATTCCTACGGTAATGTTTAATAAATACACGACACATAAAAAATCGACATTATGAAAAGCAAAAACAGCCACAATAAATTTAGCATTGATGTGTTTAAAAGGTTTCATAAAAGAGCATCTCCTTTAAACTTCAGAGAAATAAAAAGAAAGGGAGAAGGAACAGTACTGGTACCAGTAACATACGTACTAATTTGCTGCTATTGCTTCTAATTACTTTCTTTGTACTTTTGTTTGTTTTCAGAGTATGAAAAGGAGTGTCGCACAATAAATTCTCACCTCCATGAACCAGACATTAAGTTCAATTTTCATGTTAAAAAAGGGGAAAATTATCATCAGATTTTGTTTCCCATGATGCTAAAGTTAGTCAGTATGTTTGCCGTTTTTAAATTATAAGTCAGAAATTTGTTTTTATACTCAGGTATTAGAACTTGTTATAAAAAAGCAACGATGGTTATTGGAGATTCTCACCTCCGTGAACTGTGATAAAAGGTGACTAAATCAATACTAAGATATTTGCTTATATATTGCTTATGTAATTAGATCAGCAGATGTTGATTTAAAGAACAGAGAAAAATTTTCTCAAAAAATAAATATGTAGGTTAATATTTAAAGCATGTTCCTCACCTCCGTGAATCTCTTAATTTTGAAAATATATATTTCAGAGAAAAATGCTTAACAAGAATTTACAATGACTGTAAATCAAAAAAAGATTGTTTTAAAACTTTAAAAGATGGGTGATGAAAAAAAGCTCCAGATAGGCGATGAATTTTTTGTGTTTTTTTTTAATATTAATTCCAAATAAATTCATTATGCATTCTTATATAGAATTGCTCCTTTGTTATATATCTAATAGAATAAATAGTTTTTTATGCTGTGTCGCACTACACAAACATAACTCTAGCATAAAGTTCACCTCCGTGAATGATGTTAACCCATTACCCACTGGTGGGGCGTTCGCGCAACAGTAAAATTAAATGCCCATGCTTAAATTTACTATCTAGCTACCACTATTTTTGAATTAAAAAATTTGCCTTATTTAGTAACAGAAACTTTGATCATTAAATAAAGCGAAGATTTTCTTTCAAAATTTGTGGTGTCAAACGTTTTTCTGCAAAAAAATTGAAGATCCCTATGTTATAGTTTCGGCGGTTAATGGGTTAATAAAAAAAAAAAATTGTTTCTGAAAAAAAAAAAATATATAATGTTGCTGGGCCATTGCTGATTTTTACTTGCAGTATGTTATAAGTTTTTAAAAATGATAACATTTGTCTTGAATTTTTTTTTAATTGAAATTGTACACTTTTGTGAGAATGACCCATATGTATATACAAATTTGTCATTAATTTAATTAATCACAAGCACATACGTCCCACACAGACACATTATGTATATGTGGGTATGTGCTGTGCATGGGTTTGTGTAAAATAAAATCGAAAATATTATTAAAACATTATTTTGTATGATTTTATATCTAATAATCAAAGACACTTATTCATTATTAAGTGATGTTGTTATTTACGTATTAAAAGTATGAAAATCGAGATTAATCAGGGTTGCCACGCTACAGGGAATTTCCAGACCAGGAAATTCTTCGATACCAGTATTTTCTTATAGAAAATCTCTCCTTAAATAAGTCGAAATTTTGTGCGTTTAACCTAGGTTTATTTTTCTATAAACAAATACTGATATTTTATCTGGAAATTTCCCTGAGGTGTGGCAACACTGTTAATGTTCATTGTACAAAGAGTTTCAAATTATTTAATATTTGGCTTTTAAATTAATTGAAAAAATATCAGGAAAATATTTTTTTATTATAATAATGTAATATAGTTTCATAATATAAATGATGTAGATGTTCAATATGTTATGAATGGTTAAGTAATTTTAATGCAGTGACTTAATCACAACCAGCGGGGTAGCCCGTTGGGACACCCTCTTACTAGAAATGGGAGCATGATATGCTCCCCCTCTCCTTTAAACTGCAAAATTACCTCCCTAAAAAAACACTTTGCATCAATAATTTTTTTAAATTTCGAAATGTATTTTGTATTTGGAATTTTTTTATTTTGAAAAGTATTTAGTAATTTGTACTTTAGGTTCTAAAACCAATGTATTTTGTATTGAAAATGGTTAAGCTGTGTATTTTGCCCAACTCTGCTTATTCAGAAATTGTGAAATCGAATAGCGTTTCCTAATTTCCAATAAAGACATAGGATCTAGAACGCTAACAAATTTTGCTTCTGAAACGAATTACTGGACGTGACTGCCTAAAAAAAGCATCGTGAGAGAGAAATCGTTTATAAGTTATAACGTAAGATGTAATATATTTATTGTAAAACTAAAAACGCTACTCGATTCCAAATCTTTTAAATAGTCATGCCTGCCAATTTCATGCTTATATGATTAAAAATACGTTTGTGAATATCATGTCGAAGTTTGGCGTTTTTGAGCGGAAAAAAGTATTTTTGGGAGAACCGTCTATTAATTAACTTTGACAAGGTATAGAAAACAATTTTTCATTCTACTTTGATTGTGTATATAACTAAAAGTTGATATTTTCACATTTGATCTCACATTTGATCATTACAGTAGAACCTCGATTAACCGAGCTTCGATTAATCGAGGTGTAATTTTTTTGTTGTTGTTGTTGTTGTTGTTAGTGAGCCTTGAAAAGACCACACTTTTTAGTTCACTGTCCATGCTACGGGCTCTTCTGCCCCCAAAAACACTGAACTTCCAAGAAACATTGTACCCTGAAAAGTCAACAACGAACAATGTTTTGTCTCCAGTGGCCATGTAGCCCTATTGAACACTTAGTGTAATGTGTTAACGGACAATTAAATCCCCCCACATTTGATTGGCAGACTATATTACCACTGCCCTAAAATATTTGGAGCAAAGAAGCGATGTTACGCCGATAGATCCTCTGTTGCCCAAAAATTGGCGTGATCGGGCAGCCACTGATAGAAAATCCGGACATTTTCAACGAAAGGTAACATACTTTTGTAAAAAAAAAAAAAAAAAAAAAAAATGTAAATTTAATATATGTAATTAAATTAAAAAAATATATTTTCTTGGGATTTGTTTTATTTTTGGAAATGCACCTTTCACTGTATAGTTAAAAAAAATTCACTTTACTTTTTAAAATTTACTACCATTAGTTGATTTCCTTTTTAAATTCTTTGAGCAGTGAAAAATAACTTTATATATGGTTATTTTTATCATTTAAAAAGCATTCTTTTGTTAGTTATTCTAAGAGATGTTAAATTCGCGAGCACGGCGAGTTTTTATACACAATTTCTATTAACCGAGTTTTCCGATATCCGAGGTATTAGCGGTCCCAATTAGCTCGGATAATCGAGGTTGCACTGTATTCTTAATTGGTATAAAATTGCAGAAGTTTTATGCATGATACTGCATAATTCAAACCGCATTTTATAATTTTTTCCCCAGCTTTGATAAAGCTGAATTAATTTTTTAATAACAAATCGTAATAAAAACCAAATCTTAAGAAAAAGAGAGAATCATTGATGGTAATTAATTTTTTACGTCAATTTTACTGTAATTTCACGAATTTAAGTTCAAAGACGTATTATTAGTTTAAAAAATAAATGAAGATGGCAGCACCAGCTGACAGCTAATTTTATTCTCATCTTCCACCTATAGGAAAGAGTCTGAAAGAGTTTAAATTTTAATTTTGTGTATAATTTATTATACGCTATATTAAAAGAAAATGGTATTACGGTACAAAATATATAAAAATATAGTAACAGGAATCTAAGCCTAAGCCGTATTGTATACCATGTAATGTAACATGCAGACCAGAGCATATTTTAAGGAATTTTCAGTGGGCGACATTTGGTTTGGTGTGTTGTCCAAAACAAAAGTCCATGAATAAGCCTAATGTACTTCTTCTGGTGCTGATTAATAAGCTGCAAAATCTTCATTGAATCATATAAACAGCCTCATTTAACTCTAAGTAATATTTAAGAAAGGCTACAGTTCTGACAAATTGTTAATCATTATGTTGTTAATTGACCAAACATAACATACAACGTACCAAATTCGTACGCCTACTTAAAACTTTATGTAAGAAAATTATCATCTAAAATCATATTTGAATATTGCCTACTAGTATTTATCGATTTTTACACTTAGCTTTTGTTCATAACCATAATACATCAGACTAATTGGGTAATTGGAAACTGGAATAAATTCTGAACTGGACCTCAATCAATAACCATTTATTTTTAGTGAAATATTGTATCCTAGCTATAGTTTTAGATCCACGGTGGAACTAATCAAGAAAACAAATTTTCCTCTTGATGTTTAAATAAATCGGTCAAGTGCAAGTATTACTCGCGCACAGAGGGTTCCGTACAAGAAATATATGAGTAACTGGGCATTGCATTACACAAATATATCTTTAAAAGTTGTTATCTAGGCTTTAAAAGCCGATGCTGCATAGAGTACACCGCTCGTGTCTTTATGTATGTCCATGTCTTTAAGGGTTAATATCTTGGCTATTTACCAACAATTTTTTTCGAAAATCCTTATCAACAATCCTTTTATGCTTCTGCACCGATAGGTACCTCCAGCTCTCCTGAACTTCCGAAAATCGAAATTTGTGTATAATGGAAAAATCAGATTTTCTCAAAAACTATGTGACCTAGAGCAATCAGTATAGTTTTCATGCTAGGTTTAAATTAACGTCTACTATCCCTAATGTTTCATAATTTTAATTTCAGTAGATTCAGAAATAGAGGGGTTGGGGGAACATATTTTTGCATTACATTTTCGACGATATCTCTGAAAATGTAATACTTAAAACTAAACGAAATATATTTTTGCGTTCGGCGTTACAAAATCTTTCACTCTATACCACAAACAATATGCAAATAAATTTTTTTTTTTCAAGTAAATTAAATACACTGGCCTCCAAAAGTTAAGGTACACGGACTAAATGCGTTCGATTGCACACGTTTTGTCGAATATCTACAAAACTTATTGGCGAATTGCTCTTGAACTTCTGGGATGAAAAAAACATGTTTCATTTCATATTTCTCGGTGAAGATTTAGTCGGGGGTACAATTAAGGGGCTAATAATAAATTTAATAATAAAATAATATTTGCGATCACCTATATAACAGGAAAGGCTGGAAATGGTTTGTCACTGTGGTAAATGACTATTTGGGTCCTGTTCAACGTTTGTATGCATTTGTGTAAGCATAGCACTCATATTCGTGAAGATGTTAAGGTTTTTGTGAAAAACTCAAACTTTTTTTTTTATAGCATACAGAGTTTTCAACCAAATTTAACACAACTTTCCAAAAACCTGACAAAGAACAGTAGAAACAGTATACTGCAATTAAAACATGAATATATTGAATATTTGATAAGATATGGGCATTTTTATGAGATAATTTTTAACTGCGCATGCGCGGAAGATTTCAAAATTTACACTCCCCTAAAATCCCTTACAATAAAGCTATTTTTAGGAAGCAACTCCCTATATCGACCCCATCTTTGTGAATTTTCGCGATATTTGACTAGACTTTTTATATAAGTTGCCCTAAATCGCTGACTACCAAATTTTGAAATCTGATGCGCATGCGCAGTTAAAAATTATCTCATAAAAATGTCCATATCTCATCAAATATTCAATATATTCATGTTTAAATTGCAGTATACTGTTTCTACTGTTCTTTGTCAGGTTTTTGGAAAGTTGTGTTAAATTTGGTTGAAAACTCTATATGCTATTTAAAAAAAAAGTTTGAGTTTCTCACAAAAACGTTAACATCTTCACGAATATGAGTGCTATGCTTACACAAATGCATACAAATGTTGAACAGGACTCAAATAATCATTTACCACAGTGACAAACCATTTCCAGTCTTTCCTGTTACATAGGTGATCGCAAATATTATTTTATTATTAAATTTATTATTAGCCCCCTAATTGTACCCCCGACTAAATCTTCACCGAGAAATATGAAATGAAACATATTCTTTTCATCCCAGAAGTTCAAGAACAATTCGCCACTAAGTTTTGTAGATATTCGACAAAACGTATGCAATCGAACGCATTTAGTCCGTGTACCTTAACTTTTGGAGGCCAGTGTAGCACCTCTACATTTTTCCTAAATATATTTGTGAATTGTTAATAATCTATAAATATGTGGGTCAATAGCCTTTATTACTTCAGCCAATTTGAACTTTCCACGTTCCATATAGTTTACGAGTACAGCGGCGTCTCGGAGGTGTTGGATGCGCTTGGTTCCGATGATCTGCCGCTAATTTACAAACCCTCAAGCTTTGAGCACCCTTGGCGAAAGGGAAATGTAGCCAAATAATTTGGCGAGAGAAGATCAGTGCGCGCTGGAATGGAGTGAGAATTTGAGAATGAATCAATGAATTGACGAGAGTTTTGAATCCCGAATGTGAAAGGGAACGGTGATTTTGTTGCAATGTGATATTTTCCGCAATAAATACTTCTCGGAATGGTATGTATTTTATTTATGTTAAACATATTATTGAATATAACTTTTCCTAATTTATGCCGATTTTTTTAAAAATAATGTACTACTTTTTAAAGTTATTTTATTTTTACGATACTTGCTGCGAGTTGATTTAACCCTAACATGTCAAGTGTTTTCAAAATGCTAAAAAATTATTTGAATTGTAAAATCCAGTTCGAATTTTTCTGTAATCAAATATTACAAAATATACATCAAGCTGTTAAAATTTTTAAACATACAAATACAATTTTTATTTTAGTTTATAATTTAAAAAGATATAAAAAAGATTGCATTCGAATTGCAATTCGTTACATCTTTTATCTGTAGTAGTTATGTAATTAGCATTTAAAATGAAAAAACTATCTACAGCCTTCTCCGATTCCCTCTCCTTTAAAACAAAATCTATTGCACATCTGCATACTAAAAAGATTGATGCAAAGTATCCCTAGACTGTATTTTTATAAATTGTCCAGTTTGTGTATGCAATGACTTGTTTATATAAATTGTAAGTCTTCAATTTGTGTATGATGATTTGTTTGGAACAGATGTCTTATTATCCCGGGGTCTGCCATCTTGGATTTTTTTCTTGGCATGAATTAAAAATTGTTTTTCAATTAATAGTTATAATTATTATATTCTAATTTTTTCAATATTATATTAATCTATCAACAATATTTAACCATTGGTGACGTTTAATACTTGGCGAAAAAGGCGTTTTCATGCAAGAAAAAAATCCAAGATGGCAGAACCCGGGTTAATAAGACATCTAAGCCATTTGTTTTTATTATTTTCTTAATTTTAAAACCAATTTTTTTCCAGATCAAAATTATGGACTTTAGACGAGTTGTTGTTGACTCTGATATTCAGCCAGTTGAAAGCATTCAAATGGCTTGAAATGCAATTGCTTTTCTTGCCTTTAAATGTCTTTTTGCTAGCTCTTAGGCGACCATATGGATGTCTTAGTTGACCATTCTACAGAAAGCTGTTTTGAGGATGATGCAAACTGTTAAGTCAAAGTTTTCTTTAAGTAAATCAGGTCCAGCTAAATATTTTTTCGTACGTATCCTGTCATTTTAAACTTTGTGGTAAGTACTCAATTGTTATAATTAAATATAAAAAATAACCTATGACAGACGTCACACTTAAACTTTTACATCTTAATCTTTTATGATTTGAGTACATTACATTGACTGTTTTTGTTTTCTTCATTTAATATTGCACATTATGTATTTACAGTTCCTAAAATTATGAAATTTAATCCCTAAGTGTGAATGAATTTTGAAATGCATAATCTAATACATTGCATTCAAGCTAATTATCTTAAGATCGAATTTTATAACATTCTAGTTTGTTAAAATTAAAATAATAAAACTTTGTAAAAAAATCACCATAAAATAAAAACAATACAGAACGCATTTTGAGCTAAAAATATTAACAGCTCGTCATAAACTAAAGTAAAACACGTGTCTGTAAGGGGACAAGAACTTTAGCTGATGACGAGCTGTTAATATTTTTAGCTTGAAACGTGTGTCCTATGTATTTTTTTTATTTTATGGTGATTTTTTACAAAGTTTTATTATTTTAATTGTTACATATCGCCGGTTTTTGGTGTTGTTTCGCTATATTCTATTTTGTTCTGGTAAAAATTCCTTTTTTATTGGTCTTTGATTATCTATCTCAGGTATTGTTACTTATCTGAATTTTTGGTGTTTTTCAAGATGGCCACCGGTTTGTTGTCTTAATCTTTGAATCAGTGTTTTATATATATTCAAAAAAAAAAAAAAAAAACCTTTTGATATTGGTAGGATAGTCTATTATTTTATAATTAATAAAGTATATTTTAAAATGATTATATGTTTTCAAATATTTGATTATTTCAGTTTTAAAACTGCAGGTATTAGTGTGCCAAATGAAAAACAATATCTTCTTCAAAGCTGTTAACTTGACTAGTCTTTGTATATGAATTTAAAAGTACATCAGTGTGTTATTATAGTCTATGAAAATATATTATAAGCATTCCTTCTAAAATAGTTTAATAATTGTTTTGATATTTGTTTCCTCTGCACCTCAAGAATATTACTATAGTTATTTTAAATAGGTTTTCACAGCTGCAGTTTTAACAACTAAACTAAAGGAAGCCATATTTGTTTTTTCTTAGTGTAAACAAAAATTTAAATATCTTGTATTGAAAAGCTCTTATACTAATTAACATAAGTATTTTTATTATTTCTCATTAATATTATTTGTATATTCTATTCAGTTATAAATATTTTTGGCTTAAGAATTGTTTTTATTTAAGCATTATTAGGTCTCACTATAGTTATTTTAAATGGGTTTTCACAGCTGCAGTTAGCAAGTAAACTAAAGGAAGCCATATTTGTTTTTTCTTAGTGTAAACAAAATTTTTGAACTGGAAATTTATATTTTGTGTATATTGTATTGAAAAGTTCATATAATTAACAAGTATTTTTGTTATTTCTCATGAATATTATTTGTATATTCTATTCAGTTATAAATATTTTTGGCTTAAGAATTGTTTTTATTTAAGCTTTATTAGATCTTACTATAGCTATTTTAAATAGGTTTTCACAGCTGCAGTTAACAAGTAAACTAAAGGAAGCCATATTTGTTTTTTCTTAGTGTAAACAAAATTTTTGAACAGGAAATTTAAATATCTTGTGTATATTGTAATGAAAAATTCATATAATTAACAAGTATTTTTGTTATTTCTCAAGAATGTTATTTGTATATTTTATTCAGTTTTAAAAATTTTTGGCTTAAGTATTGTTTTTATTTAAGCATTATTAGGCCTAACTTTATCTTCATAAAGATAAGTCTTCATCATATTCTTTTGAGAAACTCATTTTAATGTTACTTCTCATTGTTAAATTTTTTAAGTAACATAAATCTTCATTCACTGTTTGTTTTCCTGAAATATTGAAAATGCATAAATGGTCTCCTCTTACTGTTTATCATACTATAAACAATAAATATAGCCCTTTTTTACATTACATCATACAGAAAATATATTTTATTTTTTAAATTATATGTTGCAGTTCACTTGAAAGAAATCTTTTTATTTTTGACAAGTTTATATATATATATATATATATATATATAAAGTTTAAAATAATTTAATCGATAAAATGATTTCTGCTTAATTCTTTATTGTTTCCTTTTTTATTTTGCTTGCTTTCCATATCAAATATAGAAAATTATGTTTGCTTGTATGACAGACAACTTATTTAGAAATATATTATTAAATTTTATTTTTAATATTTTAATTATTTGAAATAATTAAAGTACAATCCTTCTCCCTCCTTCCAATAAATTGATCTTATAGCTTTTAAATGTATGGTGCAATGCAACAAATTACAAGAATTTAAGCTCGTACTCAATAAATAATTCTTAAGAAAAGTATTGGGACAATTTATTTATTGTAAATTACTCGAAATAGGCTAAACAATTCTTTTAATGGTGGTTCATTAAACTTAGTTTTTTTGTTGTTTTTTTACATGCAGTTTAAAAACAGATTAGACCATTACATATAACACCTGCTTTAAGCTATATTAGTTCTTCAATGTCTTTTTCCTAATTATATTATGTACAAATTTGCCATTCATTTCTACTATTAAAAAATACCACGTTGCAGAAAAATTTTGCTGTTTTTGAGGCTTGTCGTAGCAGAAAGTTTACAAAACTTTTGCCACAGGGCTATGTAAGGTATGTGTAAGGATCGACTGAAACTGAATTTCGGTAAGCTTACTATTTTTGGCCAAAAACGAGAACATAATTTTTTTAAAGGTATTAATACATACATAAATATATGAAAATATGAATTAATTATATGTGTGGTCCGAGTTGGCTCTGTGTGCCTTTGACTGAAACTTTTTATTTTCATATAAAATGAAATGTAATTCATCTACATTACACATATGATTTTCTAATGATATGAATTTCAAGTAATTAAAAAATGTTTTAGATATGCATACCTCAATGTATCTTTTATTATGTAAATGATCATTTGTTATACTAGAACTTTCTCAAAGAGTATTGGAAAAACTTCTGTGGTTTCAAACTAAAAATGTTCTGTTACTGTTAAGTCTGCAGCTTTTAATGAGCACATGAAAAGCACCTTCAAAGTTTAGTCATATATGCATTGCTTGCTTTGTAATTTGTATTCATGTCTCGAGTCAGTCATGACTGATAAACAGTGAAGTTTATAGTAATTAATAAAGAGTGTCTCATTTGAGCCATTACAGCTCAAATCATTAAATAATGTTGAAAATTTCTGAAGGAAGAAATGAGATTTTTGGAATACTAATAGTTTCGATCCAGCAGCATTTTCGGAGAAAGTCCGATTTTTGAATGAAAATTAATTTTCAGTTGATCTCTAATTATGTGTTTACAGTTCCTTAAATAAGAAAACTTTTTCCTATAATGTAATTCAACTTTGAAATGTATATTCTTATAAATTTAATTAAAGTAGACTAATTATGTTAATATCTAATTTCACAATCTTTTTTTTTTTTTCTACTGGTATAAATTTCTTTTCTCATGATTTTTGTCTCAAATTATCTGAGCTATTATTGTTATTTATTTGAATTTTTGGTGTTTCTGAAAATGATTATCGGTTGTCTTAATCTTTAAATTGGTGTTTACATTTGACATTTTTCAAAGGGCACTGCATGCTGCTCTTTTTAGATATGGAGAAGGCACCCGACCCTTTTCCCAGTATCTGCTTTGCACTATTTTTTCCCTTCCCATGTGGACTTTAGAAACCAGAGTTACCACTTTCTATTTGAAAACTGCCCCTGTCCAGAATAGCATGCATTTCCTAAATTCATCAGGATTTCTCTCTTTAAGGCTATGCTTTCATTACAACACAAATTTAAATTAATAGAAGATGTTAACATTTTGGTCCTGCCGTTTTCCTATTGTATTTAATGCTAAATTATCCTTTTATAGTGAATTTTCGCAATGTTAAGGGGCCGCTGCACTGAAACTCCCAGAACTCGAAATCCCATGTTAACCTATGGGAAAACTTTCAAGCGCGATGACTCATTACCTAATATAATTATTAAAATACCATTTACACCATCAGAAAGTAGACGTCAGATGCAGATGATGTGCGTTTTTAAAAATTGTCTACGTAAATTTTAAGTATCTTTAAGAAGATGATAAAATTTAATCAAATGGAAATTGCAAAGTTTATAGGAATTTTTTACGTACTTAAAGTTTACGGAGATAATTTTTTAAAACACACATCATCAGCATCTGACGTCTACTTACAGTTGGTGAAAACGGTATTATAATAATTATATTAGGTAATGAGTAATCACGCTTGAAAGTTTTCCCATAGGCTAACATGGGATTTCACAATCGGGGGATTTCAGTGCAGAGGAGCCTTAAGAAACAGCTATAGCAAAATTTTCTCCAGTTGACCACTGAATTTTTTTTCTAACTTTTCTGCAGTTGTGAAAATAAGACTTTGACTTAATAAAAAAAAAATGCATGCCAGCCAGTGAAACACGGTGCAAATCAGTGATAAGTCTGATTATTAAAGGGTAGAAACAACTGCATTCTTTCCGTTTACTAATACAGTTTGCAGGTGTGATCCAGTCCACTCATCAGTCAATTCCCTCATAAAGTGAATATCCTTTTTTTGTTTGCCTATATATTATTATTTTGATTCTGTTTTATAAGTAAAAATGTTCACAGATAATTTTAAAATGAGTATAATTTACGTATAATTTTTTTTTTAAGTTTAGCCAATTGATATTTTTAATGTTCCTTATTTAAAACCAGATACAGAAGATATTTTCGGGATCCTGCCCATTCACTTTTTTTTTTTAATGAACAGGGAGGCTGTGCATGTAATCTCTGTGGATATATCTTAATACATTGGTTATAATTATGTCCCAGACACTGAAAAAAATCTTGATAGCTTTATAAATGACATTTATTCATTTAGAGGTCTACACAGGTCAGATTTCTAGACCCAGCCCGGCCCAAGCGAAAGCTTCCTCGGTATGATGTAAAAATTAAAAGTTCAGTCCGGTCCTGGCCTATGCAAAAAAAAAATAATAAATCAGACGCGGCTCAATTTCTACAAAAAATTCCAGTTTTTCTTAACATACAATCAGGGTTGGGTTTTTGACATGACAAGCATCAAAAACTGGTTTAACTGTCAAAAACCGCCAAATACATGTAACACACTAAAACATTTTAACAACAATAGGTAAACATTAAATAAGTCAAGGATTTATGCGATCTTTTATTTAAATTTATTGTAATTTAATAATCAAAAAAATTATTAATTGCAATAAAATATTTTTATTTTTTGGAATTTTCAATCAGAAGAAAATCATTTTGTACAATTAAATAATCTGGGTCAATTTTACCACGCAGCATGCTGCAGCACACAACGTGTTTAGCACATTTATTTACACCCAGATGATTTCTGAGTTTAGAGTGTATGAAGCGTTAGAAAATAGTCTGTCTCTTAATTGATGCTGAGCTAGTAGGACTTGATAGCAAAAGCATTGCTAGATGAGCAAGTTTTGCAGCAGGCTCAAAAAGCTATTGCATTTAATGATACCTTTCCACCAAGAAATGGGGTCCCTCCTATAGCACTGAAATAAGAAGACGGGAAAGGGGATTCTTTAGCTTCATACACAATAATATGGGTAAGCATCCATGAACTCTCTCTGTAGCTCAAGCGCGAGCTGAATCAACTGATAAATCAGTCAACCCTTGCCCCTGATGGTTTTGATACAAAATATAAGCCAAACAATGATTGGTTTCTATTGTGCACTTTTTCAATATGTGGCTTAAAGGAATTTTCTTTTAGAAGACCGAGCCAATTTTGTTCAGCTTTAAAATCAAAAACATTTTTATATATTTAAAGAAAGCATGTTTTAAAAAGATTTTGACTTTAAGCTTTTTTTTTTAATTACTTCTCTTATTTTGTAAATGTTTAAGATTAAGAATCCAATTTCAATTTTGAATGAAATGGTTATTGCCCAGACTAGAATAACATTGATGCACATTATCGTGTTATATATACAAAAAAATCTGCATTTTTCAAAGTTTTTTTTGTATAAGAAAAAGTCTAGCTAATGCTTTAAGCTCTCAAAAGTAAGAGAAATTAAAACGATTTTAAGTAAGAGAAAAAATGTACAGCTCAGGTGAGATTAATGTCTATTTTTTTTAAAAATACAGTTTTACAAAAAATAAAAATTTTAGCCTGTTAAAAAGTTGTACTTAACAATAATACTTTACTATGTACTAATTATTGATATACAGTAATAGTGAATTTAAAATATTACATGTAATGTTGTCATGTGTGACATTTAATGTGAATTTTTACAAATCAATTTTGTATTTGAGGTTTTTGACATGATGGTTTAAACCCGACATGAACTGACACACGTCAAAAACCTGCCAACCCTGCATACAATTAAGATTGAGATTCTTTTAAAGAATACTGTATACATATTTATAGGAAAGTTTTACAGCATATTTTAGATTATATGTGTTCACAAGACAGAAAATACACAATAGCAACAGCAATGTTAGACGCTTAGACATTCATGAGAAAATTAACGTAATTTAGAATAAAATAAAAAAAGAGGGTTAAAAACATCACAACTTTTGAAACCGTATAGTAAAAAGTAGATTCTTGAAAATATTTCTCTGTAATTAAGGCTCAAATACAAAGAAGCAACTTTCTGACACATTACTGAATTCATTTTTGTTCGCTGTTCAGAAACACGTAAAATTGACAGGTGTAATTCAGGAACTATGTAATCAAATGGCGTTTTCTATTTTTAGCCAAAATATTGTCAAAGTTGGAGTTTTGAATCGAATTTCTGTACGTGATAGCATGGGAAAGGAGAAAAACCTGTTGTTATGTGACAAAAATATCATTTTACTTGATAAGCAATTTATTTATTTAAAAAATGGAAATTGCTATTTGATTCCAAATCGCCTGAGTAGTCAGGCCTGTCAATTTTATAACTTTTATAGTTAAAAATGCTGCCACTGAGCCCTGCAAAGTTAAGTTTGTGTTTAACGGAAAATGCGACTTTCTCCAAAATTATGTCACCCAGGATAATCACCATAACATTCCAGCAAAGTTTGAATAAACTGCTACTGCCCCTTTTAGTTTCACTTGATTTGGAAATAGGCTGTGGGGAGAACATACTTTTGCATTACATTTTTGACAATATCTAAAATTAAAACAAATATTTTTGAATACGGTGTTACAAGATCTTTCCAACAATACCCAACATGATACACACATGCCGAAAAAAAATAAAGTAACTTAGTTAGTCACCCTATTTTTTTTTTTAATTTAATATATATATTTTTAAATATTTGTGGATAGCTAAAAATCTATAAATATGTGAACACAATTAACTTATAATGGCTCCATTTTCTTTTTTTAAGTATGGTACCCTAAAAAAATCAATGAAAAATAGATCTAAGAATTTAAAATGTTGTGATTGGGGAAGGGTGGCACACAGAAGAGGAAACTGAAATTTCGAGAGGGAATTTAAATGACATTTTTATCACAAGCGGTAATTACCGAAAGGAGGATTTAGGAAATTTTGAAGAATTCTTGCCCTTGTTGGGAATAAATTTCACTTACTAACCGTAATTTCTGGAAGAAACGCCGCATGTGAAATTTCCGCAGTAATCGCGAATGACATGCTAAACAGAAACATATTAATAAGCTGAATTAAGAAATTATAAAAATGAAATTATTAATTAGAAGTAAATAATTTAAATACAAAATTCGAAATTATTAATATGATTTAAATAATATAAATACGAAAAACTACACTGAAATTGCACAAAATCTGCAGCTTAAATTCTGGCATATGGCACGGATGATAAATTGCATCATTACCTTGGTATATCACGAATGATTCTGCAACAAAAAAAATTAATTAAACTGAATTTTAGAAACCACAAGTACCAAAATATGAAATTATTAATTTAATATAAATAATATAAGTATGATATTCAAAATTGATAATTCATTATAAATAATATTTAAAAGAAAAAAAATCCTGTTGAAATTGAGTAAACTTTTCTATACACTGAAGAGTATCATGAGAACGATTGGGCGTTAGCAGTCTCAACTTTATCTCAAGTATCTTAAATAGCGTGTTCGAACAGGATAAAATGACATTTATTTTCACCGTGCCATATATTAAAATTATTTACAAATAGATAATAAACATATTAATTTTAATATTTAGTGCTATGTACAAATAAAATAACATTATCACATCCCATTTCGTCAATTGAATAAGATATGAAAATTCTCATTTTAATCATTTCTAAAAGAATCTGTAGATCGGAAATACAGACTTTTTTTAAAGGGGGGGGGGGGGAGATTAAAAAGAAACCTTGTGCAATAATTCATCGAGATCCAGTAATTTTAAACGGAAAAGCATAGAATTTGCTGGCATATCTATCAAAGTGATTTGAAATCGAATACGTTTTTCCATTTTCGATAAATGTATTATATCTTAAGTTATAAACGATGGCTATTTGATGATGACCTTCCCTGAGCTGTCTTATCTGGAAATTCAGTTCAAAAAATCAACTTTCAGCATTTTCTAAATGTTTTTTCCCTTATCAAAAACTGAAAAATGCTATTATATTTTGTTAAGTATTAAGAAATGCAACAAATTTTTATACGATTAAAATTAAAAATGACTTATAGTGAATACAACCGTTATTTATGTGTGTATGCGTGTTTTATAATAAAGTTCTTAAAAACAAATCAAAACTTTTTATTTAATTCCAATCAATCTGCAAGAAATTTCATGATTTTCTCTTTTTTCTCCCTTCTTCCATCACTCTGTTTGGAACAATTTAGCTGTCACAATCTCAAAGAAATAAATATAGATTTCAATTAGAAGATTTTGCTTTAAAAGCATTTATACATGAAATGATTACCAAGGAAAAAAAAAAATACCATCACTGTGCTGTTTCTTAAATACAAGATATTTTAACAATGCAATTGAATCTGTTTTATTTTATGGTCGTTTCTAAGAATATTTGGCGTTATTGTAGATATTTTAAAAATACTTCTTGCATGAACATTTCAAAGTTGTATTTTATATTTATTTCAATCACTTGGTACAGAATTGAATCCTGCATTGGGTCGCATAATCGGATAGTACTCAAACCCGACTGAAGTTCGGGTTGGGTTGGCGCGTTTTTCTTTTTTTTTGTTGTTTTGGTTTGGTTTTTTTTTCCCCCGTTGTGAGTCGGGTTGGTTTTAAATGTTCAGTTCGGGTTGGAATTTGATTCGTTCGAGTTAACTTTTTTTTTTTTAAAAAGAAGATGCTAAATATTTGTTTAAATGGTAAAAGCCAAAATAACTTGATACAAGAAATATAATTGTAGACTACTTTTTAGTAAATGCATTAAAATATGATTAATTTTCCTTCATTTTAGATTTGGGTTTTAATATTTCTGTTGAAAAAATTTGTTCTTGTCGGGTCTCAAGTTGACTTTCAGCCAGGGCCGAAACTAGGGGGGGGCAGAGGGGGCACGTGCACCGGGCGCCGCTTTAACAGAAGGTAAAGGGGGCGCCAGAATGAAGATTTTCTTTGACGTTTGATAGAAGAATGTATATATATACGAAATTTATACAAAAATGTCTCGCAGCCGGAAAATTTAAAGGAAAACTTAACCAAATGCATTAAACTTTACAAATAGATAAAAAGATTCATCTACAATACAAAATTGCAAATGAATAAGAAAAAAGGCTTTTTTCATTCTCCTATTCCAAAAGTATCATGACTATGACTTTCGCCTTTGCCTTCTGTCTTTCACTTCCTGTGTAGGAAAATCACTACCATTTTTCAAGATCAATCTCTATTGTTGGACACTGTCCACTTCTGATAACTACCAAGTGCGAAGCGACCCCTCACAGTCTGAGTTTTCTATTAGATAAAAAAATTCCATGAAAGCTGTTTGTTGTTTTCCCGCTGAGCAGCGTTGAGTTTCTTTTCTTTTCTTTTTTTTTTTCGTCTTGCTATGGGCGATGACTGCCCTGACAATAAAAATAAACAGGAGGGGAAATGCACAAAGTAAAATTCTTAGTAAAACCGTTTTTTTTTTAAGAGTACAGCATTTGTAGTGGTACAGTAAAAAATCTTGCACAGGGCATCATATCTAGTAAAGCAAAGCCCCCGCCTTTATCGCCCAAAATGATTTTTTTTTCTCGTCTTTCTGGCATTTCTAGGCGTTTTGCCACCCTGCAGTGGCGTATCTAGACTCATCATTTCTGAGGGGGCTGAGGTGTAGTAAAAGTTTCTAAGAGGGAATCACAAGAATCAGGAAAAATTCCGCTTTAAACAATTTTTATCATAGCAGGTAACACATCTATTACACAATAAACCTACTATGGGAAAAAAATGCAAACGTACGTCAAGATGTCGACCTCATTTAGAAAATACAAAAAAAATAATAATAATCCTTTTGATTCCGTTTTCAAGGTTTTAATGAATCAATGTTTGGCAAAGCTGATTACGTAGTTCAGTTTTATATATTTTAAATTTAAAAATAAGTTGTCTATTAGATACTTAGTAAAATTGTTTTTGTAAATTTACTTTGTAGTGGAGGGGGGGGGGGGGCGCCAAAATCCATGCTTGCCCCGGGCACCAAAAAGGCTAGTTTCGGCCCTGCTTTCAGCAGAGATTTTGGATTCGGATAGGATACCATCCGGGCCTTGCAGATCAGAGTAGAGTCCAACATTTGATCTTGTAACCTGATTTTACCTGCTATTGTTTTCTTATGGATAGAGGGGGAAAAAAATGGGATTTTTTCTAGAAAATACATTTTTCACAAATAGAATCTTTTCTTAGAAAATATGGAATATTAAACATTTTAAAAATTTATATCCACTAATTTGTTTTATGTAACCTATGAATATTGTTTTAAATCATTTTCATAGGATTTTTACTTAAAATGTACACATTAAGATCTGCACGGACCTTTTTAATCTCTTTTTATTAGACTCGGGCTGGACCATGCTCGAGCTTAATTTTTATCTGCAGACTCTTGCCGGACCAGGACTAGAGAACTACTTATTTTTTTGGGAGGGCCATGTTAGACTGGCAGGTTTTTGCGAAAATAACAGTGAAATTTTCCTTTGTTCGACGAAATCTTTAGAAGTTTATTTCATTTTATTAAATTATAGAGAAATATATTTTAAAAAATCTTTATAGAGCTTCAAAATTATTTTTTCTTAAATGTTTTTCTTCCATTTTAAACTACATTATTTTTTTCTAATGAGTTATGGTGACTCATTAGAAAAAAAAAAAAAATGTAGTAATGTCCATTTAAATGAATTTCTCCGAGTAATCAATAATGTTGCCATTCCATATTTCATAGCTTGTGGACATACTAGCTTAAGCTGCAACTGCAAAATTTTTACATGAGTATGTATAAAATATATCTTAAATAATTTTATTTATAGGATAATGTTGATTAAGAAGTTATCTGATTTTCTATCAAAAATGGAGTCTGGTTAAGACTCTGGGCTTGATTTAGTTGATTTTTCTTGGCTGGGTGGGTCAAATTTTTAGCATAAATGCTAAAAGTTTAGCCCAGGCAGGGCCAATATATTTTGATCGTCTGGGTCTGAAAATTTCTGCTCGCCTACATTATTTAAAAATCTCATTAATATTAAATTTCTCATCTTTGGTATCTGAATTTTTGGAGTGAAAAAACCGGGAATGGGTTCATTCTTCAAAGGTTTGCAAGGGCCAAAATTTTAAGTGCTGGTCTCGGCCCAGCAAGTATGAAGATTATTGCCTCAGAATGGCCTGTTCCATGCAAAAATCAGTAAAATTTGGCCCTTCATGAAAATTTTTGCAAAAAATGCATAAATTTTTAAATCGCCATAATTCTATAATTAAACTTTTAAAAATATTAAAGAATAGCAATTTCTAGGCAATAAAACATGTGAAAAAGAGCCTGCCCAGGAATGTAAAAATCTAGGCGCCAGCGGAGTCTCTCACCACTAAATTTTATTTGCTATTTTTTGTCTAATTTTTTTGTAAGAATGGTAATAAAATTTAAGCGACAAAACCTATTAAAATTTAGTGGTGAGAAACTATCCGCTGGCACCTAGATTTTTACACCCCTGAACCTGCCTATGACGGAATCCTGCCTTAAACAGAAAAATGTGTTGATTCAAGCAAAATGAGTATATAATAATATGTGAGAAAAGAATATAATACATTTAAACTTGCTAAGAAAAGAACGTGTCTATAACGCATATTTTTTCTTTCCTAATTAATTTCGTCTTATAGAAGATTTTACTGAATAGCATTTTTCAGATTCTTAAGTCTCCAATACATAGAATATGAATCAGAGCTGCCCTTAGCGAAAGCGAGGCTGTGTGCAAGAATTGTTGCAAGGCCCCCTTCTACCGATGTTTTCAATTTAGCATATTTTTTATTAATCTGCCTGAAATTTTGAATAGTAATTTTTGCTTTATTTAATGATAGACATTCCGTAATTAATGAAGTGAAGGTAACTATTCAGAAATTCTGCTAGCTATTTTGAATTAAAAAAGCAACTAAATTGGCCACACAACACAATCACCTTTTGAAAATGTTCGCATGACATATACACGACAGCACAAACAGGATTATGCTTTTATTTTTGCTTAATAAATGAAGGTGAAATATATATATAGAGAGAGAGCTACTTTTTTAGGTGCATTCGTAATAATATAAATACATAGCACCTATAATCATTTTCTGGTCAGATCGTCTGTAAGCATATAACAACGCAAAAATTATCCAACCAAATGGTTTAAAATTGAATATATAGAATCGTTGCACAATTTTGTCGAGTCATTTCAAATTTTTATGAAAATTGAATCAAAACTGAAAAAGATATTAATAAAAGTTTTCTTCATTCTTGAATTAAATACTATCCTAAGTCATTAATTCAATGATATCCCATGATAGGTCATGATATTCTAGGTTGCCATGGTGATGACATCCTATTTAAGATCGAGTCCTATTATTTCCGTACTGCCGAACTTAATATATATATATAATCGTAATAAATTTTGTATTTGTGCCTTTTTTCATAAGAGTGCAACAGCTATTGCACCAAAATCTGAATATTTATGAAACAGTTATCATACGAACGCATCTTATTTGCCACATTTGCCATACAATTTCAGACTTGTTTAATTTGTTACTGAAATGATAGAAATGTAGATAGATCTGAATAATATAAGGAATTTTCGTTTAATTTCAGATTAATTTCGTGTTAACTATCAAGTTTATTGGAAGTATAATGTTAAAATAAATTAGTTTATAGCAATGTTGATAAGATTGAGTGCAATTACAAGTTTTAAATTCAGGTTCCCTTATAAATTATGTAAATTAAACTTGCATTTAGAAATTTTTTATTTAAATTTTGAAAATTATGCTTTTATCAAATTTTTCATTATTTAATACTTAAATAATGAAAGAATATGCTTCTGTTTCCATTAATTTAGTTTCTGAGATCGTAAATGTAGCAATAAAATAACGTGAATAATAACTTTTGATTGGCTAAGACCGGGACTGAGCTTTTAGCTGTTACACTGGGTCAAGATAGAATATCTCTGGCAAGGTCTGAACCAGGGTCAGAAAATTTCGGCCGCTTCAATCCTCTAGTATATTTATGTGATATTGGTAAACAGGCGATCAGTGAGTGAAAATATTTTCCTTTAAAAATATAAAATCATACAAATTCGAGGGTTTACACTACTGGAGACAGTCGGGCCCCCAACACTATGTTCATTTGGAAAATTTTTCATTTAAATCATTCAGCATTGATTTTAGGTATATGTAAAGTTATCTCGAGTTATGCCGGTCTTTTATTTAAAAATACATTTAAAAAGAGACCGGGTGTACGTAATAGGCTTAGTGCAAGCTGCCGAAGGCAGCGGGGCCAACAACTCTAGGTTTGTTTGGATAGATTTTCATTTAAAAATATAAAATCATACACATTCGAGAGTTTACACTGCCAAAGGTAGTGCAACCTCCATCATTCGGCTTGTTTAGACAGATTGTCGTGTGAAAATATAAAATCCTTCAACACTGGTGAGATATTTTAAGCTTATGATTACAAGACTGGACAACGCTGGGGGATCAGGACGTTCATATAATAAAAATAAAAAAACTAGTTGGACGTGCCAATCCCAAAACTTTCTTTGATCTCATACATCTTATTATTTCAAAAAGTAGTTACAGATATTAATACAGTATAGGACCCCAAATCCGGAATGCTCGGAATATTCTATTCTATCTGAGTACACTAATGAAAGTGTGCTTAATTTTATTTTTTACATTTTATTTATGCTTATTTTAAGCATGGTACTTCCTCAAACAATAATCTTAGTATATTAAAGTCTTTATTTTAATCTACGCGATTGTTCTGATTACACACAATTGATAATTATAAATTTCCTTAAAAATTAATGTCTTAAATCAAAAAATATTAAATAAATTAAATTTACTCTTATATGAACAGTACATAAAAGCACTAAAAATTTCTAAAAAGCAATAAGTTACTTACTTCTCATAAAGATAGGCAATAAAACAAAAAGAATTAGCTTCCATGCAGCATATAAAATGTGATTTAGCCTGCAAGTTTGAATCTAAAAGACTAAAGATTATTCTTAATAATCGATAGCCTCCCAGACGCATTCCAACGGGCCAACACAAAAATAAGCAACCAGCAATGCTGCAACTGTACTAGATATTAGTTGAATTTTGCACCTTTCTGCACTGACCGTTGTCATGTTAGTGGCAATAACTGATGTTGCTGATGAACAGATCACCCAGCTTAACACCTACTCGCACCATCCTTGTTGCCTTTCCATCATCAACTGTTGTAGCTAAAGCGTGTAGCAAACTAAAAAAAAAAAAAAAAAAAAAATCTAATGGGTACATGCATACATATACAGAAATTAGTTTTTGAAAAGCAAATATTATTTACTAATGAATAACTATTTATTAGCTAAGAAATGTAAGTATGCTTGTTTGAAACCATTAGACAAAAAAAGAAATAATTATGCTACTGTAGCATGTAAATATTTATCACATAATGCTAATTATGTAAAAATACTTTTAAAGTGATATAAATATTGCAATAAATTTTTGTTATTTAAAAAAAAGGATATGATACGACAAAACAGTTCTTTTGTTTACATTACATTTTTATCAAATTTGAGGATAAAGTTATAAGAATTCACAAAATGAGAGCCTCAACATCTTAAGCACAATTATATATATTTAAAAAATAAAAGCACCTTAAACATATTAATATTTAAAAAATGAAAACCAAAATATAATACAAGAATAAATGTTTGATTCAAAAGATAAACGCCGATTTTTTAAAGTACTCTAAAGTAGGGACAGAGAAACGGAAAATAGCTAATTATACATGTTTACTAAAACAGTATCATTTGTAACATTAATAAAAACCTTAAAAAAAATAATAATAATTTTGCCTCAAAGCAATAATTTATAAAAATACACATGCTACCACTTAAATTCCTTCAACTATTACGAAACTTTAATAAAACTACATTTAAATACAAAATGTATAATTATATATATAAAAAAAACATCATTACATACCAAATAGAAGTCTTTTGGTTTATAAAATTGCCATGGTTATTCGCTAATTTAACAATATTTCCAAAGGATAATACGCTAAAAGAAAATTCTATCTAATCCAATATCAAAATATTAGCTTCTTCCTAATTTACAAAACCTCAGGCTTTGAACACCACCTATTTACACCGACGATGATACACGCATGCGCACGCTAATTTACAAACCCTCTTAACTTTGGACACCTACCAAACGCGCATGCGCGTACTGATCTCTTCTCGCCAAATTATTTGGCTACATTTCCCTTTCGCCAAGGGTGTTCAAAGCTTGAGGGTTTGTAAATTAGCACACGAATGATCCTTCCAAATGATCTTACTGTTGCCTCCCCCCCCTGTCTTCGAAAATATACACAAGATGTGCTATGCATACTCCTGGCTATTTAAGTTTTATATTTTTAAATGGAAGACCAGTGTACCCCAGGCTTAAATATTTAAATAGTATGTGAGTTCTATAACTTACAGTATATGTAGGAAGTGTTGGGGATCCTACTGCCTTTGGCAGTATACACCCTTGAATTTCTATAATTATCAATTTTTAAATGAAAATGAATCCAAACAAACTTTGAGTTCGGGGCTCCATTGTCTTCGAATGTGCTGTGCATACTTCTGTCTATTTTAATTTAATATTTTTAATTGAAAAACCAGTGTAGCCACTCTCGTGATAACAACCACATTCCATCTTTAGAGTTCAGACAGGAATAGCTATCTCTTTATCACAGAACCAGAAATGTTCCAAAGAATAGTTGTGAGCAAGGCTCTGACAAAGAGAGAAGTGTTTGTTTTTTCTCTCAGATCAAAAAGAAATAGATATCTCTTTCTCGCAGAACCAGAAATGTTTCAAAGAATTGTTATGGAAAAATTTCTGACAAAGGGAGAGAAGTGTTTCAGATTATTATTTTTTTATTTTTAGAAAAAAAAAATGTGTGCAATTTTTTTTCTTTCATTTTATACTTTATTAAAAAATGTAAAAACAAAGCCACATTTACACTTTTCAAGAAAATTCAGTTTATTAAAAGCCAAAAATCTGCATGTAAAAATGTTTGCTATTTCTATATTATGTTGCAAAAAGCTCATTGATATGAATTTATAACTCAGTTATTTATTTTAATCTTTTTAGTGAAAACTGTTTCTGAAAGCAATCCAGGACCTTCAGGGATACAAAGTACAACAGCAGGAGATGTGATCCTTGAGTGTGAGGTTCAAATGCTTCGAAAAGAGAATGCAGAGCTAAAAAAAGAAGTGGAAAAAAATCGTTTGTATTTTCCTTTTAGCCACATCGAAGATGACCCAAATCTTGTACTAATGTACACTGGACTTCCAAATAAGAGAGTATTTTTTGCGGTGCTCAATTATATTAAGCGATTCCCATTTAATTATTATTATGGCTGGGCTGTTCATCTTCCCATCGAAGATCAACTTTTTATAACATTACAAAAACTGTGCTTGAATTATGATTTTCAAGATTTGGCAGTTAAATATTCTGTTTGCATTACAACAATTCGTAATGTATTTTATACATTGATTCATGTGCTACATGAATCCATGTATAAATTTTTGTATGGTGAAAGTAAGAATGTACCCTCTGTGCACAAAATCAAAGAAACTTCACCAATTTCTGCAGATTGTCCCAACTGCAGATTTGTATTGGATTGTACAGAGGTTAACATCGAAACCCCAAGGAGCGATATGGAAGCACAAAAAGAAACATACAGCAATTATAAGAAGGGGCAAACTGCTAAGGCATTAATAGCTGTGTCTCCTGAAGGCAGAATTTGCTTCTGCAGTGATTTATTTCCAGGTTCGTATTCAGACAAACTGATTGTTGAAAAATCAGGTATTTGTGAATTGTTGGAGCCTGGAGATTTAATCATTGCAGACAAGGGCTTTTTAATCAGAGACATATTGCCAAAGGGAGTCATGCTTAATATGACACCTTTTTTGATGAATCCCCAATTTACTGAGGAAGAGGTAAAATTTACCACAGAAATTGCACGCGCCCGGATTCATGTAGAAAGGGCTATACAGCGTGTGAAAACTTTTCAGATTTTACATGAAGTATCTCATAACTTTCTTCCGTTTCTCACAAAGATTTTTCAAGTTTGTGTATTACTTGTTAATTTACAAACTTCCATGCTCAATGAAAAAGATTATTTAAATCATGATTAAAATTAATAACCTTAAACTGTTTTTTTTTCAATCATTGATTTTAATCAACTTATTCATTAATAACTTTTTTTTTTTTTTTCAATCATTCATTTTAATCAACTTTTTCATTAATAACCTTAAACATTTTTTTTTTCAATCATTCATTTTAATCAACTTTTTCATTTTTATTATATTTTTTTCGTAAATATCTTGTCCGGTTAATAACTGGAAATGTACATATGTGAGATGTTTGCGTCTACATATCTGTCCTTAATACACTGGCCTCCAAAAGTTAAGGTACAGGGACTGGGTGCTTTCGATTGCACACATTTTGTCGAATATCTACAAAAAATTATTGGCGAATTGTTCTTAAACTTCTGGGATGAAAAGAACATGTTTGATTTCATATTTTTTGGTGAAGATTTAGTCGGGCCGACAATTAGGGGGCTAATAATAAAATAATATTTGCGATCAGCTATGCAACAGAAAATACTGGGAATGGTTTGTCACTGCATTAAACGACTATTTGGGTCCTGCTCAATGTTTGTGTGCATTTGTGTAAGCATAGCACTCCTATTCGTGAAATTGTTATTGTGTCGGTGAAAAATTCAAAAGTTTTTTGCTTATAGCATACAGAGTTTACAACCAAATTTAACACAACTTTCCAAAAACTTGCCAAAGAATAGTAGCAACAGTATAGTGTAATTAAAACATGAATATATTGAATATTTGATGAGATATGGACATTTTTATGAGAATTTTTAAAATTTAGTAAAAAAAACATTGCGGTAGCCGCTGATTTCGGCGCTATCTTGAATTTTGTTCCTGCAACTTAACTGTAAATTTCATTGTTTACATCTGAAAAAATACGTGGATTTAAGGGAGTTTACTGTATTAAAATATCGGTCCTGTTAATGCATTACTATTAAAGACTAGTCGCCTCTGGCGACCAGTTTGGTCTCCCTTAAATGTATGCTATGCATTGCATCATGTTACTTTCATTCTTAAACTAATTTATTTGCTCAATCCTTCTCAAATCCAAAGATTCTGACAAAGAAATCAAGAATTCTTAGCAATGCTTATAATATTTCACACTTTTTTTGTTGTTATTATGCATATTTAGTCTTTTTTGACAGATACCACTTAAATTCCATAACTGTAAAAATGAGTGAAATTTCAAGTGCAAACTTAGATTTGTTCTTTAATTATCTAAATTAAACTTATTTTACTTAAACATGCTGTTATTTTTTAGTAATGAATTTATTTAAATTTTGCAAATCATGCATTCTTAAAAATTTTTCCCCTACTTTATAATTAAATAATGAATATATATACTTTTGTTTTTATAAATTTGATTTCCAAGTTCATAAATATGACAATAAAGTAACCTAACTAAAAGAAATAGCAAAATAAAATCCTCTTGAATGTGAACTGTAAACAAATGTTAGCACTGCCAATTTACATACTATGATGTCATAAGAATATTGTCCATTCATTGTTGGAGATCCTGCTTTGCGAATGATTACCTTCATGGTTTAATATTTTCTGCCATTCAGGATGAATGAATCTCCTGTGTTTGTTTACTTTATGAAGTGAGACAGTAAGCTATCAACCTAATTTAAATTGAAGTTATCTTAGAATATCTATTTGTTTAAATGTAAATTAGAAAGAATACTTTGATGTTGAAATGAAATATTTTAGTTTATGTTATTATTGTTACGATTAATTATTTAGGTACTTTTCCACTACAGGGCCCTTGGTATTTTTTTTTTTTAAGCTTGGCGCAATTAGGGCTTTAGAAAGTGAAATACGCTGACAAAATATATAAATAGTTATGAAAACAAACCTGGTGAACTTTTTTTGTTTATATGTATTTATTTGCATATAAACATATTATACATATATATGCAATATTTGTTTATATACAAATCATGATTATTATATACAATCATGGCACAGATGTCATATATGCCCCATATTGGCACAATTTTTTTTCAACTGCAATTTGGCGAAAACCTCGTTACCATATCAAGCAAAATAACGCATTTTGGTGCCAGTTAAGTACCCTGTGCATATGTGACATTGGCGTTAGAAAAAAATCATGCCGTATATGACATCTCTGCCCAAATTACTTCTGTTTCTATATAAAAATAAGGACCTATACTGGAAAAATACCTTTATTTATTTTATTTTAAATGAGGCGAATGAAAGATGTGTATTTTAAATGTATCTGATATGAAATACGTCTAACACGAAATTGAGGGGACCGAACTTTTTTTGTGTGTGTTAAAAGAATTTCGCATTAAAAGATTCATAAAAAAAAAAAAAAAAACACAAATATTTTCGACGGCGTCAAATTTTATTTAGATTTCCTGTTAAACTTACTAGTAGGTTGCATTCATTAGGATAAAAAGCAATTAAAAAAATATATAAAAAACATATCTTTTTTTGAAGTATCTTTTTCAGCATTCTGAGATCTACCTTGTTTGAATCTAATAAGCAAAGTTGTCTCTAAATCTTCGTACTTAGCGGTTCTCATATGTTTTCTCTCTGGCTTAAACATACTGCGCTCAAATATTAATGTAATGAGATTTTTTTTTTTGGCAATGCTGAACTCTTTGCAGATTTCAATTTTCAACCTTCTTTTTCATCAACTGTACCTTCATTTGAAGCAAAATAGCAGTTTGTTTTCGGATAGATTTTTCAGCCATTGTGCTCCTAAAACATAAGCAAAAAAAACACGAAATTCAATGATTTTAAACTAACTTTCAAATTTATGCTTTTAGAGAATGAGACATATGCTCAAACCAATATTTTTAGATAAATTTCTGATTAAAAGGAATCATAATTGGTTGTAAATTATAAACTTCAAATTCTTTGACTTCATTGTATAGGTTTGGCCCTCTATCGCCTTAAAGAAATAACAATCACTTATTTAATGTAGAAATGTGTCGTGATTTCAATAATTTAAAAGCAAATAATTAAAAATGAATTTTTCTAATGAAACCTTCAAGTTAATTACCGTCAAATCTTGACAGGTGCTATCTCGGGTTCTTGAACCACTCGATGGGTGGTACATATTAAAATACATACAGAATGATATAAAATTTAAAAAATTCTGTAACTTTGCCCCTACATCTGATGTAAAGTACATTTTTAATATGAAATAAAATTTTTTTTGGTTGTCATTTTGCATTCTGATTTTTCAGAATACTCTGGAAATGGGGTCTCTGAATAACAGGTTCCATACTGTGTATATATACAGGGTGGTCATAAAAAAAAAAAAATTACCGATATATTGAACAAGCAGCCGGTCCGTTTAACCGATCGAGATGGTATTTCAGATATAGTTGTTTAAAAGGTTTGAGCTCAGGATTCTGTGAATGGCAACAAATTAGCACTCATGGTTACGGTTATAGGCACAGAAACTCGAAATTTTTGAATAGCAATGCCCATTTTTTCCGTGCAAAATACTCAGCGCATGCAAAAACCTTAAATAGCGCTGGAACGATACGTGTATTGCAATAAACGGATGCGTTATGCACATATAAAAAACAGGATTGGGCACACGGAGGAAATTTGCATATGATAGAGGCAAGACACCAATCACAGAACGCCTTTCACCAGACAGTCAGTGTAAAAAACAGATTCTTGCCTCTGTCATATGCAAATTTTCTCCGTGTGCCTCGATCGTGTTTTTTTTGCCATTAGCAGAGCTGTTGTTTCTGTGTGCATAACGCGTCCGTTTATTGCAATACAAGTACCATTCCAGCGCTATTTAGGGGTTTTCACATGCGCTGAGCATTTTGCGACAAAAAAAAAATTGGCACTGCCATTCGAAAATTTCAAGTTTCTGTACCTATAACCGTAACCGTGAGTGCCAATTTGTTGCCGTTCACAGAATCCCGAGTTCATACTCCTGAATAACTATATCTGAAATCTCATCTCGATTGGTTAAACAGACCGGCCGCTAGAGTTCCATATATCGGCAAAGTTTTTTATGACCACCCTGTATATCTATTTAATGGATGCACCTCACGAGACAACATAAAAAAAGAAAAACACCTATCTACAAATTTGAAAATAAAATATCTCCAATATTTTATAGATAATTTAAAGAATGAAAAAATGATCACAACTGAAAAAATGTATGTTAAATCTGTTTTTATGTATGACAAAAAAAAAAAGACAAACATGATTATTAAATTATTCAAAAAAAGTATAAATAAAAACATTTTGATAAAAATGTATTAATTTTTGTAAGTTTGGCAACCATGATTGGTCTCTTTTTATATTAAAAATGATTGACATATTTGGTGACCAAATTAGGAAATCACAATTTTCTTTTTTCATTATATGTAGCATACCTTGCACCTGGTGATAGTATGAATTCCCTTGCTTATCTTTTAAGTTGAATACAACCTCACTTTCTTCAAATATATACACTTTTACACCATCTTTCTCTCTCAATTCTCCATTTATTTTAGAATCGCAAAACTTAATAAACCATTTACCTTCATGAGTAATCTTCAGGAGGTCGGAGTCAATTTTAGAAAAGGGGCATTTAATTTCTAAAATTTTGTCGCCAACAGTACCATCAGGTGAGCAGCCTAAAATGCCACTTTCATGTAAAGACAAACCCGCATCTTTAACTTTTACCTTGTTTATTTCCTCATATAATTCTTTAGCAGTTTTTTCGTGAATTATACCCCACTGCACAGCCTTCACATTTTCAATATGGTATTCCCCCCTCAAAGTTTTCAGCAAACTTGGAGGAATACGTGCTCTATCTACAGCTGATAGCACTAGGCCAAAATTACTTGAAGTGATACGCCCTTTTCTAAATTGACCCCAAAGGTAGTTAATTCTTTGGCTAATGGTTTTACTGTAAATCTCTTGTATGTCATTCTCAGTTACTTTTCAATTTTTCGATGATAAAATGAACTCTATCTTGTAAAGTTTCACCTTCACACAAATTCATCAAATCATCAAATGACAGCACTGGACAATCCGTTTGTATACTTGGTTCCGGTGAAAGTAACCAATATACACCAGTATATTTATCAGACGATAAAACTGACTGTAAAAATTGTCTATCTTCATCATCTGGCTTCCTCTGTAAAGCTGTAAAGTTATCAGAAACAAACATTTTTTCATTTTTCTTATCCTCCTCAGCTTCCTTGGGTTTATTCCAGGTGCAAGGCTGATCTGTTGAGCTGATATTATTAACAGAATACAGCAGCAATGTTGCCATATGGCTGCATCTGTAATTTCCATTCCTGCAACTGCAATAAGCACTGTCTATGGTACCATTTCTGAAGCGTACCTAATGAAAAAGTAAATAAATATATGCATAAGCTACCATTAAGATTTCAAAAATATATATAGCTGTTTGGCATGCAGCAAATTAAATTACAGTAAACTCTGTCTAAGGCAGAATCGATTGGGACCGCGAAAATTTTCCGTAGTAGATGATATTCCACCTTAGACAAATTTTACTCTTTGTCTATGGATTTACAGGGACTTGAAAATCTTTCCGAGTTAGACAGATTTCCGTCTTACACAGAGACCGCCTTACAGAGAATTTACTGTATTTAAAAATAATAAGTATAAATGAAAAAAATATTTTTTTATAAGTCCTGCTAAACTGCAACTTAAAAAGAAACATTCACATTGATGCAATTTATTATGTATAGTAAATTACCTAGTATAATCAACAGAAAATATTGACCTGTCAATGTCACTTAACATACAATTGTATGGAGTGATTAAACAAGATATGCCACACCAAACATGTAATAATTGAAATAAGAGAATCACCTGCACTCATATACATGCACAAAATGAGCAAATATTGAAAACTTGCAATTTTGAAAGTGTAATTGTTCATCTACTTGTCAAATGAAGCATTTTGTTGCGATTTACTGCAATGACAACAAGCAGCAAGTACTCTGGATTGATGCATGAACAACATGCCATAATGTTGCCTATAACATTAACACAAAAAGTGGCAAAATCATTTCTGGCATAAACCCATACATCGATATAATTTAATTCAGAAACAATTACTATATACATATATAGGGTTTAATCTAGAGCTAGCCAAAAAGCAAACTGGAAGTGCTTTTTGCCCCCCTTCCTTTTTTCCTAGATTAAACTCTACATATATACACACAATACATAAATGTTAGAGGGTTTAGACTCCTGCGAGTGATGCCCGCCAACTCCTGTTCAGGTTTTGCAGCCTCTAAAAACATAGTAATGTGCAACATTTTAAAAATATATTATCAGGTTACAGAAGATTGAATGATATTGTCACTATAAAGGCGGCTAATAAATTTTGTTCTCTTTTTTATAAAGTTTATTCGATATTAATACAGTGATTTTTTTAATGCAATTTTTAGTACCAGTACGAAAATTTTGAAATCAATCTCATTATTAGAAAGAGTAAAAATGCTGTGTCAAATGGTTTATTTCATTAAACATAAATAATATCAATGGACGTATAATTGCAATTTTTAGACATAAAATTTATATGTAAGCAACAGAGTCAGATAATATAGACGAACACGCGAACACCGTTCGCAGAAAATTTTCAAAGTTTGCAGACAGTTTTGATGGGTCTTTTTTTTTACAAGTTTCTTTATTTAAAAAGAAATTAACAAGATCACAGGCTCATACGAGTTAAAAACTTAAAAATATTGTAAATGCGGTGCTTATGCCAGAAAGGCGGGTACAATTCCTTTTTTTTTCCCTCCTGCCAGGGCCGTTAGCAGAAACAGTATAGCACAGACGCGGGTGCTGCAGATTATGTTAGGCTTTGCAGATTAATTTAACAGATTAAAATAAATTTTATGTTAAAAAATAAATGTTAAATGTTGATCTCTTTTTAAATAAAGTTTATTTGGTTGGGAATTTTAGCGAATGTTTATGTGCTTGTATATAACTTTTCATTTTTGCTGTTGGCGGCAATATAGGACTCGGGAGGAGCGCGGCATTTTTTTGCAGAAAATTTTAAAGACATTATTTGAGTTCGCAGACAGTTTTACATTTTATCTAAGTCTGGTAAGCAATTTCTTGGAATGCCTACGTCTCACAGAAGTTCCGGGAATATTATCTAAAACTTATTTTTCAGGATAAAAATTTGGGGACACTTTTTTCCTTTTCCCTTCCTATTTTCGATTTTTTGAGGAATTTCTGTGGGCAAAAATGATGCGTAGCATGTCATTTTTACAAAACTCCAATATTTTGTATAGTTACACTCTATGGTGCGCCCTCAGCATCGCTGACTGGTAATGGGGAAATTTCACCCAGGAGGAATGTTTTCTTTTGTGTATAACTGATAATGTTTATCTTGAAATCACCCAAAATCAATTCAGAATCGTTAAAATAATAGAAAATAATTTTTAATTACTGTTTTTAATAATGCATAAACGTAAAGAAAACCATGTGATACAAAAATGCGACAGGATTGGTTCTGATGTCATTTGCCGCTAAATTGAAATGCTTACGTTTTGCATGTATACTCAGGGGCGGATTTAAGGGGTCGTGATGGTCGCAATCGCGGGGGGCCCCGCATTCCAAGGGCCCCCAAACTTCTTTTAAGTTCAAAGAGAAATATGACGTTTTGATAAAATGATTTTCTGAGTGTTATTTTTTTAATTTTTCAGTTAATATTACAATATCATTTTCATGTAATAAATATAATTTTTTTCTATCATTTGCTACTACCAGAAATGGTTTAGTTTTCCCTTATCTTTTTTTTCATTTATGAATTATCAGGACTGTGATCGTTTGTGGACGGATAGGGTGAGATTCAAAGAAACTTGGGTTGGGCCGAAAGGAGCATTGTTAGAGATTCTATGACGTTTTAATTATACAGATTGAGGGACTAATTAAATCATGGGCCGTCAACTTGAGGCCCTTAATTTTGGGGGCCCCACACTTGATATGCAGTTTTCATAAAGCTGATATTTTAAGTGAATTTTTACTTTGTTGCTGATTATCTATACTAATAAAAGAAAGTTTCGCTCTGTGTCTGCCTGTGTGTGTGTGTCTGTGTGTGATGGCTAGCATAATCTACCGCACGTAGAAGTCTGAACATTTGGATGAGAATAGTCTAAGCCAGTTCCTGATGCACCTGAGGCTCCGATTTTTAATATTTTAATACCCGAGCCTCCTGAGCCCTTCAAGTTTTTATGCCCTAAATTTTTAATAATTTGCCTCTTTTTTATCCGATTTTCTTCGTTTTTCGGGGCCTTTTGCCATTTAGTTATCCCTCTTTCTACGTTTCAGTTAAGATCCTGGCTCCCTGGGGATCGATATAGGGTCATGGAAGTTTTTGTGCTCTAAATTGTTAATAACTTGCCCTTCTTAATCCAATATTCGTTTTTGGTTCCATTTTTCAATTTGGTTATTCCCCAGATTATACATTCCAGTTAAGACCCTGGTCCAGAGGCCCTTGAACTTTTTGTCTGCCATGCATTTTTCACTCCCTAATTGTGTCGCCCTCTCAATGAATAACTTTAAAGTTGATTTTTGGATTCCTGTCCCCGGGCCAACACTCTCATATGTTTATCGGGGCCCTAAGCCCCTTTTTAATGCATCCCCCCATTTTTGCACATTTCTTTAAAATTTTATTCTAATTCGTACGCTATGCTCAATATCGTCTAATTGAAGATCAAAAGCGCAAAGTACTAGGGCCTTTTAACATGTTTTCATTTAAGGGCCCTGCTCTGAACTATTAGTTCACCTCTTTTGCATCTCCTATTAAAGCTTCCTTAAAAATGGTCCTATTCACTAGCTTTTTTTTCTAACAACTTCTTAGGTCCTCCAACTACTACATGAACCAGAAAACAATTTCTCAGATTTCAGCTACCACCAATTTTAAATATTAATGGCTTTCTTGGGGTCCTTGCTGCATCTTCTTTAAAAATAATCCATTTCGCTTGCAATTTTCTTTTACATAGTTCTTGGGTCCTCCGGCTGTTTTATAAACTACTAAAAAATTTCCTTATGTCCAACTACATTCGAGTTAAGATTGTGGTCCCCTGGGGCATATGGTACAGGGCCCCTTGAAGTTTTTGTGTCCTTAATTGTTAATAAATTGCCCCATATTAATCCGATCTTTGTTTTGAGGGAACTTTTCCATTTAGTTGTTCCCCCATTTCTACATTCCAGTTAAGGCCCTACGCCTTAAGGCCAATTAAGGCGCCCCTTTAAGGCCAACTTGGTTTTCGATTGGCTTCGGTGCGTGCGGAGCACTTCGGGTATGTGCTGCCTCAGACAAAGGCAACCTAGGTCACAGGTTCGTCCAGAAAGAGGCAGTGGCGTAGCCATGGAGGGGATGGGGGTCCAAATGCTCTGGATACTAGTAATATTTTAAAGTTTTCTTCGTCTTGATTAATAGCAGAAAATTCTCTGATTAGATAAGGTGAATTGAACTTTACAAAATCACTGGTTTCCAGAGCATTTGGACCCCTAACCTGGTTACGCCACTGGAAAGAGATTTGTTGGGAACACACTCGACGCTGCCGAACGCACTGGGGCCCAGAAAAATTAAGTTCATTTGAAACACTTTATGATGCCGATGGCATTGGAGCACCGATTTTCGAAGATATAAAATCATACAAACTTTAATTTTGTTTAAGGTTATTATAATGGGCCCGCGCAATGCCGGACGGGTCAGCTAGTAATCAATATTTAATTATTGCACAAGTTTTATTATTGCATCGTAAGTGTTCATACTTTTTTCCTCTCATAAAATGCTCCACATCCAGATCAAAAATGACACATGACAATAAAATATATCATGACTGTCAAAGACAACATCCCCCATAGTTTTCCCCAATATGAATTTTTTCCATTTTAGCAGTCATTGTTTTGCTAATCGCAATTGTGAAAGTGCCACTTTTACATTTTTGGGACCATTTTTTATAGCATTCACTATTAAGACACACGCAATTACAAACCTACATGCAGATTAGTTAATTAAATTGGTGTTTAAAAAATATCTACCATATATATAAAAAATCCTAATGAAACGAATTTATGAAACGACTGATTGTATTTCACAGCTATTATTCCTAAAATATGTAACCTTTGGCGGTGAAATTAACACCAACTGTCCGTATTGATCCGCGTTTGTCAAAAATGGTATTAAAGATTAAAAATTTGATTTTGTTTTCGAGGAATTAATTTTTTTGCTAATTCAATAATTTTGCTAAACAATAATTTTGTAATGATGGCAACTAAATGACTCCATTTTTGTGGAAAAAAAGGGAGGAAAGGGAAAAATATAAGCATTATTAGATTTATTTTCTTTTTCGTCATTTTCAAATTGAAATTATCTTTTATTTCAATCGAAAGTGAAGACAATATTGTGATTAAATAATATTTTTCAGGAAAATTTGTAAAAATAATTCATTAAATAATAATAATAGTACGATTAAATAAATAATATTAGCCCCCGGTTTGCTATTTCTTTCTCCCAGCTTATTTTGTCTCCAATAAATAACGTTACCTTGTATACGCAAGCCGTAAAACAAAAGCCGATGTTTCATTGTGCGATTAAATACTCTACAGCATTTTTTGAAACTTCTAAGCATCGCACATTTTCAATCTTTATACCGTCGTATTGGGAAGAAAAAGTACTTTTTAATGCAATTTGTTTGAAAACTGCATCTCAATTTGTTTTTGAAATATTAATTTTTTTGTAGTTTTTAGCGACATTTGTTTCATTTTGGCAACTCAAGTACTCCATTTCTGTAGAAAGTAAAGCAAAAATTGCTGAAAAATAGCAATTATATCTTTTTGTTGCCATTTTCTCATAAAAATTGATAAAAAAATTAATTAAAATACGTGCTATTTTGAGAAAAATATAAATGAAGGATTTATGATAAAACATGGAGCTATTATAAACTATATTTAATTTTAAGTATCTATATTAATGCAAATGACGTCATTTTACATAAAATAAAAGCGTGTGCTCTAAGTCTTAAAACTTAAATATGTTTTGCAGTAGAGTCCCAATTATCCGAGTCCCATTTGACTGAGTTATTTTCTTCTGATGGACTGGTGGCTTCTATTATTATGAAACAGCCATTATAAATGAAGCGTTAGGTGAAGATGAAAGAGCAGTCGTAAAAAGTTAGAACTCTGATTTTCTGGTCAGAATGGAGAAGAAAAAATGGCCATAATTTGTTTTTTCAAAAAAAAAAAAAAAATTATGGCCATTTTTTCCCCATTCTGACCAGAAAATCAGAGTTCTAACTTTTTACGACTGCTCTTTCATCTTCACCTAACGCTTCATTTATAATGGCTGTTTCATAATAATAGAAACCACTAGTCCACCAGAAGAAAATGAGCAATGGAAATTCCGGGGCGACACTAAATTCTGAAAAAGCAGAATTCCTGTTCTCTAGTTTTTTTTATTTATTTTAATCAAATTTTCCTCATTTCAAGATGCATTTTTTTCATATTTTATATTGTTGCCAACTTTAAAAACAGCGCAAAGAATAATATTTCATTTCAATTAAAAATTTATTTACACGTGACTATTATACGTTTGCAGTTGGCAGAGCCCCCTAGTATTTTTATAAAAATTCAGTGCAGACGGTTATAAAATAACTCGTGGAGCTTCGAATTCTTTTATATCCATAAAGCATTTGCCATTCTTTAAGCCCAGCTGTGTAACTAAAAGGAGAAAAATATAAAATTTAATTTGGTTATAATTGATGAATTTATTAGATTTCTGAAACTGTTTTATTAAAACATGAAATTAAAACTGCAAGCAAGATAATGGCATCCAGTGTAGGTCGCTGCAGCCCCATGCATTAAAACCTCATACATTTATATCTTATTTCATGAAATAAATGAGCCAGAAACGAAAAGCAGCGAAAAGAGGTTTTGAGTTATAGCTCAGCAGATGCTGAAATATTGTCTCCTTAGTTTCTGATTAATTTTGGTTTGAATTATCATTTCATGTTCTTAAAAAATTGAAAGGAAAATAAGATTTTTAACACAGATTTTTAACACATAATTTTAGCACATTTATCCGTAACAGTATCCAAGTTAGTGTAAATTAATCTGATGTAATTTGAATATGAAATGAATTTCGTGTAATTAATCGTTAAAGATTTTAATACATTTTCATTTATTTGTTAATAATTATTGTAATTTAGTTTTGAATAGCTATTATTTTAAAACTAGCTGACCCGCCCGACATTGCATGGGCCCATGAAGAATGACTCTTAAATGAACCTCAAATTTGTATGATTTTATATCTTTAACACCATTTTGTCTGAATTTATATTTTTAAATGAAAAAATATTGAATTAAAAGTACATGCTATTTGGTATTTTATTTTCTGAGTAATTTGATTTTTTGAGTCTATGCTTAACAAAAGCGAGCGAAACCGTGATGAAGCACTCGGGTTTTTACTGATTTCGTCGAACTTTTCACACATTTTATTTTCACTGATTACATTACCGATTAGGAAAAGGTTTCAGCTTTAAGAACATATTTTTGCTTCGTCGGTGTCCTGGAGGGGCGAAACCGCAACGAAACACTAAAGTTTCTACAGATTTCGCCGAAATTTTCACAACATTTTATTTTGTAAAATATATTTCTACCCATCCGAACATCTCATAATTTTTGTAGGTGATCTAAATCTACTGAGATTCTCTAAAAAGTGTTTCGAATATGTCTTCCGTTTTTAACTTTAGTAAGCGGTTTGGCCGATGTAAATTAATATGATAAAATTCACCACCAGCCAGGAATTCCTTCTTTTCGATGTTCATTTTCTCATGATGCGTAAATAACGCTTGCTTTTTCCCTCTCGTTGACCGAGATGAACTTTTAATGAGAGTGTGTTGCGATTGTTAATGTATAACTCAGCTTATAAGTAGATATTTTAGAATTCTGAGCCTCAGATGTATCAGGAGAGGCCTTGGACTACCCTCACAAAACTTTTCCGCTTTGTACGTGCGGTAGATTTTGCTAGTCATCGCGAATACACACACACAGAGTGAAACTTTCTTTTATTTGTATAGATTATAAATATACCTAATTTTTCAAGATGGAAGGGGGGCCCCAAAAAGTTCCAGTGAGAAGGGCCCCTCACTTCATAAATCCGCCCCTTTCTCTTCCTATTTGCAATCTCGTTTCATCTGTTTCTTAAAATTTATTTAACGTTATGAACTTCAAATTTGCGAAAAAGTAAGATCTATCTTAACATAAAATATATCGTTTATTTTTTATTTTCATTAAAATCTTGATTTGAAAATGCCGATTTTGGCCAGATTTGAAGGGCACACACACAGTAAGAAAAGTTCATAATAATTATATGGGAGCAATTGGTGGTTTGTTTATATTTTATAAAATATTACTTAACACTTTTATTAAAAACATACTATAGGGAAAAAATTTAAATGAGCTCAAGTTGGGACAAAAGGTTGCAACATACAATATTGCAGACTATGGATCATTTTCTTAAAACTACTGCACAACTTTTAATACCATATTTATTATCACATTAAATAATAAACAGGAAATCAATCTAATTTTTCAGATTTATTCAATTTTCTATTTAACAAACACAGAACCAAGAGTGGCTTGTTTAAATAATTTAGTTTTTCATGAAGTCGATACTACTTTTTTTTTTTTTTTTTTTTTTTTTTTTTTGGCTACTAAAACTTGAATAGTTAGTTTTTCTTTTGTTAATGAGTTAAAAAATAATCTGAAAAATTACAAATAATTATATTTATAATCTGAATACCCTCTAAAATATTTTTAAATAAAATTTCATTTTAGATATCAGCATTTTTAATTTTAGAAGTTCCTAAAAGAAATATGGAACAAAATTATCTTTTAGACATAAATGTTTAATGGATACTTTCCACATTAAAAAATAAAATAATTATTCACAAAACATAAGTATATTAAATCCCCCAGTAGCAGAAACAGTGCAGCACGGCAGCGGGTGCTGCAGATTATTTTAAACCTTGCAGATTAATCCAACAGCTCAAAAAGAAATGCTGGGTTTAAAAAATAGCTGAAATTTACTTTGTCTCTAGATTTATGGTATTTTTTGTATCCTTTTATTATATTTTCTTTATAAATGGAGATTTTGTTTATTTTATGGGATTATATTATTTCTTATGATGATAGTAAGCTTAGTCTAGCATTGTTAGGTCACAGATAAATTTTAATTTGCTGCAGACTGATGCAGAAAATTCTGCTTCTGGGTTAAATCCTTTAAATATTTTTACTTTGTTTAAAACCTGCAAACACTATCCAATGAAGTTCTAAATTAAAAATAACGGATAACTATATGCACCATATAACACTGTGTTTCTTGCAAATTCTTTTGCTGCCATCTACCAGCACTTAATATAAACAAACTTTATGTTGTAATCATACTTTTTATTTAATTCATATTATCAGATTTGAAGGCGTTGCAAATAAAATTTCTTATTCTCATTAGAATTGAAACAAAGACTGTATAACACAGTGCTAAGAACATATTTTAATTATCTTGCAGATAAAATTAGGAATTTTAACATAGTAAATTTGTAGCGAAAAAAAAAAAATTCACTTTAAAAAACAACGCAGATTAAAATAATTAAAAATTTGCTGTTTAGTGTATTACAGAATAATTCAAAATTAGTTTTTGAGTAGTAAAATAATGTATATCAATATAGAGCAAAGAATAATATGCAAAAAAAAAAAAAAACCTTCTACTCAGTAATATGAATATGTAAAATATTTTAGGAACACTAAAAAAGTGCTTCTCAGGCAAATTTACTATACTATTTGTGCAACATGACACTGTACAATATTTAACACACGTTGCTACTCATTTTTACACAGAAAATTTAAAAACATATAAGAAATATGTCAAACACTTAAACGAGCAACGTAGAATGACAATGTTTACATGGCGAATGACATCACAGCCACTTTTGCCAGAAATGCAGTGTTTTCCTGCCAAAACAAAAACTGCAATTTTAAAATTAATTCAGTGAATTATTAAAGCTTCAAATATACATAAAATGGTATCAATTTTTTTGATTTTTTGTGTTCTTATACATAAAAGTAAAAATGAAAATCATGAAATTTTCCCATTGGTGTTAGTTTCTAGTTTCAACACCAAACGTTCCATATTTTAGAAACATAATCAGTCATTTCATAAATTTATTTCATTAGGATTTTATATAAGATAGAGTAGATAGATAATTTGGTCCAACTACATAAAACTGTTTTTTTTCTTAGTATATCATATTTGTTTTACATAATACAGCATAATACTTACACGAGTTGGATGTATTTCATCATGCAAGGAAGCATGTACTTGTCCATGAATTTCTTCATTTTCTGGATCAAAATTGAAGCTTTGAAGATGTGAGGATTTTAAATGGATTTCACCGCGTTTAATTAATTTGGGATTACTTGAGAAAAAAACAGTTATGTCATAAAATGAAGCCATATTTTAGAAGAACAATGCCACTTTTATAACTTCAATCGATTCTTTTTTCTTCTTTACAAGTTCTTTTCATAAACACGTCAAAACTTTCCAGGATCTGTTAGTAGAAGAAATAAGCAAAATATAATTAAGTAGAAGAATGTGAACATTTTGTATATAATAAAAATCAATCATTAAAAGGAAAACAATACTATTTAAATCCAGTAGACTCTAGACCAGGAGGCGGCAATACATAAATACAATCACCTCATCAAGTTCACGGCTCAAATTCCAGAAATAGTTAAAACTTGATTTGCATATTAAAACGCATCGGTCTGCCAAATCATATTTTGATGGAAAACACCTGAAAGCCCTATTTTAGCGATTGACTCGTAGGTTTACTATTGTGTTTTCCCGCTCCCAATCTATGCTTTCATATTTTTGGGTGCAGGAAAACACAATGGTAAACCTACTGGTGTATCAGTTTATTAAATTAAGTAATTTTGAAGATCTGACCAATCTTTTCCCAACCAACCAAAACATCCCTAGTGACCCACAGTTTGGAAACAACTGCAATAAGACATAAAATTGAAAATTTTTGATTTATACCAGACAATCTTTTTTCAGCGTTCATTCTTATAAACATTTTTTAATGCACAAGATTAAAATCAGAACTAAATTAGCGAATAGAGAACGACAAAGAGAAATTTTCTGAAATACTTTTCTTATCCAGTTAATATGGAAAAACATAGAAAACAGTGATCTATCATTAGCAAAGGTATATTGAATTACTTTAAGAGATAGCACAAGCAATGAAATTTTAGAAATGTTACTACTTCATCATACATGTTTTTTATAATAAGGGGTGAGTTATGAAAAAATAGTAAAAGCTAAATTTTTATTGGTTATTTTTTTATAAACCAAAAACACTGAAAGGTGTCCATTACTGGCATATGTACCCTATATACAAAACACAGAGTAAAATATTTTATTTCTTTTCACACTGTAATGATGATAAGCAGAGTCTGATCAAGCTAAAGACAGGCCAAGGGCCTGGTGATTCATTCGAAGTTTCTATTACCTAACAATAACATAAAGTAAATATGCAACATATAAAACTAAATGTGGTTATATACATTTGTTCATTAAAACAGTATCCTGTGAAAAATCTTTTCACAAATTTGTGATAACGTTTTTAATAATAATAAGTATAAAAAACTGCACACAATTTCCACAAAAACAGGACGCTGTGAAAAAAAACTGGACCCATTCAAATCTATTCAACATCAAATTACTTCTAAATAAAGCGAAAGTAGGTTTTTTTGGACTGACTAGTCTGTAAACATCACCCTTGTTTTCAAACACAATGTGAACAACTGCTATGTATTTAAGCTTGCTTCCAGCATGTTAATGTAAAAATGAAAAACACACTAAAGCTGTAAAAATATGAAATTGGATGAAATTAAAATATAAACTTCTGCATAAATAAAAAAAAGATAAATCTCGACTTAATGCAAACATCACCCTTGTTTTGTGATTCAGCCGTAAACAATGAAATAAATAAATCAAACTGGGAAAAGATAAAAACAGAAATTCAGTGAAATTTATACAAAAATTAATGTAGATTATGTCTCAATACCATAGATTCCAATTAAAAGTAATTAAATCATTATTACACGTTGAAGAAAAGCATCCAAATATTGAAGATATCACCCATTCATAGCCGCAAAAAAAAAAAAAAAAAAAAAAAAATAATAATAATAAATATATATATATATATATAAAGCGAAAATGATAATGGATAACAATCTTTGAAATATTAATATTCAAAAACTAAATAAGGTACATTCATAAAACACAGGATAAAATCACAGATTTCTTATCACACTGAAATTATAATGTTATCAGACCCTGGTGAAAACAAAAAAAGGCTCAGGGCTTGTTCATGTATTTGGAGCCCACCTTACTATTCTGTCACAAAAAGTTAATATTTTTCGATGGCTTAAAATAGATGAACATAAATACATTAATAAATAAATATTTTGTTTTTATTTTAGCCTCTAAAAATACAAAATATAGATCATAATCAGTAAAAATACAGTTAGTCAAAATACACTTAAAACAGCTTTATGGAGAGTAGCAACCTTTCAAAATTTGTTACGAAGGGGAAAAATTCTTTTATTAAACATTGAAAATTACGATTTTCTATTAAAAACTTGCGATCCCTGATCAGCTGAAATCACAGTTTGGTGATAGTTAGAAAAGTTTCTTAAAAAAATAAAACATTGTTTTAGTTGTAAGTACACTAACTTGCTTAATAGTACTATGTATTTTCATCATTTTTATACATTGAAATAGAATTAATGTGCGGCTTTTAACAATAAGAAAATAAATTAATAGCCACACATTACGAAAGCCCTGGTTTTCTATAACATCAAAAGTACAAATCAAAATATACATTCTAAGGAATTTCTATTCACTCATAGTCACAGAGTTACTAAGACAAATTTTATAGATAAATGCTAATGGATAACTCTGCACAGTTGTTTTAATATTTTACGTATTTTGAAAAGCTTATTGATGGCATGAAAATACATACGATAACGAAATGAAGCAACATTTAAAACTTAAATACAGAAAAGTAGCATAGTTCACGTGAAAAAGTAAGTTAGAAAGCAAAAATAATAAGTAGACTTTATTAAAATATCAAATCTCTCATAAATTAAAAGAGAAAAACATCTTAAATTAATGTAAACATCACTCTTGACAAACGATTCAGACATAAACAATAAAGTAAATGAATCAAACTACAAAAAAAGACTCAGAAATATAATGCGATTCACATATAATTAATGCAGAGTATGTCTGAATGCTATAAATACCAATTACAAATAATTAAAACATATAAAAAGACCCATCAGAATATCCAAACTATCGCTCAGTCATGGCCGCCATTACTGCTCTTACGGAGCTTAGCTAAACAGTTTTTAATTAATTCTAAAAAAATGAAGAAAAAAATCAAAAGTTTAGTGACTTCTTTATAAAAGTCATACCTTTAACTATGTAGAAAAATGCTTTTAAAGGCTTAAAAATAATAATTAACAGCTGTAAAAAATTATTTATTATATCCCTACCTTAAATTAACAGGCAATTCAATTTGTTTATGCCCAGCGGCGTATATCAAAACATACAACATAAATAAATTGAGAGTTTTAAGTGAAAGCACAGAAACAGATTTGTAGAGTTTTGATTTCAATGAGAAACTTACGTGTAATACAAAAAACCTACACATAAAATCAAATGACATAAAATGGTTAACCCTAATGGTTGATTATGTCGGCACGTGTAAGTATATGATGAGCATTTATCTTTAATGTGTATGAAAACTGTTAAGGCGTTTTTGCTAAATCTCTATATTACTAAATGTTTAATGAGAACTAAATACATGATGCTAAACGATGAATCTATCAAAATTATAAAAAAATCGGGCGTGACCCATGAGCGTACGTTATGTATAGAGTAGTGTTCGAGGATAGATATCTTTGTTTCTGTTGATATAATTTAATAATTAACATAATGAAATAAAGATATCTATTTATATGTAAAGTGTATGAAAGGTTCTAATTTTTTTAATTTTTTGCTGTTACCATTCCGTTCCGTAGAATAGAATAAGCAACAGCATTCCTAGAATCAATATTGCATGAGTCTTTCAGAATGGCTCAACTGACGAATGACCGGTTATTTATACCTTTTTTCGGTAGGTTGATTTGTTGATTAATTGCCGAATTGTGCAGCGTTCTGAATTCGCGATTCCAGCACTTGAATACGTCCTCTGGTGAAATTGTCAAGAAATATCTCTGAGTCGGCAAACATTTTGCAAGCCCATTATTAAACGACATTGAAAACGTGTATGTTTTTCAACGCTAAAAACTGTTTTCTTTGTGTGTGTATAATTTACATTTACAATGGATAATGTTTACTGCAGTGTTTCCCAGTCTAATACTCGTTTATTTGATCATACAAGAGCCAATTATCCACTCTAAAGGATTATTAATATACACCTTCGTGAAGATTGGATTCGAGTGTTGAAAATCGGCAAGAAAGTATGAAAACGCATGGACGTTTGCGGCATGCATTTTCAGCCTAAGATTTTTTTCCCACGAGGTAAGAAAACTAAATATATTTTATATATTGCTTTGTTAATTTAATTTTCACATTAAAAATTAATAATATGCCACTTGTTTATAATTTTTTTAATGTGGAAATCAGGCTTGACAGGATTTTGATACATGACCTAAGGTATTGCAAATAAAATTTCTGTTTTACGAGCGCGATTTTTAATTAAGTTGAAGTTTTAAATTGGGATATCTGATTGTAGTTTCTTGCTTGCCCTTTTAGTAAATTAAAATTTTTATATAAATATTTCAAGAGAGTACATGTAAGCAGCGATTGATTAAAAAAGATATAGACAGGTTCTGGAATGCTACAATTGAAAAGTTCATGTACTATATATTTGTGATACTAACATTAGTAAATAACGGTATGAGAAACATAAATTATGCACAATAACTGTTTTTAATTTTAAATCTGATAAGTTCTATCTCAAATCTTTTTGATATAAATATTAAAACTTACTAAATTAAAAAAAATTATTAATGAAAATGAAATATTTTCTTATCTAAATATTAAATCTGAAATTTCATTGTTGTAATTACATATGACATTTTAAAATATGTCTGCAAATTTGTTCAGCTGCCTGTCAATGCATAAACATTATTCAGTCATGCTGTATAATATTAATTTTTCATCTCTAAACCATTTAATTTATAGATTAAAAGAGATTTAAGAGTAATATAAAGAGTGAGGGCGCGTTCAGCACTGCCACCCCGAGTGGCACTTTCCACCCTGTTTACAGGGTGGTCGTTCAGAGACGAAATCACGTGATAAGGGCTACCCCGGGTTAGCGTTCAGGAAGGAAGAAAGTGTCACACCGAGTGGCTTTTTTCCACCCTCAAAGTTTTGTGGGGTGATTTGATCACGTGAGGGGTTTTTTGGGTTTGTTTATATTAGACTTGAATACATCTTGTATACAACTGATGTTGTTTAATCTTTATTTCCGTTTACCTGGTAGGTAAACGACAGAAAGTTCATGTAAGTTTTAATTCATCATGTCCTCAATGTAAGTTTTAATTCATCATTCATAAGTTTTAATTAACATGGGGAAATAAAAATTACGAAGTGTGCTGAGTAGAGCATTGTGAAAATGCATTTTTGTGTGTGTGTGTAATAACCTTTTTATATATATTTCCATCATTTGCATTACAAGATTTCATGATTAATTTTTCTTAACTTTAATTTTAATTAGTGAGAAACATAAAATCTCAAAAATATCCGAAATAATTTGAGAGATTATTTAATAGTCCACAGAATGAAAATTCACACCTGTTTTGAAAATTCACCTGACATGAAAATTCCAACTAAGTGATCATCTTTATTGTTATTATTAACAAGAATGTTACTTTTTGAAACAGATATTTATGTAATATATTTATTGTTTCAGCAATATTATATTCTAGTACAAGTATTTTATTTATTTTGAAATTACTATGCTAGTTTATTTTTTAATATATAAATGAAGTAATTTTATGTGCGCATTCAGAATAATCCTATTAAATATATCTTTGTTTATATTAGTAGAAAAAATTTGCTTCCTATTATTTTTACTTTTCCATATTTACAAACAAAGTTTTTATCTTATGTAAATCTATCTTCTCTTGTAATAAATTTATCACTTCTGAAATATCATAAATTGGGTTGAATAAACAGTTTACTCAGATTGAATTAAAGTTATTTCAATATGTAGCTCAGATTTAAATCAGTAGCACTGATATAATGTTCAAAATGTATTTCTAGGCAAGTAGCTCTCAATGTAATGAAACTAAAAGAGTATTTATTTATATTTTTACAGCAAAATTAAATATATTCATAATGTTATTCATAACTTTTTTTAATAAATGAAATATTATACTACTCATTACAATTACTACTTCATTTTAAATTAGTAGTTATCAATGACTCTCTTTTATTTTGGAATACTTAATGAGTTTATAATAGATGAAACTTTTCAGACACTGGCATAAAATGAAATTATTTACTGAAAAATAAAGGACGCTTTAATATGGTTGTTATCTAAAAATGTACAGTTAATATAACTTTCCTAATCTCAAATGAACTTAATAGTATCAAAATATTAATTTAAAATGTATAACGTACTACAGTTATCACTGAAGATATGAGTTGGAAGAAAATGGACTGAATAATGAAGAATGGAGGAAAGATATAGTGTGGAATTTTTATGACAGTTGGCTACACTTGGAGGCAGGAGTTTATTTCGATATTCTGTCTTCGAGTGTAACTTGCTAGTTCTTTAGATAATATGATCTTCCCAACCAACACTATAGTATTTTGAGCTTGCTGTTGGCCTAGATGTCATCTACACCACTCTTGCTGTTTCCCTGGTTTCATTTATCCTACAGTTTATATGTCACCAATGGATCTACATTTACAATAAATTAATATTATTAAGTTCATTTGGGATTTGCAAAATTATTTTACTTGTACATTTTTTGAATAATAACTCTATTAAAAAGTTAAAAATTTTCATCAAGTGTATTTTTAGTTTATACCTTTATCCGAAAAGTGTTGTTCATTAGGGATTCTAAAATTAGTAAAAGTTATTTGTAGCAACTAAATTTAAATAAAGTTATTCATAGGAGTTTGATATTTTCATTGTTTAATAAAGAAAGTACAATGTGTGCATATTACAAGAAAGTATTTTTGTAGTTTTATCTTTTCTAACTCGTTGTATCACTAAATAGCAAATTTTATGCATAAAACTAGTCTTCCTATACTAAAATCTTTAAGATTTTTTCCACTTTTAAATCTTCAGAGACTGATTTATATTAAAGAAGTAAATACTTCAATTTTTACTATTCGTGTACTTTTTAAAAGTAAAGTTTATTATTTTAAGTAAGTAATCTTTGCTCTAATTTTATGCTGTCTACATAAGTGCTTATTGATTAGTTATGTTTACATATATATTCAAAGTATAGTTGTATTTATTCAATCTTTCATTACTTTAAGATAAATTCAATGCATTTAAAATATATACTTTAAAAAAAAAAGAAGAAAGTTGTTTGACATGTGATGGTGTTCTCATAAGTTATAGAATTTCTAATAAAGAAATCACCTTTTGTTAACATTTATTATTTTTGTTAATCCCACAATTAAAAGAATTTTTGGTACTTTTCGGTTAGCCAGATGCCAATACATGTATGTGTTGTGAAGGTAATCCGTTCAAACTTATTGAATCGATTATCTTCACAACAGTATGTATATATAGAATATACACTATATGGCCAAAGGTGACCGATCACTTGCAATTTTTGATGTTTTATTAAATATCTAGAAAAATACTTGAGGAATCAACCTGAAACTGTAGGTGTGTAAACAGTATAGTACAGGTCATATATTTCCGTGAAGATTTTTTCCCCAAAACCCCATTGGGGGGGGGGGGGGGGGTCAACAAATTGAAAAAGAATGAATATCTTTTGGATAACCCTGTAAAAACTAATGTAGCAAAAGTGTTCAAACTCGAGATTATTAATAAGTGTCTTATTGTAATAAACTGTGTTCATTTTTATGAGGATAGCATTTATACTCGTCGAGAAATTAAGGTTTTTATAAAAACAGTCCCAAATTTCACCAAGTTTTTTGCTTATAATTTGCAGAGTTCTTAATATAAAAAAAAAGAGTTCTTTTCAGAAAATATGACAAACAGCATTGTACACAATACTCTGCAATCAGAATTATAAAATAATAAAAATTGGATGAAAAATGAACATGTTTACTAAAAATTGTTTAACAGATAAGGGGTTGTATCAAATATCTGTTGATTAGTGCCAAGATAGCGTACACAATATTGCATGTACTACTATATTTGGATACAACCCCTCATCTTTTTGCTTCTTTTTGGAAACAATGGATTTCGAGCTTATTCAATCCACAATAATTTTCAGAATTTTCAAGCTATGATTTTGAGACTTTCACAAAAGTTGCTCGATATACTTAGCTAATACATTATGCATATTACATTTTGATTGCATTCGCGCATGTGCAGTGAAACATTTTTTAGTAAACTTGCTCATTTTTCATCCAATTTTTATTATTTTTTAATTCTCATTATAGAGTATTGTGTACAATGCTGTTTGTCATATTTTCTGAAGATAACTTTTTTTTATATTAAGAACTCTGCAAATTTTAAGCAAAAAACTTGGCGAAATTTGGGACTGATTTTATAAAAACCTTCATTTCTCTACTACTATACATGCTATCCTCATAAAAATGAACACAGTATATTACAATAAGACACTTATTAATAATCTCGAGTTTGAACGCTTTTGCTACATTAGTTTTTACAGGGTTATCCAAAAGATATTTGTTCTTTTTCAGGAATTATCCTGAAGCTCCAGGTGTGTAAACAGAATAGTACAGGTCATAAATTTCAGTGAGGATTTTTTCCTGAACCCCATAGGGGACCGCAACAAATTGAAAAAGAACGAATATCTTTTGGATAACCCTGTAAAAACTATTGTAGCAAAAGCGTTCAAACTGGAGATTATGATTAAGTGGCTTATTGTAATAAACTGTATTCATTTTTAGGAGGATAGCATGTATTCTCATAGAGATATTAATTTTTTATAAAAACAGTCCCGAATTTCGCAAAGTTTTCTGCTTCTAATTTGCAGAGTTCTTAATATAAAAAAAAGTTCTTTTCAGAAAATGCGACAAACAACATTGTACCTAATACCCTGCAATCAGAATTAAAAAATAATAAAAATTGGATGAAAAATGAACAGGTTTACTAAAAAATGTTTCACTGTGCATGCAATCAAAATATAATATGCATAATGTATTAGCTAAGTATATAGAGCAACTTATGTGAAAGTCTCAAAATCATAGTTTGAAAATTATCGTCGATAGAATAAGCTCGAAATCTGTTGTTCCCAAAAAGATGAGGGGTTGTATCAAATATCTGTTGACTAGTGCCAAGATAGCATACACAATATTGCATGTACTACGTTAACACAAAGAGGCTATTTATCTATTTTTATATACAAACAGAAGTAATTTGTATAAAAAAAATTATATATATATACTATATGATTATATAGATAAATACATATATAAAAAAGAATAAAAGTTCACCAGGTTTGTTTATATAGCTATTTATGACATTTGGTAACAAATCTCATTTTCTGAAGCTTGAAATGCAGCAAGCATTTAAAAAAAAAAAAAAAAAAAGAGCAAAAGCCAATATAACAGAAAAGGGTATAATCTTACAGTTTGGCAACAATTTTTTGGTCAACGGGATAATCAAATAGTGCCCAGAAAAGTACCAATTTGTAAATTTAAATGTCAAACTAGAGTTATTAAGAAGAGTGCGTCATTTATATTTCTAGTATAACAACTGCAGCAACACTATTTATTGCCTTTTGCAATTTTTTTTTTCATTTTTATCGATCTTCAGAGCTTTGGTAATGATATCCGATATCACAGATTCAGGGTGGTGGGTACTACTTACACCTCGCTTTCAGTGGCTCTGTATAAAAGTCTGGTACTTTTATGTTAGCTGGGTACAAATTTTTTTTCTCACATTTTTTTCTCTCACCAATAGTAGTAGCTTTTAGTTTTCATGTGTGAAGGTGTTATATTCTCGTTTGTGGTGCTATTTCTTTCTTGTATTTTAAATGAAATAAGTGAAAGCATATATTTTAAAGAAAAGTTGTGTGTTTTAAATAAAATGAGAGAAAGGTTTATATTTTAATTAAAATGAATGCAGTACGAATAATGATGGTGGTAATAATATTTGACTATTTAAAATTGCATCAATTCCTTTTTCTCGAAAATAATAAAAGGATAATAATATAGTTTAAATAAGATAGTATTTTTTCCATTGGTTTTTTTTTTTTTGTTAAATATAAGAGTGTTCATAGACAATTTGCATGCAAAGTAGGTATCTTATTTAACATACTAGAGATATCCATTATTAACAGGGTTCGTAAATATCATGATATTTTCAAAAATATCCGATATTTTGATATATATCCGATATTTTCAAAATAGTCAACTTACTGCTGATAATAAATATTTTCAAGCATAATATTTAAATTAGAAACTAAAACATATTGCACTTAACTTGAAAGCTTAAACAAAATACAAAAAGCACATTTTCCTTTTTTTTTTTTTTTTTTTATAATTAGAACAAAATTGAAGATCAACTAATTGAAAACAGATACAATTTGCCTTATGCACTGTGACATAAAAAGAAAGAGAAGAAAATGCTATAGGATTCAGTATCAACTATCCAGAAATCAGAAATTTATAAAATAAAATTTTATATACAAAATAACAAAATATTGTTTTAATTGAAAATTTTTAATATAAATGTAATGTAAGCTTATCTTATTCTTTGCCCTATTAGGATGTACAGTTTAAACTGAACTAAAGCAATACCAGAACAGATTATTTTCTAATGAAGGCTGTATATATAACTAAATTAGACAGTTTATCTTTCAGTGTCTGTTCTGAATTATGTCCCTCATAATCTACAGTTAAAAAATCAAACATAAAACTTGGAAAAGATATTTGTTTTCTTGTTCGGCTAAAAAGGTCACTATCTGAGACAAAAATTCTTTATTTACAGAACAATACAGTCAATAACAGTTAGAAATTTTAGAAGTTTTGACTGAAAATATCTAAAAATATCTTGTACAGTGATATTTTGTATCAAATATAGAAAAATATTGAAAATATTACACATCTTGATATTTTGAAAATATCAAGTAACATGAAAATATCAAAAATCTTGATATTTTGAAAATAAATATCGGATATATATCGATTGATATATATCAATGAACCCTGATTGTTAATGTTTCTTTAAAATACATTTATTGGATATTTTGGTACTTTCTTGTTAAAGCAGTCCCCACTATTATAATTATGCCAAGGTCACAGTTAAAGTTTCGACAATCTCCTATATATGCCACATCGGTGTTGAATTCAGACACTTTCTCTGGGAGGGATGTCTATGGCTCCGGGTGAGGGGGGGGGGCATTATAGAGTTCCAGGTGGTGGGGGGCATCTTATTGCTCTTGTGGGAGTGCCTCCCCCAGGCTACCTCCTGAATTCAACAATGTGCCATAGTGCCATATATATTTGACGATTCATCCTTAGGAATTGCTATATGAAGGAAGTACCTATATTTTTGTGGTAATAAAAGATGGGTGGAATTATTAATTCTGGGTAACTCTGATAATTAAATAAGTAAGAGAAGTCCTGAAATTTTTAGAAAATATGCCTCAGATCAAATTAACATGGATTGAACCAGAAATTTTACTTAATAAATGAAAGCAAATATATAGGGGAAGACAGGGTACAATGAAACATTACTTGTAAAATCAGTCAAATTTGTCACAGAGAGTTACAGTTTATATACATGGTATACAACTATATGTTCCAGTTACTGATGTGATTTGGATACATTCACACTTCTACAACATTAGCAATAGAAGATTATTGGTTTTACACTACTGAAAGTAAGTTTCTTTACTAAAAGTAATTTTATCTCTTTTTCGTTGTTGTTATATGTAATAATTATTTTTTCTATACATTGTTATCTTTGGATTGTTGTCTTCATATTTCCAAAACCAAAATAAATGTTAGAAGTTTGTAAATAAATTTTTACTTAGTAACCTCAGTGTGGGGGTACACTGAGGTTGAAACACTTGCAGACGGGGTACAATGAAACATGTTTCGTTATAGTAATTATATGGTAGTAAATAGAATATATTAGAAGTAAGAGTAAGATAACAGAATTGTTCTAACCAAGCCAGTAAAAAACTCTGCCTGCTACAGAGTCTGAAGAAGATTGTGATTCTCGTATGTATGTATCAAATATTTGAAAATTCATTTGATATTAAAAAAGTTTTGAAATGGTGACGACGTGCAAACTGGAGGTCTGCACGGGCCCGGCAGAATAAAGGCAAATTTTCAAACAAGCTAGGCCAGCAGAATTAGGACAATTTTTTCAACGGGCCGGGCCGATAAAAAATTCAAATGGGCCTACCAGCCCAATATAAAAATTTAAACAAAGTTAATAAAATATGAGCCATTTTCAATGAATATGACTTTCGCAAGAATAAGTATAAATGTATGTCACAAGCCGATGCTAGTTTGACAACATGAATACAGAAATATAATGTCCAGCGTAGAGATCAGCATCTGACAGTTACTAGGTGTCTGAGGCTGGGCTTAATTTTTTCAGCAGACTCGTGCCGCACAGATATCAGATTTTCATTTTTTTTCTACATAGTAGAGCCGGACCAAAACTGGACTTCATTTTTCTCAGGATGTGTAAGGCGGGCACCATGTATTGTAAAAAAAATTGGTACTTACGTATTAAAGCCACCACAGCTATAATAAGTATATATATACATAAATATACACATATATAGGTACTTTTCAGTTAGCCAGGTGCCAGTATTATATATACGCATATATATATGTATATAAATATATATTTATGTACATATATATGTGTATGCATACATATGTAATATATGTGTGTGTGTATATATATGTGTATGTATAACACTGGTGCCTGGCTAACCAAAAAGTACCCATATATATACATAAATATACACATATTTACATATATAAGCTGCAGTGGCGTTAATATGTAAGTACCAAAAAATTACTTGCGATAATGAACTTCTCTTAACGGAATCTTTGGAAATACACCTTAAAGTTTCTCCCAAATTAAATGCTCAACAATGCAAGCTTTCTGACACATTTTTAACTGTAAAGGCATAAAATTGACAGGCCTGATTATTAAAGGGATTTGGAATCGAATAACGTTTTCCATTTTTGATAAATAAAATATGGTACTTCTTAGTCATTCCGTCGACCAAATTACTGTCGCCAAATTGTAAGATTAAATGCCAATAATGGCCAATAAAACCATTAATTCAACGTTTTATTTGCATTTTTTATTAATGTTTTACTAATTTATTTGTTCTTTCGTTATTTAAAATAAAAATTATGTCAATGTGTATAATTTGGCCAGTGGTTTGGCGGTTTATATAATTTGGCGAAATTGGTCGATGGGATAACTAAGAAGTACCTAAAATACTTATTGAGATATAAGAGATTCTTGTCACGTGACTGCAGGTTTTTCCCCTTTCCCATGCTATCGCTTCTGGAAAATTTGATTCAAAGCACTTACTTTGCCAGTACTTTCTCAAAGATGTATTGCTTTTATCAAAAAATGGATAACGCCCTTCTATTACATAGTTTCTGAATAAGAACACCTGCCAATCTTACGTGTTTCCGAAAAGAAGTAAATTCAGAAAGTAGCTCTTTTAGATTTGAGGAAAGCCTTAATAAATGACAGAGAAATATTTTTACAACACTAATTTTTATTATACTACAGCTTCAAAAGTTATGATGTTTTTAACCCTCCTTTTCTTCTTTTATTCTAAGCCACATTAATTTTTTAATGAATACTTATTTGAATGTTGAAATGTCTAAGAATCGAAGTAATTGTTTATGTTGCTATTGTGCATTTTCTGTCTTGCGAACACATAATAATTTTAAAATTTACTGTAAAATTATTTCATAAATATGTACCAAAAATAGGAACCAAGATATTATATATATTCAAGCTAATTTGCTTCTCAATTAAGATATTTGCTCAGTTAAGATTCCCAATTAAAAACATGATTTACTTTCAATATTTATTATCCTGATATCCTTCAAGGACTGAAACTGAATATGATATTATAGATATAATGACAAATTAAAACTGAAATAAGCAAACATTTTTTTTTTTTTAATTGAGCTTTCAAATTTGAGTTTTCAATATATTTTAAATGTTACAACTAATAGATAAGAATATTTAAATCTTTATTTAAATATATTATTACAGACTTGTCCTTTAATATACACAATGAATAACAGATATAATGAAATGAATTAAAAAAATGCATATAAACAAATAATATTTATTGCAGCAATACATGCATGATGCATTTACTAAAAGTTGTTGAATTCCAGTTGAAAAAAGAAATCCTTATTTCAAATGTCACGTTATGGCTAAGAAAGCATTCCAGATATAGATTTAGTTTCAAATTAAAAGAAAACATCGATTAAATCATACTGCAGGGGACAAGTTTATCTGCGGTATAACAAAAATCTTGACTGTACTAGATGAAAATCACGAGTGCAAAACCAACAAAATTTTCATTTTTGAAATTCGATAATAACGCCACACTCAAATGTGCAAAATAAAAACAATGAATCACAAAACTCCTCAACGGAACGGCATGGATGATAATTTCATGCAATTTGCTATCATATCTTGATAAATTTGGCAATCCACTTTCCTTTAATTATTTCATTTTAAAAAGCATTATACTAACTAAATCGTGAGAATCTTAATAATAAATTTCGCCACATAACATTAAATCCGATGTGTAAATTGTAAATAAAACGCTATGTTTATTTCAGAAAATCAACGAACGTCTCAGCCATATTTGTTTACTGTTTTGCTCGTCTTGTCAAAAACCCTACCCCATGCCGTTCAGCAACGAACCACCCCGAAGAACCCTGGCTTTCACTCGGGGTAATAGGGCTGTAGCACCTCACGTGACAGGGTGGCCCTCTAGGGTGAAAAGGGTGGCGTCGCTGAACGCAGCCTTAATGTATTATAATATCAAAATTCTTTATATAAGAAACTTCATTACAAAAGTGCTAAGCCATTTTTGCTTGTAGCATTATACTAAAACATTAATATGTAAACTTTCCCATTTCTTAGATTTGAAATAAACTTATTTCTAAAGAAAGAAGAACCGCAAACTGTTCAGAGCCTGCATACTTGGGATGATTGTCCTACATCCTTCGTCAGTGGTTCAAAAGCCATAAAAAAGGAAAGGTAGCTGGCAACCTCCAGCTCTACATATCCATTTAATCTGTCAACATCCATCTCAAGAGTGAAAAGGACTACAAGAAAAAACTTTCTTGTTCTTGTAAAGACTGTTTAGATGACAATAACACACTACGAAATATAAATTGTAAATAAAGGCAAACGCCTGGAGAATTTCTAGAGCGGGTAGCGCCTGACATATTGTCTGGCCGCTCACTCGGGAATTTCCCCCTGGTTTTGCTATATTTACATATTTAAAAAATATATAAACAAGTAAGTACAAGAAAGAAAACAGGTACGTAAATTTAAATATAATGTTGTTTATTCAATTTAAGATAACATTAAGTGAATTATTCAATTATTTAAAAGTATTATAAAAAAGTCCAAAATTTAAAAATCATCTTCTACATTATAGTCTTTTTCGAATATTTCAAAAGGCATAGCATCAACCCTAGCGATGACTTTTAACACTCTGACGTATTAGGTCACCAATGCACAGAATATTCATTGGAATTCTAATCCATGTATAGTTCCTTTGATTATCTACTTTACATCTATTTTCATGTAAACTGGCATGCAAAGAAAACTTTTGTATAATATACAGTAATGAAGAAAGTCGAGTTTTAAATAAATTAGAGTTAGGTTTGTAATTTTTTTTTTTTTTTTTTTTTTATCTGTTACAATTTTTACATATTCTTCATCAAGTTGATTTTTGCATTTTATTGGATCCTCTGCCTCCCAACATAATTGTTTCTGTGCCTCATAAGCTTTCATTTCCAAGAATTACGTCACTTGAACTGTCTTTAATTTTATCATATTCAACTTCAAAGTCCAACTCCTCTGAAAATAAGAAATTATAGCATATTATATTAAATCAAATCTTAGTACCAAATAAAAATAAAACACATTTTATAAAGCACTTTTATAAATTTTGTATTTAAATGACTTGGAGGGAAGAAAAAGAAGGTAGACAGCCATGTATAAAATAAAATGGTACTACTTAGTTATTCCGTCGACCAATTTCGCCAAATTATATAAATCACCAAATTATACAAATTGACATAATATTTATTTTAAATAACGAAAGAACAAATAAGTTAGTATAACATTAATAAATATACAAATAAAACGTCGAAATAAAAATCACGATGACGTAAACACATGTAACTTGCTTAAAGTCAAGTGAATGTGACATTTACGATCAACCATTATTAGCATTTAATCTTATAGTTTGGCGATAGATTTTTGGTCAACAGGATAACTAAGTAGTACCAATAAAACTAATTTTGAGGTACTTATAAATAATTCTTTAACATGTATTCATAACCTTTTATCCTAAACATACATTTAAAATTTATACCTGTTGTCTGATTTTTAATCATTTATCCTTTTCAGAATAATAATCTTACTCTGATCTTAATATCATCTGACAACCTCTTGTGGCCCAAAAAGTGTCATTGAGTGCATGTTGAGCGTTTTTAACATCACATTTCTCTAGCCAAATTTTTTTGTTGATGTCCGATGATAGTATTTGGCTTCCTCTACTTCAGTAGAACTTATAAATTAGAAATGGTGCTATATATATTAAGATTTTCTATCGTAAGTATACATATCTTCAGATCTTTTATTCTAATTTTCATGAAAATTATTGGTTTAAAATATGTTTAACTTAAAAGAAGTTTGATAGATATATTATTGTAGGCTGTGTATAGTGATAATTATTCTTTTTTTAATATTGCAAAAGTGTTAAAAATAGAAAATAATATATTCTAGTAAAATATGCAAGAAATCTTCACTTGCCTAGATATGATGAAATTGAAGCTGTAAATATAAGATGTTTTTATGAAGCAATATGTTCGAGATCCTTTTTTAATGGTTTTCATTGATTCTAATGTCAGAGAGTATTCCTAAGTAATATACAGATGTGAAAGTTTTCAACTTTTTCACTGAAATGTTTTTTTTTCATTTCGGCTGTTTCTGAGATTGATGCAAAAACGTGTAATCATGATTTGAAAATTTCGAGTGAGATGTGTGTAGTGGAGGGGGAGAGAAATAGCAGGGATTGTAAAATTCTGTGCTTTTAAATCTTCCTTATAATGTGTACAACATAAAAAGTAATGTACATTTAAAAACTGATTTTAATTTATGCAACAAAATTAACTTTTTTTCCAGTGTTCCCAGTTCCACCAAATATTCTTTCAAGTACAAAATCAAGGGGTGGGAGGGGCTAAAATAAGAAAAAAGTTTTTCTTTAAAAAGCACTAAACTAAAATGCATAGATTTTTATAGTAATATTTTAGGTGCACCGGGTATTACCTTGACTAAGTACCAAGTTGTTGTGAATAAGAAAGAACCACCCGCACACATGAAAGGAGTTTAAAAATAAGGTGGCAGTGTGTGTCTGTGTATCTATATATAAACATGCTTGCAATAAATTTGCTGGATTAATAATGTAATTTATCGCTAACTGTATTTTATTATGGCAAACAGTGTTGATTTTAGAATGTCATAAAATCTTATGTAAGCAAAGGGGGAGAGGGTCTATAGTATGTCCTAGTTTTGTCATTGCTTGTTGTGTAATAGTAATATGCTATTTTTTTGAAAAATATACTTTAGCGAGTAATTTAATAAAGAAAAAAACTAGTTTGTAGGGAGCGATCAATATTGTTTTTGACGTTACGTCCAGAAACTATGTATATATCAATCAATACAAAGCAGAGCATATTTTAAGGAATTTTCAGTGGGCGACATTTGGTTTGGTGTGTTGTCCAAAACAAAAGTCCATGAATAAGCCTAATGTACTTCTTCTGGTGCTGATTAATAAGCTGCAAAATCTTCATTGAATCATATAAACAGCCTCATTTAACTCTAAGTAATATTTAAGAAAGGCTACAGTTCTGACAAATTGTTAATCATTATGTTGTTAATTGACCAAACATAACATACAACGTACCAAATTCGTACGCCTACTTAAAACTTTATGTAAGAAAATTATCATCTAAAATCATATTTGAATATTGCCTACTAGTATTTATCGATTTTTACACTTAGCTTTTGTTCATAACCATAATACATCAGACTAATTGGGTAATTGGAAACTGGAATAAATTCTGAACTGGACCTCAATCAATAACCATTTATTTTTAGTGAAATATTGTATCCTAGCTATAGTTTTAGATCCACGGTGGAACTAATCAAGAAAACAAATTTTCCTCTTGATGTTTAAATAAATCGGTCAAGTGCAAGTATTACTCGCGCACAGAGGGTTCCGTACAAGAAATATATGAGTAACTGGGCATTGCATTACACAAATATATCTTTAAAAGTTGTTATCTAGGCTTTAAAAGCCGATGCTGCATAGAGTACACCGCTCGTGTCTTTATGTATGTCCATGTCTTTAAGGGTTAATATCTTGGCTATTTACCGACAATTTTTTTCGAAAATCCTTATCAACAATCCTTTTATGCTTCTGCACCGATAGGTACCTCCAGCTCTCCTGAACTTCCGAAAATCGAAATTTGTGTATAATGGAAAAATCAGATTTTCTCAAAAACTATGTGACCTAGAGCAATCAGTATAGTTTTCATGCTAGGTTTAAATTAACGTCTACTATCCCTAAGGTTTCATAATTTTAATTTCAGTAGATTCAGAAATAGAGGGGTTGGGGGAACATATTTTTGCATTACATTTTCGACGATATCTCTGAAAATGTAATACTTAAAACTAAACGAAATATATTTTTGCGTTCGGCGTTACAAAATCTTTCACTCTATACCACAAACAATATGCAAATAAAATTTTTTTTTTTCAAGTAAATTAAATACACTGGCCTCCAAAAGTTAAGGTACACGGACTAAATGCGTTCGATTGCACACGTTTTGTCGAATATCTACAAAACTTATTGGCGAATTGCTCTTGAACTTCTGGGATGAAAAGAACATGTTTCATTTCATATTTCTCGGTGAAGATTTAGTCGGGGGTACAATTAGGGGGCTAATAATAAATTTAATAATAAAATAATATTTGCGATCACCTATATAACAGGAAAGGCTGGAAATGGTTTGTCACTGTGGTAAATGACTATTTGGGTCCTGTTCAACGTTTGTATGCATTTGTGTAAGCATAGCACTCATATTCGTGAAGATGTTAAGGTTTTTGTGAAAAACTCAAACTTTTTTTTTATAGCATACAGAGTTTTCAACCAAATTTAACACAACTTTCCAAAAACCTGACAAAGAACAGTAGAAACAGTATACTGCAATTAAAACATGAATATATTGAATATTTGATAAGATATGGGCATTTTTATGAGATAATTTTTAACTGCGCATGCGCGGAAGATTTCAAAATTTACACTCCCCTAAAATCCCTTACAATAAAGCTATTTTTAGGAAGCAACTCCCTATATCGACCCCATCTTTGTGAATTTTCGCGATATTTGACTAGACTTTTTATATAAGTTGCCCTAAATCGCTGACTACCAAATTTTGAAATCTGATGCGCATGCGCAGTTAAAAATTATCTCATAAAAATGTCCATATCTCATCAAATATTCAATATATTCATGCTTAAATTGCAGTATACTGTTTCTACTGTTCTTTGTCAGGTTTTTGGAAAGTTGTGTTAAATTTGGTTGAAAACTCTATATGCTATTAAAAAAAAAGTTTGAGTTTCTCACAAAAACGTTAACATCTTCACGAATATGAGTGCTATGCTTACACAAATGCATACAAATGTTGAACAGGACTCAAATAATCATTTACCACAGTGACAAACCATTTCCAGTCTTTCCTGTTACATAGGTGATCGCAAATATTATTTTATTATTAAATTTATTATTAGCCCCCTAATTGTACCCCCGACTAAATCTTCACCGAGAAATATGAAATGAAACATATTCTTTTCATCCCAGAAGTTCAAGAACAATTCGCCACTAAGTTTTGTAGATATTCGACAAAACGTATGCAATCGAACGCATTTAGTCCGTGTACCTTAACTTTTGGAGGCCAGTGTAGCACCTCTACATTTTTCCTAAATATATTTGTGAATTGTTAATAATCTATAAATATGTGGGTCAATAGCCTTTATTACTTCAGCCAATTTGAACTTTCCACGTTCCATATAGTTTACGAGTACAGCGGCGTCTCGGAGGTGTTGGATGCGCTTGGTTCCGACGATCTGCCATCACCACCGTTCCTGGAAAATGTGGACAAACACGTGATGGGGCAACATTCCGTAATCCAAACGCAGTGCCCGATGAGTCTGTGCAATGAATAGCTAATGTGATAGAACCACATCTATCTAGTTATCTGGGGCAAAGACTAAGGAGACAACGGACTCTGAAGAGCAAGACCCATTGATCCCATAGTGTCGACAGCGGCGTTCGAGGTGGCATAACGCGCGCAATCCTCGGTGCTGTCTATTTGTGAAGTTTTGACAGCAACTTGGCGCACTTGTAGCAAGTGATGCAATTCTTTGGGTCCTCTGGAGCTCTAGTAGTTTTGAGTTACCTATTAAGTAAGATCGAGAAAGGAGGAAGCATTGCGTTGACCAGGCGGTGGCCAGTCAGGATACTAATATGGGAGTGCCGAGTGCAGCTATTTACTAATTCTGGGAAGAAGTGTGGACCGTTCCTCCTCCCGGTCGGCCGCAGGTAACCGGGCAGGAGGCTCGTCAATAAAATGTTGATGTTCAAACCAAAATCGGAGCTTCGGGTGGAAAACCAATCCAGCTTGTCTGTGCTTTCTGCGCCTGGCGGTCGGATTAAGAAGATTTTTCAAAAACTGACTTTCAAATTATTAGGCCCCAGGTGGGAGCTTCAGCATGAAACTCGGGATAAAGGTTTCCACGATCTTCCTGGATCGTTAGTGGCTATTGCGTTTTCCATATATTGGCGGCACTGTATGTGGAAGGGATGCCTCGATGATCAGAACCTAGCTGTCAGCAGGTAGAAAGTTCCTAGGCCTGGAGCCGGGTGTCTCGGCTCTGCGGCTTAGATTATGCAGGCATGAGATGAGGAGTCATCTAGAGGCTTGAACGCGAGGCCTCCGGTAACCTGCTGATTTACGAAGGGCTGTATATTGATGCATGGAGAAACTTTCCACGATCCTCCAGGAGTCGCAAGTGGCACCTTCACTTCTAACCCACTGCTGAAGAATATTCTCATATACGTTTCGGTCTCAGGACCGGCGCTCTTGTCGGAGTACGGTTTATTTGGGGCCCTAGTGAGATCCGGGATGTGAACCTCAAACAGTAAAAGTCCCACCTTCTAATAGCTGGGTCTGTTTCTATACGTAGCGACCAGGCGTCATAGATGATGTTTGGTGTGCAGATTGAGTTACACGCGCTGGGTGTGGCTATTCCTTGGCCGATAGCACCGGTCATGTGTACTTCCGTAGCCTACGATGATGCGACGGGGTCTGTAGAGCCTGTCATTTTGAGCTATTTTTCAAAACGAAAATGGGCCAAGAAAATAGTTTATATTTCATCCGGTAGACGGCGTCATTTCAGGGGCAAATAAACCGTCAAAATACGTTAGTGAGAGTTCGTTTTATCATTCTTAAACGCTTCATTTATCTGTATTTTCGTTATTTATTATGATATACATTTAAAACTGACATCTTTGACTAATGGAAAATATATTTTACTAATAGAAAAAGTTTAACGTCAGTATATAAAGCCAGTTCTTAAATTTTTAGACTTGTTTGTAGAATTTTGCAATTTGACAGGAATGTAACTTTTCTACAATTTCTGATTTTTAGGATTAGATAATAATCATAATAAAAAAAAATCGTTATTAATATATATATATATTTAGCCTTATTACATTAAACATTAAGATATATACACTTCAGTTCTTCATGCTTTAATATTTGCATTTTAAATTGGCGATCTACAATATGCTAATTGTAATGTTATCATTAAAAGTCTTTTTTTTTTTGATAGCTTAGAAAAAGAAAAAAATGATATCATCACATAATTGAGTTTCGTTTTAACTATATATTTTAATACAACTTCGTTGTTGAACTTTGCTAAAACAGATTTTGAAGAAAATTAACTGTTAAGAAACTTTGAATTTTTTTTATGTTTACAATCCACTCAGCAATATCAATATTTTATGCAGCATGTAAATGTATGTTTTCTTTTTACATGTTTTTTTATTTATTTATTTATTTTTATTTATTTATTTTTTTTTTTTTGACAGTGCATATGGTATGATCCATGTCAATTCAGGCAGCCAAAGAAAAAATCTTACCTTCATAGTCTCAGAAGTTTTTGAATTGAACATATGTTAAAATTCAATAAAAAATAACATACTTGTATATTTTGGTTTTGCCCAAAAAAATTCCTGGCCCGAGATACAGGCCGCCAAAGATGGCATCCCGGGCACCATTTCCAATTCGCCATTTTCGATAAAAATTTTAAAGTGCTCTATCTCTAGAACGGTGCAAGATATTTTGTTGCGGTTTATTTTATTTTAAAGATAATATTCTTCTGTTTAAAATAATATACCCAATTTTGAAAAATGTATTCAACTTTTCTTGTGGCAACCTTTTGAAAAAAAAAATTTTTTTTCAAAAAAAAATTTTTTTTTGAAAATGCCAATCCTAAAAATTTTGATTTTTTTGCTGTTGATCAATACCATTGGGAACTATCTTCACTGTAAAGGAGAACTTCCACTTTTGAGTTTAACAAATTTTAGAAACATTTAAAAAATTCAGAGAATTTTACAGGAACTGTATATATACAGTTCCAGTAAAAGTCACTGAATTTTTGCTTATTTGTATCATATTTGTAAGAATAAGCCTACTATATATCCTAAACAAGTTAGAAATTGCAATATCAAATGTGGCAAATGAGGTGCGTGCATAGTATTAACTAGTTTTATAAATATTCATATCTTGGTGCAATAAGTGTTACACTCTTGGGCAAAAAGGCATGAATACAAAATTTACTGTAATTCCATATATTAAATTCGGTAATACAGAAGTAACATGAATCCATCTTAAAAGGACTTAATCGCCATGGCAGCCTAGAATCATTGCCTATCATGGTATATCATTAAATCAATTATGTATTATAGGATTTTTAAATAGAATGAAGAAAACTTTTATTAATGTCTTTTATGTTTTAATTTGATTTTCATAGCATTTGAAGTGATACATATTTTATTGCAGAGGTTTACAAAAAATACTTCCTGTGTCATAGAAAGTGCATAGTGTTTACAGGGACACACAAAAGATTTCGAATACTTTACCTTATTGCAAATACTGTACATTAGCAATGATTGCTAGAGGTGCATTTTTAGTTGCAATATGAGTTTTTAAGTTTAATTAAATATTTCCATATTATGTTGTGTGTATAAAGGCTGTAGATCATATACAGGGCTACACAAAAGAAATCATAAGGATATTGCTGGAAGTGCATTTTTAGTTGTGTTTGAGTTTTTAAGTTTAACTAAATTTTTCCATATTACGTTGTGTGCATAAATGCTGTAGATCATATACAGGGCTACACAAAAGAAATCTTAAGGGTTTACTGAATATGAATGAAAGTAGCTTAAAGGTGATTTTTAAATGAGTTATGCATTTTTACACTGAACTACATTTAGTATACTAAGATGTGTTTGGAGAATATAGGTAAAATGATATACAGGTCCACGCAAAGAATTAGATACATGGCCGTCTATGGATGATAATCTCTGGAAGTGTGATTTCACTGGTTTTAAGGATGTTTTAATCTTAATTAAATATTAGCTAAATAGTGGCATGTATATAAAGATAGTAGGTAAAATACAGGGTTGTATGAAAGTATTCAAGTATGCTTCCGTCTATTGACAAATTTATAAAAGTCAAATTCCGACCTATTTATGTGCTTTTAACAATTTCCAACATAGTTGAAAGTCTTTATGGATTCGATTTGTCTGCCCATCTGTCTGAACTCTAACTTGTATTAATATAATTTGTATTCCTGTGTAATTGATATATGTTATTGATATTGTTTTACTATGTTCAGTATTGAAAATAAAGTATGTATCACTTCAAATGCTATGAAAATCAAATTAAAACATAAAAGACATTAATAAAAGTTTTCTCCATTCTATTTAAAAATCCTATAATACATAATTGATTCAATGATATACCATGATAGGTAATGATTCTAGGTTGCCATGGCGATTAAGTCATTTTAAGATGAATTCATATTACTTCTGTATTACTGAATTTAATATGTAGAATCATAATAAATTTTGTATTCATGCCCTTTTTGCCCAAGAGTGTAACTTATTGCACCAAGATCTGAATATTTATAAAACTAGTTATAGTACGCACGCACCTCATTTGCCACATTTGATATTGCAATTTCTAACTTGTTTAGGATATATAGTAGGCTTATCCTTACAAATATGATACAAACAAGCAAAAATTCAGTGACTTTTACTGAAACTGTATATATACAGTTCCTGTAAACTTCTCTGAATTTTTTAAACGTTTCTAAAATTTGTTAAAATCAAAAGTGGAAGTTCTCCTTTACAGTGAAGGTAGTTCCCAATGGTATTGATCAACAGCAAAAAAATTAAAATTTTTCGGATTGGCATTTCCAAAAAAAAATTTTTTTTTTGAAAAAAAAATGTTTTTTTCAAAAGGTTGCCACAAGAAAAGTTGAATACATTTTTCAAAATTGGGTATATCATTTTAAACAGAAGAATATTATCTTTAAAATAAAATAAACCGCAACAAAATATCTTGCACTGTTCTAGAGATAGAGCACTTTAAAATTTTTATCGAAAATCGCAAATGAGAAAGGATGCCAGGGATGTCATCTTTGGCAGCCTTTATCTCGGGCCAGGAATTTTTTTGGGCAAAATGAAAATATACAAGTATCTTACTTTTTCTTAAATTTTAACATATGTTCAATTCAAAAACTTCTGAGACTATGAAGGTAACCCCCCTGCCTGAGTTGATATGGATTCAGCCATATACATTTTTACAGTAAATAGCATAAATGAATATAATAAATACCCACTCTTCATTAATTTCTTGAAAAATTATTTTTTTTATTTAATAGTTATAATTATTATGTTCTAGTTTTTTATTGTTATATTATTCTATCAACAATATTTAATCAATCTTATTGTCACATCTCCCATTGTGAATAAAAATTTTGTTCTTATAAGAACAAAAGTAATTCAAAATTTCAATGATAAAACTCTTAGTATTTCAGTAATGAACATGAACACCCAACAAAAAATTATAGATAATTGTTTTTTAAACCAGAATTGAATGAAACAAATATTAATATATATTTAATGAAACAAAATAGTCATTTTCAAATAAATTTAGCGCTCAGCGTATCAATAATTAATCAGATATTTATTAGAATAATTTATTATAGTCATTATCACAAAATCAATATTTTAATTATTTTATTGGGTAAATCTGCCAGTAATGGACACCCATAAGAATTTCCTGAAAAATATAAATAAGAAGATCTAAATTAAAGTAAAAAGAAATACAGAACTAAAAGTACGAAAAGGCGTTCTATAGAAATTCTGGAAGGAAATATTTTTAGTCGAAGGAAATTTCAGAACCGAGAAAAATCCTGAAGAAGAATTTGTGATAAAGTCAGCTAGTCTAGTTGGGATGATCATCTGTAGTTGGTTAGTTTCCATAAATAATAGAAATTAATCAATTCAGTGAAAGTCCTTGCTGGACATTTAGCTGAAGGCAAGATGTATATTTTTAACTTAAAGAATTTGGAGATTCTGTGAAGGCTAAATAGTAAGTAGTTAAACTGTATATAAGTTTCAAAGTTTCTGTTATTTTCTCAGTGTTTTGCTATGCACATGCACTTGTTTAGTTGTGGAGTTGCATTTTAAATAATATTTTGTTTAATTTTTAAAATTTAAATACAAATTTGTTTATGTAAATGTAAGTAAAAAAAAAAAAAAAAAAAGAATATCCTATATAAAAAAGCTTCTTTTAAAATTTAATGTAGTGCAACTGACTGATATTTTTAATAAAAAATAAGTTCACAATGCGCATAAAATGGAAATGGGACATGACGGGTTAATTTAAAGTCATAATTATGCATTTGCATCATAATTATGCATATCCTAGTTGTACATAAATTTTGTAAAATATTTTTTGTAAATTGTTTTGCATTTCATTCTAGTATAAACAAATAAGTAATAATCTAATATAAACAAATGAATGGTATCAAATTAGAAGATGATATAAGATGTTACAAGAGATAAGATAAAAGAAAAAGTTAAAATGTGTTATGATGAATAAATTACATGAAAAATGCAATGAAATAATTTTAAAAATAAAAAAGAAATGGTGCAAGGTTTCATGAAAAAGCATTTTTAGTGCAAACTAAAAGGGAAAAAATATCATTTTCTTTTACTAAAAGAAAAGAGCTCCTTTATAAGCCTTAAAGCAGCTTCAAGCTTATGCAGCTAAAACCCACAATAATTCCAATTGTATGTACTACTTTACATTGGTTTGCCAGTAAGAGAAATATCAGATTTTTTTTTATTGCAACCCCCCTCTCCCATTCCAAAAATTTTGGTTCCCGACTTTAATATTTTCACTAGGAGGGGAAGGGAAATTAACCATAGAGATCACAGAAGTAAATCAAAGAGGTGTTTGTTTTATATTTTCAATTGGGGTAGGGAGGGTGCAGTGTCCTTTCTTAAAAATTACAGATAGACATTCCACCACACACATTCTCAGCACTTATGTGCACCACAGGTGCAGATTCATGGTCTCCAGTCGCCACATGGCGACTAAATGTTTTGCTATGGCCACTAACTTTTGGTGTCTAAGTCGCCATATGTTTTGTTTTTTTCAGATAATTTTTCTTATAGAAAAACAAACGTTTGAAGTGTATTTTGATTTTTCTAGTGCAAAATAATCTGACACATTCACAATTTTTTTAATATGTACTTTTATGACAAAATCAAAATAAGAAATATTGTTTTCCTAATATTCCTCACAATCTTGATTGCTTAGCTTATACATATTTTTAACTGTATTTTGCCCAACTTCATCTTCTGACTGCATATAGCTTAAGATTTATATTAGTAGAAATTAATAATCAAATTCCATGATTAAATTAAATATACACATTTGAAGTAATTAGTCTGTGTTTTATTGTACATGTGTATACATTAAATAAATTATTTTTCACTGTGAATTCCTGAGCATTTTTGTTTAGTCCCCCCCCCCCCTTCCATATAAATCCAATTGTTTTTATGTGTTTGGTTCCCAATGTGGTCACTGGATTTTTTGAGTTTAGGAGCCAGTGGCTTCTTCCTCATTTTGATAATCTGCACCTATAATGTGCATACAAAGATTTAAATATATATAAAAAAATCCTGTGAATTTTTTTCTCCCACAAAATATTATGCTTTTGCCTTCCCCATCCCCCTTTCCCCAATACCAAGCATACACAGTTTAAAATTTTTTGCTTTGGATACATAAATTTTTAAGCTCTTACATTAACTGCTCCCCTCTAAATAAAAAAGACCTAAATTTCCAGCTTACAAAGTTTACAATCATTAATATTTTTTTATATTTTTCTTGAAACTTTGATGATCTAATTATTATTATATCGTAAAAAAAAAAAAATAATAATAATAATAACCATTTTAATATTCCCAAAAATTTAAAAAGTTTGTCCCCCCTCTCCTCACACACACATACAGGAAAAATAAATACTCTATTATTTTAGCATCAATAAATAGATAAACAATGATGTAAATAGTGATGAAAAAGTGTTGGATTATTATACCATGAAGGTAGGTTTACCAAAAATCAGTTTTCTTTTTGTATTCTCCAATTTATATTACATATATGTAGAAAAAAAAGTATATGTAAAATAAGAAATTGTTCACTAATAATGATTCAAGACCATTCCCGGAGGAAAGTTTTGTTTATGATACTACATTTAAAAAAAAAAAAATCGATCATTTAAGTGTTAAAAATGTGCATTGTGAGGCAGATTAGCGAAAAATTCGAGAGGTAAAACGGTGTTCTACATACAGAAATGGGCAATCAGCTGTTCATTATTTTCCTCAAAACGAGCGCCATCTACAGGCGAAATTCCCATCCCATATCTCGCGTTTTAGAGGCGAAAATGACAGGCTCTACAGACCCCGTCGCATCATCGTAGGCTACGGTACTTCACGCGGGCTCACATCCGCTCCGTTTGGCACATTGCGAATAAGGGCTCTTGAGTGTTTAAGTTGACAAAATTGTTTACTATACGGTATGTTTTTTTTTGTTTGTTTCGATATGTTTTACCAAGAATGTACTCATAATCAAGTAGGGTTGACTAGCAACTTCTACTGGTGTTCTTGCATTTAAAAAAACAGTTATTTTGTTGCAGATGCTCATGTGATCCTCTGCCATCCTTTGGGAAACAAATTCTTTACAACTCAATACAGTTTCTTTTCCCGTTGCTGACCAACATATCTTGGTAGAAACTAATAGTTGTTAACCGTACGCCGGCGATAATTTTCTTGAATATTCGAATCACTTTTAGATACTTTAGTGCCTTTATTTATTTCCATCATCTTTTCTCCTACCCATCAGGATAACAAATATCTTCGATATGAATCAAAGCGATAATAAAATTTGCTCAGACAATTCTATATCAGGCAGTGTAATAAAGACCTTTGTCTATCTTTCTGAAATTTTTCTAAGGGTTTCAGAAGATCTACGCATTTGGCAAGGCAGGCGTTGTTCTTCAACAATTTTCATCCATAATCGGAGAAACTTGTGAGCCGACCTTTTTCAATTTTTGATGAGTCAGGTTGATGATTCACAATGTTTTCTCACTGTTTTTGCATGAGAGGAAGATTATGCCATATTACTTTTGGTAGGTTTTTTAATTGTTCACGAACCGCTCTTCAAAATATCGGGGTAAAATAAAGGCAGTTTGGTTTAGAAGTCTGCACGGGCCCGGGCCGGGCCGCGCCGAAAAAGAAATTAATCGGGCCTGTTAGCCCGATATAAAAAGGTTAAGAGTACCAAAGTAAGCTCTTACAATATGAACAATTTCCAATGGACGTGGCTCGGGCAGGAATAAGTATAAATTCGCTTCACGAGCCAATGCTAGCTTGACAACATCAATATAGAAATATAACATGTCCAGCGTAGAGATTTGTATGGGTCAGTTGTATCGTGTCTGAGCCTAGGCTTAATTTTTTCAACAGACTCGGGCCGGGCCGTAATCTGGCTTACATTTCATTGTATATATTCGGGTCTGGTCGATACTGGACTTAATTGTTCCCAGGATCTGTCGGGCAAGCAATTTGTTATGTAAAAATAGTAATAGCGATAATAAACTTCTATTAACGGAATTTCTTTGGAAATATACTTCAATATTGTTATAGCGAAATATTTTCAAAAATCTACTTTATTTTATTATGCATCTTTAAAAATTATGATGCTTTTAACTATATTTTTCTTTTATTCTAAACTACATTAATTTTTTAATGTAATAGACTAAAATCCTAGTGATCATTAATACTGCTTTTCTGTATTCTATTACTTGAGAACATAAGTAAGCAAAAATATGTTATAGAATTTTCACATAAATATGTATGCCATATTCAATAAAAGAAATCTGAATTGTATTTTAATAAAAGTCTGGATTATTTGTACAAATTGAGTCGGGCCGGGCTGGTCCTGATTTCATTGATTTTTGCACGGGCCGAGCCGGTCATGATTTACTTGATTTTTCAACGGGCCGTTCACGTTTAGTTTTTAGACCGGCCGGGTCGTACCCAGATAGCTTTAGTTCGGGCGGAGCCCTGGCCGGGAAATTTCGGAGCCGTAAAGACCTGCGTAAGGTTTTCTGTTTCAAGTTTTTTTAAGTTCTTCAAAGCTTGGAGCAGAAGCTTTATAACATTTTGCTACACATTTTATAATTGATTAATAATTTCGATAATTCATGTTTCCAAATAAGACATAGCTAAGTAGAACCAGTAAGCAACGTAAGTCTCTGACCAAGTACTGTTTCATACGAATCCAGAATCCATAGTTTTTGTCTGTATTTGCACTTTTCTCAACTGTAGTTAAGGCTGTCAACTTATTTTTTGCGGCATTCTCAATGCTCAAGTTATCATATACAATCTTAACCGAAACCATGAGATATTGTGCTAAATTGCTTATTTGATTTATATTCTCCAAGAAATCAGATTTCTTTTTTCTGTAATAAATCGTGCTGTAACAAACTTGTTATCAACTCCATATCTATCAGCAGAACCATCTACTGGGATAGCAAAATAATCAGCATTTTGTAACTTCTACTGTGTTTTATTTTACTAGATCACTTCGATATAAAACATCTCACGATAAATTACTAGTTTTCTATATTACAGTGCTGAAGATGGAATAAAAAAAGATAATTCTGATTTTAAACCATTTTCCATGAAAGAGGCAATTTGTGAACATTCGGCGTCTGCTATGACGACTGTCGCTACTCTTATCCTCCCCTGAGTCACAGAGTCATCCTATGTTATTAACCTATTTAAGATTTAAAAGTTGCCGGCACAGCGCCCTGTCACTGGGCGACAATATCTTGGCACTGGGCGACACTAGTGTCGCCTACTTTCTATGTTATTTTATGCCCTGATGCAGACGCCAGATCTGGCTTCCCTTGAAAAACAGAGAACACGCGGAGCTTCTTAAAAATATAGAGAAGGTATAGGGCGTGTACCACCCTACCATATACCCACCACTACACACCTGCTAGCATGTCGATTATGAACAGAAACATTTTGTAACAGATTTACAAATATTGAAAGACTTGTTTAAAGAATAATAATAATCTTAGTTAAATTTTTTAATGAATACTTCTGAAGTAAAGAAAAAGATGTTTTAGGCCGCATGTTATACCATAAAAATTATTTCATTTTATTCGTAAGAGCACTAAAAATTCTACAGTACACAGAACCCGATTATGACTTTTAGGGGCCTTGGGCACAGACTTTACACCATGCCAGTGGCGCAGCCAGAAAAAAAAAAATACTATAATGCCTCTTATATGAATCAAAACCTAATATTTAAACTTTTTGGCTTTTTTCGGAATCCGCCGCTTTGTTAGATCAAATTATATCCAACAGAGTGATTCAATTAAACGGCGAAAATTCAATTTAAAATTGTAAAAGTGCATATTACATGCATTGGTTATGTGAAAATTGGTTATGTGGACTAAGTCACTTTTTCGTGACGTCTTATTCTAAAAGAATGGTCATTTCCTGTCACACAGATGTTTTGAGTTTAAATATTATACAGTAGGCCGTTTCTTAATTGCACTTCTGTCTTTGTTCCATGTTCGAAACAATAATAGACCATCGAATTGCAGACGAAAACATAAAGCATACACTTTGTAGATCTCTCTCGATTTCAAACACCCTGTTTTACGATTTTTACTCTCAATTATATCTAAGACCAAGCTTTTTGAGAACCCAGGTAAGAATCTTTGTAAAAATAAGAATAAAAAAAATAGTACTGTAAAGTTATAAAAGGCTTTTTAGGTGCGTTCGTAATTATATAAATACGTAGCACCTATAGTCGTCGTTCAGCCCGTCTGTCTGTCCGTCCGTCCGCATATAACAGAGCAAAAACTACCCGACCGAATGATCTGAAATTTTTAATATATAATTGCTGCAAAATTTTGTCGAGCCATTTCCAATTTTATGAAAATCGGATGTATAGTTTAATTACAGGGACAGTCAAAAGTTTTTCTTTACATTACGGCCAATGGGAAAAATTATTGCAAGTGAATTTTAATGATGTTACAGACTTCCGAATGGTCTGAAATTTTTAATATATAATTGCTGCAAAATTTTGTCGAGCCATTTCCAATTTTATGAAAATCGGATGTATAGTTTAATTACAGGGACACCCAAAAGTTTTCCGTTACATTACGGCCAATGGGAAAAAATTATAGCAAATGCATTTTAATGATTTTACAGCCTTCCGAATGGTCTGAAATTTTTAATATATAATTGCTGCAAAATTTTGTTGAGCCGTTTCCAATTTTATGAAAATCGGATGTATAGTTTAATTACAGGGACACCCAAAAGTTTTTCGTTACATTATGGCCAATGGGAAAAAATTATTGCAAATGCATTTTAATGATTTTACAGCCTTCCGAATGGTCTGAAATTTTAAATATATAATTGCTGCAAAATTTTGTCGAGCCATAGTTTAATTACAGGGACAGTCAAACGTTTTCCGTTACATTACGGGGAATGGGGAAAAAATTATTGTAAGTGCATTTTAATGATGTTACAGACTATGCACTTATGAAGCGCAAAAAAATATACATTCAGTACAATATGGGGTGCAAAAAATAATTATAAAACTAGTTATAGTACGAACGCACCTCATTTGCCACGTTTGACGAGCAATTTCCAACTTGTTTTGATTGTGATTGAACAAATTATCGCAATCAGTGTTTCTTTCGAACCATTTGTTCCGTAAGAGGTCTGTACACAAATTTAAAGAATATATTTCATTAGTTGGTAATATAGCAACGAGTAATACTGATTGCTCTCGGGGAAGCACTGCCACCAGTGCCTCGTAAGAAAAAAAGCATTGATTCTAATTTCATTGACTTATAGATACATGCCTGTGAGTATGGATTTTGAAAAAAGAGGGGTTAAATGTAAGACATTTTTTTAGAATTTATATATAATAAAAAAAAAATACTATCTATAATTATGCACAATTTTATGCTAATCATGCATTAATTTTAATTAATGAGCAATAAATTAGTTATACATTGATTTACAGTTACTACATTTTAAAGAATGCTACCATCATCATCATCATTTATCATCAAAATAAACTAGCTGACCCGTCCGGCGCTACCCGGGACCATGGTAATTACCGCAAATTATTTGCATGATTTTATATCTTTTAACGGATTTTATATTTTTAAATGAAAATTTCGCTAAATCATTTTGATTGTTAGACGTAAAAGCATTTTTAAGAAAAGTTTTTTTTTTTTCTCGTAGGGTTGTTTTATAGTTTAAAAAAATAGTCCTTCACTGTAAAAAAACACGGAAATACTACTGGTAATCTAGACGCCAGTACTATTTCCGTTTTTTTACGGGAATTTTTACCCATAAATTACAGAAAATTTTCCTTTTTAGAAAAACAGGAAATTTTCTGTAATTTATGGGTAAAAATTCCCGCAAAAACGGGAAATTTTCTGTAATTTATGGGTAAAAATTCCCGTAAAAAAAAAAAAAAAAAACGGAAATAGTACTGGCGTCTAGATTGTCAGTAGTATTTCCGTTTTTTAGTCCGTTTTTTTTTTTTTACAGTGTTGTTGTCTGAATTCTATAAAATTTTCATCGGTTATAAATATAAGGGTTTTACAGACCGTGGGATAACATTGATATATTGTTGTAAAAGTGATAAATGTTTTCCTCTCGCTTCTTTTTTTGTTTTGCGTCGGGCTCTTTAAAATAACAACTCCCTGAAATTTTATGTGATTGTAAATATAACTGTATCCAATCCCTCTTTAAAATTTCTTGAAAAAAAAAATTGCATATTTAATAGTGAAACCATGAGCCGAAGCCCAGCGACCCCATGTCGAAACAACTACCTTTTTACCCGCCTGCCAAGAAGGGTTATGTGTTTCACGCGTATCTGGGTATGTGGATTTCTTTATACCCTCGAAATATCGCAACGGCTGGATGGATTTTTATGAATGAGGACTCTATCGATTCATCTTAACCGTCCGATTGTAATAGGCCAAGTTTTGTTTTTATAAATTCGAAATGGCGGTCGTAAAATACAAAGTGGCGGTGGAGACGAAAAAAAAAAAAAATACGCACCACATCGAGTGGCATATCATGGGATAGGTCTTTGAAAATGAAGACGATGTTTCATTGACTATTTTACAGTCAGAAGCTCCGTTTAAATACTACACAACCTGGAAGTTGTGTAGGTAGGATCTCTATCTCTAGTGCAACTCTAACCATCATAGACATCTATAGACTTCATCAAAACAGTGTTTATAGATAGGAACTAACAATTAAACACAACTTAAAAGTCATCAATACAAGTAAATAAAAAAAAATAGGTAAGTAATATAAAAAATAGTTTCACATTGTTGAGAAATAATTAATTAGTTCGCTTTTTACGCAGTCGGGTTTTTTGATTTTTTAAATTTAATTGTTATTTGCATTTTCATCGAAAAATTCTCAAATTTTTTAAAATAATTTTATTCATCAGAGCGTTTCGAAATTTTTGTAGGCGCTGTAAATTTGATCTTCCGAGATGCTTTTTAAAGATTGTGTCGAAACACAGACATTTACTTATAGACCGAGAGGCGGCGCACAGACAATCACCTCATCGAGTTCACGGATGAAATTCTAGGATTAGTTAAATCTTGATTCGCATATTAATACGCAATCGGTCTGCCCCAAGTCCTATCTTGGTGGAAAACACCTGGAAACCCGATTTTAGCGGCTGACTCGTAGGTTTACCATTGCGTTTTCCTGCACCAAAAGGTATGAAAACATGGAGGACTGGGAGCAGGAAAACACAACGGTAAACCTACGAGTCAGCCACTAAAATCGGGTTTCCAGGTGTTTTCCACCAAGATAGGACTTGGCAGACCGATTGCGTATTAATATGCGAATCAAGATTTAACTAATCCTAGAATGTCATCCGTGAACTCGATGAGGTGATTGTCTGGGCTGCCGGCTCCCGGTCTGTTACTTTTAGCATAGAAAAAGATTGTTTTCGAAAGGCGCGAAGTGACGTGCGGTTTTGCATAAATCGTAATTTAGAATGCTTTCAGCTCATTTCACACCTTTAAACTTCTAATTTTTAATAAACTGTTTATGCTGAGCATCTGCATCTTAAAAGTAATCTCTATACTGAATTTCAAGTTTAAAACGCTAACAATTTCAACTAAATTTTAATTTAGAACGCTTTTAGAATGTTTTCCGCTCATTTCATCCTTTTAAATTTCGAATTTTTTAAAAGCCGTTCTAAGGAAGCATTTATTACATGAATGTAACTCTAATCACCGTGCCAAATTCCAAGCATCTATACCAACTGTATCACATAAATCGCAATTTTAGAATGTTTCTTACTCTTGCATTCTTTTAAATTAAATTTTAAAAAAAATTGAGGGGCGAGCATTTACGTCTTTTAAGTAACACCCATGTAAAATTTCAAGTTTCTAGCCCTAACAGTTCTAAGTATAATATGATTTAGAAAAAATTTCTGAACGTTTCCTGCTCATTTCACTCTTTTAAATTTCGATTTAAAAAAAACATTTTGAGCAAGTATTTATACATTAAAATTAACCACAGTGCCAAAAAAATGGTTTTATACCAACTGTATCACACAGATCGCAATTTTGGAACGTTTTTTCTCTTGCATCCTTTCAAATTTCGAATTTTTGGAAAACTGTTCTCGGTGATCATTTACGTTTCTAGAGTAACAGCCATGCCAAATTTCACGTATCTAGCCATAACATTTCCTAATAAATCATAATTTAGATCGTTTTTCAGATCGTTTTCCGTTCATTTCATCCTTTTAAATTGGAAATTTTTTTAGAAACCGTTCTTGAGCATTTATACATCCCAAAAGTTACTACTATGTCAGATTCAAACCTTCTATACCAACTGTGTCACACAAATCACAATTTTAGAACGTTTTTTGCTCTTGCACCCTTTTAAATTTTGAATTTTTAAAAAACTGTTCTGGGGAAGCATTTAAGTCTCTAAATTAACACGTTCACTGCCGAAACTATAAAGCAAAAATTTTCAAATTTCTTGTTGAAAGTCGTTTGCCACCACAAATTCAGAAAGGTAAATTTCGCTTTACTGATAAAGCGAAATTTCTGCCAATACAAATAAGGCAATTTTTTTAATTCTAAAATAGTGGTGACAAAGTAATTAATAAATTAAAGCCACGAGTATACTCGTGGTTGGCAGCGAATGGGTTAACAACCATGCCAAATTTCATGTTTCTAGCTCTAACTGTACCAAATAAATCGTAATTTAGAAAGTTTCTTGTTCCTTTCCCCCTTTTAAATTTCGAACTTTTTAGAAACCATTCTCAGTTAGCATTTACATCTCAAAAGTAACCACTAGACCAAATTTCAAATTTCTAGAACCGTCAATTTCGCAGAAACCGCAATTTTAGAACGTTTTTTGTTCCTGCACCCCTTTGGAAGTGTTTGTGCCGATCTAAAATATAGCCTATGTTGGAGTAGAGATGGTCGCCAGCATTTTGCCACCATTATTAAGGTTCCAATCCACACTTAGAAAGTAAAAACTGAACTATTATAAGATCAATCGTGTTTCCTATTTTGCTGGCGCTCAGCGGGGGAGTCGAGAGCGCTCGATGTACCTGTCAACGTAGAATCATTCAATGATTGCTGGTAATGATTTTTGAAAAAATGTGTCTGTAATTAGCCGAGATATCAATTAAAAACCCATCTAGAAAACAACGGCACGGATAGAAACAGCGTTGCTACTTTGCGACCTCCTTTCGAAGCGCACTTGGCACGATGCCAAGTTTAAACTTTGTACAAGTTATTTGTTTTAGGTAAGGCGAATCATAGTGATAAGCAACATTTTTCATTCCAATTCGATTACTGAAGGCAAATATAAAAAAAATAATTTATATAATAATTCCAAGATATTAAAAATCAGTAATTTTGAGACAACAATCGCTTATAATTCAGTAAGTAATTAATTTATAATGCAAAACTTTTCGATTAGAAATCATTTGAATAATCATGCCTGCATATGCTTTAATTTTTAAAAATGAATCGGAAAATTTCACGTTGTTAAACGCACATTTTTTTAATTGCTTTAAAATTGTCTGCTATTACGTGAAATATGATTGGCAAATAACTTTTTGTGAGAACCTCTGCGACCTCTTTCCGAAGTGGGGTTGGTTCTCTGCCAAGTTTAAATTTTGTACAAGGTCTTTGTTTTAGAGTGAGAAATATTCATCGGTTTTCATTCCAATAGAATTAAATTATGGCATATGGTATTGTTATACGTATGCGAGTATATTATCTTTGAACAGGTCTGATATTTTGTATTGAACCTTTTGTATGCGAGTAAAATTCACATGAGCGATTATCTTTTTTAATCTGTTCGGTTGTTCCAGAATTAACTCCTACAAAAGAAACAAACGTTAATTCTTTATAATATTAGTACAGACAGTATTAGTACTAAATAATTAGTACAGACAGTGTTCAAACGACTCAAGTTTGAACCCAGATATTTTTAGAGAAATTTAACAATAATAGAGTCTTTTAACGAAATTTTCAGCAGATTTACATTACTTAATGTCATGTAACGTACTGGAAGTGCATAGTAATTAAGTCAACAATACCATGTTTAATATAAACTACATTCCAAAATATGGATTACATATTTGAGCACTAATTGAACGTGGATGGTGATAAATTCCACCAATTCTCGTGATGATGTTGTATTTGACAAAAAGCAAGGTAACAGATCCTTGCTATGAAAATGAATGTCTATTGAAAATTTTGTTAAAATGGTTCATTATTATTAAAGTTAAGAACAAGAATTCGGGATTGTCTTGGAATGAAACCCGTGTACTTTTGATTGGACAAATCGATTGGAACCCTATTATTTTCTATGCAAATATTATTTGCTGACTCTGCTCTTCCATCTCTTAACACTAGAATTACCACGTTTTTTGTATACCTAGAACGACCGGGGTGGGTCATAGATGACCCACTACATTCTGTGATATTATTATTATTATTTTTTTTTTTATGTGAGATACAGACACGCAATAAGGTTTGATGATTAATACAACGATTTTTAACTAATGATTAATACAATTTTGCTTTAGCCTTATTGCACATAATATGAAATTTGGTGAATAGATATAAAGGAAAATTTTAATTTCTGATTTTCTGAATGGATTTTTTGAGATTTTGACGGCTCTTTCAAATAAGACATATATAAAAATATCGTATAACGATTTAAATTCTGTAAAAATCCTTCTACAGATTAATAAGTTATTAAAACACAATAAATTTAATATCTACGTGATTTTTTTTCTAGCATTGTACTATTTTCCATCCAATCAATTCAAACGAAATACTATGGTCTTTTTTTTTGTGCTTGTTGTTGTTGTTGTTTCCTACGCATAATCTATACACAAAATATTAAAAACTTCTACACATAGTAATAATTTTATTGTCTTACAAGGAGAGGGCCAACCTTGTTAATCACAGATTTTGATTATTTTAATATATGTTGTAGGGTAGAGACTCCTTAGTGTCAGGTTCAACGGATTTTATCCAACGCTCCTTAGTTCTTGAGAAACCGGGAGGTCTAATAATAGTACACAGCTTAAATACTTACTTTGCAACCGCAATGATAGGTTGGTCGTAGCTCAGTTGGTATGGCGTTTCTCGGCTAATCCGCGGGCCCGGGTACGATACCTGAATGCGCTACATTTGTTTTTATCATTTTTTGTTTTATAAATATATTTATAAGTGTAATTAATAATCATATTGTCAATTAAAATTTATAATATTGTATATCAATTATAATTTTAACCTATTTATTTTTTTACTTTTAACTAAATAGTTGTATAAAATATCATAAAACTGTTAGTTTTTTAAAAATCACTTTTAAAATGTATTTCATATATTCTTTATCGATGCAATGATATTGAGCAATTGTGTCAATTCGTGATTTTAAAGAAACATCATTTACGCATTGCTTTAACAAAGGAAGTCAATGCGATTACACTATTATTCTGTTTTTAAAGTAACAAGCATAATTATATTAAAAGTTAGCATCATAATTAAATTACAACCGATTTTTTGCATATTAAAGATTTTTAAATTTGTAATACGTATGCTTGCGTTTTCAAATATTTTGCTTTCACCTTTATCTTCTTTCTGCTTTTATTTTTATTTTATTTGAATATTCTTTTATTTTATCATAACTAGATGGCACCACAACAGATTTTGTCACGATTTTGGAATTTTTATAATTCAATAATAGGTCCAATTTCTTTTTAAACCTCTTTAAAGGATGAGAAATAATAGTTTAATAGTAAAAAATGATAAATTTAAGTTTGTTAACATTATAATTAATGTATGATATTAGATATTAAAATTTGTAATTGAAATTATTAAATTATAATTACAAGTATATTTATAAAACAAAAATGAGAAAAACAAATGTAGCGCGTTCGGGTACCGAACTCGGTCCCGCAGATCCGTCAGCGAACGCCGTACCAACTGAGATACGACCAACCTATCCTTGCTGTTGCAAAGTAAGTATTTAAGTTGTGTACTATTATTAGACCGCCCGGTTTCTCAAGAACTAAGGAACGTTGTATAAAATCCGTTGAGCCTGACACTAAGGGGTCTCTACCCGACAACATATATTAAAATAATCAAAATCTGTCATTAACAAGGTTGGCCCTCTCCTTGTTAGAATTGGTTTATCTGGTAACGTTTTCACGAGTTTAAAACTTATAGGTCTTAATATATGATATAATAATATCTTAAACTTATGGTTCTTTTGAAATATATTTCTCTCTGGGTTTCTCTGCTAAATTTAGAATACAGACTCTTCTGCTTGTATTAGAACCTAGTGAATCGTTTAAAACTACCTAAGCTTTTATGACCGGTTTGTCTTGAACCGTTATATTTTAAATAGTTCATCGACCAAGAGACACTGAACACTGCGCTTTTGTCTTTCATATAGTTCAATCTTTCACTTCTTCCAAAATCACTTTGAAAGCGTAATTTATTTTATATCTTCCTCTCCTTTTTTTTTAATTATCTCCTTCATTTTGTATTTTCTTCAAAACACTTAGGATTTATTCGTCTTTCATGACTTCATCCACAGCATTTGCTTGGCTATTTTCATTAGCTCACTGTCACTTGAATTGGATTCGGACGATGAGATTTTATGGGCATTTTTACCAAAATTTGTTTCGCCATTTATATCAAAATTGTCATCATTATCAGATGTAATTTGATAGCTTGAAACATTTTCTGAAAGTTTGCTTCACAATTAAAAAAATTCCTCATTCAAAAGACGACGCACCGCACCGCCACCACTATAAATGTGCGAAACTGAAATTCCACTAACAGACACTTTTTTTTTCACCGCGCGGTTTACAATAGACAAAATATTCTTTTACATAGTTTCTAAGGTAGAAAAGAGATAACAGCGTTCTATAACATAATAATAATAGCTTGAAATCATATAAAAGTTTGCATATTTGCATTGCAGATGCATGACAGATATGTCAAGCCCCCTCCCCATTCCCTCCCTTTTGTGAAAATAAAGTGCAATACATCTCCTCACATTATTCTCCTGTTATTGAAAAAATATAAAGTCGAAAGTTTTCTTGAAATAACAGAAAAAGTCATTATTTTGGTCGGGTCGACGAAGACCCAGCACGGTAATTCTAGGTATACAGATCTGTATATTAAAAACTTTTCGTTGGATTTCAATTAAATTCGTTTCACGGCATTACACTGTGTATTTTGGAAAAGTCGAAACGTTTCAAAGTTTTATTTTGAAAAACAACACCGATACGATCGAAAAATGATGTCTTGGGTCACAGATGACCCGCCTCGGTAATTCTAGTGTTAAAGTTTGCCTCATCATTTTAAAGCACTTTTTATAAATCACTAGTTTTGTGTTATTTCATTGATGCATTTTATGTTTTTAACTCTAATATTGTAAACGCTGTTTAAATGAAACATAACAATGTAACTGCGGAAAAAAGCATTATGATTTGATTCATTAAAAAAAAACTGATTATATTAACCGGCGATTCAAATAACCGGCGAACACTTTATCAGAAACTACCCCCCCCCCCCAGAACCGAATTCTGGCTGGCTGCGCCACTGCACGTTGCCCCAAATGTATACTATGTAGTATGGTGAAATAATTTTCATGCACGTATCTCTCATATAGCTTTTTTAAGGGAAGACACGACTGGGATGCCACGCCCCACATCCACTCACATTAATTTTACTCTAAAGTTTTATGCTCATTTATTATATGCGACTAAATTTTATCGAAGTGTTTATAGGATAATAGCACCAATAATCGGCGACTTAAGCACTTTTTTTTGTATATAGCTCAAAGCGGAATTTAAAAAAGCAATAACACATTTTTGACAGTGACACATGTTAATGTATACTTTTCTTTTACTGTTTCCGCAATTATTTTTTTAAAAACTAATTATAGTTTTTATTTATAAAAAGTTAAAAGTAGCAAAGTCTCTATCGGCCATTCAATTCAAGTATATTTATTAAAAACAGAACAGCATTTTAACAATGACATGTGTTAATTTATACTTTTCTTATAATGTTTCAGCAATTATTTAAAACATTATAATAGTCTTTAACATATGACTTTTGTTTGTCTCCCGACTGTCCAAGCTTTAACGCTGGTAAATATACTCGAATCGCCCTGAATTTTTTGTATGTTACTGAAGTTTACCAAAGCACGATCGCTTTTGAAAATGAGGTGTATAGCCATTATAATTCGTTTACAGGGACAGTCAAAAGTATTCCGTTACATTACGTTCAATGGGAAAAAATTGCTTTAAGTTCATTTTAATGAAGTTAGGCCATTTTAAACATAATGAAATTGATATGCATTTATGAAGTGCACTAAATATATATTCTGTAGAATATGTGATGCAAAGTATTCATTTACATAGTAATGTCAGGGGAAAAATGGTTTGCAGCTTATTTGAGTTCTGTTGTACTATTTCAAATATAATGAAACTGATGTACATTATTGAGGCTTACTACAAGATACTTGTTGTATAACATAATGTGTATAGTATTTATCGTTCATTTACAAGGACACACAAAGTATTCGGATACAGTACTGTATCTGTCTGTTAGCGATAAGTACTGGAAATGCGATTGTGTTTATAGTATGCGTTTTTAACTTTAATTAAATCTTTGTTTAGTATGTGGTGTGTATAACTGCTATAGATCACATACAAGGCTACACAAAATAATTCGCAAGCATTACGAGATATCAGCGTGAATGGATTAAAGGAAGCTTTTAACTGATTTATGCTCTTTCAAGTTCAACTACATTTAGTATACTAAGAGATGTTTGTATAATATAAATAAAATTACATACAGGGCCATGCAAAGAACTGGACACATGAACTACCAGGGATGATAATGTCTGAAAGTGTGATTTCAGTAGTTTTATCTATGTTTTAGCCTGAATTAATTTTTAGATTAATATGTGGGAATATAAAAATGTGTTGGTAATATACAGGGTTGTACTAAATAATTGAAATATGTTTGCGTATACCGAAACAAAATTGCTAAAGATGAATTTTCAATCTATTATGCATTTTTTAGGTAGCTTTCTTTACAAAAAGCTACCTATTGCAGCCGTTCGGAGGAAAGCGATTTCAAAAAATTTTGGTATATTTTCATCGATCATGACCCCCAGACCCCGAAACCACCCTCCGTTCAAAATTGATATATTTATATATATATATATATATCAATATATATATATATATATATATATATATATATATCTGACATATGTCACGCTGTAACTCTCGTATTTATGAACCGATTTGGATGTAATTCGGTGTGTACATAGTACATACCAATGTCTCGACCGAGTTCGTTGGCCAGCTTCATCCGCCATTTTGTTTCAAAATGGCGGCCATTTAAAAATTTAAAAAAAATTTAAAATTTAAAATGTGGTACCAAAAAATTGAAAATGGAAAAATATTTTTTTCTTATGTATTTGACCTTTATACAAAGACTCCGTAGCAGTTTTTGTTTCGTCTATATCTTAAAAAATGGCTGAGTTATAGCATTTTGAATTTCTAGCGAAGCTGACATTTTGAAACGTCCTGAATTTTGTCACGCTATAAAAGACGTATTTATGAACCGATTTGGATGTAACTTCGTTTATACATAGTACAGACCAATGTCTCGACCGAGTTCGTTGGCCAGCTTCATCCGCCATTTTGTTTAAAAATGGCGGCCATTTAAAATTTTAAGAAAAATTTTAATTTGAAATGTGGTACCAAAAAATTGAAAATTGAAAAAATATTTTTTTCTTATGTGTTTGACCTCGATAAAAAGATTCGGGAGCAGTTTTTGTTTCGTCTATATCTTAAAAAATGGCTGAGTTATAGCATTTTGAATTTCTAGCGTGACTGACATTTTGAAACGCCCTGATTTTTGTCACGCGATAACAGGCGTATTTATGAACCGATTTGAATGTAACTTGGTCTGTACATAGTACATACCAATGTTTCGACCGAGTTTGTTGGCCAGCTTCATTCACCATCTTGTTTCAAAAGGGTTGCCATTTAAAAAAAATGTAATTTAAAATTTAAAATGAGGTCTTAAAAAACTGCAAAATGAAAAAGATTTTTTTTTTATGTGTTTGGCCTTGATACAAAGATTCTGGAGCAGTTCTTGTTTCTGAAAATTTGTTCTTTTGTTTATATCTTAAAAAGTGGTTGAATTATAGCACTTTAAATTTCTATCATGGCTAACACTTTGGAACGATCTTGTATTTGTCTCGCGATACCACACGTATTCGCCTATTTCGATGGAAGAAGGCATGTGGATAGTATACATCAATATCTCGACCAAGTTCACTGGCCAGCTTCATCAGCCATCTTGTTTCAAAATGGCGGCCATTAAATTAAAAAAATATATATTTAAAGTGAGGTGCAAAAAAAATTAGAAATTGAAAAAGGTTTCTTTCTTAAGTATTTGACCTTGATATAAGGATTTAGGAGCATTTTTTGTTTGTCTTTATCTTAAAAAATTGCTCAGATATAGCAGTTTCAATTTCTAACGTGGGTGACATTTTGAAAAATCTGATTTTTTGCCTGCGACAGCACTCGTATGTATCAACCGAGTCCGATGTGAGTGAGCATGTGCAGAGCAATTACTAAGGTCTCGACCAAGTTCACTGGTTAGCCTCATCCACCATGTTGTCTTAAAATGGCAGGCACTTTAAGAAATCGCCGAATTTGGCAGCGAAATATAAGTTACTTTAAATAAAAGCAGCTTGGATAAAGCTGACTAATTTTGCGAAATTCTCATTCATAATGATTTAGTATTGATAAAAATTAGTATTGAATCTCCTACATTCGGTTTCCACTTAATTGAGCTTCGTGTGTTTGAATAATATAAGTTGGCTTTTTTAAAATAAGGAATATGAAAGCTACCTCTTCCTCCCGTCACTGGCCGGAAGGACTTTTTAGTATACTAAGTTTCATCGCACTATGCAGAATATATACTAATCTATAGATTATATAAAGGGCTGCGTAAAAGAATTTAACTAGTTTTCAAGTTATGGACCTTAATCTGGTTTTCAAATATGTTATGCCTTTTCTAAAATGTTTACTTTTTTAACCATATTAAACAGCTAAGGTTCATTAAAGAATTTTAGAAGTGTTTCATAATCTATTCTCGATCTCTATGCGTGATTTTTCGTTCTCGTTTCTTATGGAAAGCAAACTTAAAAGTTCCAAATTATCTAGTACTCGGCCTTTCAAATTTTCTGCTTAGCCATCGTAGACTGAGTGAAGGGCAGAGACAAAAATGATTATGTCATCTTCGCTTCGAGATAGAATTATGATGTAGAACAAGATTATTAAGAGTACATAAAAAATGACTGATCTGCCTAGTCATATCTTGGATATGATATGATATGAGTAGCAGAGAGCACCGAATCGTCATTTTAGCCTTACTATCATGTCATCGAGTTTAGGAATGAAATTTTAATATGCTGCATATCTCGAATAGTACAATACAAATATTACAGTTTACCTAGTGATATCTTTGAACAATATGAGAAGAATGAGGTGCAAATTCTTATTTTGGTGGTACTATTTGGGCATCGAATTTCGGAACGAAACTTTAATATGTCTCATATTTCGATTAATACACTATAAATATTTCAGTCTGTCCGTTGTATCTGAGTACGATACGAGCGTAACGAGACGCCAACTTGTGATTTTGGCTGTACTATCTCGGTACCGATTCATGAAATGTTAATGATCAAAGTTACAGATTAGCATAATACAAATGCATTAGTCTGCTTCGTGATATCTTGATACGATGTAAGTACTATCGCATCATCGAATTTCGGAAGGAAATTTTAATTTGTTGCATATTTAGTTTAGTGCAATAAAAATAGTACTATTTGCCTCGTGATATTTTGGTTACATACGAGCAGAATAGGGGGTCAATTCGTCATTCTGGCGGTACAAACATCTCGAGTTTCAGTGTGAAATTTTAACATGCTATAGATATCGATTGTATAGATTATTAATTTTCTGTGTAATGTATATCTTAAAGGGGCAGTTTATTTGAAGATGAACAATGTTAGCTTCCTTTTTTTTTTAAATTTAAGTTCTATAGAGACAGAAGATGGGATTAAAAAACCCAGTAGTTAGCCTCTAGTTCATATTATTGCTGACTATTGAGTTAATCAATCAAATAATAAGTTTTATTTTATATTATTGAAAAAATTTCACAATCCGCGGCTTTGTGGTTATTGAAATATGGCAAATGATATTTGTGTGCTTATTCTCATTAGGGAGAAATTACACTTGTGTGCCGATTAACATTAGGAATAAATGATATTTGTGTGCCTATTAAAATTAGGAAGACATTATATTTACGCAGAAAGTTTAAATATTATTCATTAATACGTAATTTGTTGAAATTTCATTCTAATAACCTGTTAGATGATTGTGAGATAAATTTCACTCCTTTAATTTTCGAATATCTTATAACCTACTTTGTGAGAGCATTTATGTCTTCAAAGTATTTCTTCAAAGTACCATTTAAAATTTCAAGTTTCTAACAATAGTTCTTGCAATTCCCAAATAAATCATCATTTTAAGTATGCTTTCCGCACATTTCACTGCTAAAAATTTCCATATTGAAAAAAACCTGTTCTATGCGAGTAAGCAACAGCTACATCAAATTTCATACCAATATTTAGCGTAGAATGATATACAATATATTAAAATCTTTCTTGAAAAGATATCTAACTAATGATGCAAGTTCTATCGAAATCTAGCCAGCAAAACTAAAGTTATAAGCGGCCAGAACGAAATTCCCTTTTGCATTTTATATATATACTAGGGGGCTTTGCCCCCTGCAAGCTACGTTCGCCAACCCCCGTTCAGACACCGCAAAATCTAAAAACATGCTAATCTGATGGGTTTTAAAAATATTAGAGATGATTGAATTATACTGAAAAAAGCTGTGCAGATCTCCCTGTAAACGGGTTTCCATTCAATTCACTTTGATTGCAAAAATTTAAGGGCGAATCAGTTGCTGTTATGACATCTAATGGTTGTTTTCATTTTTGATTAAAGAGGATCAGTTAAACATTTGAAAAGAAGCTAAAATAAAATGAATTAAGTATACAGAGTCTTTGTCTCCCTGTATTTTAAAACAATCTCTATAACAATAGCCTAAGTCATGTGACTATCATCAACAGTTCCGGGCGGACCACTTCGCTTTTTATGCTCTAGGTGCCATTTTGGTACTTTAATGTTAGCCAGGTACAGGTGATAAGTCACCAAATATTATTCTATCGCCATCATTTCATCTATATTATAATAGTTCAATCATCAACTGCCATAAACGAATACGGTCTGATCCCTTCGCCTTTCATATGAAAGTTTGGCACAGATGTCATATTGGCGCGATTTTTTTCCGACGCCAATTTGGGGAACGCATCAACAGCATAAACAACAACATCCGGCCTACCATATCAAGAAAAAAAACGATACTTTGGCGCCAGTTAAGTGCCCGTTCCGTATATGACATTGGCAATGCAGATAAAATAAAATGCAAGTAAAAGGCTTTATAAATCTCAAATTGTGAAAATCAAATTATGAAAAAAATCAAATTGTTAAAAATAAACTGAAAAAGTGAAATAGGCTTTTATCCAGTAGTCAACCATTATGGCCGATTACTGAACATGTAAGTAAATATAATACCCAATAATCGGCCACATTAAAATTAATTAATACAAACACACTTATTTAATTTTTATACTGAGAAACATTAGTTTATTAAACTTTTTAACAGTACAGTCTTATAATTTTAGAAAATAAAAGAAGATAATTAATACTAGTCTTTTAAAAATTTTGTCATCGGTTAACAAAAAAATAGCGAAATCGGTTATTTGACTGCAACCAAATAAAAAATGGCTGATTACTAATGTAATAAAAATACCTACGATTCTTTTCAGATATGCCTTATGACGTATGAGGATGTTTGCATATAGGGGAATTATAATATTTCATTTGAAATAAAAAATAAGCCATTATAACATATTTTATCTAAGTGTGGCCGATTACTGGGGGGTGGCCAGTTATTGGTGCATTACCCTATATCGACTTTTGCGAGTATGTTCCTAATATCCGCAACGTCACATATAACTTATTCAAGGAAGTTAGTAATGCTAAATGCCCATTAAATATTTTCTAATGATATTTTCTTTATTTTCTTTCTTCTTTTTTTTTATGATGCACCGTTAGAATTGGATATGGAGTATTTTATTTAATGTTGGTGTAAAGAGTGAATATGAAAGGAGAAGGGGGGGGGGGGGGGGGGAATCCAAATTCCTTTTAAAACTGCGATGAAGAGAACTAATTATTTTATCTCTTATTGCGTTTCTTTTACCAGAAGCTTGAAAACTTCTATATATCATTCTATGAATAAGAAAAAAAAAGTTAGGAATTCAACTGTATGCTCTATGTTTGCCAGAGGCTCATTGCTAATGAACACGTCAGACAATGATTAATGGTATTTTAAATTAAAATTTGTGCATTTGGATAAAAGAGAAAAAACTTCGTGCTTGTTTAACATATTTAAATATAATAATTATTTTCCTTATACATGGCATATGTTGAAAAGTTAAAATTTTTTCATTAAAAAATTTGTTTCGGTATGATAAATATTTAAAAGAACTGAAATTTATTAATGGTTATGCAGTATCGGATTAATGTAAATTAATTTAAACCTAAAATCAGTATTTGAATAATATTTTTTAAAATTATTTTTTTATGCGTTTGTTTTCGAAACATCTATAAGTATATATGTAGAATATATATAATATATAAGAAAAGAAAACTAAATTGTTGTTAGTGTACAAGATATACGCGTAAAAATGGCGCAAATTTAAACACAAAAATATATAAATGACAAGAATTTTCTTGGTCATTGTTTTTGATGCAGGTTCTGAGATATCAGTAAGACTTCCAAGAATACAGACTTGAAAATTTTGCACAAAATAAAGCATCATCTGCAGCTAAACGAGTTGCTTTTTTTCTGGTATAATAACTTTGATAGTATCAATCAGACACAATAACTGATGGTAGGCTGTGAGTCTTAAAGACGTGCACAGAGTCATAAAAATAAAGTTCCCTGTTCACATTCGATAGGAGACTCTTCAGTGTTGTCAGCCATTACCGTCTCAATACTCAATGAGTTATTACCGTCTCAATACTCATTGAGACGGTAATGTGTCAGCAGTGACGAGTATGTTATATCTCCTCCAGACACACACACATCTTTGAAGTATGTCTGATACTGAACCAAAATATATAACAAAACACTCTAGCGACCGTAGTAAAGTCTTAGATTGAAGAAGTTGTCAGAGGAGTGTTATAAGCGTTCTAACAAGATTCTGCATCAGCAGTCATGACCAGGAGAAGTGGCTCGAGGAGAACTTTTTAAACTGTATTAAGGCTGTTCTCAACTGCTCTGCTCAACAAGGGCAAAACGTTTTTACACATTTACAAATTCATTTTTTAACGGAAGGGTATAAAACTGGAAAGCCTGACCATGGAAGCGATTTGGAATCGAGCTGTGTTTTCCATTTTTTGATCAGTAAATTACCTATTGAGTTATAAGCGATTTGATCACATGACAAACATGTTTTTCAGCCTTTCTTGAGTGTTTTTTCTTCTTTTGTGTCGAAATTCGGTTCAAAACGCTCACTTTGACACTATTTTCTGAAGGATCTATTACGTTTGCTAAAAAAAAAAAAAAAAAAAAAAAAAGCTCCATTACATAGTTTCTGAACAACAACACCTGCTAGTTTCATACATTTCCGAACAAAAATACATTAAAACTTATGTCATAAAGTTGCCCTTTTGGATTTGAGAACCGCCTTAATGATGATATCTGGCTGTCATATTAGTTTGTCTGCAGTCCTCTTGACTATTGTGTGTGGCGAGTAGTTAAAAGGATAGTTAATGTAACTATTTATAACAATAAAGCTGAGCTGTATATATTTTAAGATTTGTTTTGTAAGGTTACAAGACGAACTTGTTCTCTCTTTCTGTGTCGTTTGGAGGCTGTCATTACCTAGACAACACATCGAAATCCTGAAAACATCCAGAAAATATAATATGCAGGATAGGGTTGAAATTGTCCTGTAGACAGTCACGGGATATCCTTTGGAGGTCAAAAGTTTGATGAGCCATAGACGCCCGCGGATTTTTTTACTTTTTATAACATTTTTGGATAATTATAGGCTTAAGGAAGACGGAAAGAAATTAAGTTGGAAGTGTAATACGCATGTACGTCTGATGAGAGAATCCACAGATTTTTGAATGGAGAATTTAATTGGATAATTTTTTCTCCAAATCCAATAGATATCTAGTGGATAGTTCTCATACGATACGATAAATACAGAATATGTAGGATCACTGAAGGATGTCCGTAGCACTGTAATAGTTATATGGGTCGTATTAGAAATGGAATAAATGAATAAGTTACATCTATCTTTTCTCTTGTATTAGGAGTTTTCAAATAAATGTTTAAAATTATAACTCTTAAAGATATATTCGTTTTACTTATTTTCCACTCTAATTCTATTTGTTCACCCTATATATATTTATCGCGGTATGTACACTTTACCCTGGAAATCATTTAATAACAAACTTTTTTCAATAAATTAACGCTTATTTGATTTTCAATCAAAATGCATAATTACAAACATTCTGTTTTTTTACTTAAGGAAAAACAGAAAACATAAAAAGTTTCTTTAAATATTTTTTTCAGTAAAATATTTAATGAAATGTTTCTTCTTTCTGTGCGATTATTTATTAGCGTCTTCTATTTAGTAAAATTTCTAATTTTATTTGAACTGAAAAAAAAAGAAAAGAAAACGGATAGTTGGCAGGTATGTAAATGTATGCAATATTTTTCTGTTTATTGTGAAGATTTTTTATAACCACTACATATGATCGAGTATTTCGAATAATGAAAAGAAAATTCTTTTGTTGTCATAGTAATCTGTATTTTATTTCTCACGATATTTTATATTTATTCGTTTTGCTTTACATTTTTCTGAAAATGTAGTCTTTTATTTAAAATCTGGATCTAAAATGTCTCTGCATTTTTCAAGGAAGACTCCACAGTGCGATTATTTATTGGCGTCTTCTATTTAGTAAAATTTCTAATTTTATTTGAACTGGAAAAAAAAGAAAAGAAAACGGATAATTGGCAGGTATGTAAATGTATGCAATATTATTCTGTTTATTGTGAATATATATTTTTTATAACCACTACATATGATCGAGCATTTCGAAAACAAAAAAAAAAGTCTTTTGTTGTCATAGAAATCTGTATTTTATTCCTCTCGATATTTTGTAGTTATTCGTTTTGCTTTACATTTTTCTGAAAATGTAGTTTTTTATTTAAAATCTGGATCTAAAATGTCTCTGCATTTTTCAAGGAAGACTCCACAGTGCGATTATTTATTAGCGTCTTCAATTTAGTAAAATTTCTAATTTTATTTGAACTGGAAAAAAAAGAAAAGAAAACGGATAATTGGCAGGTATGTAAATGTATGCAGTATTATTCTGTTTATTGTGAATATATACAGGGTGTCCGAAAAGTCTGGAAACGGTCGAATAACTCGAGAAATTAAAAGCAGATTGAAAAACGAAAATATACGTGTTAAATATTTTTAAAAAATCTACTCAGTGATACCAAATTTGACCACCGCAACCAACCCTCCGGGGTTCCGAGGGGGTCCAACTTTGACATCTTGAATAATAACCCCATTTTTTATTGCAGATTTGGATTCTACGGACAAAAATAAATACATTTTGCATTTAACATTTTTTTCACATCCTCGTTGATCACGGTGTAATCGAGCAAATAAAACATATACATATTTTGGTTTTCCCAACCATGCTTTGACATCTCGAAATCTGATTAGCCAGAACTTTTAACGCCAAAGTTGCTGTCTTTTGCGGAAATAGTGTTTCTCGAAAACCATCAGTGGAGATTGTTTTTATGGCGTTTTATATACTTTTTCCATAAAAATTAATAGAAATATATTAAATTAATTTTATATTTGCATTTATTTTTATCCAGTCGATCATTTTTAAATAATAAACTGCGTATTTTGATATTTTAACGAGTAAATAAGCACCTCCCCTCCCGAACAGAAAAATGATAGCTTCATTATGTGGGGGGCGGGTTGTGTTGATATTCAGTGTTTCGATGTCTTCAGCTGTTACAAAAATCATTTAATTCGGGGCCGGATGGGAGTGTATGAGATATTTTTTAAGGGGGGGGGGGGGTAAGCTTACGTAAAATTTTACGGTTAAAGGATTTTTGTAACTTTTGTACTTTTTTTAAAAGATATTTTATAATATCTTATTGACACATTATTAAATGGTTTTATGAAGGAAAATGACTTAATAAAGAAAAAGTTTAATTATTGTAATAATATTTGAAAAGTTAATTTAAAAATTATTAAGAAGATTTTAAACAACACTTCTTTTTAATTTCTTACAACATTCTCTTTCATATTTTTAATTTTATGTGTGCTCTATAGGTGTAAAGACCAGATATCCGAATAATTAATTATTTAACCCTTTATGCCCCGACGCTACTTTAACTTACCGTTAAAATAACTTGATATAAAATATGCATCCATTAGTAGTAGTACATTTTAGAATGAGTTATAGGTACTTTACGTTATCTTATTCCAAAAGCATTATTGGTTGAACAAAACAAAAATATTTTTAAAAGGATGATTTTTTTTTTCATCTGCACCTCTTCAGCTTTCTTGACGTTGAAAGTTCGAGGGTGAAAAGTTTCAGTTCGGAATTATTCCTATATTTCTCTTGTAAGAGCATTATATTTGTACATTTCCTAATTCTATAAAATACTAAAAAAAAAGATTTAAAATAAAAGATTTGAATGAAATTATAAATATTGCACAAAATTCCTATAAATACAAATTTAATTAATTGACTTTAAATGGCAAAATCCTTCTAAAATTTATTAAATGATTGTGTAAATCTTCTAATGTGGTTTCAAAAATTCACAAAAAATAGTTTAGAAGATGAAATTTTCATGAATTCATAATTTGGGACATAAAGGGTTAAAAAAATAAATGAAATGTCATGACATGCTGTAAAAATAATGAACAAATGACTATTTGCTTAATATTTTTATTTAAAAAAATACTGAGCAAATACTCTTCAACAGTCAATTTATATTAAGGAAAATCCTGTCTTTAATTTTATGAACCACGACGATTGTCCATTTAAAAATCGAGTTAATTGAAAAACATATCGAAGTTTTAGCATTTTAATCACACTGATATATATATATATAAGAAAAGAAAAAAGAACTTATAAAGATTGCAACTCTGGAAGGGAAATTTCATTTAATGTCAAATAGATGCAGTAAATTAAACGGGAAAATTGATATTTTCGTCCTCATGTAAGTAAAAATTTTTACCCCCCCCCCCTCCTTCCTACATAATCTGCTAAACGTAATCGTTAAAAAATATATTATCTCATACCTCCTTCATAAAATCATTTAATAATAAATTAAAAAGTCATTGTAAAATATTCAAATCGAATTCCCAAACTGGAAATTTTGACATAAGCTTGCAAAAAAAGAAAAAAAAGGTAGGATACGATGAGGTTTGTGCTAATCTTAACAAAATATTACACATTTACGTCAATTGGCCTTATTTAAAAAAAGAATAGGTAAACACACAGAAAGGTAAATCATTAATATATAAAACTTAATAAAAAATGAATACTGTAAAAAGGAATTTTCCGAGGTGAAAGAAGAAAAAAAAAAAAAAAAAAAACAGTATTTTGTGACACACATTTTTGAATATAGTTACATATAATATTAATTGCCAAATAACTACATTATATATAAATATAACGCAGAATTGACAAATGTACTTATTTTTTTAAATATGTTAATATATTTTTAAAAAATGTGTGTGTGTGTGTGTATGTGTGTGTAATAAAATATTATATATTAAAATATGAAGCTATAATTATAAAAATAATTTTTGCAGATTTATATATAAAAGGTTTTTATATAAATAACAGATATTATTCTTTTTTATTTATTTCCTTTTAAAATTATGTTATTTATTTTTGAAAAAAATCCCCTTTTTTATGAAAATCAAATTATAAAATTCAACATTCTACGTTATTTATTTTAATGTTCTCATAACCGAATAATAAATACAAGCGAAATGGGAAAGCTACACGAGGTTGAGGGAAGAACGCAGACTGTTTTCTCCCTTTCTTCCCTGTTAAAACGGGAGCCGAATTTTTTCTAACGTTCGTATTCACGAATAACTTCGACCCGGAGTTATGCAGAAAACCCGGGTTGAAAACTCAAATGGCATTCACCGTCAACCCCACTGAACCGGTTCGAGGTTGAAATCTAACGCCAGGTTCAGTAACCCAACCTTGGTTTACATCAGGTTCAACCAAGGATTTTTCAACCGAGCATGCGTATTTAACGAAAAACAAGCGGCGAGAGTAAGGAGAGGGAGAGGACCGCCATTTTACAATGGCGGCAGACGTGCTGATAGGTATAGAAGGTGCTGTGTAAAATATAGAAGTTCTACTATTAAATAAAACGGAATAACATTATGCAAAGGTATGTAATTTCATATATATGTAATTATCTTCAATATTTTTATCTGATTTGTTTATATTTATGTATATAGCCTCTATATATTGAATGCATGTTGAATTGTTTGTTTACATAAATACGCGTGGTCGCGAAAAATTTATTTGCCTTAAAAATAGCCAATATTACTTAAACAGCCGAATAATTGCTTCTAAAGTAACAACTGTCGCGTTTAAGGTCATTTATTTTTTGCAATTTTGATGTTAAAAAATTCACAAATGTATTTTAACAGGACCGAAATAAACGCCATACTTGCATAAGTTCTAATTAAAATGTGGGACTCAGGCTAATTTGCATTTCTGTTTAAGTAAAGAAATACACAGATTATCTTAGAATATCCATAGATTCTCTGTAGATTTTTGATCAGTACTTATAGAATGTTTTAAAATTAAATTTTGGGTCTATTGTGTAAAAGATATATTATTGTTTATGTACAAACTGAGATAAATATAAATCATATCTATAAATTAGATATTTTAACTTAAAATTTAAACAATTTGAGTTTTATTACTTTATTGATTTTTTTTTACGATTGTTTGTAAGCTTCTATGCATGTTTCCCAATTTTTGTGGAATTTGAAATATTTATTTTTATTGCATTTATTTTTCAACTGTATTTTAATTTCAAAATTATACATAATATAAAATATTGCATTAGTACTATTTTATACGAAAATAATAATAGTAATAATAAATTCTAAAATGAATAACTTTTCAATGTTACCTCCTGAAATTGTGACTTTTTTTAGAGATCACTTATAATTTTTGCTTCTTAATTGACAGCTAAATTAAAATAAATTACTAAAGGGTTGAAATACGTTGGTAAAAAAAAAAAAAAAAAAAAAAAAAAAAACCACTTTTCTTTTTTTAAAATAACCCCATAACCCCACACCAAAAATATTTTTATCAGTTCTTGCAGTAATGATGACTATTTTTAAGGTAAATAAATTCTTCGTGATCATGAGTATTTATGAAAGCAAACAATTCAACATGTAATGAAGGAGATATAATGTATAAATATAAACAAACCAGTCAAAAAATGTATAGATAATATATATATATATATGTATGTATGAGATTACATATATTCTTCTATTTTTGGTAATATGTACTTTAAACTTTCTTTTTATTTCTATATCTTACACAGCATCTCGAGAAATGTTTAATTTACTTAAATTAAAGAATGACACCATAAAAGAGAAAAAAAATAGAGGGAATGGGTAGGGTGGTACAAATGGGAACTTGTTTTTCTCCACTGATTCACAAACAAGAGACAGCTATTTTATTTATTAGATAATGTAAAATTATATAAAATTATTAATAATTAATTTGAGTTGTTTTGTTAGATTACAAACTATCATTACTCTGCCTATTTAGTCTAGAAATCTATCATTAATCAGTCATAAAAAAAAAAGGAATCTCACTTTTAATTTCTATTCTAAATGAGATTCTTATTACATCTAATGAAGTGATATCTAAATGAGTTAAAAATATGAAATTAAGAAGCTAGAAAAAATATAGAAAATAAAATAACATTTTCTAAATAAATACATTTATTCAAATGCAACGCTGCAACCAAAAACAAGTGTCTTCGTGCATGTAATAATATTTCGTAATTATTAGGCTAATTTATCAAAAAATAGTCAAAGATAATCAAGTGAATAGCTTTGATCTTGTAAATGTGATAATAGAAAAATTCTCATACAAATGGCTGGAGGGGAAGGGGTGGGGATAGGTCCTAAAAGCTGGTCGATAAAAATTCAACTTTCTGTAATATTTCACATTTATTTGTCCAGATAGTATTCAGAATACATTTTTCATGATTTAGGAAAGGCCTTATTCGATTATATGTGTTGAATGGAAATTCATACACTATACACTAGTAGTCTTAAAAAGTTTAAAATATTTGTATTCGTTAAAATAATATCTTATAAAATATCTCCACTGCACACAGTTTAAACTTAAAGGAAGTATAGAGTTTTATTTAGCGACTAGTTAAATGAAAAATGTTTATCAATCGCTCGGAAGTGATAACTATATGCGCCTATGGAGCGCCTCTGCGGCTTGGTACCTGGTGCCAGGGCACCGCTAGGATCACCTGTTCCTCTTTTTCTGCAGTTCTGTTAATATTATTTCACTACTTTTTCCTGTCAACCTGGAATATTAATTACTATCTAATTTTATTAGAATTAAACATTTTAATTAGTTCGCTGAAAATCCAAACAATAAAATTAATACATCTGGGATACCATCTATACTAATAAAAGAAATAGTATATATAAATTACAACAGACTACTTTCTTAATTTTTTTCCTTTTTTCTCCATTTTAATATTTTTATTATCAGAAATTGTTTAATTGCTAACTAGAGCTATTAATAATAGAAATCATCATAATTGCTGTTGAAATAAAATTTTAGTTTTTATTCAAATCAAGTTTCATTAGTTTTGGCCCAAATCAAGTTCCATTTTTTAGCAACTATGCGAAAAATTATTTTGAAAAAGAACCTTTTAACATTTATTTTAGCAGTTGACAAGTTTCATATCATTAACCTAACTCATTAATAAATTTAAAAAAAATAATTGTTTAAAAAATATTAAAACTTTCAAGAAAAATTAAGTTGATCCATATTTAGTGATTGCAGGTTTTTATTTTGTCCATACATTTTGTGGGAATAATAATAAAAAAAAAAACCCACACTACATTGAATCTTTCTTTCTTTTTTTTTTTTTAATTGGCGTTTTTCTTCCAAAACATAAACAAACGAAGTCTCGACGCGAAACCGAACAAGGCATGTGATTTTTTTAACCAATAAACACATTTCGTTCAACCTAGGTCGAGAAACCCCGAGTCGGGTAACTTTTCATCCGAAGTAAACGGTGAATACGAGTTTTCAACTCCCGGTTGAAAATACCAAACTGGGGTTACTGAACCCGCGGTCGAAGTTATTCATGAATACGAGCGTAAGTGCTACTATTAGAAGTCGTTCTCTCCCCAGACGCTCGTGGTAATTATTAGAGATTAGATTAGATATCGGAATCAACGTCTAATTATTAAACGATAGAATTTTCCGGGATGAATTAATTTTCCCAAACGGACACGACTTTCCGAACGACCCAATAATTTTAAACAATTGGAAAATTTTGACCTTTTAAACTTTTGAATTTTAAATATAATTTAACTCTTTAGGCACCGTTGATTATTTCCTGGGGGAGAAGACGTTTTAATTTTCATGGGGAAAGGATAAAATCGAAAACTGATTAATTATTTATTAATTATTACAATAATATAACAAATGTGAAAAAAATATATAAACAAAAAAGTTATATGCAGAACAAATTAAAAACAAATCAGTTTTTTTCTACATTTTTTAAGCCCGAGAAGGGACATTTATTCATATATTTCATTCAGTTAGTCCAAAGTTTAATGTTAAATTTTTGTAACAAATAAGTTAACCCTTTTTCAGGCAGTGTCCTTAAAAAAGGGACACCTAATTTTTATTTTACTGGCATCCAGAATATTTAATTAAAATTTTCCATTTATAACGTACTTGAAAATAAGCAAGTTTGTGTTTTCCAATAAACTCGTTTATAAATTCGGATGTCAGTCTATCATTTCACCAGTTTATAAACAGAATTACTCCACGCCGGTAAGGGTTAAACCAAATGAACATTAAAAAATAAAAACAAAATTTACACAATATGATAATTTAAATACCCTAAAAACTTAGGTTCCCTTCAAATTAAATCGAAATAAATCTTAGACTTTTTAATTTTTTTTTTCCATTTTACACATGCCTTATCATTTTTTACACACTCATCATAAGCATAATACAATATCTGCAATACAAATATTTGCAGCTTAAAAATGAAAAAAGTTAAAAATTTGTTTAGATTTCTTTTTAACGGAACCTAAGTTTTTAATGAGTTTTATGTATCATAATGTTTGATTTTTTTTTTATCCTTCAGTTGGTTTAACTTATTTGTTTCAAAAATTTAACATTGAACGTAGAACTAACTGAATGAAATATATTAATTAATACCCCTTCTAGGGCTTAAAAAATGTAGAAAATAAAGTGATCTGTTTTAATTTGCTCTGCCAGTTATGTTTTAGATTATATTTTTTGTCACATAAGTTATTTTATTGTAATAATGAATAAACAATTTTATACATTATCCTTCTGTTATGAAAATTAAAACGTCATCTAACCCAGCAAATAATCATTACACCTTAACCCTTTCGAGACCGCATCGCGCGCACAAATTTTATTTGGAGTACACCGTGTTTTTTTAACTGTCCCCTTTACTTGTGAAATACCAAAAATCCTTTAATTAAAAAAGTCAAATATTATTATTCATTTATTAATGGTGCCCAAAACAAATTCCACATGCACCTTTTGATGATGAATATATCTGCCTCACAAATACCGACAGAGTTAAAGAATTAAATTATTTTTTTTACTAAAAAGTTTCAAATATCAAAATTTTTCTATTGTTTAAATTTATGAAAAAAATTTAAATTGAAATAATATATTAATTTACAAAAAAAAATATTACATTTATTAGAATTATTGAAATTTTTTTGCCAGACTTGTTATTTTTTGGTTTCAGTAACTAATCAATGATCTAAATCTCCAATCCCACCACTACCTGAAATTTATACTTCTTCCCCATTCTTTGCTCCGCCCGCACACAAAAAAAAATTATATGTACTTCTTTTTATTTTTTCCTATATGTTACTCTATAGTAATAGTAAAAAGATCCCATACACCCTACTTCCTCACCGCGATTTAGAGTATAAAAAAAAAAAACAGCAGACGCTGTCGAAATATCGAATATCCACATCTACCTCTACCAAATAACGATTATCTTTTTTCTGTTCGGAAGAGGAGGGTCATGTTTACACATTAAAATAAAAAAAAACACAGTTTAATTGATTAGAATGGATTGAATGGATAAAATAAAAACACAAACAGAAATCTAATTCAATATATTTCTGTTAATTTTCATGGCAAAAGCATATAAAGCCCTTTTGTCATCGAAACAACCTCCACTGAAAGTTTTCGACAAACAGAATTCCAGATAAGGCGATCACTTTGGCGACGAAAGCTTTGTCCTATCACATTTCGTGATTGCAAAACATGGTTGAGAAAACAAAATATGTATCTGACCCTTTTTTCTGGATTACACCGTCATCTACAAAGATTCGAAAAAAGTTAAAAGCAAAAGTTGCGCATTTTTTCCCGTAAATCCTAATCTGAAATTAAAAAATGGGGATTACCATTTAGGATTTCAAAGTTCGAACGCCTCTGACCACCAGGTGGTTGGGGTCAACATTGGTATCACGGAATAGCTTTTTAAAAAAATATTTAACATGTTTATTTTCGTTTTTCAATCTTATATGAATTTCTTGAGTTATTCGACCGTTTCCAGACTTTTCGGACACCCAGTAGCTTGTCACATTTGATATTTTATTGTAATAATAAATAATTAATTAAACAATTTTCTACATCATTCTTCCCGTGTGAAAATTAAAGCGTTGTCTCCCCCAGGAAATAATCAAGAGAGCTTAAAGAGATTAATTATTTTTTAAATGAAAAAGTTTAAAAGATCAAAAATTTTCAATTGTTTAAAATTATTAATTTTAAAATTATAAAAAGAATATTAAATTGAAAAATATTTTAAATTGCAATAAATTATTACATTTATAAGAATTAAATTTCTGACCGACTTGATATTTTGGAGTTACAATAACTAATCAATCATCAAAACATATAACTCCACCCCCACTGAAATTTACGCTACTTCCCCATCCTTTGCTCAGCCAGCATAAAAAGTTTTTATATGTTTTTTTTAAATATTTTGTCCTATATGTTTTTCTGTAGTAATAATTTAAAAAAACTGTACACCCGCATCAGCCTCCTGAATTAGATGATATTAAAAAAAAAAAAAAAAAAAAAAACAGCAGAAGCCATCAAAACGCCGAATATTTGCACACCCCGCCCCCAAATAATGAAGATCATCCTTTATTTATTCGAGAGGGAAGATATATATAACCTGCGTATAATAATAACCTGCGTATTTTGATTTTTTAACGTGTAAACGTTAAAAAATCAAAATACGCAGGTTATTATTTAGTAATGTATAAAAAAATATGCAAATAGAGTACTAATTTAATATATTTCTATTAATTTTTATGGAAAAACATATAAAGCGTCATCGAAACAACCACCACTGATGGTTTTCGAGTAACACTATTCCTGCAAAAGACGGCTATATTGACGACGAAAGTTCTGGCCAATAAGATTTCGAGATGGCAAAACCAGGTTGGGAAAATCAAAATATGTATCTATCGAATATACTGGATTACACCGTGATCAAAGAGGATCCGAAAAAACTGTTAAATACAAAATTTACGTATTTTTGTCCGTAGAATTCGAATCTGCAATAAAAAATGGGGGTTATCATTCAAGATTTCAAAGTTTGACCCCCTCTGACCCCCGGGGGGTCGGTTGCGGGGGTCAAATTTGATATCACTGGGTAGCTTTTAAAAAAATATTTAACACGTATATTTTCGTTTTACAATCTGGTTTGTATTTCTCGAGTTATTCGACCGTTTTCAGACACCCTGTATATGTTTTTATAACTACTACATATGATCGAGTATTTCGAAAAAAAAAAAAAAAACTCTTTTGTTGTCATAGAAATCTGTATTTTATTCCTCACGATATTTTGTAGTTATTCGTTTTGCTTTACATTTTTCTGAAAATGTAGTCTTTTATTTAAAATCTGGATCTAAAATGTCTCTGCATTTTTCATGGAAGACTCCACAGTGCGATTATTTATTAGCGTCTTCTATTTAGTAAAATTTCTAATTTTATTTGAACTGGAAAAAAAAAAGAAAAGAAAACGGATAATTGGCAGGTATGTAAATGTATGCAATATTATTCTGTTTATTGTGAATATATATTTTTTTATAACCGCTACATATGATCGAGTATTTCGAAAAAAAAAAAAAAAAACTCTTTTGTTGTCATAGAAATCTGTATTTTATTCCTCACGATATTTTGAAGTTATTCGTTTTGCTTTACATTTTTCTGAAAATGTAGTCTTTTATTTAAAATCTGGATCTAAAATGTCTCTGCATTTTTCAAGGAAGACTCCACAAATGATTTTCTTTAAAATAATTTATTTTAACATAACATAAATAAAATAACACGAAATAAATGATTTAAAACAAGTTCTCAATACTGATTTTGTTATTTCTTCTAATATACAAAATATGTAATAGATGCATGAGTGAAACTGTCTATAGCTGAGTGTATTGGATAAATTCTGAAATTCAATATTCTTCTTAACGTCATCTGTAATTAAAGCTAATTATCTTCTTTTCTACTTCAAACAATTCTACGAGGAAGTCTGCATGGATTTAATCATGTTTTAATTAAGCTAGAAAATACAGGGCATTAGGTAAAATATACAAATGATCACGGTAAAACTTTGCTGCCTGGTATAGTTTGAGAATAATTCTATTTTAATAATGAAACAAATATATTCACAAATTATATAGTTATAAAAATAGAATGAGTCCTAAGGGAAAAAATTTATGCACCATTTATGGAAGGCTTGACCAAATCATAGAGAGACGTTATTTGAAGACGATTAATGATAATGTTACGATAAATTTAAGCAAACTAATTCAAATATTAAAAGAAATATTTAGTTTTTTAATGGAAACTTATTAAAAATATGAAGTGTTCCTACATTGAAAGGAAACTCTGTTGATTTTACAGAAAAACTGTCAGCTAGAGCACCAGAAAAGAATAATTTATTTTACAGGTAAAATACATTTTTTCTTCTAGTGAGTTTTCTGTTTTTCAGTCATCATGTATTGGACTGTTAACCCTTTGAGTTCTGGGGGTGAATTTCTTCAAAATGCCCAAATGTCACGTTGGCACCAGTATTTTGTAAACAAAAGATTCGCCTTATAATATACAGGAAAAAATGCATTAAACTATTTTCAAATAAATTTGGTTGAATATTCCGGTGCCAATGTGACATTTGGAGATTGAAATTAAGTGGGAAGAAATTCACCCATCAGAGCTCAAAGGGTTTTTAAGACAGCAGTGGCGTAGCTTTAGGGGGAGGGATAATTTTATTACAACTATTCTTGTATGCTAAATTTTGCTTTCTTTAATCGTATAATGTTCAATAGTTAAATAAAGCCAATTTTTTTATATAATAACTCTGATAGTAAAATGATCCCCCCCCCCCCCCCCCCGCTAACGCAACGCCACTGTCCCGGTAAAAGAAAACTCGTTTTGTACTGCCATCGTCGCTGACAGTTTTTTCCTTGTAAAATCAACAGTTTATTTGTTTTTTATTTATTTGTATAGTGTAATCTGAAACTAAATAAACGCTTCGTTTTTCCATTTAGAAAGCATTTTTATCTATTGTAGGGTGTATGAGTATCCAGAAGGCACTATAGCCACCTGCAGCTATATGCCTTAGGAGGGCTGCCTTCAGGGAGGACTTCTGAAAGGAAAGTGACCCGAATTCTCGTTTTCGTGTAAGGAAAACCCTGAAAACCTTACACAGCCACCCCGCTCGTGCTGCACGGATTCGAGCTCGCGAACGCCGAGAACGAGCTCTTCGTATTTGTAGTTCTATTGAAAAAATATACCAAAATTAAAGGATTAAAAAATATATGCATTAGCAGTTAATAGTAGTTAATAGTGCATATACATTTTAGTTTTCTTTTGAAAAAAATATATTTTTAAAGTTTGATCACTCAAAAGACCTCTTTTTTAGCAATAGGTACCATAAAAATACCACTAGTCAATGGAAATTTCATTCAAGATGTAATAAAGCAAAGTTCCTAGAATTTCCTGTTTGTTGTAAAAAGTTTTATCTAAATAATCAGAAAAGGGAAGCACATCTTGCTTAGATTGATATGGAGTAATTTCCCTTCTTTTGAAGGTAGGTTTTTTTCTTTTCATTTATTGCTCTTCTTCAATTAGTAAGCTTATAAAACATAACAAAAAGAAAAGGCGCTAAGATTTGATTGATGATTCAGAAATCTATGTAAAATTGCAATATTTAGTGTCATAGATGTCACAGTTATGAAGAAATTAGAAGAAAAAAAATGTAGAAACTTAACTAAAGGTAGCATTTCTAAACTTTTAAAAAGTATAAAGAGATTCCATTTCTGAAAAACTTGACTGAAAATGACAGGGAAGTGTACATAACTCCAAGTGACGATAAAGAAATTGAGAGATTGCGCTTAATGTTAGAGGAAAATCATTTGGATGTCTACAAGTCAGAGTAATGTGGATTTCGATGCAAGGACTTTGCAGGAATGCAAGAATTTTCTTTAAATATTAGAATTTCGTAAAAAAAAAAAAAAAAAAAAAAAAAAAAAAAAACAGTTTGCTTAATAGACAAAGGTTGAAAATATTAAGCTGAGCTACAATTTATGTTAGCGGCTAGTGGGCAGTAGATCATTGTAATAGTATTGGGAGTGATGAGACCAAAATCATCATGCTTGGTAGTGAAGATATAAAACGCTCAAGAAGAGGAGTCGATTTCTATCCTAATTGCACTACATTAAACATTGACAAACTTTGAATCCTCCAGTTTGTTTTAAGATTCGGTATTATATTACATCAAAAAGTGTGGGCTGAAATCGTGTGATTAATAATAATAAACGCTCTAAAATGCTTAAATATACATAATTAAATATGCTTAACTTCGCGCCCAAACTGAAGCCTTGAGTACCAGATGTTTTATGAGGTAGAGAAGCATTTATATTTCAGCAAGACTGAGCTCCATATCATGTGCAAAAAGGCTTTTCAAGGTGATTATACATTGCTACTAGAAAGCCCTGGAACCTTAATAGAGCTGAAAATTTATGGAGCCGATTAATGGAATTTGTTATTCAGAAGAAACCTAGAAATGAAAAACCAAATATATAGAAACAATTGTTCAAACTTGTTCTACAATAAAAATGCTACGGAACTAAAATTTGTATTCATTTCACGGAAAGGTGTTAAAGCGCTATAATTAACGCTAAAAGTTACTAAACTAGCTGGCATAGTGAGAATTTTTGTGTGTCTTTCATTTTTATTCTTTCCAACTAATGTTATAATAAAGAAATCTATCGTAAAAAATCATTGAATTACATTCTTTATTAAAAGGCTTTTCCAATGATTCATACTTCATGTAACCCGATATAAATCAGCTTCATATTATGTTGCTGATGAGTGCGAAAATATGGTTTCAAGCTAATCATATTGCTCACACATTCAAGATATCATTACACTGCTGGAATGCCATGGGACTTTAACCCAAATCTAACTAGAAATCTATGCAGTCGATTGAAGGCACTTGTTATTCAGAAATAACCAGCTCGAAAAACTTAATTAATAGAAGCAACCGTTCAATCTTCGTTCCAAATTAAAACAGCAACAGAATTAAAATACTTTGTTCACTAAATAGATAGACGTTAAAATATCGCAATTAACCAAAGGCTGATCAACGGCGGCCCAACTAATTGCCTGATATAGTGAGAATTTTTGTATATATTTGTTTTTTCTTCTTTATGACTGCTGTTCTAATAAAAAAAAATTATCATAAAAGCTATTGTATTACTTTTTTTGATTTACTTGCTTTTCTGTTGCTTTAAACTTTTATACCAGTGGTACTCACTACGCGGCCCAGGGGGCCCAGATATACCACTTTCTTTCTGGCCAAATATTTCCCTTATTTGATCGTACAGTTTCTGTCATTTAATAATCCAAAAATTACTTTTCAGAAATAGTGGTGTGAATACCTTTTGCATAATTTAGTTAGTACCTCTGTTTTTGGCATCACTCCAAACTTCCAAACAAAGATCAAAGTGGTTTTAAGTGAAATCAAACTTCAGAAATATACTTTTTTCAAAAGTTTTTCACATTTTTCGCCGCTAGCGTAAACATAAAGTATAATTACTCTAACTCAACTGTAAATTAAAGTTAAAATGGTTTTTAACTCCTTCTATTTTTTTAAAGAATGTTTTCTTTAAATATATAACTATTGGAGTAGTAACTATCGGGTATATTTGACTACAGGCCATTTGAAATAGCATTTATTTGTGACATCGCGACAGATCATATGGTATTTCTAACTAGCGGTTGGATTTTCGTATATATTTCTATACACATTAAATTACTTGTACGCTCAAGAATTAAAGGAAAAATTGTATAAAAAACATAGAATATTTATAAAAGCTCGATTACTAGTTGTTTCAGAATTTTTCCGCTATATCGTGAAAGAAAAGTCTAAAAATTTGATTATACAGGGTGTCTACAAGTCATAACGTCTTTTCAATTTCAAAATTTTACTCGAAACAAAAGTGAACAGAAACAGATACATATACAACAAGTAGTACAATATCAGGAGTATATACTAACTTTTTTAAAAAAATCAATTACTAAACCTCTATATGTGCTTTATTGATTGTACGAACGGGCGACTGCAATGCGATATTCGTCGGCATTTTCCACTGAGGTTCTTTTTTGTCCATTCCTTGATTTATCCAGTACTGAAATTCCATGACTGAGTGTACATGAATTTCTTGTGCCTATCATAAATTCATGAATGGCACAAGAAATTCGTGGCAACCGGTTCAGTATTGCATAAAGCAAGGTGTGGACGAAAAAGGTTATCAGAGGAAAATGCTGGCGCTTATCGTCTAAACGTGCTTTATGTAACCAATGGTGCACATATAGAGGTTTATTGATTGATGAAAAAACCCTTCAATATGTACTCCTAATATTTTAACACTTTCCATTCATGTAATTGTTACTTTGTGTTTGTATTAGGTTGTAACGAAAGTTTTCCGCCAAATCACCATTACATAATACTAATTATAATATATATAATTAACTGTAATTTTATACGTAACCACCATTCCGCCAAACCTTCACAGTGTCATATGATACAACGTTAATATCTAAAGCTGTACACTTTATTCGGTGATATTCCGTAGCTTTGCAACAGAACTGGAAGTAAATGATGGTTCTAATCCGGTAGCATGATAGTTTTATTTCAGACACCTTGTACTTAATGATAACAATATTTTTTTTACAAATTTCACAACACAGTGTTATAGTGCAAGTCTCTTTCTTTCAAATGCCAAAAATCGTTTGAGAAAATATGAGTAAACACGTCAATGCGAACTCTTTGCACAGACCGTATTAGCTGTGGCGGGAAACTTTCGTTACAACCTGATAATAAAAGCTTGAAATTTTAAAGAAACTTTCGGGAGAGACACCCTGTATTTTAGGAAATGCAAATACATTTGTAAATAACTTTCACAATGAAACTAATTTGATTACATTCAACCATTCGATATGAATGATTTAAAATACACCGGTGTCCAAAGTTATGGACCAGTCACAAAATGCTAATTTTTAAGTAACCGAATACTCAAAAGGAAATAATATAATTAGAACAATTACTATCTCTACAGCACAGCTAGTCCATATAGCATCTCATTCATGTCACACATGGTCACAAGTGTCACAGTCACTACGGTGAAACAAAAAATAGGAAATTCCACACGTCTCATTATGAGTCTCAAATGATCTCTATATGTGAAACTCCACTGAGACGTCAATGTGACTGCTGCTTTGTGACGAGTCACCAGGTGACTTTACAATGTAGTTACATTGTGATTCTCATATGACTGTCATTTTTAGACTTAATTTCAAAGTCATCATGAACGTTGCATTATGATAAGTCACCAAATAATATCACATTATAGTCACATGGTGACTTTTCACAAAAGAGCACAATGGTGATTTCACAGTAGTCTCTCTGTGACCTGAAAGTCATCATGTGATTTTAATGTGACATTATTTGGTAACTTATCACAATGCAGCGTTCACGATGACTTTGAATTTGAGTCTACAGATGACAGTCACATGAGAGTCACAATGTAACTACATTCTAAAGTCACATGGTGTTACGTCATAAAGCAGAAGTCACAGTGACGTCTCAGTGGAGTCACATATAGTGATCATTTGAGACTCATAATGAGATGTATGGAATTTCCTAATTTTTTGCTTCACCGTAGTGACTGTGACACTTGTGACCATGTGTGACATGAATGAGATGTTATATGGACTAGCTGTGCTGTAGAGATAGTAATTGTTAGAATTATATTATTTCCCTTTGAGTATTCGAGTACTTGAAAATTAGTGTTTTGTGATTGTTCCTTAATTTTGGACACCAGTGTATAATCTATCATCATAGCATGAGCTTTTTCCTTTGTTTTGGCTGAATATTTTATTGGTGTACATTTAAAAATTCCTATACTAATTCTCATGAGAATTTCGTAATCTTATATACCGATTAATTTACTTCGAATTTGAGAAAAGTAATACGCATGGCTTTAATTAGTGTAATTTCTTCGATGCAATATTTAAAGGTTTTTTTTATTATTCCTCTTACATTGCAGTATTAGTTAAATAATAACTATTCATATACGATAACAGTTTTGACTTCTTCAATGAAGCCCTTGTAAAAGTACTAGTTAGGTTATGGTATCAATTATAAAAATGATTTTGTGTTTGTTCCCCTGTTAAGTTTCGTGTATTTGAATTGGATTTTCGTGTTTTTATTGAAAGCTACTTTTTCGTTTGGATTCACGTTTTTGAAACTTACAGTATAGATAAACAAACAGGCCGAAAAATCATTAAAAATATTGACTTATTAAAATTTACATGAGAAAGTTTGAGACGTGCATTTTTTAAAACAAACCGTTGTTAATATGCTAGTGTTAAACAGGAAGTAACTATATATCACTGAAATTTTGAATTCTCCTCTACTAAGGGGACAGTTTACCCTTTCATCAATTTTGATTATTTTTAAAAGTATGGTTCAAATGGTGAACTCAGTGCATTTCAATGTTCAACTCAAAGTACATTTTGAAAAAAAGAAAAATTAACTGATATTTAATTAAAATGTTGAAAAAGTTAACAAAAATTTGAACTTTTTAAAAATCCTTACTACTTTTTAAATATTGATATTTTTGGCCGTTTTTTTTTTTTTTTTTTTTTTTTTTTTAGATTGTCAAATGTGTATTACATAAGACTGTGTATGGATTTCTAGATACATCTAATAGTACATTTAATATAATTTTTTTTACTGATGTGTATAGTGTAAAACTATGAAATCTAACACATCTTCATAGACTTTTATTTAAAAAAAAATAACAAAAAAACCTGAAGGCTAATTCCATGCGCATATTTATCACGTATATAATAAAGACCATGTACAAAAAAGTTTAAATCTCTATTTCAAATACAAAACAAGCCTTAGCATTTTTAAAACATGAAAGTGGATAAAATATGAACATGAAGAAAAAGCCATTTAAAATTTTAATTTGTGTGGGTAATTGCCCTGGGTGTATTGAGAAAATTTACAATATCTTGCAATATAATGCCGTATGGATAAAAATGAGGTGAGGTGTCAACATAATCACAATTAAGCAGGCTTTCATATAATATTTAAAAAAAAAAAACGATTTTTTGATCAATTTTGAAGTAAACTGTCTCCTTAAGGAAATTATTTTAAAGCATTAAAAAAGAAGTTTCCAACTTAACTCCAAGAAATCAGTACTTTACTATTTCTTAAAATTTAAGTCCTTTTTTATTCAGAAGAGTGATTCAAACCTTCTTTAATAATTTATTTTTAGGCTAATTTTTTTAATATCATGAACTGATTTCTGACCGTTGAAAATAACCTTTGCATTTCTGGAGAGGTATAGCATGGCATCAACCGCCCAAGAGGAAAGAGCGAACTTTGTTTCAATATGCCAGTCCACTCAATATTAAGAAAATAATAGTAATTACAATAAGTATGAGGTCTTAAAATATCCATTAAAAATATAAGGAATAAAAATTTGAAACTTTTTGATAATATGTGCTAAAGCTGCACGAATTTCAGTAAATATAAATAAGTTCCAACCACGTGACCATGGTATGCGCAATTTTCTACTAAGGAACCATAGTCGCCGATATTTTAGCCACTATTATCGTTCACCCAATCAAATGAGAGATAAACCGGAAAAACCGATGGGCAAACAAAATGTCCACATGGTTGTCAAGTTGGTTGCTAGAGTGTGACTTCAGTTGAAACTGACCTATTAAACAAATTTAAGTAAATATTTTAGGACAAATTACTAACATGCATTTTTCTCTTTGAATTTGTTTTTAAGAATCTGTATTTCTTGTTTTATAAAAGCTTTTAAGAAGTTTGCAATTGAATTTTATCATATTTATTTCTGAAAATTACACTATGGACCTTAGGATAATTATGTTATAAGATATTTAATCAAGTGTTAATCTCTTTAAATCAGTCCGCAGGAAAATTATTAGAAATTTTCAAAGTGTATTTTTCTCATACTAAACAAAATAGCTGTTGCTGTCCAATGTATACTCTATTCATAAATTTAAAGTTTATGTAAAATAAAAACACACGAATAAAATAAAACTCAACGTTTCGTTTCAATCTTTAAAACCATCAGCAGGAAATTAATTTTTGAAGATGCAGCATATTGATTGTTTCCTGCCGATTTGTATTTTAGAAAATTTTACTCCTGATGATGGTTTTAAAGATTAAACTGAAACGTTGAGTTCTATTTTATTCATATGTTTTTATTTTACATCATCTTTAAATTTACGTTTAGAGTATACGTTGGATAGTAACCTTTATTCTGTTTAGTATTAGATATTAAAACATGAAGTCCTTAATTAATATGTATTTTTCTCTTTTGAGTTTCTTTTAAGAATCTGTATTTCATGTTTTATAAAAGTTTTTACGAAGTTTGAATGTGCCATTGAATTTTATCATGTTTATTTCTTTAAATTACACTATGGACCTTAGGATATGTTATTAGATATTTAATCAAATATGAATCTCTTTAAATCAGCCCACAAGAAAATTATTAGAAAGTTTCAAAACTATTTTGTTTGTTTCCAGAGACTATAATTATTTTACTCTCATTAACGGAATCGCTATTAAATCACTGTTTTGTAACACCTGATACTGAAGTTCGTATAAAAAATGAATTTAGGATAATTTATCTGCATATATCAGATAAAGTCTCCCTTATGGTCAAGACTCCGGGACTCCCCCTATACTTTTACTATGACTATTTGGTGTATTTATAATGACTAAATAAAGGTGTCTGGGTGATTTACACCCAGAGGATACTACTTATGTTACGGTGTTTGTGAAACTTGAAGGTAATATGACCAGTATGCAATGTTGAAAATCAAGAATATTACAGGGAAAATGATTCGGCACACTCGATCGACTGTCAACGCTTTCTTTAAGTAAGCTTTCTTTTCTTCTTCAGTGCATTGTACGTGATCGATTGCCTCAGCCTGATTCCTGCCTTCGGTTGACATGTTTCCTTTATAGAATTCCAAAACTTGTTTACTTTTCTGCAAAAGAAAATATATTGTTAATTTAACATCATACATATGGTTGATTTTCAGTGTTATTTAATTCTTCAACGATAAGTAGGACATCTCTACGAGGGTGTATCAATTGTATCAATAGGTTTTTGCCCTCAAATAGACATAATTGAGTGAAATTTATGAAATTTCTACATTGTATTAGTTATTTTCTATATAGTCACCGTGCACAGTAACACATTTCTGCAAACGGTATTTCAAAGAGAGGGGGGAGGATGTATTCCAGGAGGCGCGATAGTAGACACAAAGGGGGTCGTTTTTCTAACTTTTGCCGACTCCCACATGTGAAATATTGTTGGAAAGGCCTGTGACCACTTATACATGCAATACACGTCCCGAGCCCTCCCCCCAAATTTGACCTTCGGGGGGGGAGGGGGGGCATATTTCTAAATTTTGCAGATATCATTCATCCCCCCTGGGAGGCAAATTTGGGGGAGGGGCTTGGGAGGTGCATAGCATGAATAAGTGGTCACAGGCCTTTCTAACAATATGTCACATGTGGGGGTCAGCAAAAGTTAGAAAAGTGACTCCCTTTGGGTCTACTATCGCACCTCCAGGAACACATCCTTCCCCCCTCTTTGAAATACCGGTTGCAGAAATGTGTTACTGTGCACGGTGACTATATAGAAAAGGACTCATACAATGTAGCAATTTCATAATTTTCACTCAATTATTTCTATGTGAGGACAAAAACTTATTGATACACCCCCGTACATGAGATTGGCGACATGCGGGATATAAAATTTTATAAAAAAGCATGCATTCATAAAACACATTAATTTGCTAAAGGGTGCGTGAAACAATAACTTTTAAATGAACTTGTATAAATAAAAATGGTGCTAAAAAATGAAATCTGCGTTTCGAACTGCCTCTGCAGCCGTCTTCAGGGTAAAATTGTATGTTGAAGTGGCTTTCGTATCTAAACTTTTAAATCACTTCAACATACAATTTTATCCTACGGACGACTGCAAAAGCAGTTCGAAACGTAGACTTTATGTTTTTAACACCATTTTTATTTATACAAGTTCATTTAAAAGTCATGTTGTATGTACCATTTAGCAATTTTATGTGTTTTTCTGAATATATTCTTGTTTATAATATTTCATGGTGCAAGCATTCAATATGTGTTTATATAAAATTTTATTGGTTAAGACGATTTTGGACAAAAACGAATCGCGAAGCATCTTGGCGAGCCTACCATTATCGCCAAGTTAATGCTTGTTCACTGATCTCACTCGTCTAATCGAAATGATCCAGGCGAGTATCGCCAAATTCTGGAATGTAGGTTTCCTACAGTTTGGACAAAAACGTCTGTCTGAGCACGCGCCCCGTGCGTATATCACTACTCTCATACAGAGACACCCGAACAATAGGTAATAACGCCATTAGTTTATAATATGCCTTATTGATTCTCAGATTTTTAAGAAATAGCGATCCTTCTCTAACTACACTGGTGGACAAAACTTAAGGCCAGCGGACAAATGACTATGTTTAAAAAAAAATCGCAGGTGCAGTTTCATATCAAGTGGGATAAATAGGTAAGGACAGAATATGAGACATGATATAAGGCAAGATTTATAGCAAAAAGAGCAACAGAATGTGTTGAAACAGATTGTTTCAGGGAAAGATACACATTGGCCCGGAAACAGAACAATATAAAGATTGCTCACTCACGACTCACGAATGAATGCGATACTCACGACAAGAAATGCTGAGAGACATGTCAGTAAGGGATATTTCCACCATGCAGTGCAATCCAACTTCTTATACGTCGTGGTATGCTTTGAGTGACGTGATCCATGAGGTTTTGATGCCATTTCTCACATGTCGTGGTATGCTTTGAGTGACGTGATCCATTTGATTTTGATGCAACTTGTCCCACTCCTCTGTCACTGCACGGATGAGAAACGGCTTATTTGTCGAAGGTTATGGTTATGGGAAAGCAGCAAGACGTCGCCCCAAGGATCCCATACATTTTCTTTTGGATTACGATGAGTGCGTTATCACGCATGAACAGAATGTTATCGCCGACAATAGCACGGAAAAGGCACACATGAGGCCGCAGAACATCAGCAATATACAGTTCAGCGATCATGGTCCTTGTTTCAAGCACATGTAGTGGAGTGCGGCCATTGACCATGGTGCCGGCTCTTACTATGATGCTACAAGTACCATATTGGTCCCTTTCATGGGTATTTTATGGACTATAAGTGGTACGAACTTCACATCATATCAGTTGACGTCTACTATCAGAATAAAGACTGTACGAGATCTCATCTGTGAGGAGGACATTGGTCCTGTCGACCTCGGTCCAATGACGATGCAAAAGGCACCATTGCAAACGAGCGCTACGGGGAACTCTCGCAAGGGGGATAGATAGAGTGGGACACCCACAACAGGTCTTCGGGTGTATAGTCCTGTCTGCCGCTATCGCCTCGCAACAGTTTCCGGAATATCTGATTTCCTGTGGCTGCATAGAATTGACTTGTCATTTGGCCAGCTGTACTGAGTCGGTTACTTTTGCTGTTAGAACGATGCACCGATCGTCTTCGTAATACTGTGAGGTAGACCTCCTAGCTTTGGCCTGCTGTACTGTCCACTTGTCAGAAACAACACTTAAATTCCGTAGCAACATCTGTATTTTGTTGCCCTTCCTCCAGCTTTCCAATGATTAGTTTGCGTGTAAAATCATCTAAATGATGTCTGCTTGACATGACCTCACTTTTCAACGTTCTTCCGACCTATTTAAATGGAAAGTCCAACATTCAATGGCTCACTCAGTGTACCAAATGAGTGCAAACCGGTCTGTATGCCGCCACGTGACCCACATTTGCACTAATAAAAAATTTGGACCGATATCTTGATTCGTATTGCATCACACCTTTATGCAAATTCCCACAAACTGCTGCATTCTATTCTGTGCCTGATATCGTTTATCGAAACCTAAGTCCTTAGGAGAGTTCATAGTGTATCATTTTCCACAACATAAGAGCCTACACTAGTCAGCATACGATAATCGAAAGCTAATGTTAAATCAAGGGAAGTGTTTTCAAATTTATCGTTTTCATTTTAGTATTCTTAATTTATTCTTTTCGTATAGACTATCTGAGGTCGAAGTCTAACGTGACAGTGTTTTACTTTTTTGATTTAGGTAGCAGTTTTATTACTAGATCGCTTTCAATTTTGGGACCTAATAAGTTGGTTTCGAAGATTAAAGTGTCCTCAGAATGAAGTTCTTCTAGTCTTTCAATTGTAGAATTAAGTGTTTTTACAATATTATACAACAAAGTTATCTCGTTACTTTCCACAATTTTCTTGTCATTTTCCGGTTTACTCTCAGTATCAGAGTTTAAGACTATACTACATATTTTCCTATCAGTTAGTTGACGTATCATAGGCACATTTTCACCACACTTTAAAATTTCAGTTATATCATTTACGTTGATGATGTTTTCGGATGTAACATTCGCCATCAGTTGAGAAGTTTTCCTCTCAAAGATGGTTGACGGGAGGGGCTGGGTTCGAACTCATGTCGTGCTCGTCGGCATAACCACTGGGATTTTCCGTTGTTTTTCTACGAACGTTGTGTAAATACGGGTTGGGAATACTTAGAAATCTCCCACGGAGGAAACTACCCCGACCTACATCCCTCGTGCAGATAATCGTCCGTAACAAAACACCAGATGCAATCCTAATGCGATACACCATTTCAAAGAATTTCGGATATTTCTTTTGTAAGTAGAGATCTCTCTATTTTCCTCTTCTTAGAATAGGGTTGATCACATCAAATAATGCTCGCATTTTTTAATGTTGAGTCATCTACATTGATCCCTTGATTTAGCAGTACTCCTGATTTCATATTGCATTCTTTTAAGAACTTATAGAATGTTCTAACCATCAGTCTAAAAATGTAACGAATTATAGGTCATTGTGGTTTATGGATGCCTGTATTTCAGTCGTTGTACTGTATATTTCCATAGGTATTCTGCAAAACGAAATGATTTACGAATTCTTCGGATTGATGTTAACCACCAAGTTAAAAATAATTGGCATTCAGCATTCGAAAACTATGTGATCAGAAGGCCAATAGTGCCAATGTAATAATAGTTTTCGTATTTCATAACAGTGTCTCAATTAGAGTCCGGATCGGGTAACTCGATTTTACCCGGCTCGCAATTAGGATAGTGCAGGGCTAGGGCTATTTTTTTTGTTGCGGGTCGGCTTCGGGTTCGATTGACTTTTATTGTCTACGGTTCGGTCTGTTTCGGGTTGGGTTTTGATTTTTGCTGTTCGGGTTCGGGAGGACTAAAGTTTTCAAAAGAAAGCCCAGAATGAACTTCATTGCTTCAGACGAAAACTAATATTTTTTTGAAAATGAGTACCCATATGGTAATTTTCTACATAAAAGATAAAATTGAGATAAAATATACAATTGCAGAATATTTTTCCATAATTGCTTTAAAATATTGATTAGTTTTACTTCATTTCGGGTTAAAATATTTTGGGTTTGTGTCATTTTTGGGTTGAAGTGTATTGGTTTTTGATAGGACTTCTGTTTAACGAAAATTTATTTTTCGGTTTCGGTTTGACATCAAATAGCATATTTTGGTTCGGATCGGATGTAACCGGACCTATCCTCTCAAATAGCAAACAAATTTTTTCCTCTGATAGACATTAAATTTTTGCAATATTTTTTCTTTTCGAATCTTTGAAAACTTGTGATTTTGTTTTGATTTTTTCATTAAAATAATTGTGGATAATAATAGTTTCGATTATTACCCACAATCGAACAAGTCAATTCACATTTAAAAAAAAATGAAAAATGTAAGCAAATTGTCGTATCGGATCGCAGTTTGCTCCATAAGATTTGACAAAAAAATAGAGCTTTTTGTGGGAAAAAAAAAAAAAATAAAATAAAAGGAATAGTAAAAGTAGTTGCAAATTTCACAGATAGATGGCGCTATTAAGGTTCATGTTAATTAGTGACAAAAGATATTGAGATTATACAACAGATATTTCTTTGCACTTGGGAATGTGGTTTATTCTCAAGTGCAAATAAATACCTATTGTATAATCTCAATATGTTTTACGACTTTTAATAACGTGGACATTCATTGCGCTATCTTTCAGTGAAAATTTGAACTGTTGTTTTCTTTTTCTTTCAAAAAATCCAGAATCTTTGACAAATTTTATTGTGAAAAATGCACTCTGATATGGCAATTTGTTAAATTCACATAAATTTTTGAACTGTGAACGGACTTATGGAAAACTCGGTATACATATTTAGCATAATGCAGAATCCATGCATTTTAGAACTTTTTTAGCAATGTTAATACTTCTAGCACTTTTAAAATATTTTAAAATAAAGATATTTTAAATTAAGCAAGCTATTTTAAAATTTATAAAGATATTTTAAATTAATATATGTGGTAGCTATTCTTTGAAACGTCTATGAAATTTCCCATTTTTTACTTGAAAGTTACTACTGCTACACAATTCAGAGCGTATTAATAATTTCACATTTAAAAATTTGGTTTAAAAAAAAAAAAAAAAAAACGCTCTTCAGAGAAAAAAAAAATCTCTTAAATGTTTGAAAAAACAGTTTATCTTTTCGAAATGAAACAAAATAGATTTTGTGAAATTAATACTTTTGTGAAAAATAAAGTTTGTAATGAAAGATCATATCAGATTACTCGAATACATCCAAACTAAGCATTCATTAATCCCTTCACGACGAGCGTCGCGCATATGTGACACATGTAGCGATCAGAATCTTTGATTATTACTACCAGTAATTGTGAATAGAAAGGTTTTCCTGAATTAATCGCAGAATTTTTGTGATTAAAGTAGGCAATTTTCTAAATTTCCGGTGATTAAAGATAAAAAAATCTATAAAAGACTCTCGTCGTGAAGGGATTAATATTAACCTTAAGATCTCCTGCTAACGTTTTCTTTTCTAGTGAGTGTGAATCATTTAAAAATTACACATTTCAAATACTAACAAAATAATAAAAATAAATTACGAAGAGTTCGCTTTTACGAATGAAATTTTATGAAAGGATATAAATGACCCGATTTTTTGCCTGCATTGACATTTGATATTTATTAAAATATGGTACACATTAACACATTTTATGCGGGAAACGCACTTTTACGTTTTTCGCGGTCTGTCACTTGAGCTCGGGTCACGTAAAAGTACATTTTCAGTAGACTTGTGCTGGAGAGCGGGTGTAATAAGTATGTACGTTGTTTGTATCGCTAGGCGACCGACCAAATAAAAGGGAAAATTTGAGTTTAAAATAAAAAAAAGTTTCGTTAAAATAAACTATGTAATTTTCGATTTATTGCGCTTTTACTGAGTGATTAAGTTCCCACGAAATTCATGAAAAAACGCTCGCTACACGCACAAGTCTGCGCGAAATGTACCCGCATGCAATGTGTTAAGGGGACTGTTCACCCAGCTTCCGATTTCTCCTCACTAATGTAAAGTCTATGGGCATTGGATGCATTCGTATATTTAAAATATCTCCTCGGGAAATTAATATTTTTAACTTCTATTTTTTGTGTACACTTCTTAAAAGATGTCTCTGTTTTTCTTAGTTCTCAAACTATTACTAAAGTATAGACTTAATTTTATAGGAAGTGTTAAAATCTTACTCACAGTTCGCCCGCTTTTAACACATAATATATTAAATTCAGTATAGATTATAGAGATATTTTGAAAACTAAGAAAAAAAGAGATATCCTTTAAGAAGGGTACACAGAAAAAAGATGTTAAAAATATGAATTTCCCGAGAAGATATTTTAAATATACGAATGCATCAAAGTCCATAGACATAACATTACGGAGAAGAATTCCGAAGCTGAGTGATCAGTCCCCTTAAGGGAACTCTTCACTCACTTGAAAACACACGCTCCGTAATGTTAATTCTATGGGCAGGTTAATTTCGAATTTCTCGTTTGAAAATATTTTTAAACGATTTTTTTGCCTAGGGTAGCTGAGGTCGATCTCTAATATGGCTATTTTTTACTCTTTCGATTTTGGTTGCAGTTTTTTTTTTTTTTTTTATAAAAGTACTTTCACTTTCCAAACTGGTTCCGAAAGTGAAAGTACCTTTATTAAAAAAATCTACAACCGAAATTGAAAAAGTAAAAAATAGCTTTATTAGAGATCGGCCTCAGCTATCCTATGCAAAAAAATCGTTTAAAAATATTGAAATTGAAATGAGAAATTCGAAAATAACCTGCTTATAGGATTAACATTACGGAGCGTGTGTTTTCAAGTGGGGGAAGAGTCCCCTTAAGATAAGAATTACTATTTTATAACATACTTACTCCAAACATCTTTAAAGTTGCTTTCTGCTCAGGTTGCCTTACTTTTCTTCTAGATAAATAATTGACCAGAGTAAATTCAAGCAAAGCTCCAAATACCATCACTGAACAAGCTCCAATCCATACATCTATGGCTTTCACGTAAGAAACGGGGGGTAATTGAGTCCTAATACCAGAAGCTACAGTTGTTAGAGTCAAAAGGGTGGTGACACCCAGAGTGACTCGAGCGGGGGTTGCATCAACGTGCAACCAAAACGACACCCATGAGATCATGACGATGAGGAAGGTGGGTAAGTATGTTTGTACTAAATGGTATCCGTTTTGTCTGACAAAGAGGAAGCTTACGTTGAGGAAACTAAAAGCACCTGCAAGAATAAAAAAAAAATACATATTTAACTAACTGGGATTTAAAAATATACAGTGTATTCCTTCTTATCGTTGACCACAAAAGTAGCACAAAAAGGTTGGGCCAACAATGCCTAATTGCTGTTCTATGTTCCAGAATAGGAAATGTTGCTTTGCCGTACCATTGGCCGACGAACCATTTTCCAACAAAGTTCCAACAATGGTCCAACTGTTAGCGGCTCAGAATTCTGTTCATATACTCTCCAAATTAGATTGGTCACTGTACCTACCATTTCCACCCCACCATTACCAACACAACCATTTCCTAACGGTTTTCCACAAACTGCCAATAATGGGCCAACAATCTGTGCTACTTGGGTTATAGCTAATTACTAAACTGTTAATTTTAGAGATATAGTTTTAACTGCAAAAATGTTTTAAATGTTGTTCGTCATCACATATGGAAATCTATTTGCGTCAAAATAATTATTTAAAAAAAAATTACGAAAATAATTATTATACGGTTCCGAGTTCGCATAAGACTTATTTAGAAAAAACTTTCTACATGATCTAACAAATAAAACAGTAAAATTTTAATTTGATACTTCGAATTGTATGAATTGTGAGCGTTTTCTAGCAATAAAAATGGAAAAACGCGTTTATAGCGCCTTAAAACGCTGAATATTATATAAAACTCAAAGTATCAGAATTCGGTAAATTTTAGTCGTACAAGAATGAATTTTTAATGTTTTACTTCTTAGAGCACGGGGTATTTTTTTCTAAATGTAACTTATTGGACCCAAGGGCCATAGGAAAATTTAAATTTCTTAACGTAAAAAATATTTACTATTTTGACGTGAATGCTGCGCAACAAACGGCTGATTGCTACCACTAAATTTTTGTAGTGTTTGTTCCTCACCTTATTTAATGACAGAATTTCTGAGATTTAATAATTCGAAGAATACTATTAAAATTTAGTGGTGAAAATCAGCCATTTGTGGCGCAGCACTTGCATCCCTGCGTAAATCTGTTTTCATATCATGAAGAATAACATTTGAAACATTTTTGAAATTGGAACTATTCCATTAAAACTAACGGTTTTGGAATTTGCTATTTATCAACGGTAAGAAGGGACACATTGCGTATACACATGAAACTTAAAAAAGTGATCAGCATTTGAAAGATGAATTGTTACTTGTTTACGTTATTAATGTGTATTACTATGCTGTTTAGGTGGTTCATGTATATTTTTTAATAAATATATTTTTATAAAGTCAATTATGAATTAAATATGTGATTATTAAAAATTCATGAAAAGAAACACACCCATATATAGTTTTATCACGATTAGAATCCCCATGGTCGAAAACCCCCAATATTAATCATCTCTTACTTCTGACCATTAGTTGTCAAGCTATCAGCAGAAATGTATCACATTTAATATTAAACCAATGGTAGCGTCCTTTCTAAATTATTCGTTTGCATTTTAATGTTTTGAAGTGATCATTTTTGCATGGTTTCGATAAGTGAATGTGTCCTGAGAAAACAAAAACTGCAACCAAAATCGAAAAAAGCATGAAAGCACCCGATTAGAGATCGACCTCAGTTATCCTATGCAAAAAAAAGATTTAAAATTATTAAAATGCAAACGGGAAATTTGGAAACAACGCTGCCATTGTTTAGCATTAGCCTTGTGAGTGTCTTTGCGTTACTAGCGTAGACTCTTAAGATTGAGGTTGAAAATCTCTTTGCTGCTATTTCATTTATGCTAAATACAGCAAATAAATGACATGTTCATGGGTTTATTGATGAGTGTTGTTACACACTCGTTTACAAATTATCATTAAATTGTTATTTAAATAGCTTTAACAATAGCACTCAATTTTCAAAACGCTTTTCTCAATATTGACACAGTCCCCAAACACACTTTAACTCATATTTTGGGTTCTTTTTCAATATGTACCAATGCGAATTTGTATTCACTTTGAGACATGACAAATTGAATGAAATAAACAAGCGTAGTACTTCGCATTGAGATATTCAACGTTCGTATAAAAGTAAATGTGTATACGTCTCCTAAAGAAAAATTAATCCTAACAGGAATGGAAGAAATCATGAACAGAAACTTTGGTTCAAACCAAGGTTGCCAGTTTGGTCCATTTTTTTATTCAGAAAGTACGAATAGTATTTTTTTTCCTGTATTTAATGACAAACATTTCGCATTTACGTATAGTAAAATTTCTTCTTTCGAAATTTCTGGCATGAATTCAAAATTTCTGAATAAAAATTATGCCAAAATGGCAACGTTGGTTCAAACAGCTTTATTCTGAGACTTTTGGAATTGGAGCTATGAATATCGCTCTTTTTGTATTGCGTATTGTACATATAATTCATTGTATGTATCAACTCTTTGACGGGTGATGAGATATTTTTCATCTCACCTAATTTTAATCAAAAATTTGTACTAGAAGTTTTCAACAAAATTTTACTTTTATAACTTTGATGAAAAAAAATTTAAAATTACATTTTCTTATTTTAAAATGCATTTTTTGGAAAATTCTGGTGTAAATTCAATATTACAGAAACACAATTATTTGTGCCTATAACAGTTATTAAAAAAAGTACAATTTTGTGTCAAAAACCGCCTTACAGAATGCATCTATGTAAACCTAAAGGAATGTTTAAAATTTAGCGGACATTATAGCTTAATTTTTAGCATGAAAATAAGAACCTAACCTTATATGTGAAATTTCAAGTAGTATTAAATAATACCTCGGAAAAGGAGTAAAAATTTTAAAATCTCAAAAATAATACTTTGAAAAATAATATATTATCATGCTTAACATTGCAAATTTGAAAATGTCTGAAAAGTAAGAAATGCGAATTATTTGTAATTGATCTGAAAAATTTTGATTAGAAACACATTCTTTCTCTAAATTTATGTTTTTCACAAATGGCAAATTCTTAAGCTCTCTATAAATATTTTCGTAAAATTGTCTTTGTTATATGCTTAAAATATGCCAAAATATAATCAATTTTTACAAATTAAGTTACTGAAAATACTTTTGCACAAGCAAAATGAAAAGAATTTTTCTATGAAGTAAAGAGAAAACTACACTAGATTTTTGAGTGTAGAAATAAAAACAAATTATTAGAAATATCCCGGAATATTTTAAAAATCTATTTAATTTTATCTTTGTGTATATATATTAACTTTATTATTTAGATGTAAAGTATCAAAAATAAATTCAAAGAATTCGAAAGTAAATTAATTAATATCATTTTCGTAAAACATAGAAGAGAGGACGGTAAGATGGCGTGCTTAAAATTCCAAGATTTTTACTGAACTCAGTAAGTGGGTTAAAAGGCTTTAATTGATATAAAACATATCCTACAATCCTTCTCTTCAGCTGGAAATATTCGAAAAATTTTCATCTTCCCACAAAGGATGGAAATAAAATTTCCTAAGGAATGTTATATTCGTCATTTGCCTCACATAGGGAATAAGATGACGAATCGATAACTATTTATTATAGACAGAATTATTTTTCAAGATATCCAAAAACGCTATTAATCTATTGCAGCTATTTATTTTATTCCATACAACATCTCACACACATTTTATAATTTACTCAAAACAGGTTAAATTAGAAATTCAAAAGCAAGCTTGATCAACATTCCAATCAAAATACACAAAACATTGGAACCAGAGTTCACCCTTGACTTGTTTCAGATTATGTAGTTTTCACTGTCCTAATCCATGTTATTTTCATTCTCGTCATCTTTCCGCACCACCGCTATATATGTTTGATCTAGGTTTATCAGCATATCCTTCATTGTAAACAACCTATATTTCGTATGGTTATTTATATTTTCAGTTGCATTTTGAGAATATTTTAGTTAGGCATTGAAATAATGATGAATAATTTCTTGCACTGTGAGGTCAAAAAATTACAACAACACACTTGGAAATCGAACTTCGACTCACAATCACTCTCAAGTTGCTCTGAAGCGAATTGTTGATAGTTACGTGTACCTTCAGTCTCTGGTGCCCCAAGTCAGGTGCTGCTGTATATATGAGTGGGCTGGAGAAAACTGAATTCGTCGTCGTTCCCCACTTTCCTTAGCTTTATTTTGAACTAGATTCAAAGACAAATTTAAACGATTTCTAGCTCATTACTTAAATATATAATTGGAAAGAATTGTATGGCATTTTTATATTTATTCTAATCTTAACTATATTAACTTAAGACGACTCCAAAAAAGAAATATATATATATATATATAGAAATGCCATAGAAATACAGATTTTTTTCGACTTCTTATTTTTTCTCAATCATTTTTTGTAGATGTACTCCGACTACCTAGTTCATAATAAGCAACAATTATCTTTATTTACTTATTTGTTTATTTGTATCTGAATTCAGGAGCAGCAAAATACTGTTGTAGTTTTGTTAAGATTGGATGATTAAATTAATGCCTGAATTGTTCCCTATTTCATTGCATATTAATAAGTTGCATAAAAATTTAATCGACGTTTAACGGGCATTGTGTTATGTGGCCTATCAAAAATCATAGACAAGGTCCATTGGTAAATTTTTAACAAAAAACGCTAATGCTTACAAAGAGATAGTTTCAGCACAAAAAAAGTTAATTCTAATAGCTAAAATTCTGATCCTCAAATTTTTTCTGACTACTCCAAGTAGAACGAATGCCTTTTAATCCATTCAGAAACAAGTAATTGTGTTTTTGTAATGTTGAATTCAACCAGAATTTTTGGAAAATTTTATTTGAAAATAAAAAAATATATAATTTTATAGCCTTTTTTTTCTCACTAAAGTTATAAATGTAAAATTTTATTCAAAAATTCTGGTACAAATCATTATTAAAATTAAGTGCATTTTATTAATTTAATACAAGTTTTCTAATTGGTAAATACACTGGCTATCAAAAATTAAGGAAAAGTCAAAAATGCTAATTTTCAAATACGCGAACACTCAAAAGGAAATAATATAATTCGAGTAATTACTATATCTACAACACAGCCAGTCCATATAACATCTCATTCATGTCATACATGGTCACAAGAGTCACAGTCACTACGGTAAAGCAAAAGCATAGGAAATTCCATACATCTCATTATGAGTCTCAAATGATCACTATATGTGACTCCACTGAGACGTCACTGTGACTGCTGCTTTGTGACGAGTCACCATGTGACTTTACTATGTAGTTACATTGTGACTTTCATGTGACTGTCATTTGTAGACACAATTTCAAAGTCATCGTGAACGCTGCATTGTGATAAGTTACCAAATAATGTCACATTAAAGTCACATGATGACTTTCAGGTGACAGAGAGACTACTGTGAAGTCACCATTGTGCTCTTTTGGGAAAAGTCTCCATGTGACTATAATATGATATTATTTGGTGACTTATCATAGTGAAACGTTCATGATGACTATGAAATTGAGTCTAAAAGTGACAGTCACATGAGAGTCACAGTTTAACTACAGTCACTTGGTGACTCGTCACAAAGCAGCAGTCACATTGACTTCTAAGTGGAGTCACATATAGTGATCATTTGAGACTCATAATGAGATGTATAGAATTTCCTATTTTTTTGCTTCACCGTAGTGACTGTGACACTTGCGACCATCTGTGACATGAATCAGATGTTATATGGGCTAGCTGTGTTGTAGAGATAGTAATTACTCGAATTATATTATTTCCTTTTGAGTAGTCGCGTAATTGAAAATTAGCATTTTGTGACTTTTCCTTAATTTTTGATAACCAGTGTAAATCACGCGAGCTGTTATTTTCCAATTGAGTGAAAAAGTGTCCAGGCCAGTTTTTGAACCAAGGACTTTTAGGTTAAGCTGCCAACTGAGCTATCCTAGACAAATCTGGCGAACACAATTTACTCAGATAACCTTTTGATAATGACATCTGGTCTGTTATCTGAAACAGCTCAGCAGAATAAATCACAGGTAATGGGACTCCAAGAAAACGTTGGATAAGTAATTACACTTAATTAATTTAACACAATTATTCTAATTGCTAATTTTCCAACTGAGTCAAAAGCTTGTTTGAGGGAATTGTGCCCTCCAGATTTGAGCAGGATAGCTCAGTTGGCAGAGCGTCGGCAGCTTAAGCTGTTTCAAGCTGTTTTAAGCTGTTGTCTCTGTTTCAAATCCTGGCCTGGACGACCTTTTCACTCAGTTGGAATATTACAACTGGTATGATTTATTTACCAATAGGAAGAACTGTGTTAAATTGAATAAGTGTAATTACGTATCCAATGATTTCTTGGCATTCCATTACCTGCGATTTATTCTGTTGAGCTGTTTCAGATAACACAACAGATGTCATTATCACAAATTATCTGAGTAAATTGTCACCACCAGATTTATCCGGGATAGCTCAATTTTCAAAACGCCTCAGCTTAAGCCAAAGGTCCCTGGTTCAAATCCTCACTTGGACACTTTTATACTCAAATGGAAAATTGCAACTCGTATAAAATTGAGTGGTTTAAAAAATATCCCACCGCCCTTCAAGGGATTAAACACATTAATTCAAACAAGAATTTATCATTAATTCAAATTTCGGTTGACTATAGATGAAGAACAGAATTCTAACTCCATAAATAGCCTCTATACAATGGTGAAGCAGTCTTTAGCCGTATTTTATGACCAAATTTTTCATATTGATGATTAGAATTCTCATTCTAAAGTGACAATTTTATGCCTAGGCTACTCAATCATTATAATGTTCAGATTCTTTTGTATCCTGACAAATTTAATGTAAACCTATGTTTGGTCTTTTGATGATTAAACATAACGTATCAGCATTAACAGAATTTAATCTAGAAAAAAATATATCTAAAAAAATGGTGGTCTGAGTTTGCTACAGAGCGAACAAGAAAAATAAATTCGTAAAAAAATGTATGTATATATATATATATATACAGTAAACTCTGTCTAAGGCGGAATCGATAGGGAGCGAGAAAATGTTCCGTAGTAGACAATATTCCGTCTTAGACAAATTTTACTCTATGTCTATGGATTCGCAGGAACTTGAAAATCTTTCCGAGTTAGACAGATTTCCGTCTTACACAGAGTCCGCCTTACAGAGAGTTTACTGTATATGTTAAGTGTGTTAGGGGAAACTGTATTTTTGTCATTTCAATCATAATATCACAATTTTTGTTGGTGGTCGGTAATGTTTATTTATATTAATTTATATTAATTATTTATATTAATATATATAAACATATACATATATATTTCATCACCACTATAAAGTATATCTAAAATCTATAAAGTATATATATCTATCCTGATGCCTAAAAAATATACTCCAGTAGTTATATTGACGTCCAGCTCTTGATAAAACTGCTCAAATTTTTTAAAACTTGCTAAATTTTTGTAAAGGTTCGAATTCCTTTGTAATTGCTTTTAGCACTTTCTAATAAAATTTTTTTTAGCATACTTTATTTCAGATAAACTTCATACACTGTAAATTAAAAAAAAGGACTAAAATACGGAAATTGTACTGGCAATTGAGACGCCAGTACCATTTCCGTATTGTAACGGAAAATTTCCCCTGTAAATTCCAGAAAATTGGAATCTCGAATTTACGAGAAAAAATTTCCGTTAAAATACGGAAATAATACTGGCGTCTCGATTGCCAGTACAGTTTCCGTATTTTAGTTCTTTTTTTGCAGTGTATTTACATGTTCATAATATTAAAAATTATTTACATGCATCACCTTTAATATTTAAGGGGTTCGTGCCTTTTAAAATCTCCGTCGCCAGGTTAAAAGGGATGTAATTTTAATTTCTCATAACTTTCTAAATTTTTATTGAAATTACACAAATATCTGCACTGTAAAAAAAATCCGACCAGTTTTCCTGTAGGAATCGGAAAAATAGTTGCCCTTATCGTACCGGAAAATTTTCCGACCCAACTCTGAATAAAATCCGTAAAAAAAGAGGAAATAGCCAATAAAACGGTATTTTACGGATTTTATTCCGATTTTAAGGATTTTATTCCGAGCTGGGTCGGAAATATTTCCGGTACGATAAGGGCAACTATTTTTCCGATTCCTACAGGAAAACTGGTCGTATTTTTTTTACAGTGTGTAATATATTTAACCATATTTAAGGCTTTGTAAAATGTAAAAATGTAAAAACTTATAATATAATAAAAAATATAGCTCAGTTAATATTGAAAAATGTTTTCACGTGGTATTTCACCATCCTCACGATAACTTAATTTACAATAGATATATATAAACATAAAAATTATGTTAAAATGAGCTCTAACCTATATTTTATAGAATGAATTAATATTATTGAGATAAGTAAAAATTTTCATTATTTTTTAATCATTAATTTTTTTTTCATTTTTTTCATTTTTAAAATTCAATTGAATTTTTAAAATAAGTTTTTTTTTAAAGAATTTATATATCATTAATTCATTCTATAAAGCGTTTAACGTTCATTTTAACATACGTTTTATGTTGATATATCTATCAGAAGTTAAGTTATTGTGCGGATAGTGACATACTATATAAAAAAAAATTGCAATATTAATTGAACTGTATTTTTTATTATATTATATTATAAATGTTTATTTTTTTTTATTTTATAAAGCCTTAAATATGGCTTAAATAGATTACAATGTTTTATGTAATTTCAGTAAGTATTTAAAAAAATATGATAACTCGAAACAACATCTTTTTTAACTGTCTACGGAGATTTTAAAAGTATAAGACCCCTTAACTTCTATAAAATTGCGAAAGCTGGACAACCATATACCAATTCTATAATACAAACTAAATGTAAAGTCATTACTGGCTTTTTTGTTCTCTAAAAAAACAATAGAAATTACTGTAATCTAACTATAATTAATGTATTTTAATGATTTTTTTTTTTACCCGTATCAATCTCTCTTTTGAAAGATCCAGGTGGTTGTGCAACCATATCGAATTCTGGAAGTTCTAGATTTTGTTCTATTGTTATTGGGTTTTCTTTTTGCCAGCTTATAACGACTTGATCCATAGTCTGAGCATCTGCAGAAAAAAAAAGCCATTATAAATTGAAATATTTATTGGACAAAAAAAAGGAAAATTAACAGAGACAAGGAAAATATTTCTAGAATAAAAGAAAATGTCATTATAGCGAAAAAATAGCATAAAAAGAAATCATTTTTGATTTTATGCTTTTATTAACCCTCTCGCTGCGCAACCCGTGATTTTATCGGGGATGCATTTTTTCCTCCTAATTAACACTCCTTGATTATTCCCACCAATCGTTTTTTTATTGTAAATTTTGCCTTATTTAATCGGAGCATTTTCCTGATTAAGTTAAATAAAAATTTTTGTTTTGAAAAACCGGTGACAAAAGAATAAAAAATCTATAAATAAGCAAATTTTTGAAGCTATTTTGATAGAACAATTACGCAGCGAGAGGGTTAATTAGTCGAATTTGACATTACACCTTTAGAATTCATACAATTTAACCAACTATTAGCTTAAAAGTTTTTTCGTTATTTTTTGTCCCTGTAGACTTTTTCGTTATATGTCGATGAAGATGTAAAGAGATTTCTATCTCACACGTTAGTGCAATAAGTACAAAATGTACATAAAACGAAATTTTGATTGAGGATAAGGACTACTTTAGAGCTATACTTTGGTGAAATATCATTAATGCAACATAGTATTTCATAGGCTTTCAGTGATATAATCCATTAATTATTACTACATTACTCAAGCCCTCACAGAAATAAAATTATGCTACACTCTATAGAAATTCACAGCTTTGTAAATATATTCAGAAAGGTATTTACTTTTTAAAACTATTTATTTTTGTTACGCCTTTCTCATAAAAAGTATACTATTAACAGTTAACGTATAATTTTTTTATGCATTGTAGATACCTTCAAGAGTGCATCACAATAAAATGTATTCTACTTGTAGGATGTTTAGAAAGTTAGACATAATATTGAAACAAAAGTACGAATGGTACTATGAAAATTATTTCAGAAGTAAAATAAATCTGCTAATTCCTCTGTTTTTGCATAAAGAAATTCAGCTACAAATCTATAGACGGTTTGAACTATACATTCAGCGCTAGTTTAATTAGCTGTCAAAATCTTAGGGTATATTGCTGTAATTACATCATTTTAAGTGATTAATCTTAATGACCGAAGCAAATCAATCTCTAAGAATAAACATCATCAAAAAGTTTAGGGAGTAATGAAATCATTAAGGATATAGTTACTAGAAGATTTAGAAATACGGCAAGTCATGTTCACAACAGTATCGGTCATTTCTGACGGCACTGTTTTCATTTTTAAGAGTATAAAGCCGTTTAGGGTAATTTCTACTGATATTCCTGTATAGTTTCTTTACAAGTTGTTACTGTTACCCGGCGGTAACGAGAGCCAGGTCTAGAAGGGCAACAGCTTGCATTTTATCGAGGCAGTCTGACTTATTGTGTGGTCTAAATGTTTCTCCACAATTTTAAACATTTCCGAAATGAATGAATCTCTCGGTTTGTCACCTCTCTCTCATCCACCGACCTCCAAGACTCTCCAGTACACTGATTTTACGTGCTGGTTTGTGGCATTGAATCGGAGAAAACTGCAGCGAAGCGTTCCCAGGGGTCACTCTCCCAAATAATGAACGTAGCCGATACTGCTTAACTTTCTTGTTGTGATGGGAATTGTGCTTTACAGCATCGTATGCCGTTGATTTTTACAAGTTTTGCTTGATAATATAAAATGATAGTAATGATTATAATAGTAATTTGACAGTCTGGATAGATTGACTGTCGTGTATTTAAAAGACATAATGTTGAAGTTATGTTTTTAAATGAGTGCTTAGAACAAGGTTGAGTAAGTCTAGAAAGAATGGATTGATGAAATATATTTTCTAGAGCATAACTTGAACCTTTTAGTTGAGAAATATGAGAAGTAATTTGGAGACTTTCGTTTTTCTCTCATTAGCCGAGGTTGACTTTTACTTCTAAGTTGGGATAATAGATGAACTATTAACATTTGGAAATTATTACTTTTGTCGTGTTGCTGTCGTTTTTCTCCCATTTCCTTTCACTTTTTAATATGCTTTCCTTAAATGTTTTTTTTTTTTAATGATGGACTTTATTCGTACACAAACTTTACGGGGAGAGATAGGATTCGAATTTCATGTCGAAATTTCTATTAAAAGGCCCTCTTTATTAAAAACTCTGTTAAAAGACACTATAGAGACTTAAGGGGCCTCAGAACTCTTAAAATTGGGAAAATAAAAAAAAAGAGACTATTTTCAACATTTAATATCTTAGAATGTATAGGATTTTAAAACAATTTTTTTTCGGGGGATGAAAGATATAAGTATGTTCCTTCAATTCACGTATTTAAAAATTGCCAGATGCAGAATTAGCATTTACAGGGGCACCAAACTGTCCGACATTTGACGAGCAGAAAATTGATATAACAGCTTACGTGCATGATTAGAATTTGCAACTAGAATGGGCAATTTGGGCCTATTTATACTTCAAATTGCAATAATTACCCTGAACCTAAATAAATTTGTATTTAGAGCATTTTTATATTTTTAATACAAAGCTGTATTTAGCTAATGCAAAATTCTGAAAATTTCAACAGTATAATCACCTAAAAAATATTTTTTTGAACAATGAAAAGGAAATTTTAGTTTCAGTTTATACCGACTAACATGAAACATATATTTTGAAAATTTCTTTAAAAAATATTGAGAAGTTTTTGAGATATCGTGCGCGTTATGCCCAAAAAGGTCATTTGGAGAAAAATTACTTCAAAGTTTAGGAAACGCCGCTTCAGCAATTGAGTGGATATAATTTTAAAAGCCATAACTTCTGTTCTAATTGGAATTTCAAGGAAATAATTATATCAAAATGTTCAGAAAAGATAGTAGTTTAACATGAAAACAAATTAAAATTTCCAAAAATTTTGGAAGTTTTAAGAGTCCCGAGACCCCTTAAAATTTAAAGCTTATAAAATTGTCAGATTGAAATATTTGTATTTTTCCTCCTTGCAATTTCATTTGGTACCTCGCAGAGCTCCCACTGGTCCGATTTTTGAAAACCAGTAATTTTTTAGAAAAACAAATTATGTTACGTTTCTGTAACAATTGCAATTAAAACGCTGTTTTAGGTAAGTTTCTACGAAATTTATAAATTCGATTTTTCCTTGAAAAATAGTGGTGTTCAGAAAACGGACCGAGTGGGAGTCCTGACCTCACATTTTATTTTCTTACTTTATAACAGATATTTTACGGCTTAATTAAGCTTATACTTACAAGTTCCAAGAACAACCCAACACCGTTGCGTATCTAATGGATAATGGCGGAATGTCATGTGACAAGATAAACGAAGAGTTAATCTAAAAAACAAAACATAGATAATTAAAATGCATTAAAAATATCCAAGGGTTTATTATACTGAAAGTTCTCGAATGAGATTTTGCACCAAGTATTTTTTTAAAAAGTCATTTGTTAAATTTTCAAAACCAACATTACATTACATAACTGTCCAGTACTTTTGAATTTTTAAATTGGTGCACATCTGCAAAAGCCGAAAGTTCAGAAAAATAAATCCTTATTAGCAACAAAATACTTATTAACCTTCTCAGCACCGTGAAATTATATATCTGTTCACTAAGCTTCACTGCAACAGAATCATTATTTAAATTACTAGGTTGAGCAAAAAGTTCTGGGAAACTTGTGAAAGTTGCGTTGTTATGCGCAAATTCAAAACAAAAGCAACAAGGACTATTTTTCAAGGTAGAGACCACCAGTCCACGACCTTCTGTCATCGTTTTGCCAGATTCTGGATTTGCTGGAAGTACCATGGCAGCTCCTTGGAATCGAAAAACTCTTGACATGCTTCTTCAACTTCATTAAAAGATTTTCATCGACGGCTTTCAGAATCGTTAGACCTTTTCTCCAACAATGCCGGATCAACGCACGCACATCATACTATTCAATAGGCATTTTGGAGCCGAAATTCCTGAACTCCTATAGATATACCACTAGTAGTATCCTATATATGATACAAATTCTCTATTAGATTAAAAATTTCCCAGAGCTTTTTACTCAACCTAATAATATAATTCTACAGACGTAATATAGTTTTAAAACATGTAGTAACGATTAATACTCTCAAGGAATATATTCATATCAGTAATTAAGTTTTAATAACATTTTGGAAAAATCAACTTTTTATAACATTTAAAAAGAATTACAGAGAAAACAAGATTACAATTTTGCCACTTTGCCGAGTAAGAGGGTTAAAAAAGAAAAAAAAAAATGCTAAAGATGCAAAAATGTATAAAAGATAGACATTAACCATTTCAGTGGCAAAGTACTTATGTTGCTAAAATGTTGAAATGGTTGAATGACAGCAGGATTTACGAGCCAATTTCCCTGAGAGTATTTTTAATTAGCAGAAAATTTGCAGCAGTCTTGCTTTGAAAACCTGCAAAGTTGCAGCAAGCTCAGCATAACAAGACTGAAAGTTCATAACAAGACTGCAGAAAGATAACGCAAACGCCGAAGTCACCACACTTTGAACTTGCAGCTAACTTGTCGTGCAAGTTAATTTCATGCTGTATCACATTTATTGCAAATTAACGGCAAACAAGTAATCAAGAATACTGCAAAGTAGTAATCTTTCCATGCCACATTAACTGTTACATTATAAGTTTAACCCCTTCGAAGGTGTCCATAAACCGGATCAGGTCTATTGATGCATACGCACCGTTATGGTGCATGTATCGTTTTTTCCACCAGAAACAAGTTAGGGTAAAACATTTGTACCTTTCAAATCGAACCTTTTTTGGTATTTGATAAGTACAGAGTTTAAAAAAAGTGGTGCCAACCGAATAAAATTTCTGCAATTTCTGCGTATCTGCTGATTGTCTATTCTCTCAACCGAGGGATTTTTTCCTTTCGCCACTTTCGTGAATTAAAGACAGTCTTGCCAAAAGTTTCACAACAAACTACTCAGGCAAGTGGGTGATGGTATACCTTGCGGGAGATTTGCTGCAAATTTTTCAATTCAAATTTGTTACGGCAAGATAATATCACAAAAAATCAAACTTGCTGCTAATGTTCATGCTATCTGAGTTATTCGAAAATAAGCAAAAACTTTTATTCACGTACATTATACAATAATAGCAAAATTTTATTCCAAATTTGTGTCGAAATTATGGCATTTGTGGATTAAAATTAAGTAGGATGTATGATATCCGACCGCCTTTCAAGGGATTAACAGCATTTGAAGTGACTATGTAAATCATCAGGTACAATCGTGAAAAAAATAATCACCCACATACTAACACTGCCACAAATCATCGCATAAAAATGTGACTGGTACCCATCGGTTAGTGATAATGCCTACTAATTAATGTTATACTTAAATTTTGTTAGGGGGGTTGGAGGGGGCGTTTGCATTGTACCAAAGTTTAAAGATTTCTGTTACTAACATCTAATCATGACATCAGATACTTATAATAAAATCTGAGTGCAGGAAACTGTCGGAAGCATGCCGGTGCGAACCATTCTGGTCTGCGAATCGACCGTAGCTAAACGCCATGTTAGGCTTAATGAAAAACATATCCTAGCATATGACGGGTAAATGATAATTTTTTCTACTTGAAATCATGTCTGTTCAGCATATTTTCACATAAAACATGTGTATCACATCCATTTATAATGTATTAAGTTCTAAATTAAAATTAAGCTATTATAAACATAGAAATCAGATCTAAACAAACGACACTGTTGCCATTCAGATTCAAATTCCAGCAAATCTACAAACAAATGAACGACTCTTTGAACGCTTCATTAAAAAAAAATACAGGTTAACGCCGATGCTGGTCTTAAAATATTTGTAATAGTATATTAAAACCTTTAAATATTTTAACTTTGTTTAAAACCTTCAAAAACTGTCCAATTAAGTTCTATATTTAAGGGCCAAATCATCATCATCAACAACAACAACAACAACAAGTTCTAAATTAAAAATAACGGATAACTATCGCCACCTGGTGGAGAGAAGATATAACTTTCGCTCTAAAAAGGTCCGTGCAAGCACATTGCCTTACATGTATTTTTAATTTATTCAGAATGATTATTCTTTTGCACAATTTCAGATTTCCTGTGACATTTGTTTTCTGTCTTATATGACAAAGTAAAAATTATCCGAATTTCAATATCTAAAATTTTCGAATGCATTTACAATAAAGAATTATTTCAAGGGCACTTTAGCATTATTTAAAGGGAAATTAAAGGGACAATTTCTTTTGTAGAGAAGGCTGCGAGCAGCGCCTCTGTAGGCCATGTTAATTCCCAATAAATTAAGAGCTTCTGTTCCTTGCTAATTCTTTTGGCGTCAACTTTCTGTTGTAATCGTACTCTTTTTACAATGCATTTTATCTGATTTCAAGACATTGCAAATAAAATCAATATTTCTTATAGGTAACATATTTCAATTATCTTGCAGATAAAATTATGAATTTTAACATAGTTTGTAGCAAAACAAAAAAAACCTCAAAACAACAAATTTTTAATGTAGAGGGAACCTAAACAAGCATTTTCGTCATAGAATGTGAATCTTATTTTTTTTTTCCTTTTCTATGTCAGAAAATTATTTTTTTAACTATTGTTTTGAAGATTTAGGCTAATGTCAGACGAACGTCTTTTTGCACGCTTTTTTCCTTATGTATTATCCCTACACAATGCTAGCGGCATTGTGTAGGGATAATACGTAAGGAAAAAAGCGTGCAAAAAGACGTCCGTCTGACATTAGCCTTATGATTTACTTTCCGTCATTTTTCGTCATAGAATGTGTAGCTGGAAATGGCGCGTTTAAGCGCTGGTGACTAAATTGTAGTTTACATAATTTCTTTGCTCTAATCACGAAAAAATAAAAGGATAGTACTTTTTGATTAACAAAATGCATGAGGCATCTTTTTTTTAAGTCAGAATTTTTTTTTTTAACTATTGTTTTGAAGATTTATCATTCACTTTCCGTTTATATACTAGTATTTGATATTTCAGTAAGTTTTACCATGGTATACTAAACGGGAAGATGTTTGCTCAAGTAGTTTAAGGATGATATAGGTTTAAAGTTTGGATCTCATAATGTTAAAGTCATTTTTAACCACTGTAAAACGATTGTAATGCGGATTGTTTTTTAAGCATAACTCAAAACTACTGGGCCGAATAAGCTGTAATTTTGGCTTTATATTCTTAAAGCTTCTAAAAATCGATTTCTGTTTAAAAAATTCATACGTTGAAATTCCTATTTTGTTCGAAAAATAATTAAAATTATTTATTATTTTAAATTATTTTTGAGAAAAATGTGAATTCTAACCTTTTAATTGTTTAACAGAAATTGATTTTTAGAAGCTTCAAATATATAAATCCAAAATTACAGCTCATTGTGCCAAGAATTTTTTGAGTTACTCTTAAAAGACTATTCGCATTGCAATCTGTTTTGCAATGATAAAAAATTAATTTTACATTAGAAGTTTCAAAGTTTAAGCTTGCATAATTCCTAAACTACTTGATCGAATGACTTCCCGTTTGATATCCGAAGGAAAAATGTACGGAAAAATGGAAATATTTTGTCAAAATTAGATTTGCATGGAAAATTTTAGAGTTTGGTCCAATTTCTTTATATAGACGATCGCCGAAGGAAAATTTAGTTATTGCATTAATTAGTAAACAGTATTATTAATCTACTGATGGCAGTCATATTTTAATAAGATGATTTGCGTCACAGGTAGTACGGGGGTATACTTTCTTTTCCATCACTGTACAAATGCAATGCTGCATAATCAATCTGTTAAATAAACAAAATATGCTTGATTTACTAACTATAATATAACAAAAGGAATAATACACAAGGTGGATTCAGACATGATGTGAAAAAGAAAGAGTTGGAAAAGCTCACATTACTTAAAAAAATGTATTCAAATAGAGAACTTATTGATAAAGACGAACTAGTGAGAAATCTGCTACGTCGAAATCATTATAATGCGACTTATAAGTCGCATTTCTTGTTTCCTTTCTCATTCTTTCTATATTTATATGTCAGGTTGGAAGCAGTAGAGACGTGAAATATGTGAATCTTGGTGAATAGTTATTTCTACATAGACATGGTAGGAAAATCTTCAGTGGAGATGTTTCTGAGAAAAACAAGGATGATCTTTGTTCTGTTTATATGGGTATATAACAAATTAATACAGATGCCACAAACTTCACAAAAATCAAATTAAAATATCTAAACGTGATGAATTTGCATTCTTGGCATTTGTTGCGCATTGTGTCTTAAGCGTGTAACTAATGCACTATTGTTAATTGTTGCAGCAAAGTTAAAAATGGCACCAGCATACAGCAACTTGAAATGATACCGGTTAGTGAAATTTAGCATAAAATAACATAACACCTTAGCTTGAAAAGGGCTAAATCATATGATGTATAAAGAATCAATGCTTAACGCAAAATCTTAACACTTTGAGATCTGAGCTCGAGTGTTACTCGGGTTGTCGTTTTCGGTAAAGCGAACTAAGCCCGAGAGTCTCTCCGGGTCAACTTTGAACCCTCTGAGATATAAAAGTATCTACTACATACGTTCGCGGTCATTTCAGATATTATCTACGAACCTTTTATTTTGAAAAAATATATAGGTGACAGCAATAAACAGTAGTAAGTATATGAAACAGTGGCGTGGCGTGAAAATTTTCGCTGGTCATCGCAATTATTTAAGTTTGTGGTGAAAAATTATTAACTCTAAAATTCAATGGTTGAATGTTCAAAAAAGAAACTTTAAATCTTACCTTCACTTATACATGAACTCTAAATGTTCTGCTAAAACTGGATCGTAGAGTTTTAAAAGCTTATTAAGAGTTTTAAAATATTGCTTGGTCATCGCCGCATCCAGCGATGACCGGACGCCACGCCACTGATATGAAAATATATAGAATTCTGACTCTAGATATTTTAGCTTAACCCATTTATGCCTGAACTTTGCTTTCTCAAATTTGTTGGTAAAATCACTTTAAAATGTTGCAAAATGAACTGGAAAAATACTAAAAAAAAATCACGCTAAAATATTCTTGTATTTATTTGATAAAATGTAAACGTACTGAATATGGGAATATTTATATGTGGAAAAATGCATAATTATATGTTTTGTCTAAATTTATATAAATTAAGCTTTTAAATTGTATATTATATACTATAATTGGTATTTTCATGAACTATTAAAAAAATATGTTTATTTTTTTACAAAGACTAATAACATTATAAGTATTATTAATAATAAATAAAGAATAATCGTATTTGAGGCTAAAAGACAATTTATTTCAAAATTATCTTGAAAAGGACTTTACATAAATAACTTCCCCCTAAATGTGTAATAGAAATATGTACCCATTTGTGCCTTGCGCCCTATATTTTGTACGTTACAAACATGCATAAAAAATAGGCTTGAACATATAATTTCTCAATTTAAAAAAATAGTATTTCAAAGAAGTCTACCAGCTAAGATTATGATTTATTTATTTGGATCCTTGATACAAATTATTACAAATATACAAATACAAATGTATGTATACAAATACATATGTATATACAAATTTGTATTTACAAATAAACTTAAATTTTACGTTTCGCTATCTTGAAAAATGAAATCCTATAAACACTGAAAAAAGGCCTTTATTTAAGTAAATAAATATCAATCTCATGCTGTCATCTATCGGTAATAGATATAGACATTTATAGACAATTACTTCATACAATTTTCATGTTGTAAAGAAGAAGAAAATTTAAAAAAAATATTAAAAATGGGACGCTATGCATAAATGGGTTAATTCGAACTTATTGTGGTGTTGCTCTTTGTGCAAATCCATGCTTTTAAATGTATTCCACAAAAGCAATTTAACTAAATAATGTTTATATACACATAAAACCTATTTTCAGATATTTGTACAACATTTGGGTAAGTTTTTATTCAAGTCTATGTAAAATTTTATGTTAAAAAAATGACGTTTTCTTATGCGGAACACAAAACATTAACATGTTTTTTTCAATATTTTCTTATTAATTATTAATTTTTAGTACATTTAAATAGTTCATTCATTATGAATAAGAACAGTTTTAAGTTTATAATAAAAAAGTATTAAAATACAAATCTTACAAGTATTTAAAAAAAGTCCTGAAAAGTACCAAATACCCTCAGTCCGGAGGAAGGTATGCGGTTAAAATTAGCTCAGATCTCAAACTGTCAAATAACACCAGCTCAGATCTCAAATAACACAACTTTAAAGTTATGTATGTTAAAAGGTATGTTTAATGGTACCCAGGCACGAATTATGCTTGATATAATAGACGTTGACTATAATAGCTAATTTTACTTTAAACTTTTACAGTACTTACAAAATAGCATGAGACCTGTTAAGATTTTTTTTTTTTTTGGAAATTTAAGACAGGTATGATACATAATATTGATAACTCTTGTGATAAAATTCGAGTTTTCAAACACTTTTTGGATTGCATGTTATTATTCGTCATCAATTAGATCATTTTCAATATTTTTTTTTCTCATGGAGTAAGTGTTGCCAGTTGGGCTACTTTTTTAAAAATTCGGATTGCTTGATTGCTACCACTTTTTGAAATTGTAATATTCGTTTTATTTAATCAGTTATTAATCTGCCATTATATAAGGCAAACATTTTTGATAAAAAAAAGTGGTAGCAATCAAGCAGTGTAATTAAAAAATCTGGCCAAACTGACAACACCGCATAGAATATTTGTAGGATCAAATGATAATTCAGATTATATAATATACAGTCTTCGAAATAAAGTAAACACCCACCACTAATTTTGTCCCAAACCGTCGTTTACACGGCAAATTCTCAAACACAAAAATAAACACATTTTACAACACTTTTTGTCACCAAATTAATAACACATTAATGTGTTGTGAATTAGAAAACTTCATATACAAAATATTTTTTGTGTTGCGATTCTTAATATGTTGCAAAAGTGTTGTTATCTAGAAAAGTGTTCTTAATATGTTGCAAAAGTGTTGCTATCTAAAAATGTGTTCTAAAAATAGTGTTGTTAATTGTGTTGAAATCATGTTGTAAATAGTGTTGATGAAAATATTTTCTTACAATAGTGTTGTGCTGCACAACAATTTGTCATCAAATTAACAACACATTGTAAACACCACACAATTTAGAACACTATAAAACAACACATGTAAAACACTTTCAAAACACTTTCTACACGGTGTCTTTAAAATAACACACACACACACACTTAAAACATGCTATTTACTAAACATTTATAACACAATTTTAAAAATAAATGTTTTGAAAACACATTTTCTCCTTTTGTAATTTTAAAAACACTTTTTGCACGGTCTTTTTTTTTGTCTCAACACATTCGCAACACATTCAGAACACAATGGAAAATATTTTTAGTTAGAAGTGTTAATTATTATGTTCAGTTAGTGTTGCAAAAGTGTTTCACGAATTTCCAGTGTAAAAATGACACTGATACCAATCGATTGAAAATGATATTAATGCCGAAAGATTGCAGTAATGAAATTTGGCTTAAGATTGTTAAGATAAACATTCAATGATTATCAAAGAGTGTTTAAAAAACTATTTTTACTTTTGTACTTATTACTTTCTTCTTTGGAAAAAATCTTTTAAAGCCTCGTCTACGAGACATCCATACATCTTTTGACAAAATCTTGAAGCAAAATTTTTGTTGCAGATTATATCTATGAGAGTAACGAGATTTTTCAACGAGTTTGTATATTCATTTTTTGACCGACACCAGACGTTTATCGATGCTAAAAGAAAGATTTTTGAATGTTTTTTTATAAAATTATAAACGCGAGTATAACAAATATAATTTCTATTCCTTCATTTTTCATTAAATTTCTTCTGCTAGAAAATCCGTGGTATTTTTGGTTGTGTTTCTAGCATAAAACTGGTTAACATTGGTATACTTTACCTAAATTGTAAGGTTTTCTGAAATCTTTTAAATCACATTGCTTACATATTTATTAAGGTAATTCTCAAATTCTCTGCTCAACAAACGCGAAATTTCCTGACACATCTTTTGACTCATTTTAAATATAAATGCATAGGGGTGGCAAGCCTGACTATTGAAGCGATTTGGAATTGAATAGCGTTTTAAATTTTCTGATAAACAAATTACTTATCGAGTTATAAGCGATTCTTGTCACGTGACGACAAGTCCCCCCCCCCCCCTTCTCACGTTGCCGTGTCCAGAATTCGGTTCAAAACGCATATTTTTACAGTATTTTTGAAAGATATTTTGCCTTTACAAAAAATTGGAAAATGCTATTCGATTACATAGTTCCTGAATAAGAACACCTGCCTATTTTCTGTGTTTCCGAACAAAAATGAATTCAGAAATGTATCAGAAAGTAGCTCTTTTGGATTTGAGAACAGCCATAATTATAGAATTAAAATATTAAATCTGATAATAAACAAACTTCTTAGCAGAATAATAACCACATTTACTCTTAAGGAGGCTGGTCACTCAGCTTTGGAATTCTCCTCCGTAACGTTAAGTCTATGTACTTTTGATGTATTCGTATATTTAAAATATCTTCTCGGGAAAATCACATTTTTAACATATTTTTTTTTTTTTTGTGTGTGTGTGTGTACTCTTCTTAAATGACGTTTCTTTTTTTTCTTAGTTTTCAAAATATTTCTAAAATCTATGCTGAATTTAATATTTTGTGTGTTAAGAGCGGGCGAACTGTGAGTAAGATTTTAACACTTCCCATAAAATTAAGTCTACACTTTAGAAATATTTTGAGAACTAAGAAAATAAAAAAGAAAAGTGCCGAGTTAAAATGACAGCATTGAGCTCACAGGTTATTGACACTCCTTGTATATTATACTCTTATTTCAAAGAATAATGCCCCTCGAAAAATAAATTAAGGTGGGGGAATAGCCCCCCTCGTTTCCCCTCTTTATACTTAACCAATGAGCCTAATCAATGTCATCAGGGAAGCGCCTTATCGAAATAAACAGGTATACAAAATTTGAAGCAAATCGGATAGAAAACCCCATTTATCTAAATTAAAGGGGGTATTAGCCCCCTGTCCCCCCCTTTATATTTAACCAATGAACTTCCTAATCTAATCACGGAAGCGCCTTATCAGAATAAAACGGTGTACCAAATTTGAATCTAATCGGATAGAAAAACACATTTATCTAAATTAAAGGGGGATTAGACTCCGTTCTCCCCTTTAGACTTAAGCAATCAACCTTCAAATCTAATCAGAGAGGCGCCTTATCAGAAATAACCTGGTATACCAAATTTGAAGAAAATCTGATAATTCTGCATAAAAAACCCATTTATCTAAGTTAAGGGGGTATTAACCCCCCGTTCCCTCCTTTATACTTAGCCAATTAACCCCCAAAACTAATCAGGGAAGCGCCTTATCAGAATGAACCTAGAAAAAAAATTGAAGCAAATAGGATATTTGTATCAACAGTTATCGCGTTACGTACATACGTACAGTCGTGGGAAAAAAAAAGTAAACACCCCTACTAACTCCTCAACAAATCATCATAGAAGAAAGTTACTGGTACCGAACGATTGGAAATAAAGTCTACTTTTAAATGATGTATATAAAATTTTCTTAGGGGGTCATCTACATATTAAAACGAATCCTAACTTCATTTTTTTCAATAGCAATACCCAATTTTAACGAGATATTTCAAATCTTCGGTTCAAACTATGCCCAGACACCAAATTTCAAGTCATTTGAATGATAAGTTTTTGAATTATAAACATTCAAAATTTAGTGCTTCTAATGTTAAATTATATTTTCATATTTTTATTTATATCTCCCGAAATTATGCTCCTAATGCGCTAATTTTTTTTGTGGTAATGATACTAATATACCCAAACATAAATAAGCTGAATTTGTAATTCTTATAATTTTATGATATGAATTATGAAATTAATATTCGAAAAAATTATGAATTGCAGCCTACAATTTTTTTGATGGATTTAGATTTATTAAGTCCTGCTTTATGGAAATTCAAAAATTTCACATTTTTCTTCCAAGTAGTTTTCAAATTATGCTTAAAAAACAGCAAAATGATGGTTTAAGGGACCGTCTATGATGGAAGTGAGTAGACATTTTGAAATTTATTCTGCCGTACTGTAATCTAACACGCTTCATTGGCTCCTTGAGTAGCGCTTAAGGTGCCTTGATCAAGGAAGCGGCTCTCTCGGTTAACAATCCAGTACGGAACTTCAATTTGGATACAGCCCTTAAAATACGCTCGTTTTAAAATAATTAATTTATCGGAAACATATGGTACGAATTGCATAAAAATTCGTTTTTAGGCTAATTGAAGGGTGTAGAGTTCATTTATGCTGTCAGAATTGGGTACTGCTATTAAAAAAAACAAAGTTATGGTTCGTTTTAATATGTAGGTGGCCCCCTAAGCAAAATTTATATACATCATTTAAAAGTAGGCTTTATTTCCAATCGTTCGGTACCAGTAACTTTCTTCTACGATAATTTGTTGAGGAGTTAGTAGGGGGTGTTTACTTTTTTTTTTCCACGACTGTACATACATACATGCAGAACAGACGGGCACATTAGTTCTCAGGCTTTGATAGCCTGATAAAAAGAGACATCCTTTAGGAAGTGTACACAAAAAATAGAAGTTAAAAATATTAATTTCCCAAGGTGATATTTTAAATATACGAATGCATCAAATGCCCATAGACTTTACATTAGTGAGGGGAAATCGGAAGCTGAGTGACCAGTCCTCTTAGTCTAAAAGAAACCTTTTTTATTACAAGAACAACATTTGTAAAGAAGATTTTAAATCAGAATCCTTAGATTCATTCAACAAAATATACATAAAAAAGCAACAAATCTAAACAAACCTCATGCTAAAAAGCACTGTACCATCTGGAGAAAGCTTTATCAACTTGTTTGGCACGGTAACCATATGGAATTTAGCAGATTTCAAATTCCTGAAAAACAGATCTGGCTTCCAGATAACATCCATTATGTCTTGACCATTGAGTGTTACTGTATAATTGATTCCAAAGCGAGTTAGTCCTAACCTCGGATCAACCCAAGACTGACGCAAGTAAATGTCCATGCTGAATTCCTAGAAATAGAGTGAAATTCATTCTAGATAAACACAATTATTTTTGCCTGTACATTATAAACAAAGACTGGTGTTTCTTAATCTAGGATAATATAGTACAGGGTAATCGAAAAAGGTGTCCTTTATTTCGAATTAAAATAACTAAGGCTTTAATAAAGATAAAACATTTATTTTTACATTGTTAGATTGGAAAAATCTGTGAGTTTTTTTACATTACTTAGAAGGAAGGTCTCCATACGGGTATTCTCCGAATAATCTGAAAAAATTATAGAATTTTCTACTCATGAGGATAGATATGGTTATAAAATATTTCGGCGGAAACTCGATAGAGCGTCCGTAAAAAAATAATGATAATTTCGGTATTTAGTGATTTATCACCGGTTGGCGATGGAATAAAATTTCAAAAAATACTTTTTTTCTAATGTCAAATACTCTTTAAGATAAAAATGTTTCACATTGAACTTGTTTAAATAAATTTAATGTAAATAACTTTAGTTTTGTCATTTTTAGTTTGACTTAACTATAGTTTTGTCATATATATATATTTATAATGAAAGTTAACTATAAAATTTTATGAATTAAAACAAAATTTAAATTAATTAAAATTGTTTCAATATCTAAATTAAGTCCAATTTAGTACTGTCGATTCAATTTTGTTGCTTTGGAAAGTACGACTTTTTTGATATTGAAATGAATAACTGCAGCATTCTTCACCTTGCCTTTATTTTATAATACGCTTAAATATATGAAAATATTTTTTATACATGAAATTGTTTTTAAAGTAATAAATTAAATAACAAGCAACATAAATATGTAATACAAACAAATGTATTTATTAAACTCTCTCATTGTATAAGTTTAAATTCATTAATTACTATTTACACGCATTCTAAAAATCAATTAACGATCAATTTTCAGGTGCATTAAAATCGTTTGCTTTTGGCGATGAAACGTACTACTCGGCAAATCGCGTGACGCTTTCCTCTTTTCGCTCCAAATACTCGAAAGCATTTTATTTTTTTACAGACTTTATAGTGTAATTCTGCCGCTAAATTTGACTGATCTTTTATTACATACATAAGTAGTTTAATTAGAATTTTTTTCAAAATATTCTGAGTATGTTCGGTAAGGAGATCTTCCTTGTTAGAAAAATTCAATATTAGCTTCCCCTGTTGCTCGGCAAACATCTAAGCGGTAGTCAATCTCCTTCCAGGTGCGCTTTACATTGGTTTAACCAACAAACAATGGCTTTGTTTGTATGTGGATCTTCTCCATACGTACGGTGAAAATGACGTTGTACAATAATAACAGGTTTAAACTTGGCATACCACATCACGCATTGAGCTTTCTGCTGTACACTCACCATGATTGCTGTGAACTGATTGATATGAGGGAAATGGCATCCGCTCGTGGCGTCGGCGCATGCGCGCAGTCGCGTCAAGTCAGCGCACCCTAGATATTTGAGAAAGCCTTGACACGTATCACGAAAACGTCACACAAAGCAGGCAAAACAAAGAAAACAAGTTGGAAATTGCTCGTCAAACGTGACAAATGAGGTGCGTTCGTACTATAACTAGTTTTATAATTATTTTTTGCACCCCATATTGTACTGAATGTATACTTTTTTGCACTTCATAAAGCGCATAGTCTGATACATCATTAAAATGCACTTCCAATAATTTTTTCCCATTCTTCGTAATGTAACGGGACACTTTTGACTGTCCCTGTAATTAAACTATGCATCCGATTTTCCTAAAATTTGAAATAGCTCAACAAAACTTTGCAACAATTATATCTTTAAAATTTCAGACCATTCGGAAGGCTGTAATATCATTAAAATGCACTTGCAATAATTTTTCCCATTGGCCGTAATGTAAAGAAAAACTTTTGACTGTCCCTGTAATTAAACTATGCATCCGATTTTCCTAAAATCTGAAATGGCTCGACAAAATTTTGCAACAGTTATATCTTTAAAATTTCAGATCATTCGGAAGGCTGTAATATCATTAAAATGCACTTGCAATAATTTTTCCCATTGGCCGTAATGTAAAGAAAAACTTTTGACTGTCCCTGTAATTAAACTATACATCCGATTTTCCTAAAATTTGAAATGGCTCGACAAAATTTTGCAACAGTTATGTCTTTAAAATTTCAGATCATTCTTAAGGCTCTAATATCATTAAAATGCACTTTCAATAATTTTTCCCATTGGCCGTAATGTAAAGAAAAACTTTTGACTGTACCTGTAATTAAACTATACATCCGATTTTCATAAAATTTGAAATGGCTCGACAAAATTTTGCAACAATCATATATTTGAAATTTCAGACCATTCGGTTGGGTAGTTTTTGATCTGTTACATGCGGACAGACGGACGGACGGACTGAACGACGACTATAGGTGCTACGTATTTATATAATTACGAACGCACCTAAAAAAATCATTCACGAGATAATGAATTATTTTTTTTCTTTGTTTTGCCTGCTTTGTGTGACGTTTTCGGGACGCGTGTCAAGGCTTTCTCTCCACGAGACAATGAATGATTTTTTTCTTTGTTTTGCCTGCTTTGTGTGACGTTTTCGTGACGCATGTCGAGGCTTTCTCAAATATCTAGGGGGCGTTGGTCAAGTCCAACGCAATCACCACCACCAAAACTCATTCAGATGTTCTGCAATTTCACGCTGGCGTCGTACCGATTGATCGCATATTTCTCGTGCAATTTATTTTTTTAAATCAGGGACATCTTTTTCGATGACCCTGTATAATCACGAACGAAAATATACACTTCCGAGCTGGTAAAAATTCCGAAAACCGTTATATATCTTTAGGAACCTCAGAAAACAATATTTTTTTGCAGATTTAAAGAAGCATTGATAAAAATAAAGTTTCGTTTGCTAGCACTGATTTTCGGAAATGTTTCCGAAGAGTTTTTTAGTGCATTAATCAGTTTTCTCAACCCAAAATATAGGATTTTTGGATGCTATCCATCCATTCCCATGTGAGCATTTTCTTATTCAACAAACATGTTTTATGAAGAAACATGATAAATGAAGAGCATTAACATTAACGTTACTCTTACTAAACTAAACTAAACTCTGTGGCTATACAATCCATGAAGGATCTGAGCCGACAGTGTTCATCCCTGTTTTCTTGACCCTGGACCCTGAGGTGCTATGCAGCATACGTCCCGGCCAGGTGGCCAGCCTAACGCAGGACCCTCGGTGTTTAGCCCCCAAGCAAGATTGGTACTCATTTTATCGACCCTGAAAGAATGAAAGGCTGAGTGAATCTTGCCCAGTTGGGAGTCGAACTTGCGACCTGCAACGCAGCAGTCAGATGTTCTGACCACTACGCCACTGCGGTTCTAGTTTGTTAATCTTGCATGTATAAATTCAGTTACGCACTGCAAATGGAGGCGTCTTAAATTCAGACACATATGTGACTGAAAAAGTAATTCAGACATTTAAGTGTCTAAATGTGAAATTTCAGACATCATAGATGTCTAAATTTAAGACACATAAGTGTCTTACTATGATCATGTTATAAATGAACGGAGAAAAATGTCTGAATAATAGTGACATGTCTTAAATTAAGACATTTAGAAATTCAGACACTTAAGTGTCTGAATGCGATACAATTGTATCATATGAGTGATGACTGTACGTATAATTGTATTGCAATATGTATATCAGCGCTATCAGAAAATATTTCCGAATGGATGAAAAATATTTAAAATACTCTTTCATCCATTTAATTTAGTATTTATTTATAAATGAAGAAATCATGGGACATCTGAGAAAATTAGAAAAGTTCGCTTACTAAGGTTTGGAGCTAAGTTATTTTTGGCGCAATAAATAATTAAATAATTCCTTTTCACAAAATATAAAGTTTTCCAAAAATTACTTGTTATCATGATCGTATACAGGGAGAATCGCTCACCTAAATACTAAGAGTTATGAGTAGATGGAGAAAGAAACGTACTGAGGAGCAAGATTTTAGAACATAGAGTAAAACCTCCCTAAAGCGACCACGTTCGTTCCAATGAAAAGTGATCGCTCCGAGGGGTGGTCTCTTAATGGAGGTCATGTTTAAATCTAGATTTTAATTTTTGAAAAAAGGTTACAATTAATGTTACTAAAATTTATTTTTCACGTTAGTAAAAGAAACTATAAAAATTTAAGTATCAAAACAAAAGTTAATTATATAAATTAATTACTGCAGAGTTTAAAAAATGAATACATTGACGTTTGCTTTGATTTTACGGTTTTATATTTTATAACTTTTGTTTCCAAGTCTTTTCAAAGTCCAGTCAATAAATGCGTTTTTTTTTTCTTCTTTTTTGACGGGAACAAATAAAGACGATTTGATTAAATTATGTATTTCTTTGAGAGTTTCCCGACAAAATAGGGCAGGGGAGTTTATCGACCGTCATTCTTAATTTGTCATCAGAGTTCAATTTATTACCTAAAAAGGCACAAAGGGGTTTAAATATTTAAAAGTTACCGGAATAAAAAAAAAATCTAAACTTAGTTTAGAAGTTTGATGAATAATGCGCACTCCGGAACTATTTTTCTAATAAAATCTTCTTCAAGCGACCAGGAAAAAACGGGATTTGTTTCATTTCCTTCAAAGAAATGGGTCGCTCATGGAGGGAGTTCAACTGGGATGGTCTCTGAATGGAGGTAAAATTAGTATTGAGCCTGTGGGAATAAATTTCGTTCCATGAAAAATATGGTCGTTCAGAGAGGTGGTCGCTTAATGGAGGTGGTCGCACAGAGAGATTTCACTGTATATGCCTGGGGTCCACAGCCCAGTCCGCTTTTGTAAAATGCAGAATATAAACATGAAGTAGGCTAAACTAAGAATTTATGCCAGAGCTCCTCGTGTAAGACAATTTTTAAGAAATTTAAAAATTAAGAAATATTAATCGTTTAAAAATAAGTTTCTAACGATATTTTTCACAATGGAGAACTGATTTCTTTTTCTCTCTCCTCTCTCTGTCTTTTTTTTTTTTTTTTTTGAACTGCCCCTCTTCATTTAAGATAAATTTGATATATATGAACACTAACAGAAGAACAGAATTAAAATCGTCTTCTACGAGAAGTTAAGAGGGGCTCCTCTGGAGAAAAATTCTTAGCAGCATTTTCTCTTAGCGTTTAATTAATATATTGCTATTTGGAAGAGAAAAAAGTATTTTTTAAATAATCAAACGTATAGAAAATATAATTAATTAAATTTCAGGGATGGACAATTGCTCTCTTCATGACCACCGAAAATTCGATATGTTATTTTCTAGTTTTACAATAAAATCTTTATTTAAAGTATGTTTTCTATATGTCTAAAAATAAAAAAACTGCAAAAACTATACTCAAATAAATGTAACAGATTAAGAAAAACACCTAATAAAGAAAATAAAGCTTTTCTTATTTCTTCTTATTCAATGATTCATTTCTCGCTGATAAAAAGTTCAAATGAGCTCATCAAGCACTTTATAACGGTTTATAAACAGTAGGCTGAGATCAGCGACTGCAGTGGTAATTAAAATGCTGATTTCGCCTATTTCTCTTTGTTCAAAAATGTCCGTTGGCAACTGGCGCGTTAAAACGGTTCTTTCAATGCTTTCAATGAGGTAGTTCCCTGTTTAACAAAGTTGGCCGCAATTTTTTTTATGTGTAACATTATTTATATTCTGTGACTGTGATATATACATAGCTGGAACAGTTTTTTGGAATAATTCATTTATGGAATAATATATGCGATTATTATAAAAATGATACGTTGAGTAATGTAATTGTGCCATCCACATAGATGTATATGCAGCTTACTAATACACAGCTTATAAAGTGCATTTTTGGAATTTCAATAATTGTACTTGAGAGATTGGAGAATAAGAAAGTGCGAGTAAAATGTGATTCGAAAAAGCGAATTGAATTAAATTCTGCATTATATTAAATTATATCATTATGAAAAAAATATGTTGAATAATGAAAAAAAAAATGTCTTCGTTATATGCTTTTCAATTATCAGCATTCATCTGAATATTTAGTGAAATATGTAAGAAGAAAGTGTCTATATTTTTGTGTTTCTGTTTATATTACATGGATTTACTCTATTACATTTAAGGAAATACTAAAAAGGTAAGAATGTGATTATTTACAAAAATATAATTTTTATTTGGAAATAGAAATTTTCCTTGAACAATATTAATTATGTAATATTAATTATTTAAATCACTTTTTAAAGAATACATGTGTTTATCATATTTGTATCTTTCTATATAGAATAAATATTTTTCAGTATGACAGTGTTTTTTATTATTTTCGACTAAATTTATTTCATTTTCAGGATTAATTAACTAACTTGCTTGATAATTCTTAAAGTATTCGATTTATAAATAAATGTTTTTCATATAAAATAATATCATCATTGCTTAAATCATTGCTTAAGCATTAAAAGTTATTGCTTGTGTACATTGACACCCAAATTTGTCAACATTTTTAGTATTATATTTTTGTCCAAAAAAAGAAAGAAAAAAAAGCAGTTGCAGCACTATATAGTTTTTGTTGTGGATACAAGCTATTAATCTGACTATAAAAATGTCAGTAAATATTAGCCATTTAATATAATGCCATTTTTTAATAGTTAATTTTATTAAAAATATTTTTCTATAATAGCTATATAATGATTTACAATAAAATAAGTAAGGAAATGAATCATTATCTACTTTGTTTAATTGCTTAAAATTATATTTAAGTTTTGTACAACTTCAGATATTGAAAAATTTATTAATATTGATTTACTGATTGTTAAAAAGAAATTACAGATTTAGAACGGAAAAAAGACTTTATTTTCATATTTTACTGCATTTTTCACATAAAATTGGGGGGATTTTTTTTCAACGTTTGTTCATTTTTATAAAAGATACAGAAATAACAATTAAATATATATTTTTAATGCAAAATAAGTTTTGAAATTAGATGTTATTTCTCTTGCATGTTATTAAAAATATATATGTGTTTAACTTTTTAAAGATAGCTTAGTAGCTCTGGTGATTACCATATGCTATATGTAAAAGAAATTGCCTACATGGCAAAATATAATTAAAAAGATCAAGTTATTAAATGATATTGTTATTAATAAACCCTTCCGTTGTAATTTCTAGTTACAGATAATATTAACATGATTTCGTATATGAATTTTTATGTTTAATGACAGATCATTTAATTCTTTTACATTTTCGAAATTAATGTTTTCATGTAACAAAATTAAATTTATGTATAGGAAATGCTATGAACATTTTTGCTTCAAGTGGTGGGCATAAAACTTGAAAAATAATTATAAAAGCATCAGAATCGGAGTTGTGAAATTTTTAATGTTTTATAAATACATTTTAAATTGTTCCTTTGTAACGAGAATGCATCCATTTGCGCAAAGCAATTTATTGTACTTATTATATATCATATTGCATACTTTTAGATTAGGATGAAGTTAATGACAAAGGATATATTTATCCAAACATATATTTACATGTTCATATATATATATATATATATATTAAGTCATCAATGTGTTTAAATTTTTGTTGCTGTATATGTAGTAGGGGGAGGGGGGGGGGGGTAATGAATGTAAGCCGCTAGTACTGGAAGTTATTAGAACCACATTTCCTATACTGTCAAAAAAAAAAAAAAACATTTTCTAACTTTTTTAGAATATATTTATAACTGTATATATTAAATAAAACCTCTCAATAGCAGAAACCCTAGGACCATAGAATTTGCCCGCTATTTAGAGGTTTTATTTTCATATGTAAAAAAAGTCCAGAGTGTACAAATACCCAGCATACCGAGTACAAATTACACAAAATATGCTTCAATATATTATTAATCTGCTTTTCAATCCACAAATGTTGTGGATTGAAAAAAGTGATCGCTATATAGGTGTCTGCTATTCGAGAATGTCCGTTATTACTAAAGCATACAGTAAAACTTCTATAACTGGTCACTCCCGAATAGCGGACAGCTCTATTTAGAAAGATATAAAGCGGGGTAGTGTTTCTTCTAGAAGCAGGACCTGATTAAAACATGGAAACTAATCCGCGGCCCTGCCCCCTCACCTTCCCATCGATTTTTGTGCCCCCAAATTTGGTATGCAATTTTACGAATTCAATGTTTTTATATATGTTTAGGTTTTTTAGTATTATAACCACATACAAAATTATCATATTAGGATTATAATTTCAGGAGATATTAATAAAAATATGAAAATGCAATTTAACATTAGAAGCTCTAAATTTTGAATGCTTATAATTCAAAAACTTATCATTCAAATGACTAGAAATTTCGTTTCTAGGCATAGTTTGAACCGAAGATTTAAAATATAGTGTCAAAATTGGGTGCATCCATTGGAAAAAAAAAACAAAGTTTGGTCTAATTTTGATATGTAGATGGCCCCTATGCAAATTTTAAATACATCATTTAAAAGTAAACTTTATTTCCAGACGATTGGTACCAGTAACTTTCTTCTATTATTGTTGTCATCTAGTTGCAGAGTTAGTAGGAGGTGTTTATTTTTTTTTTCATGTTCGGATCTCATATGCTGATAATTTTGTGAAATCTAGTGCTAGATTTTATTTAACACAGAAATAAAAATCCAAAAAATGCTTAAACTAATTGACTAAAAATATCTAATTTAAATAGAAAAAAAATTGTGCAACAAAGCAGGGATGGAATTCTTTCCGAAGAAGTGAATCATTTTTTTTATAAATGGGAATAATTTGTTACCATAAAGCAGAGCTGATTGCAGCATGGACAAACTGGGCTTTTTCTATGGGACGTTAGCTTTACGGGCCCACAAATTTGGTATGAAATTTCCATAAAGCTGATATTTTAAATTTGCTTTGATCTTATGCTTATTTTAATAAATATTTTGTACTTTTAGAATATGATTAGGTTAAAGAAAAGGATATATTTATCCAAATATGTATTTGATGGCATCAAGCAGTCTTTTTTTTTTTTTTTTTTTCTGTAGCAATATATGAAGGTGGCGGTGGTGGTAGTGGTGGGGGGAGGGGGGGGGCGAATAAATACTAGGTCTTTGGACTGGAATTAATTTAATAAACATTTTTGATACCGTAGGGCATATATGAAATCGCATAAATACATATTTAGGTGAATATATTTATATATATTATCCTATTCTAAAACTACAAAATACTGATTACGATCATAATAAAGTCAAAACTGATATAAAATATCAGCTTTATAAAAATTTTGTACCCAATTTGGGGTACCCTAAAATCAGGGGGCAGAGAAGCATCCTAGTTTTACCACGCTGCAATTAGCTCTGCTTTATGGTAACAAATTATTCTCATTTATAAAAAATGATTCAATGTGGTCAAATATGGCTGCGTATATGACTTAGAAAGAAAAGTGGTCAAAGATGGCTTCATATTGGCAAAAAAAAGGGCTCAAAGATGGCCGCAATTAAGACACTTGAAATGTCTGAAATTCAGACGCAAGAAGTGTCTAAAAATTTTAAGACACTTTAAAACGTCTGAAAATCGAACACTCCAGTTTCAGTCACTTATGTGTTTGAAATTCAGACGCAAGAAGTGTCTGAAAATTTTCAGACATTTTAAAACGTCTGAAAATTGAACACTACGTTTCAGACTCTTAAGTGTCTGAATTTCAGACATTTCAGTTTAGAGTGCGCAGCTGAAAATGTTTAGTTGAGGTTAGATAGTATCCAAAAAACGAATATTCTGGTTGAAGAAAATAATGCACTATAAAAACGACGTGGAATTATTTCTGAAAATCAGTGATAGCATTAGAAACTTTGTTTTTAAAAATTCTTTTTTAAATCTCGAAAATATATTGTTTTCTGAGATTTCTAAAAATAAAGAACTCTTTACGAATTCGCGGGTTACTCGGAAGAGGTTTTATCATATTTTTATACATTAGGAAGCATTTGACGTTTTTTACAGTGTAGTTATAATAATAAAAAAATTAGTTAAAAAAAAAGCAATCATTTGAGTAAATATAACGTTACTGGAGTTGATATTTCTAGATACTGGAATAAAGACTTCTTTTTGTAATTCTTATGCAGACAATTTTTCAGTCAACGTGAAACATTTAACACTGGAGTCATTAATGAAACGGATCGTTTTACTTGTAGAATCTGAAAATTCGGAGACTGTGCTGACAAATATTGCAAAATAGCTCGCTTTTATAAAAAAAATATTCGGTCAAGTGTGAGTGTCACTGACGCACAAAGTGTACAATAAATTTATTAATTACTAATTGCAATACGGAAAACAATACCAGATGTCATAATTGAATTCTAAATAAATAAAGCTCATTAAATAAGGCAGATATTAGAATTAGAAAACTCTGGTAGTTATTCGGAATAAAAACACGCGAAATTGGTAACACTGCTCAACTCAGACTTCGAACTGTTGGATTCTACCAGTATATGTGGTGATTTAAGAGACATATCGTGGTAAGCAGTCTTAAAATATATAAAAAAAAATTTAAGTATTAAAGTCAAGACCTTTTCTATCGGTAAATGTATTATTAAAACATATATAGGGTGTTCCCAAAAGATTGAAACGTATTTTTGTTTTTTAACTGTGGGAGATACATAGGTACAATTGTTCTGTGTATTGTTGGAAAAATTGTTGGAATAAGGTAGGATTTAAGTTTAAGTTGAAGAATAAGTCCTGCTATTCATTTCCAAAAAGTTACACTTATAATATTTTTATATAAGCCCTGGATGCTATAACGTATGTCTAGAAAAATAATTCTCCATGATTTAACAATTACAGCAGTAAAAATTCCACTTTATCTACGACCAAAACTCATTCAGTTATGATACTTTGAATTTTATGAGATCCGTTGAATTTTATGAGAACTTCCGCCACTAAAAAGGGACAGACGCTTTTTTAGTGCCGAATTTCATAAAATTAATAGTGTCATAACACGATGAGGTTTGGTCGTAGACCAAAATTTTACTGTTGCACTTCTGGAGAAAGTTTTTCTAAATATAATTGATAATATCGAGGCCATATTTAGAAAATGAATGGCAGGATGAATTGAGCAATATAACTTTAAATTCTATCTTATTTTAAACCCTTATGCAATTCACATTACCTTCACAATATCTAACAGGTAACATATGAAAACGCGTTTTTGTCTTTTTGGTACAACATGCATGTTTGTCTGATCTTTGAAAAACAGTTTACAATTACGAGTTAAAAAAAAATGTATCACAATATAAGTTTTTTTCCCCGTCGGAACTTAAATATAAAATTGTTAGGAATTCAGTGAAATGTTTTTGACATTTTAAATCGCAACTATAGTACATTTCTGTAATATACTAACAGGTATATTCATATTTTACTAACAGATAAAATATGAAAACGCGTTTTAGTCTTTTTGGTACAACCTGTATGGTTATCTGATCTTTGAAAAACAGTTTACAATTACGAGTTAAAAAAAAATATGTGACAATATAATTTTTTTTCCCGTCAGAACTTAAATATAAAATTGTTAGGAATTCAGTGAAATGTTTTTGACATTTTAAATCGCAACTATAGTACATTTCTGTAATATGAGATCGTAAAATTCCGTGTTCTTCTTTATTATGAGAATTTAAATTTTCTTCTTTTTTCACAACTGCCATTACTTTTTTACACCAACATTCTCATTTAAAAGTCTAAAGTATTTCTTGAAATTGAAGAGATTATACATCTTAGGAAAAACATGTCTTAAACAATGCACAAAAATAGCATTTAGTTTAAAAAATACGCTATTTAATTAACAATAGTTCGCCATAATTTTACATAAAAAAATATTATTAAATCACTCTTTATGGGAATGGGGTGAGGCTATCTATTTAAATAAGTTGCAAAGTGGTTTTTTTTATTCAATTTTTTTGATGATGCAAGAAGGAATACACTGAAACATTAAGTTTTAACGTTCAGTCAGTCAGTCAGTCACTCAGTCAGTCAAAACAACAACAACAACAACAACAACAACAACAACAACAAAACCATGCTAAATCTGCCACAAATTACCCTATAAAAATGTAACTGATACCAATTGTTCAGTAATAACAGCTATGTATCTTCCAATCTTCCGGGTTTTTAATTAAATCATATAAACATACTTTAAAACAGAAAATTTAATGCATAAATAATATCAAATAAGAACTACATGTAAAAAAACCCAACAACACATAGAATTAAATAATTTAAGTTTAATAAATACATTTCGTGGTTATATTCTACGTTTTTTGACTTAAAAAAAACAAAAAACAAAAAAAGTGGAAAGTGAACAGCTATGCGTTTACTAATTAATCTTATACTTAAATTTTGCTCAGGAGGTCGTCGAAGTATAGAAAATGTACAGTCGTGGAAAAAAAAAAGTAAATACCCCCTGCTAACTCTGCAACAAAATTGTCGTAGAAGAAAGTTGCAACAACCAAACAATTGGAAATAAATCTACTTTTAAATGATGTATATAAAATGTTCTTAGGGGGCCATCTACCTATCAAAACAAATCCAAACTTTTTTTTTTCAATTGCAAGGTCTTAGTTTGACAACCATAAATAAATTCTACACCCTTCAATTAGCCTAAAAGCAAATTTTCATGAAATTCGTACGATTAGTTTCAGAGAAGTTAATTATTTTAAAATAAGCCTATTCTAGGCTTGTATCCAAATTGAAGTTCGGTACTCGATTGTTGAAATACTACAGAATGACTATGTTGTTTCTATTAATGTATTATTTCTTGCCGGTATGACCATTTTACCCGCTTAATATCTTTTAACTATTACAAGCTCAAATATTTCAATAAAATGAGTGAAATATTTTTTTTTTAAATTATGCTTCTCTGCACATCATAGACGTCTCCTTAAACCGTCATTTTTTCATTTTTTAATGATAATTCGAAAACCACTTGAAAGAAAAATTTGAAATTGCGAATTCACATAAAGCAAAACATTATAAATAACAATCTATCAAAAAAAAAAAAAAAAAAAAAAGGTTGCAATTCATATTTTTTTCGAATATTAATTTCATAATTCATATTATAAAATTTTTTAAATTACAAATTCAATGTATTTATTTTTGGGCCACACACAAAATTATAACATTAGGACTATAATTTCAGGTGATATTTCTAAAAATATGAAAATTTAATTTAACATTAGAAGCTCTAAATTTTGAATGTTTATAATTAAAAAACTTATCATTCAAATGACTAGAAAATTCGTTTCTAGGTATAGTTTAAACAGAAGATTTAATACATTATGTCAAAATTGGGTGTTGCCACAGAAAAAAACAAGGTTTGGTCTGGTTTTTATTTGTAGATGTCTCCTAAGCAAATTTTATATACATAATTTAAAAGTAGACTTTATTTCCAATCGATTGGTACCAGTAACTTTCTTCTATTATAATTAGTTGCAGAGTTATTTATAGTAGGGGTGTTTACTTTTTCCCTCGACTGTACAAAACTTTAAAATTTTCTAACATGTAATTTTGATAAGCGAATATTTACACAACCCTACAAGCGCAAACGGGTGAGTGGAATGCAATGAAATTTGGTATATAGACTATACACGAGATGCGCTCACGGAATTTCGAAAAAAAAAATTATTTCCAAAATGTCCACCAGAAGGCACTTTTTCCGGAAAAAAACATTAAATTTAAAACAATAAACGACCAAAACGGAATACAAAAACAATATTAACAATCCAGAACAAGAATTATGAGTAATAAAATGTAAAACCGGCTGTTTTGGCCGTTTATTGTGTTAAATTTAATGTTTTTTCCGGAAAAAGTGCCATCTGGTGGACATTTTGGAACTAATTTTTTTATCGAAATTCCGTGAGCGCATCTCGTGTATAGTCTATATCCCAAATTTCATTTCATTCCGTTCTCCCATTTGCGCTGTAGGATGCTATTTATAGGGGAAGTTTAATTATAAACATCCTGTATATATATTTTGAAAATTAATATTGAAATTCTGTATTTTAGAAAATTATTTTTAGAAAATAATAAGACGTGCAACCTATAAATTTCTAGAAACTTCAAATATGCGAATCCAACTCCTTCCCTCAATTAGTTTTTGAGCTATGCTTAAAAAACTATCTACGTTGCAATGTGTTTTGCAACAATTTAAAATGGATTTAACTTCAGGAGCTCCAATTCTTAAAGTTGTATAATTCCTAAACCACATGCCCAGCTGTCATGCTGTTTGATAGCCTAAAATTATATTTTCCTAAGAATCCAAATAGGATATAGAAATTAGGTGTTGGTATTAAAAATATTCAAGTTTAGTACAATTTTTATAAGTAAACGACTCTGTTTTAGTAATTAGTAGACGTTATTACTAATCGATTTCAACCATTCCCATTTTTGTACGTTGATTTGTTGTAGAAATAGTAGGGGAGTGATTACTTTTTTCCAGGTTTGCTTATTTGTATAATATAGTGTACATGACATGGCATAACGAATGTTAAAAAAATATTTATTAAACTAAATATGCAAGACCAATTTATAAAAAATGAATCGTTAAAAAAATTTCAACTATAGAATCATGCTCAGTGTCTTCTTCTTCTTTTTTTTATTGATGCTGTTGCATAGCTTCCAACCTTCGTTTTTTTTTCTGAGACAAAAAGACATAATTTAAGGCAGAAAAAATCTGTAATTAATTGTTTTTGTTTTATGTTATACAGTACAAAGTCTAATGTCCGGAATCCTCGGGACTTTACCAAGTCCGAACTTCGGATTTTTCCGAACTTTGGGTCATCAAAAATATTGCTTTTCCAATAAAAAGGAAAAGAAAATTCGCAACATAAAAAGGCAAAATATGACGTTTATATATTAAAAATTGCATATAACAACTATTAATACTAAATTAAACAATCATTTTCATTAAATAAATCATAACAAAATAAAAAGTAAGATAAAAACATTTATTTAAGACTGTTCTCAAATCCAATAGGGCAATTTTATGACATAAGTTTTAAATTATTTTTGTTCGGAAATGCGTGAAACTAGCAGGTGCTGTTGTTTAGAATCTATGTAATCGAACTGTGATTTCAGTTTTTTTGCAAACGCAATAGATCTTTCAGAAAATAGTGTCGAAATGGGCGTTTTGAACCGAATTCCCGCGTGAAAGAACAATAACCGCACAAGGAAGGCTGAAAAACGTCTTTGTCACGTGAACAAAATCGCTTATAACTCGAATAGGCAATTTATTTATAAAAATGGAAAACACAGTTCGATTCCAATTCGCTCCCATAGTCAAGCCTTCCAATTTTTAGACTTTCCGTTAAAAAATGAATTTGTAAATGTGTCAAAACGTTTTGCGCTTGTTGAGCAGAGCAGTTGAGAACAGCCTTAAGGGAACAAACAATTTCAGAAGAAATTTGAACCATTGAACATTTTAGTTAATGTGGGCTGCTTTATTAACTTAGGTATATCATTAAGAAGTTTTTCTTTTATTCTGTACATAGACATGAGTTAAGATTCAGTAATAATGTTTCTTTGCTCTAGACCTTTTCTTGCTTCAACAATTTTGCTTTTTCACTTCTTTCTCGAATACTGCCGCTGGAAAGTCCAAACTTTGGAGAATTCCGAACTTTGGGTGTCCGAACTTTAGACTTTGTACTGTAATTAATTTACTTCTTTTATTAAAAACAATCCTGGTGTTATTTTAATTGAAAAAAAAAGCCAGAAAGTTGGCAGTCATGCATTCGTTTCATCCATTTCCTTATATTTATAATTTTTGTATTTTTAAAAATATTATAACAATATGTATTCAGTTTTTAAAATTATGTGCTGCAGTCCACTTTAAGACTAACTCTTTCTATTATCAAATTAAGGAATTAATGATATAAAACCGGGTACTTTGATAGCTAATTTTTATCTTTTCATTTAAAAAGTAATCGAATTTCAATAGTGAAAAGATAAAACAAAAAAAACAAAAGGACTTTTTTCTTTTCATCGAAGTTTTCTTATCAAAGTATTAAAACGTTGTTTATAATTTTTCCTCACCACATCTAAAAAACACACATTTATACACACGTTTGCTGAAGCGAATTTTATTTTTTTTATTAAAAATTCAAATATATTCGTGAAAATTTAATTTTTTCGTTATTTTATTACACACATTTTGTTCAATTCAAATGTTAACATAAATCGCATTGTACTGAATTACGAGTTTTGCGACGTATTTATAACATATGTGATCAGTTTACTATTTGTGTTTGAAATTCTTTTTTTAAATATTACATTCGAAATGTGTTTATTCCTTCAAATGTAAACAAAAATTTTCTAAATCGTTCTGTTCATTTCCTTCGAACGGATGTTCAGATTAGATAGCGTATATGCAACGCTTTAACACAGTTTTCTTCTTTTCTAAACTTTGCTAGGGAAACATCAGAATCCACATTTCATGTATCTTATTATCACTGATCACTAACTATCACTAATGTACCTTATCATTTTCTTCAGAATTATTGCCTACTTCTAATGAGAGGTGTTTCGCATAAAATAAATGTACTGGTCTCACACTAAAAACGCAAAAGTCGTTAATAATTCCAAATCAGAATAATGTGCTGAGATTAAAGCTATATTTGCACTAACGTGGAAACAAACTGCTACAGAAACTTTTATAACGGCGCTCTAAGTATGAAGGAAGTAAGCATTAACGGGCTTTACTTTACTTTCCGATATAAGCTGTTCCGGGATCTGCAGGAAAATGATGGTGTAAAAATAAAGAAATGATAACTGTTGCCTCAAACGATTTATATTATCAAAAATAATAACTGCTTTTGAAAAATCATGTTGCCTTGAATGATTGCAGATGAGTGAGTACAGTTTTGCTAAAATTTTTTAGTAGAACTTATGTCCAATTTAATTGCAGAAAAATGTTACAGCTTCTACTGTTAACCTCTTCAGGGGCGATTTCTTATGCTGAAAAAAAATGACCTTTTTTTAACGATTTATTCATTTTATATTAATAAGAATTAAAAAGGCAAAAATGAATAAATAAATAAATAAATAAAATAAATTAAAATAAAAATAAATAAAAAAGAGAAAAACAATAAAAATTCACAAAAAAATAACCTCCACATTTGTGGCCGCTGAGCGTTAACCTCTTCAGGAGCGATTTTTTATGGTGAGAAAAAAATGACCTTTTTTTTAACGATTTATTCATTTTATATTAATAAGAATTAAAAGAGCAAAAATAAATAAATAAATAAATAAAATAAAATAAAATAAAAATAAATAAAAAAGGGAAAACAATAAAAATTCACAAAAAAATAACGTCCACATTTGCGGCCGCTGAGCGTTAACCTCTTCAGGGGCGATTTTTTATGGTGAGAAAGAATGACCTTTTTTACGATTTATTTATTTTATATTAATAAGAATTCAAAAAGTAAAAAAAAAATAAAAAAATAAAAAAGGGGAAAAACACTAAAAAATCACAAAAAAATAACGTCCACATTTGCGGCCGCTGAGCATTAACGGTAATTAATGAGTGAAATGATTTTTTATAAAATAAAAAACTAACAGTAAATTTCTTTCTTACATTTTTACAAATTATTAAAACATAATATACTTAATATATCTGATATTATTTTTTTATCAAATATTAACAATTTGTTCAAATAATCCAACAACACTGACTGCCGAAAAATGACATCACTCTCTTTAACATTTTCCAACAAAGTTGAAAAGTGTTTATGCATTCGGTTTGTCTGTCCGTCTGTCCACGCTCTAACTCCCGTAAACAGACTCGGATTTTCTAGAATTTATAAACGTTATTTAAGGTCTCCTAAGCATGTTTGGTATTGTATATGAAGTATGTAGGATTAATAGTTCATTTACAGGGGCACCCAAATGAATTCCATTACATTATGGTATATGGGGAGAAATCGTTTGCAGAGTATTTTAATGACATTACACTATTCCAAATGTATTGAAACTAATATAATATTTCACTACAAGATTATTGCGATAGAATAGGGCGTTCATAGCGTTTGTCGTTCATTTACAGGGAAACACAAAAGAAATCGATAGTAATAATGGCTGAAAGTGCGTTTTCAACTTCGGCATGCTCTTTTAAATTTAACTTATTTTTTTTTTTTGCATTTTACTTCTTGTATATAAATTCTATGCCTCATATACAGGGCTGCACAAAAGAATTCACGTGCCATTCTCCTTATTAGCGGAAATTGCTGAAGGGGAAATTTCAACTAATGTATATAAGTATTTCTTAACTGAACTAAATTTTGGCATGCATGTAGTTAATAGATACAAATCTATATACAGGGCTGCTCAAAGAATTAGGATAATATTCAGATTGTAGATGGGAACAGCTGGAATTGGGTTTTCAAAGTGTGTTATGCATTTCCATAGGGTTGAATTAGACATAATATTTTAACTTATTAAACGGTACAGTGTTACATTATTCTAAATGTGTTGGAAAGTGTTTTCTAATATATGCTTGAAGAATGATTTTTTCTTTCTTGTTTTATATCTCTAACTGTACATCGGTGCAGTCAAACCATACAATTTTTACATCTCTTGTTGAGGGATTTTGTAGTGAATAAGTTATTATCAAATTTTGTTATTTTTATTATTGACAGTAACTATAATTATAAAAATCTAAACGTCCACATATGTGGTCAAGGGCGGGAAGAGGTTAAATGACGTGATGGTGAATTCTGCGATTGCAAAATTAAATAGAAAATTTCTAATATGAAGTTCTGGTGTCATACACCTTGAAAAATCCAGGGAGTGTATGCATCTTATGATAGTGTATTTATAAATGTTTAAAGAGGCTTTAAGGAGGCGACTACAGTTGCGAAATCACATGTATCACAATCAACTGATATTGACGTATATTTTTCTCGGTAACTACCGAAACGATTTCAATACTTTTTCTAAAAGTTTTGCTAACAGCTAAGCTATAAATTGATCGTTTAGCAATAAATAAATAAATAAATAAATAATGAATAATAAATAAATACAAAGATTTTGTTAAATTAAAAAAATACCTAGATTACTTTTGTTTGCGAATTTACTACGTAACAACAGAACTATTGCATTTTGTATTTAGTTTTTGCCGAACGATGAATTTAACCCTTAAATGCGCGATTTTTTTTATTTTGTTTAAAAAAATCTATATATATGATTCTCTGAAAGATTTATTACACAGGAAAAATGATGAAAAAAAATCAGATACATTTTTCATATATACTGCCCTCCAAAAGTTTTTTGTCGAATATCTACCAACATTATTGGCGAAATGTTCTTGAACTTCTAGGATGTAAAGAACATGTTTGATTTTACATATCTCGGTGAAGATTTATCGGGGGGTACAATTAGGGGGCTAATAATAAATTTAATAATAAAATAATATTTGCGATCACCTATGTAACAGAAAAGGCTGGAAATGGTTTGTCACTGTGGTAAATGACTATTTGAGTCCTGTTCAACGTTTGTATGCATTTGTGTAAGCATGGCACTCATATTCGTGAAGATGTTAAAGTTTGTGTGAAAAATTCAAAAGTTTTTTGTTTCTAGCATACAGAATTTTCAACCAAATGTAACAGAACTTTTCAAAAACCTGATAAAGAACAGTAGCAACAGTATACTGCAATTAAAACATGAATATATTTAATATTTGACGAGATATGGGCATCTGTATGAAATAATTTATAACTGCGCATGCGTGGAAATCCTAAAATTTTTATTATATAATTTGGTAGTCAGCTATTTAGGGCACCTTATATAAAAAGTCCAGTCAAATATCGCGAAAATTCACAAAGATAGGGTCGATTAGTGAGTTGCTTCCTAAAAATAGCTTTATTATAAGGGATTTTCGACAACTTTTCAAATCAGCTCACTATATCTTCCTAAGTTTTCACAACATTTGACTGGACATTTTACAGAAGTTGCCCCAAAATACTGACTACCAAATTATGAAATAAAAATTTTGAAATCTTCCGTTATCAGTTAAAAATTAAATCATAAAAATACCCATCAAATATTCAATATATTCATGTTTTAATTGCAGTATACTGTTGCTACTATTCTTTGGCAAGTTTTCGGAAAGTTGTGTTAAATTTGGTTGAAAACTCTGTATGCGATAAAGAAAAAACTTTTGAATTTTTCACAAAAACGTTAACATCTTCATGAATATGAGTACTATGCTTATACAAATGTATACAAATGTTGAACAGGACCAAAATAGTCTTTTACCACAGTGACAAACCATTTCCAGTCTTTTCTGTTACATAGGTGATCGCAAATATTATTTTATTATTAAATTTATTATTAGCCCCCTTTATAGTACCCCCCAATAAATCTTCACCGAGAAATATAAAATCAAACATGTTCTTTACATCCTAGAAGAACGATTCGCCAATAATGTTGGTAGATATTCGACAAAACGTGTGCAATCGAAAGCATCCAGTCCCTATACCTTAACTTTTGGAGGCCAGTGTAATACGTCAATCTTTTCTTCTGTTGCACATCTGCAATACAAGTAAAAACTACTGTCGTGTGGCTGTTTTATACTAAAATATTGAAAATTAGTAAATATTTTAATAAGTATGTCTCCAAATACATTATTTTATATAATTATTTATTTTATAAAACTTAACCTTTAACCCTTTAATTCCCATGATAGAATACGTTCTAGAAATTACGTACTCTAGCAAATCTGACTTTACATCAGAAAAATTCAATGGTTAATTTCGCTTTGGCTGCGTCCATATTTTTGAGTCATAATTTCTTCTTTGTACTGTTTAATACGTTGGTTCTCAATCATAAATGAAACAAAAAGACATTGTAAATAATTGAAAAAAATATAATGAAAATTTAAAATCCATAAAAAATTATCATATTTTTTGTTATAACTTGATAAAAATACTTTGTTTGATTGTTTTTCAGGTATAGTTTGTAAAGAATTTAATTTCCTTAAAAAAAAAAAAAAAAGTAAATACATTTATTGGAAAAACCGCTAAAAAGTACTGTTTCGATATAATTGTGTTTAAAATCTTGCTTTTTCATGTAATGTCGGTCTACGCGGCTCATCGACAGCAATTTTAGGAATGTTCCTGTCAGATTAACGGTACAACTTTCTTAAAGGTTAAAACATTATATAAAAAATAGTAAACAATAAATTTTTTCGTCATTTCAAATCTTTGTAGTCCCATTAACGTCCGATAAGAATCACAATTTTTTAAAAAATATTTATTTTTTTGTCGCCGCAGTAATCCGTTGCATTTTATTTTACAGACTGATGAACTCTTAACTCTTTATTTAAGAAATTATTTATCAAGAAATTGCTTCACTACAATAATTATCTTCTTTAATAGTTGAAGTTATACTGGAATTTTACAAAAATAATCAAATAAATTAACCAAAAATACTCTTACGAAAATATTTCAATTCTTATAAAAGCAATGTATTTAAATGCATTATGATCCTCTCTATAAATGGAAAGGCTTTTGTTGTTGAAAACTTTTCATATAACTTTTTCTTTTTTTTTTTTTTTTTTTTTTTTTTTTTTTTTTTTTTTTTAAAGAAAAGCTATGTATATAAGTTATTAAGAAAATTAACACTTTTTGAAAATATTTAGCCCCGACTGTCTGTATACGCTTCTAAATTCAATTGAGCAGAATATTTTGTGTGGAAAGAAAATTAAACTTTTATTAATAGACAGAGTAAATAAATTTTACATTAAATTTTCTGCATTGGTGCTTAAAAATACCGTCAGTGCATAAAGGGTCAAATAGCTGTTTTTTAGATAGTTTAGTTAAACAAGCACTAAAATAAAATTCTTTCACCTTTCAATTCTTGGATGACTGACAACATGCTGTGCGCCTGGAATTGTAACGTCAGAGTTAAGATGATCACCGAAAAAAATCAATAAAAGGTACTTTTTCAATATTAATCATTAAAATGGTATATGTTCTCTTTATTTACTTCCCTTAAATACAGCAGGAACACAAAAATCATTTAAAAGTACTATTTTTATTTTATTTTTCAGAAGATACACTTTTCAATGATGCATGGCTTTAATTAATTTATAAGCGGGAGTTTAAATGGTCTTTCCCCCTACCCTCCACATCTTCAAAGCATTCCCCAGCTTATATGTCAAAGCAGAATATTCAAACTTCTATTTTCAAAATATTGATTTCAAGGTTCGCGTGCCTTTTTCTCATTATTTATCAAACTTAGAGATTAAAAATTCGTGACATATATGGTACACTTACGCATACTTTAACGCAAGAATTTTGTGATTTATTGAGAAACGAATCTTTCTTAGAAATTTAACTGTATTGAAAAATACACGCTGAAAAGTGCGCCTCGGTTAAAATTGTATGCTAAAGTAAAATTTTCAAATTGAAAAAACAGCGAGACGCCAACATGTGTAATGCATAGTACGCCAATTCCCTTAAAAATTTTATATTCTTAATATTTACCGTTTCTGAGGAAAAGGCACGTGAAATTGAAAAAATTAACATACCATGTATAGAGCTTTTCCGATTTCCATTAACTGGTAATGAAAAATTACATTAGCGGAAATTTAAGGGAAAAAAAACATTTTAAGTATTTTAAAAATAAAATTCTCTAATAAATGTATTAAAAATTAAAAGATTATCAAAAAGTTTTAATGAGAAGAGATAATTTTTAATAGTTATTCAGAGTTTAGATTTTATCTCCATCATTTTCGGTATTTTTACTTTCCTTTATTAACGCTTAACCTGAATATCCCATTAACTTTTCTTCTTTAGTTTGTCAGTAAATGCGTAAAAGAGAGATAGTATCTGCAATGACTAGTAATGAGACTTACAGTTCAAAAGTTAGGAAAAAATGGTAACTTTAAATGTTCGTTTATGAAGAAAACATATACATTTTATATCTTTTAAAAATGATAAGCTTTTTTAATACTTTATACATATGCACGAATAGAGTTGTATAACAGCAGTGATCATTCATAAGTGGTTTTAAACTACAGATCTTATGAGTAGTTTAAGGAAGAGTAGTTCAGATTTAAAAATTTCAGCATAATACCATCGATATATATATTACGCTATCGTATGTGGCACAGAAATCGGTATTATTTGTTAATTGTTTAGTGGAAACGCTCAAATGAAGCGCATCTCATTGGTTATAGAACAGCATTTAACGTATCTCCATACATATGAGGGGGGTTACCATAGGGTTCCAGGGGGGTTACCACCCTGTTCTGTCGCCAAATGCCGCCAAGTTCATTGTCAACTTGACGATATAGCGCCAAATTTGGTGACCAAAATCAGTCGCCAAATGTGACACCAACTTGGCGATATTTCTAATATTTCGCCAAATTCCCATAGACTTCCATTGTAAAAAAATAGGGTTTGCTTGCTTACAGAAAATCAACAAATTGAGATATTTTAATCCAACAAAAACTAATATTAGCTTAAGAGATTATATTAATTATATTTAAGGAAGTCCAAGTAAATTAAATTATGAATAAAAGTAACATAATACAATGCTTAGCATGCTTTTCCAAACATAAATTTTAAGGGAGACCAAACTGGACGCCAAGGGCGACTAGTATCTAGATATTCTCCAATATGATTCGTGGTTGCAGGAAAAAAAAATATGTTCTGAATGCAACGGAATAGTTGTCGTACAGGGCACATTCAAAAGTTGATAAACAGTTAATGTGCACAATGTCAAAAAAAGAACCTCCTAGTAGCGTGGTCGGTAGCGGGATGTCACTGCCACTCTGAGGGCCCGGGTTCGAATCCCGGATAATAATACCATATCTAGATATTCTACACTATGATTCTTGATTGCACGAAAAAAAAAAACATGTTCCGTTTGCAACGGAATAGTTGCCGTACAGGGGACATTCAAAAGTTGATAAACAGTTAACGTGCAGAATATCAAAAAAGGAACCTCCTAGTGGCGTGGGCAGTAGCGGACGTCACTGCCACGCAGAGGGCCCGGGCTCAAATCCCGGGTAATAATACCGTATCTAGATATTCTACAATATGATTATTGATTGCAGGAAAAAAACATGTTCTGTTTGCAACGGAATAGTTGTCGTACGGGGCACATTCAAAAGTTGATAAACAGTTAGCGTGCAGAATGTAAAAAAAAGGAATCTCCTAGTGGCGTGGTCGGTAGCGGAGGTCGCTGCCACGCTGAGGATCTGGGTTCGAATCCCAGGTACGGCATGTATGTAATTGCGTTCAGCAAATGGATTCGCTGTATCTCGACTGTCCTCTTGTATTATAGAAGATGAAAAACAAGAAGGTATTAATGGAAGAAATGAAATTGTTATGTCCTGTTTGCATTATCTGTTTCTGTGTATAATATGAATCATTCGAGCCAACAGCCAGGTTCCTATAGGCCTCAAATACTTCTTCACTACGGCGGATGTCAAATGTTAAAAAAGGATGAAGGTTCTACTCAGGTCAGTGGTTAGCATGCTGACCACAAAATGAAGAAATTGGGCGATGGCGATGTTTGCGAGTTGGATACAAGAACGTTCTAGGTGTCTTATGTAAGGTTTCCATTCTTTGAACGTGCACGATAGATAATTCGGTCCACTTTCCCTAGAAAAGACCACCTTGAAGGCATCTCGCCAACAGCAATAAGGCCAAAACTGAACGATGCTTAATTAAATCCCTCCCCGAAAATGATTGAAACAAGCTTTAATATCATAAGCTTTTGTTAGAAATTAGTAGACAGTGTAAATTGTAAAAGTGTTAAAAAGGGTTGGAAATGAGATTATATTAATGAAATAATTCTTCCATTATTATTTTTTTAATTACACTTTTTAAATTTATAACCGACCTCTGTAGACAAATTTTGTCAGTTAGAAAGAAATTCCTTTTGCTGCAACAAGATCATTACAAGCAAGAACGAAAATCATGCATTAGGTATGGATTATGAAACACTTTCCAACACTATCAGAATATTGATATAAAATGTCATTCATTAATAAAATAAAAGGAGATAAGCAAACAATGTAAAAAACACATAATGCAGGAAAAATCCCTTTTCAGCAACTGTATTGCAAATCGCTAAGACGGTACTGGGTATAAATTCTATCGTGCAACCTGAAATATTATCAAGATTAAGTTTAAATGTATACCACAGCTGAAAATGTACTCCCAGCCATTTTTGCTTATTGTCAGTTTTATAAACGAATTCTTTTGTGTATCCCTGTAAATAAACAATTAATATACGTAGTCCATCTAAATACAATAAAACGCAGTGAAACGATTCCGATGCGAACCCATCCATCTTACTAATCGGGGATGAAATGGACCCATGTTAGGCTTACTTTCGATTTGAGACGTGTATGAGGAAACTTATCGGCCTAAATACAAATCTCTTCTACCTCAATCAACTCTGTTCGACATCTTTAACTATACAACATTCAAAACTAACAAAATTTCAATGATTTGCGCAACCGACAGACCATTTCAGAAATCTTGTTTAAATTTGCTAATGTGAACAAACAATGAGCTGTGTAGTGAGTTATTCATTTTTGAGATTCAGTGAAATTTTTTTTTTTAAAAAACTTTCGTTCATTGAATATCTTAACTCTTGTAGAATTAATATTTAAATTTTGTGTATTTTAATATTTCATATCAAATCATCATTTTAATTTTGCTAATGTAAACAAACAAAAATCATAAAAAAACCTTTGACGTTATTCGCCAATAAAATTAGATTTTGTTTTAGAACAAAATTTTTAGACAACTCAACTCGATTTTCTGAGTATGAATTTATGAAATGGAAAAGGTAATAAACGTAGTCTTTTTTTTTTTCATGTTGCTATGCATAATTTAGTTTGTAAAATTAATTTATTTGATAAATCGTCAAATCCACTTCCATTTTTTTTTTTTTTTTTTTTTTTTTTTTTTTTTGCGAATTTAATTACTTCTCAACAACGCATAATTTAAAATTTTACACCGTTGCATCGGGATGGGGGGGGGGGGGTGTACTTTCTAATTTAATGTGTTGTACTTCCATTTACTGAATTCTATTTACTGAATTGATTTTTAAACCAAACTGCTCGATTACGAAACGTTAACACGTTTTTCTTATTTTCGATGAATAGTATACAGGGTGTCCGCTCTCAACAGTGTCCAATGACTAATTCCTAAACCGTTAAGCATAGACATACAGTTCCAGTTACAAAAAGGTTTTAAATGAGGTAAAGAAGCATTTGAGGTAAAGAGATTTGGGTCAATAAAAACATTTCTTAAAAAATTACGAAATTTTAATTTTTATACGGACCCCCCGGTCCTTTAAATTATATTTAGTAAAAATATCCTATTACAAAAATAGCCCCTTTCTTGTACGATTAAATCTGACCTAGTAATAGCTGTTTAAAGAATTCTTTTTTGCTGCGAAATAGGGGTCATTCACAAATTTTCTAGAAATATAAATTATCGTCAGACATTAAACAATGAGAGCAAATATAAATTTGAAATCTATTTTCATTCTGACTTATTCAAGAAAAACATTCGACTTGTACTAGAAATATAAGTTAAAAAATGTTAAATGAAATGACGAAAAGAAACAGTCGCAATTCTTTACAAAATGGTACATATTTTAAAATGCTATTAGGTTATCTAATATAAAACTTAATTAATAAAAATTAAAGTTATCTTAAAACTTGATCGAATTGACTCCCTTCGGCTGCAATGCAGAAATGTACACGCGAAATAAATTCTTCTAATACTTTAAGCACTTTGTGCACGATCCCTCGAAGCATGGTCCAACTCATCTGCGTTCAAATGTCGAAAATTGACATAAGTTATACATTTCAAAGTTTCATAACTCGGTCAATTTTAGAGTTAGTTGAATGGAACTTCTTTGTCTTACTTGTTAGTGTTATAAAATTTTTTTACTAAATATCACTTATAAGACCGATGAGCAGTATAAAAATTTAAATTTTAGAACTTTTTAAGAAAGGTTTTTATTGATTAAAACGACTTTTAAAATAATTTTTTACCTCATTTAAAACATTTATGTAATTGGAACTATATGTTTATGACTAGCGGTTTAGAAATTAGCCATTGGATACCGTTGAGAGTGGACACCAGGTATAAACGTTTTTATACAGGGTAAGTCAAAATGAATATAGCGATTACAAACGGCTATAACTATTTAATGGAAAAGAATTTATTGATAAGATTAACACAGAATGCAGACAGAACTAAACATTTTTTTTTTTTTTTTTTTTTTTTTTTTTTTAACGTAAGGCGCAGGTGCTGTGAAGTGGAAGCCTAAGTACGCGCAATTTGAAATTCGCAACGACAATTCGTTGCGGGCGTCTCATTAGTAAAAATGGCGAGCCCCACGCAGAAAGCATTCTGCATGTTAGGATTTAACAAATGTCATGCCTGCGATTTTTTTCTACGGGATTATGTGAAAGACAGGGTGTACGTGCCTCCCATGCCCAAAACAATTGAAGAACTCAAAGTACGCATTTGTAATGCATTTGCATCGGTGACTGAACAAATGCTTCAGAATGTATGGCGTGAAATAGACTACCGCGTAGATGTTGTCCGTGTGCCCAAGGGAAGTCACATAGAGCATCTATGACGCATGTACACAAAATTTTGAAGTTCCGTCCACATTCTGTGTTGATCTTATCGATAAATTCTTTTCCATTAAATAGTTATAGCAGTTTGTAATCGCGATATTCATTTTGACTTACCCTGTATTTCTTACAGTACAGGCCAGTATAAGCTATTTGTACTGATATTGCATTCGATCTATATCTTTTTCCTTTTACTAATTAAGATAGATCTATAATTTCTCTTCTGTTTAGTTATCTTATTTACATTAGATTATAAATTTGTTGTGAAAACCCCAGAGGCCTATACATTAATCAGGCCCTGAACTTAATGTTTCAGGCCAGTTTTCCTTATTGTAGGTGAATAGTAAATGAATATTTTTAATCTATTATTTAAAATTTTCAGTGAAAACCAAGGTTTCGTCCTATAGGACGGGTATTTACACTGGTAATATATAGGAAGTATGTTGTAGTCCATGTTAATAATGCATACAATTTTCATTATATTTGAAGTATCATAACATCATTAAACTGCACAAAAAACGATTTTTCCCCAATGGCCAAAATGTAAAAGAACTTTTTGTGCGCCCCTCTACACGAGCTATTAATTTTACACTCTATACACTATAGAAAATATATTGTAGTTTACTCAATGATTTATATTAATTTTATTACTTTTGAAATAGTGCAAGATCATTAAATACACGGCGGACGATTGTATCTGTGTTTGTTGGTGGAAAGTTTTCATTTTGGTACATCTATCGGAGATGATATGCTTCAAAAGGAATGTATTCTAAAGAATCTGGGCTATGTATTCGCGTTACCTCAGTAAAAACAAAACAAAACAAAACCACTTTAAATTTCGTACAACCAGATCGATCTGTGCGGTATCAGAATATGGAATGACCCTCACAGTGTTCTAGTGCTTGCGCTTTGTTGTATCACTTTTACGTCTTTGTAGCGGTAAGGTAATGCAGATAATTTAAATGAAATTAGTTAAAATTATAGTCAATTTAAGGAAATCGTTAAACTATCGACTGTTATATAAGTGTTATAATGTACAGCCCCGTTTAGCGGTGGCAAAAAATTCAAAAGATCGATATATTGATATTTTTGGGCATATCTTTTTAAAGATATCGATATCCGAAAAAAAAAAAAAATAATTATATAACCGATAAATACGCTTTCGATATATCGGTATATTTTCATTGTTATTTAATATTTCAATACACGGAACGATTTATTTCTGTTCATGTTAAATAATACTTTATTAAAAAATGCGTTTTAAGCTTTTTAAAAACACATTTAAACATTCACGTTTATAAAGTCAACGAAATCATTTACAGTATTTTTGAGACAATCCATATAAAAGAATATGGATTTGCAGCAGGAGTTTAAAATACAGCCGCAAGACGCTATCAATGATATTTTATCGTCTGAGTTTAAAATACAACCACAAGACGCTATCAATGATATTTTATTGTCTGAGTTTAAAATACAGCCACAAGACGCTATCGATGATATTTTATTGTCTGAGTTTAAAATACAGCCACAAGACGCTATCAATGATATTTTATTGTCTGAGTTTAAAATACAGCCACAAGACGCTATCAATGATATTTTATTGTCTTTTATTTTTTATGTTGATGGCTGAATAATTTCTTATGATAACGTATCAAATATTCTAGTACTGGTATGTTTCGGTTTAAAATGCTTCTTAACTTTAGTTCATTAATTTTGATAAAATATCTCCATGCAGTATCTTCAAGAGACATATTTTATAAATTTACTTGTTCAAGAGTAATAAAAATATTTCATTGCACAAATTATTAACACATTCATGAAAAATACAAAAATTCAGAAATTACATAAGATTCACGAATAAATAAGGACAAAACGCAATGCACATCTAAGTATTTTTGACGCTAAGTATCTCAAGGCTCATGGTAAAAAAAAAAAAAAAAAAAAAAAAAAAAAAAAAAAAAAAAACAGAGTTGGTGACGATAAGCCATGAAACCACACCTAAGTATTTTTGACGCTAAATATCTCAGGGCTCATGGTCAAGAAAACAGAGTTGGCCACTGTAGGTCATGAACCCACACCTAAGTATTTTTGACACTAAGTATCTCTGGGCTCATGAGCCAAGAAAATAGAGTTGGTCACTGTGGGCCATGAACCCACACATAAGTATTTTTGACACTAAGTATCTCAGGGCTCATGGTCAAGAAAATAGAGTTGGTCACTGCCGGCAGGGATGCAAGCGCTGCGCCACAAATGACTGATTGCTACCACTACATTTTTAAAGTATTCCTCACCTTATTTAAAGACAGAATTTTTGAAGTTTAATAAAGCAAAGAATACTGTTAAAATTTTATCGCAAAAATCAGCCATTTGTGGCGCAGCGCTTGCAACCCTGATTGTAGGCTACGAACTTAAATGGATTGTAGCGCCACAGGCTTAATTTTTAAGCTAATAAAAAGAGTTTTTTAATTTTTTTGAAAAGTATAAAATCAAGTTAGATTTATTTTGAAATATGCGTGAAAAAGGCTTTTAGTTATTTTTCACATGCAAATGTTAATTTCTAAGCAGAATCAATATATCGGATGTAAAAAAAAAAAAAGATATATCGATATCTATCAAGAAACTAAATCGATGTCATTTTCGACCTGATATATATCGGTATTTTGCTGCAGTTTCTAGTCCGACGAGAAGAATAGTTGAGAAGAGTAGTCCCTACTCATTCTGATATAAATAATCGTATAAAAAGTTATCGACTAGGAATAGTGTCTACTATAACACTTTGACAACGGGTTGTGACATGTACGGCATACGTACCAGTAACTTATTTTTTGTTCTATTCCTATCACTTTTTGAAACACAATATCTGCCATACACTTGTACTAGGAAATTTTCAAGAGAAATCTACCAGGAAGAATTTTATTTTTATAAATTTTAAAATTTCAACGACAATATTCATATTTAAGAAAATATTTTTAATCGACGGTTTTCTTTAAGTCCCGATGTTTGGTGGCGATATTAAATTTGGACGCAATATTTTCGAATTAAAATTTTGAAAATACGAAGATTTCGTGCATGGAAACTTGAACTACTAATAACATGAAGAAACTTTTAGTTTACCTTGAGATACATATCGACATATCGTTGTTCGACTGCATTAATAATTTTATAGCATAATAAAAAAAAATTCTACAAAAATATGTACAGGTATGTTTAAAAAATCACTATAGTTTGAGTTTAAGGGCTATGCACAGGGCTATTAAAAATTTTGTACCGTGTCGATCCAAATTTAGTGCTGCAGCAGCTGCGACAATAAAATTGTGAAATTTCGTTCCAATATTTGGAGTTATGGTTCAACCTCCTATGGTTCAACCCTCCTATGGTTCATTCCTCCTAATGTTGGAACGAGATTTAACCATCTTATGGTTGCAGCTATTGCAGTACCAAATATTGGTTAAAGAGGTCTCAGGACTCTTAAAGCTTCAAAAGTTTCGAAATTTTTATTTTTTTAGGTGTTAAACTCCTATATTTTCTGAACATTTTGATGTAATTGTTTCCTTGAAATTCCCTTTTAGAATATTACTCGCTGAATATATGAAGCGGCGTTTTCGAAATTTGAAGCCATTTTTCTCCAAATGATGTTTCGGGGCATAACGCGCACGATATCTCAAACACTTCTGAATATTTGTTCATGAAAATTTCAAAACATATGTTTCATGTTAGTCTGTATAAACTGAACCTAAAATTTCCTTTTTATTGTTCAAAAAATATTTTTTTAGGTGATTATACTGTTGAAATTTTCAAAATTTTGTATTAGCTAAATATAACTTTGCATTAAAAATATAAAAATGCTCTAAATGCAAATTTATTTAGGTTCAATGTAGTTATTATAATCTAATGTATAAGTAGGCACCCAAATTTTCATTCTAATTGCAGCATTTATTTTTAAATCCTGCGCGTAAGCTGTTATACTATTTTTCTGCTTGTTAAACTACCGACAGTTTGGAGCCGCCTGTAATGCTAACTTTGCATCTTGCAATTTTTTAAATACATGAAATGAAAGAACATATTTTTATCTTTCATTCCAATAAAAATTGTGTTTTAAAATTACATACATTTTAAGATATTAAATGTTGAAAATGGTCTTTTTTTTTTTCACTTTTTCAAATTTTAAGAGTCCTGATACCTCTTAACAAAGCACAAAATTTTTAAGAATGTAGTACTTAAAAAGGCGACAGATTTTTTATAAAACTTATTTTGATTATTATTCAATTGTTTCAAATATATGTAGCATTTTTTTCTTGTGAAACATGCAGAAAGTGTGCAAAATATCTAAGTATGTCAACTATGGAACGTATTTAATATCTATATGTTACATTTACTATATTACAGGATTGAAATTGTTATTTAAAATAATGTTACATTATACGCATTTCATTTAATGATTTCTGACTGAGAGTTAAACAACCATCTAATAAGTTTTATCAAAATCTGGTCGAAATAAGGCAATATGAATTTAAAACAAGAAAGAAAAATCATGCGTAAAGCATAATCATGAAACATTTCCCAGAATACTGTAGCAAAATTTCAGCGTTTAATAAGGCGAAAGAAGATGATTAAATAAACAATTTGGAAAGCACATTTTTTTTTCAATTATCATCTATAGACAGAAAAAATATTCGAAGTTTATTGTGAGGTTCTGTATATGATTATAGATTTATATATATTCTACATAGTATGCGAAAATTTTGTTCAGTAAGGAAACGCATAACATAGTCGAAAATTCACCTTCAGCAATTTCCTCGATAAGCTTAAATGTACGTAAATCCTTTTGCGGATCGCTGAACTTTTACACACCAAACAATATGCAAATTATTAGTTAAAAATTACCTAAAAATTATTTCATAATTAACAAACTCTTACGACAATTGAGAGCGCACTTCCAGCAAGTATTGCTCATAGGCAGTATACTGTAACCAAATTCTTTTGTGTGTACCTGTAAATGAACACTAAATGCTATGCACACTATATTCTATAGTAAGCATCTTGAAGTGTACCTCCGTGATGTATATCAATATGTTTAAAATAGTGTTAACATCATAAAAATACACTGCAAACAATTTTTCCCTATAGAGCTTAAGGGGGCTGGTCACTCAGCTTCCGAATTATCCTCCGTAATGTTAAGTCCATGGACTTTTGATGCATTCGTATATTTAAAATATCTTCTCGAGAAATTCCTATTTTTAACATCGTTTTTCTGTGTACTCTTCTTAAAGGATGTCTCTTTTTTTCTTAGTTTTCAAAATATTTCTAAAATCTATGCTGAATTTAATATTTTATGTGTTAAAAGCGGGCGAACTGGGAGTAAGATTTTAACACTTCCTATAAAATTAAGCCTGTACTTTAGAAATATTTTGAGAACTACGAAAAACAGAGACATCTTTTAGAAAGTGTACACAAAAAATATAAGTTAAAAATATTAATTTCCCGAGGAGATATTTTTAATATACGAATGCATCCAATGCCCATAGACTTTACATTATAGTAAGGGGGAATCAGAAGCTGAGGGACCATCCCCCTTAATGTAACGGAATACTTTTGTGTGCCCCTGTAAACGAGCAATGAATGCTACATATCTCATTTTTAATATCAAACATGCAATGGTAAACTCCAATAACATCTACCAATTACACTACAATTCAATTATATTTACGAGAGTTAGAGCAAGAACAAACAGACTTCCATAAACCGAATTCATAAACACTTTTCAAATAGGTGGGGAAGTATGTATTCCCATACAGTGGTAGCTACAAAAGCAAGTTAAAAAAATTTCAATCGACTATCGAATTTTTTGAAGGAACTGCTGCTTTCTGCTCTTTTTGTGGCACAGTAATAGGGGTACTTGGTTTCCCCCATCCCCCAATTAAATGCGACAAGAAAGTGTTTCTATTGTTGAATGCGACATTGGCATGTAGTGATTGATAAATATCTTGCACGACGGAGATGCAATTGTTGTTTTTAGTTGATCTATTTTTTAATTCAATGCTAGCAGTTCCTTCATCTTTAATTTGTTAAGACTCCGAAATATGCGTTCTTAGAACAACTGAGAGGTCTTTTCTCAGAAGAGTATTTCAATCTCGAAAAATAGTTTTTGCTTTGTGTCTTGTTTTATTGCCATTCTTATATTCTTAGCCCCGCTTTTAATAAGATACTTTTTTTCATTCAATATCTGTCACTTACTCGTATATAATTTGAATTGTTTTTCACCTCAAAGACTAATTAGAAATACCCCCCAGTTGTTCATGCTCTAATGCGCAAGCATCAGTGGAGAACGGAATTAAATACCCAGCTCAGCAAGTATTTACCTTACCTCAGTTTTTTCTGCTATTGTTTATTTACTGTGCATAAAAACTGCACCAATGCCAAAATGAGTTTCTTTTTTTATAAAAGAAAACCATTCGTGAGATTCTGACTGATGATCAAATAGAAAAATACAAGATAAATAGATGTAAACATGGAAGTAGATTGCTACTGAACATGTTTGTTACTAGATGTAGAAGCATTTGCTTTAAGTGTCGCTACTGAAAGATGTCTTACACTTGTTTTAATGAATATGTCTTATTAATGTGGGTGGTTTGTGACAAATGAGTTAATTCTTACTAAAAAAAATTAATATTTTAGATAATGAGTGTTGGGGTCCTTCTGTCTTATTTTCATGAATGGAATTAAAATTTCTCATATGTTGCTTTTAGAAATAGTAATGTTTAAGAATGAAACAGAACTGAAACCGAATTTCGATAATCTTCCTATTTTCGGTCGAAAACGAAAATGTCCCAAAAATTTTTAAAGTAATTAATACATACATAAATATGCATAATTATTAATTAATTATACGCGTTTATTAAATATATATAATTATTAATTAATCATACTTTGGATCTCTGTGCCTCTGATCAAAACTTTTTAATTTCCTATAAAATAAAATGTAATTAATTCATCAACGGCATAGACTGATTTTCGATACGAATACGAATACGAATACGAATGATATACGAATTTCATCTAATTAAGAAAATATTTTAGGTATACATACCTCGCTCGGTTTATCTTTTATAATGATTTTTTGGATTTGATCATATGTTATACTTGAACTTTCTCAAAGAGTATTCGAAACACTTCTACGGTTTAAAACTAAAAATTTTCTATTATTATTAAGTCTGCAGCTTTTAATAAGCACGTAAAAAGTGTATATAAAGTTTAGTCATATATGCATTACTGCTTTATAATTTGCACTCACGTCCTGATTACGGGATGAGTGATAATTATAAACAGCAAAGTTCATAGCAATAAATAAAGAGTGCCTCATTTGAGCCGATACAGCTTAAATCAATGAGTAATGTTAAAAATTTCCGAAAAAAGAAACGAGATTTTTGGAATACAGATAGTTTCGGTCCAGACGAATTTTCGACAGCTTTTTAGCCAAAAAATAAGCAAATTTTCGGCGAAACTCTGATTTTGGGCAGAAAACAAAACCGAAGCCGAATTTTCAGTCGATCTCTAGAAATAAGTAATTTTGTAATGTAACATTTGATATCTTTATTTCTGGTTTTGTATTTTTGTATATCTGATAATTTTCTGATGATTAACTAGAAAGTAAAAGACAAACAGATGTAAACATAGCAATAGACTTTTACTGAACATGTTAAAAGATGGAGGGGTAGCTATTGCTTAACCCTTTCCGACGCAGTGGTCCCACGTCGCGACCACCTAATTTTAACTCACAAGAATTTTATAGTAAAATTTCGCTTTTACAATTAAAGTTTAAAATAACATGATTTTTATTTCTAAAAAAGTAGTTTGTAAAATCTGGTGTCAGTCAATCATTTCATCATTTTATGAACAGAATTGTTCTGTTCTGGAAAGGGTTAAAATGCCGCAATTAAACGATGAATTTGTTAAGTTTTAATGATATGTCTTATTGGTGTGAGTGGTTTGTGGCACGTGCGTTAATGCTAACTTAAAAAAAAAAAAAAGCTTAGATAATGATGGTTGGGATAATCCTGTTTTATATTTATGAATGGAATTAAAATTTTTCCTGTGCTTTTTTTAGAAATAAGTAATTTGTAATGTGACACTTGCTATCTTTGCTTCTGATTTTGTATTTTTGTATATCCGATAATTTTCTGATGATTAACTGAAAAAGTAGAAGACAAACAGATGTTAACATTAATGAAACAATAACAGATGTTATTGAACATGCTAGTTACTAGATGAAGGAGTAGTTACTGCTTAAGGGGGCGGTGGAGGTTAAAAAAAAATTATTTTAATTTTCATAATAGAGATTTGAAACTTTGTGCAAATATATATTTCGCCATAAGTATATAGAATCCTTAAAAGACATTTTTAATCTTATTATAATTTTAAGATATTTTAAAAAATTAAAAATTTTAATACGAAATTTTAAAATGCTCCTTGCGTCTTAATTTTTTAGATATTTCCTCGATTTTGGATTTTAATCACGTAAAACTTTATTACAAACAAATCTGTGTATAGATTTTTAAACCCTTAAATAGTTCATTTTTTAGAGATATTTTTCTGAATTCCATATCGATTTTCATCAAATTTCTGCCTTATAATAAGTTAAAAATCAAATTTAATTGTCTTAATGAAGTCGAATTTTAAAATGCATACACAGTTTCTTGTTAAACAATATAAGGATTCTTCCTTATCAGTTTCATGAATTTTGATCAAAAATTAAGTAGCAAGAAGCATTTCAAAAATTATAAAGAAGCTGTAACACCAGTATAGATTCAAACAGATTTAAAACATATTAAAAGGCCAAAAAATTGTTTGTGAATAAAACTAAAACACTTGTAACTTTGCGTAAAAATAATCGCATCTGCATGCGGTTTTCCACGAATGACTTAGTTACAAATTGGAGAATAATAGTACACACTAAAAGAATTCTGAATATTTTACATAATGAATTTTGGGATTATTCTGTCTTATTTTTATGAATGGAAATACTTTTCTCATATGCTTGTTTTAGTAATAAATAATTTGTAATGTAAAACTTGCTATGTTTTGTTCTGATTTTGTATTTTTGCACATCCGATGATTTTCTAACGACCAACTAGAAAAATACGAGAGAAAAAGATGTAAACTTGCGAGTAGGTTGTTACTGACTGATGGAAGAGAACTTATCGCTTAAAGAGGCTGCGTTCAGACAATATTTTCAAAAATCTGCTACCAAAAAGTCATAAATTATTTCTCTGGGATTTCCTTTCCATATGTTCTCTGTTCATCAACTAAAGAAAGGGGGGTCTCAAGAAAAGAAAAGGGAGTCTAAACAAAGAAAGAGGAGGTGATAAACGTGACAGAGAGTCTACTGCGTCCTCTGTTCCAGTGCGACAGAAGATTCATGACATCAAAAAATCAGGCAAATGACCTGTTGTAGCAAAATGCTGTCTGATAGCCCCTTATGGCGAGGCCGGGACTGGACCTGGAATTTTTAATCCTCCAGTGTAGACTATAGGACCACAATCTGGTAGAGCAATTATTAGATATGTTATTTCACACTCATACGTCATTTAATCGTATTTAAATTTGCATGCGTGTCTTATTTATACAAGATTTATGTAGAAAATAATTCAAGATTATCTGTCTATGGTAGTTCTTTTCATTAGTAAAACATATTTTACTGTTGGCATCTAAGTCAAAGAAATCGAAATGGCATTAATGAATATTCAGTATTAGATGTCACACAGAAAGTCGATGAAATCCAGAAGATATATTTTAAGAAAAATGAAATGTAGTACGATAGCAATGATTTTTTTAATTTAAATAATTTATGCTAATTAAAGCACTGCATCTACGCATCAGGTTTCTTTATTAACACATTTATGCCTGAATTTTTGTTTTCTCAAATTTCTAGGTAAAATCACTTTAAAATGTTGCAAAATGAACTGGAAAAATGCTAAAAAAAATTACGCAAAAATATTTTTGTATTTATTTGATAAAATGTAAACGTACTAAATATGGGACTATCCATATGTGAAAAAATGCATAATTATACGTTTTGCCTAAATATATATAAATTAAGCTTTTTAATTGTATACTATATTTTATAATTAGTATTTTTCTGAACTATTAAAAAAATATATTCATTTCTTTACAGTGACTAATAACATTATCAATATTATTAATAATAAATTAAGAATAATCGTATTTGTGGCTAGAAAACAATTTATTTCAAAATCATCTTGAAAAAGACTTTACATAAATAACTGCCTCCTAAATGGCTAATAGAAATATGTACCCATTTGCGCCTAGCGCCCTATATTTTGTACATTACAAATATGCATAAAAAGTAGGCTTGAACCTATAATTTCGCAATTTAAAAAAATATGTATTTCAAAGAAGTCTACAAGCTAAGATTATGACTTATTTATTTGGATCCTTGATACAAAAAATACAAATAAAATTACTTTTTACATTTCGCTATCTTGAAAAATGAAAAACCTATAAACACCGAAAAAAGGCCTTCATTTGAGCAAATGAATATCAGTCTTATGCTGTCATCTCTCCGTAATAGATAAAGACATTTATAGACAATTACTTCATACAATTTTCATGTTGTAAAGAAGAAGAAAATTAGAAAAATTTATTAAAATTTGAAACGTCCCAAAAATACGACGCTAGGCATAAATGGGTTAAGAAAATTTACAAATACTCAATTTTTACGGTCTGGAAATTTCTTTATTTACCTTCAAAAAGAGTAATTTTAGTTCATTTACAAGAGAAGAACTATGATTAAAGAGAATTCAGCTTTAAAAGAAATATAATATTTGATTCATGTTCTTTTTCAGTAGGTCTCTTAGGCACTTTTCAAAGATCATGCTTTAGTGTCAGAAAGCGTAGTTGAAAACACCGTTCGGAAGACAGAATGATGGATTACGGACAGATAGCTTGTCAGTCAAACTTTAAAATAATCTTGTTTTTCTGTACTTTCGTAATAGAGATTGCAAAAGGATTCTTTATTTATAAGTTTAAACTATAAATACCTGACACATTAAACACCAAGAGACAAAAGCTCTTTATGACAATAAACAAGGTAGCCATTTTTATCCATCGTTTCAAATTTTACCGACTTTTTTACGCATCGGAATTTACCTTAAAATAATTTTCAAATTAACCGCTTGTGTGGTTATATTTGATGATTTTGACTTGGCATGCAGCTCTCATGCCAAAACTCGAGTTCAACTTGTCAGTGGATTTTATCAATATTTTGAAAATGCAACCAGATAAACAGGATTTTACACTTTCAAAATTGTCTAAAGTCTTGATGTTTTACTGAAAGATCTGTTGTTTTTATTTTTATAAATCATATACAGAACAATGCATCTTCATAAAATCGCAGTGCATTTGAAAATTTGCATAAATGTCGATGTCTTATTCTATAGGGCTAAATTTCAATAATACAGGGCTACCGAAAAATGGGTTATCCACTTCAGAGAGCTCCAAATGAGATGAAATTTAAATTAAACATAACTCAAAACACGCGCATTTGTTATATAATAACTTTCCCTAAGAAAATTCGTCAAATGGTGACACCGTAGCATTCAAATAAGTGTTCAATAGGGTTATACAGTTTAATGCCCAATATGACTTCACATAATTGCTTTATATGCTTACAATAAATTTTTAATGTTGCCTTCATTGTCAACAATGTTCTGTAATTTCAAAAACAAATTTATATCATTAAATGCGATGAGTCTGGTCAAATATCCAAAATATGGCGAGCAATACTTCCTTGCTCAGTTGGTAATGATGCATCCATTGGATGAATTTTTATGCTGCAAAATTTTGATTTAACATATGACTAGTGCATAATTTGAATTATATTTAATTTCAATTTCGTATGATTCGGAGCAGTAGAACGCACTCCAGCCCAGTTAAGATACCCACTTCTCTGAAGTGGGTAACTTAACCCTTAAATGCCTGAGTTTTAAAAAATCATTTAAAAAAAGTTTTGCGGCTTTCCTTTTTTAAATAAATCATGGGAAAAATACTTTAAAAAATCATATTTTGTTTTAAGTATGGTTTACGGCTAAAATACTGTTAATTACTAATGGGCAATACTGGTGCTTATTTGGAAAAATAATTTTCCTTGTTAAAATTCTATAATATTAAACACACAAGAATTTTGAGAACTATGATAAGAAATAAATTTTACTTACTCACTGCAGAACAAAATAGGGTATTTCGCAAGCTTCCAAACAAAACAAAAAGAACATGCGTCAACAATTGAAAAAATAAATCTATCTTTATTCTTAAACAGCACAAGTGTTGCCATCTAAATGTTGAAAATCGATTTAATAATATTTTCATAATGTATTTTATTGGCAACATTAGGCATTAGAGCTTCAATTTAATTCTAATAGTATTTATAAGCCTAAATTGAGTATGTTGCCGAAAGGCAACACCCGGAATTTAAGGGTTAATTTTAGCTAACTTTATGTTATGTCTTAAAATTCGTTAAGTAGACAGACTCTCATACGACGTAAGATTCGGAGCAGTATATTTCATAGGTCTCAGAGCAGTAGAATGCACTTCAGAGCCCCCTGAAGTGGGTAACATAATTTCAGATAAATCTTTATTATGGCTTAAAATTCGTTAAGTCGACAGGTGATTCGTTTTATACTTCGTATGATTCAGAGCAGTACAATGCACTCCAGAACTCTCTGAAGGGGGTAACTAATTTCAGATAACTCTGTTTTATGGCTTAAAAATTGTCAAGTAGGCAAGATCGCATACGACATCGTCTAAGAGTCATCTAGAAGAAACGGTGATGTCGAGGTCATATTTTTATTACCCAATAATGTCTACAAGAACCACGATGTGACTTTCGGAATTAATCACATTTTGGTGACTGTTACACTTTTGACCATTTATGATGTCACTATGACTCACGCTTCAACTGCTATTTCAGCCTTGAATTTATGCTAAAGTTAATAGTGAATTTGGACATGAGATAGCTAAATAAATACAAACGATTAAAATAGCCATGGAAATTAATATCTAGTGACTGCTGAGAAATTTGCCACAACTGCTATGTTTATCCACATGCTAAATTGAGATAATTATCTTTTTCTATTCTGTTGTTATCACAACAAGTGAGCAGATCATTGTAAACGTTATTTACGATAACAGTATTTCTAAAATGTGCATATTATTTAGATGGACCTAAAGGAACATTATTGTTTACGCCGTAAAAATTACGAGGCAAAAATATTTTTCGTAATTTGTTTTGGAGGCCAAACTTTTCTGAAGAAATATTTGTTTGATATTTTTTATGACTGTTTATAATTTTTCGATTTGAAAAGGAATTCACTTACATGACACTATTTTACCTAAATACCTATCTGTATTTGGAAACGAAATAAGTAAATTTTACTGTAGACCTCGGTTAAAAAAGGATAAATTCTAAACGAGATAATAGAACATTTCCAGTTAAATGAAAATTACATGAAATCTTTTTAAAAAAAGGGCAATATGTAACAGAATATCATTGAATGTTTAATGTTATGAGTAATTATTACAAAATACGCACTTTAATTAAGAATTTTTTTTTAATTTCATTATAGTGTGAAAATGAACCAGAGGTTTTTCTTTGTGAAATTTTGAGTGATATCTATATATTTATACTTTAAAGAGTTTAAAAAAACTCTGCCGTTGAACATTAACATTTTGTGTACATTTATTTTGAAAAAACGGTAGTTCGTATTTAAAAATATTTATGTTTGACCCACATTATATGTAAGGAAAAAATATCTTCTTTTATAAAAGAATTCCCATGTACTTGGAACATCATCTTGTCAGTATAGCCTCAGTAAATTCCTATTATTTCACTTTACGCCGAATTTTCTCTTCTTTAAATCATACATCTTTGATAAAGCAAACTACTTCTTAGACTCTTTCCACGTTCACATAACGCTTCTAAGTGAACTTATTCTTTATTCAGTGCACGGAAATGTCTGTCAGTTGAGTACGTTCTGAAATATTTTATACGGAACAGAATCTAATGCAATTTACTTCTTTGTATTTGTCTGAAACTATCATGTAATGAAAATACCATATGCATTAGGAAAAGAATAAAACATAGCAAGTAACTTTAACATGGATGCAGACCAGTAGATACCACAAACAAAAGTATTTTTGATTGTAATAAGTCTTATTTAATATATGACAATAAAATACACTTAATCTCATTTTATTTATAGGTGTACTAATTTATTTCGTTATTTGCACTACAGTCGAAATGTGTCACAATTTTTAGTGAGTACACAACAGTAAAATTCACTGAATCGTATTTTATTTTAAAAGTGCACTAATTTCTTTCGTTATTTGCGTAACAGTCGCGAAGTGTCACAATTTTTAATGACTATACCACAATAAAATTCACTAAATCGTATTTTCTTTCAGAAGTGTACTATTTTATTTCATTATTTGCGTAATAGTCGTAATACGTCAAAACTTTTAATGACTATGTCACAATAAAATTCACTGAATCGTACTTTCTTTGAGAAGTGTAGTAATTTCTTTCATTATTTGCATCACTGTTGGCAGTGGGCTACTTTTTTAAAATTCAGATTTCTTGATTGGCACCACTTTTCTGAAATGGTAAAATTCCCCTTATTTTCGCCTTAATTAATATGTCATTAAATAAGGCGAATTTTACTATTTCAAAAAAGTAGTGCCAATCAAGAAATCTGAATTAAAAAAAGTAGCCCGCTGGCAGCACTGATTTCCACAACAATCGCAATGTGTCATAATTTTTAATGAATATATCACAGTAAAATTCACCGTATTTTCTTTTAGAAGTGTACTAATTTCTTTCATTATTTGCATAATAGTCGCTATGTGTCACAATTTTTAATGAATATATCACAGTAACATTCACTGAATCGTATCTTCTTTAGAGGTGTACTAATTTCTTTCGTTATTTACACAACAGTGGCAATGTGTCACAATTTTAAACGAATATATTACAGTAATATTCACTGAATCGCATTCTCTTTTAGAAGTGTACTAATGTCTTTCGTTATCTGCGTAACAGTCGCAATGCGTCGCAATTTTTAATTAATATATCACAATAAAATTCAGTAAATCGTATTTTCTTTGAGAAGTATACCGTGTCATTTCATTAATTGCGTAATAGTCGTAATACGTTGAAATTTTTAATGACTATATCACAATAAAATTCACTAAATCGTATTTTTCTTTAGAAGTGTATTAATTTTGATCTACTTTTGAAAAGTGTAGTATTTTCGATTGTAACAGCCTTCTTTAATATCTCACGAAATAATTCGTTGAATGACAGTTTAGAAGTAGTATACTAATTTATTTCCTTATTTTTACAACAATGTTTTACAACAGTTGCAATATTATATCCCCATTTTTAATGAATCTTTTTTGTTGAATAGACATGATCGGAAGTGTTGTGTTAGGCCGTTTTTGTAAGCAGAATGAGGATCTTCGTTTGCATACCTTTTGTAAAGGATTTAACCCCTTAATCCTTTCAGGGGCAATGGTATATTTATGAAACCACTTAATTTTAATTCCCAAACGCCACAATGGCACCAGAATTTTGCTAAAATATTTTGCATTATGTGATATATAGCCTTTCTCTTGTTTGCAAATAAATTTGTTTGCCAGTCATTTATTTCAACATTTTAGTACTGAAAGTACTTTGCCCCTGAAGGGGTTAATCCATTACCCGCTGGTGTTGCGTTGACGCAGCGGTCAAAATGAATGCATATATTTAAATTATTTACATGCCTACCACTATTTTTAAATTAAAAATTGGCCTTAGTTAAAGACACAAAATTCTAAGATGAAATAAAGCGAAAATTATCTTTCAAAGTTTGTGGCTGCAAACAACGTTCAGCTAAAAAGTTGAAACCTCGACCTTATAGTTTTGGCGTTTAATGGGTTAACAGATTCACTTTTTTGACACAATAAATTAAAAATAGGCACGAAACACAACTTTTTCCGTTCTAAAATAATTGCCTTGTATAATAGAAAAATGTTCGTCCATTAATAAAGAAAAAAATACAGTTAAAAATTAGTGGTGTTCAAAAGCTTTTAGTAACGATGCAAGCAAACTCTTTTTGCACAAGCGCCGTTCGGCCAAAACTGTTAGGGGTAATAAGCGTGACTCTTAACTCTTAAGTGTGACACTTAACTCCTTACGACGAGCGTCTGTTACAGAATTTTTAATCTTTTATCTCTGGTTTTTCAGAATAGAAAATTTTCTCTAATTTAATCCGGGAAATGTATTGATTAAGTAAAGCAACATTTTCAATTAAAAATTACTGGTGGAATATGCAAGGACTCTGAGCACTTTATATGCGTCGCGAGCACGCGACTCTCGTCTCGGAGATGTTAACATACAGTACGTGTTTGAATAGAAGTTGAATCTGGTGCAGTAGGTGTTAAGGGTGTTGGTGAGTTAGTTCTGCAATTCTCCTGTCCAATATTAAACCTCTACCATCGAAATACTCAAGGCCAGAGGACACGAATTGTGACGTCATCACTAATCGACCAACTTCTCACAAGTGTTGGAATTCACACCGGAAAATTTTGAATAGCAATTTTCTTTTATCTAATTTGTGGAATATCTATCCTCTTATAAAATAATAATTATTATTTAAACTTACTGATAAGAATTTGGAATCCCCCAATAAAAAATCAGCCAGATGCGGCCACACTAAGGCATTCCGCATCTGGCTGAATTTTTAATTAGGGATACCGAATTTCACCAGTAAGTTTAAATGGCTATTATTGTTTTATTAGAGGATAGATATTCCACAAATTAAATAAAATTGCTATTCAAAGTTTTCCGGTGTGAATTCCAACACTAGTGAGAAGTTGGTCAATCAGTGATGACGTCACAACTCGTGTCCTCTGGCCTTGAGTATTTCGATGGCAACGGTTAAACCCATGGCCACGGATGCATTCGTATTTTTAAAATATCTCTTCGGGAAATTAATATTTTAAACATCTGTGTTTTGTGAAGTCTTCTTAACACTTAGCAGATGAGTTGTTTTTTCTTTGTCTTTCACGATTTCCGGGCATTTTTTAAAAGGCGTCTCTTTCTTTTTTGGTTGACATATACTTCTAAAATATATGGTTAGTTTAATATTTTTTATCAAAATCGTAGGAAATCTGTCAAGCTGTGAGTAAGATTTTAGCACTTCAAATAAAAATAAGTACGTGGTTTAGAAATATTTTGTCAATTAAAAAGAAAGACACGCCATTTAAGAAAAATATACCGAAAAATAAGTTTAAACTATTAATTTCCTGAGGAGATATTTTAAAAATACGAATGCATTCCACTCCCATAGTTTAACATTATCAAGGGGAAATTGAGATTTGACTGAACGATATCCTTAAGGGGGTCCGGGACACAAAAATCTTCAAATTTTCAAATTTTTTTGTTGGATTAAAACTTTATCTGCCATTTTCTGTTAAAAATGACGTTTAAATAATGTTTCTATCTTAATTAGAACAGGAAATATTATTTTTTTTCGTTTTGATTTGTTTTCAAAATCTGCCTTTCAAGCTATGGTTGTCAAGGAAACGACTTCTTGTAAAAATGCGTTTTTCTTCATGATAGGTTTTTTCACCATTTCTCATATTTAAATTCTTATAACTCAACAACCGTTAAAGATACAGGGTTGAAACTCGGAACATATCTTTTTCAATTATCTTACTTTACTTTTGAGCCAGCATATTTGAAAAAAATATTTACTTTTGAAAATATGATTTTTTTTTTTTAAAGTTGCACCACTTTTTTTGTAATTTTTTTGTTAAATATTTTTAATTTTTATAAAAATTAATATTTTTTAAAATGCTGGCTCTAAATTAAAATTTATATATTTCTGTTTATTTAAATGAAAAAAAAAATTGAAATTCTATAAATAATATTTCGAGTTATAACGATTTTAAACTACCCCACTTTTTTAACAAAATTTAAAATTTAAATTAAAAAAAATTATGAGAATTTTTATCATGCGATTTTGTTTACAAATGATATGGTTAACCATCACAAAAAATTTCAAAATTTTAACTCAATAAATAAAATTTTTTTGAAAATGTGTCCCGGACCCCCTTAAGACATTTAAAGACCACCTAAATTTTAGTGATGGATAATTTTTTATATTTTTGTAAAATACGACATGAGAAGTTTGGTTATGGAACTGGCTAATTTTACATATATTGTCTTCAATTCGATATAAATGATTTTACTTCTTGTTTTATGTACACATTTTTGTTCAGTGTTGGGATCTTAAACTTATGTTATTAGTGACTTTCTGTTAAGGGAGGTTCTACCGATACTGTTTGAGTTTTAGAGCCTTTTCGGGATTTTTCTGTTTAGTTTTGTTTAAAAAAAGGCATATAGAAAAGAAAAGGTTAATTTCATTGAATATATTGCACGAATTTGAGTGTATTGTACCTATATTTTATTCATATTTTAGTCGATTTAAAACTTCTCTCTAGTTCATTATGCAAGGCGCGCACGGTAAATCGGTGTAAGCCCTGTAGAAAAAAAAATATATATATATGTAACGTCGCTCCATAAAATTGGTGGCAGCCCTGCTGCCTCCATTTTGTTCAGTAATTTAACCGATATAACTGGCGTTACGTTACACTAATGTGTAATATTACACTAGCTATACCAGTTTAAATTACACCATTATATAAGTTAAATTACTTCATAAAATCGGAGGCAGCATGGTGCCACCAATTTTGTGGAGTAACGTTACATAATATTTTTACAGTGAGTGATTGCGCTCTTAATAAATATCTGAAACAAAACATTCGCATAAATTCTAAAAATATGTTAAATTAGTTGAAGGATAAACCTAAAATTCATAAGATAAATCAAAATTTCGCAAAATGACAGCCGTTTGAACACTGGGGTCAATTTTTGGCACTATGTTTTTTTTTGTTTGTTTGTTTCATAACTATTTAAAGAAATAAATATTTAAAAGTTTTAATTTTTTAAATATTTGGCTCCCCAATTAAAAAAGGTCTACTTTGATTTCGACAAACAAAACGTCGATAGCTTTAATCATAGCAGTTTAAGCATCAGAACCTACATCGATGGAAAAAAAAAAAAACTTGTTGCAAGAAAAACGCGTTTAAAGTTTTTGCTCAGCACTTTTGTCTGCCGTAAGCGGTCCGTTAAATAGTTTAACATTCTGTGAAATAGTTCTACATAATTATAATACGTCGCAAACAATGTTTCCCTATATACCATTATAAAACGTAATTCATTTGTGTGGCCCTGTAAATGAATAATAAATATTCTTTGCATTACATATTGATATTCTAGAGAATGTATATTTTAGTGCACTTCATAAATGCATATAATTTCATTATGTTCGAAAAGGTGTAACATCATTAAAATGCACTTGAAACTTTTTTTTCCTATTGGCAGTAACGTAACAGAATACTTTTGACTGTCCCTGTAATTGAACTATACATGCGATTTTCATAAAATTTGAAATGACTCGACAAAATTCTACAACTATTATATATTTTAAATTTCAAGCCATTCGGCTGGGTAGTTTTTACGCTGGGACAGCCGGATGTGCGGACAGACGGACGGACCTAACGGCGACTATAGGTGCTACGTATATAAGTACGTTATATAATTAGGAACGCACCTAAAAACGAATAATTTATTAAAAGTTTTCTGGGAGAAATTCCCGGTAAAATTTTACAGAAAATAAACCGTATATTCTTTGATATTTAAGTGATTAACTAAATTATGCTTATTAGCAAACAATTAAAAGTACTACCTGTTAAAGTACAATGTTAGATAAACTCATAAATGTTAATTCTGAAAAACAAACAAACAAACAAACAACAAAAAAAAAAACTAATGAAAATTACACTCTGAATCATTCTAAAATCTGATAAGACTAATTTGAAAAATTGAGCATGACCCGCATTCCGAATTTTTTAGAATTATACAAATTCCCGGTTAATTAAAAATCATAAGTAAATTTTACAATACATGTAAAGTGACTAAAGATAATAATGAAAAATGGATTAAAAACAACTAGAAATTGAAATATAAATGAATAAAAATGTATAGAAACATTTTTAATATTTCAGAAATGTAAAAAAATAATAATGAAATGCGCTTACCATATTAGCTGCGTTAATTGATCCTAAACTGTTTACATATATATTAACTTTGACAGCTGTAGGTTTTCCTGAAATGAATAAATAAATCATTTAAATATCCAAAAAGTTTCTGAAATTGAATGTTTAAAATAAAATTATTTTACATATTTCATTTAATAGTTTCTACCGTGGCTATATGTACACATGTATATATAGGGTGGTTCAGAACTATATGTCAAAAATGTAAAGGCAGGTAGTGGGGACCTAAATAAGCAGATTTCGTACAGGAATGTAGGTGCAGAAATGCAGCGTTGAGGCAGTAGACGGCGCTGTTAAGTTCGGTGGTTGAAAACGCTTCGCGGGCTTGAACCGTAATTCCCTCAAGGATTTCGAGGAACATGCATTATCTTGCCGATATGCATTTCAAGTATGGGGCTAAGCAAGGAGACGGTTCACAGCCAATGCATGTCCAACAGCTTTTGAGCTTGTCGAAGCACTATCCTCTACTGTGCGTAACTACGTGATACTGCTTCTTCCACTGCAGGAAATCTGCGATATCTTACAGTTCCCTTATCACGCCTGGAAGCATAAAACGATCCACTCGCGCACAACTCCTCATGAAGAAGATGCTCAAATGTGCCGGGATCTATCAGAATCCTACCCGTGAATCGTTCAATTTGATTCCTTTGAGCAGCCAAACCATTTCCTTGCGCAATCCCATACATGAAATGCATGTTTGCAAGCTCCTCCTTGGTGTAATAAAGCATGTTGCTCGAAATCCGTGCGGGAAATGACGATTCAAGCCAAGCCAACGAAGAGCATTCATCCGCCGCATTCAACAGCGCCCTCTACTGCCTCAACACGGCATTTCCACACTCACATTCCTATATGAAATCTGCTTATTTAGGTCTCCTCTACTTGCCTTTACATTTTTGACATATAGTTCTGAAACACCCTGTATAATACAAATTCTAAGCTAACTATTAATAAATAAAGCACATATACGTATTAGGGTGTCCCAGAAAAATCGACTTCGCATTTTGTTCCGTAAACATTGATCATAGACATATATTATAAATTACAAAGTTGCGTAAAAAAGGTGCATAATTTTACGAAATCGTTTAATTTTTTTAGGGGATTAAATTTGAAGAAATACAAAATTTAAATTTTTATACGGCCCCCGTACAATTTTTTTTTCCCGATGAGTAAAATATGCCCCATCCACTAATAAGGTCGTGTACAAAATTTGAGCATTTTATCATAAAAATTCGCAGAGATATAAAAATACATAATTGCTGACTTAAATCACTTTTCGATGTCTGGATATAAGTTCGCAAGGGGGGGGGGGGGATCATGTCATTTGACCGCATTTCAGGGGACGTACACAAATTACGAAAGAAAAAATGATTGACATTGAATTGAAAACATTTACATTTTAAATTACACTGTAAAAAAAAAAAAAAAAAAAAAAAAATACTGCCAGTTTTCCGGTAGGAATCGGAAAAATAGTTGTCCTTATCGTACTGGAATAATTTCCAACCCAGCTCGGAATAAAATCCGTAAAATCGGAATAAAATCCGTAAAATACCGTTTTACTGACTATTTCCTTATTTTTACGGATTTTATTCCGAGCTGGGTCGGAAATTATTCCGGTACGATAAGGGCAACTATTTTTCCGATTCCTACCGGAAAACAGGCAGTATTTTTTTTTTACAGTGTATGATTAACTCTTTACCAGCTTTATTTAAACATATCTCTGCGAATTTTTATGATAAAATGCTGAAATTTTGTACATGATCTTATTAATGTATGGGACACATTTTAATCCCTAGGGAATTTTCTGTACGGGGGCCGTATAGAAGTATAACTTATAAAAATTTAAATCTTGTATTTCTTCAAATTTAATTCCTTAAAAATTTTTATCGATTTCATAAAATTCTGTACCCTTTTTTACGTAACTTCATAATTTATAATATACATCTTTGATGAGTATTTAAGCAATAAAAGACGAGGTCAAGGTTTTTGAAAAACCCACTATATATGCCTACACTGTAAAAAAAATAATGCCAGTTTTCCGGTAGGAATCGGAAAAATAGTTGCCCTTATCGTACCGGAATAATTTCCAACCCATCTCGGAATAAAATCCGTAAAATACCGTTTTACTGACTATTTCCTTATGTTTACGGATTTTATTCCGAGCTGGGTCGGAAATTATTCCGGTACGATAAGGGCAACTATTTTTCCGATTCCTACCGGAAAACTGGCAGTATTTTTTTTACAGTGTACTGCACTTTTTAAAATTTAAAATAAAACATTTTTATATAAATGCAGACCTCTTTAATTTAAAAAACTATTTTACAGTAATGCAAAATCAGATTATTTTATTTTTCCAACTACATTTCTATTTCATATCTAACTTTTACACCAAGAGTTCCAATAAAATAAAAGTCTAAAATAGTTCTGCAACACCACTCGTAAGTTAATTTTAAACCAATGGCAGCGTTACTTACAAATTTATCGTTTGTATTTCAGTACTTTGAAATTAAATTTTTACGTACGCTATCTGAGGTCGATCTATAACCGGGTACTTTTGTTCTGTTTTGATTTTGGTTACAGTTTATTTTTCTTTGAGAACCCTTGCAGTATTTTTTCGGACACTTTCTTCTTTTGAAAGTTGCAGTTTTTTTTTTTCGGGACACTTTCAATTTTTAAAACTAAAAATGATCCTGAAAAAAAAAACTGCATCCAAAATAAAAATAATAACTAGAAAACAGGAATTCTGCTTTTTCAGAATTTAGTGTCGCCCCCGATGAAAAGAAAAATATATATAAATATATATAGTACAAAGCATAATTCAGTTTGAAGACATAAAACACACTCTTTTATTTTATATAAAATGACGTCATTCGCATCCACTGAAGAATTCCATATTTACGATCCAGTCTTAAACAACATCTATAGAAAAGTATGCATATGACGTCACTATCGCAGAATAATACACAAATCCAGCAAAAAAGCGATGTCGTCATTCAAGAAACTCGACAAAAAAAAGGATCTAATGATTCATATGTTTGTAACATTAATATGAATACATAAAATTAAATACAGTTTATAATAGCTGCATGTTTTATCAGAAATCATAAATTTATATTTTTTCAACTTAGACCGTATTTAATTACAATTTGTTTTAGTTGTTATGGGAAAATGGCAACTAAAAGATATAATAATCTACTATTTTCCAACTATTATTCCTTTACTTTCCTTAGAAATGGAGTACTTCAGTTTCAAAAATATAAAAAAAAATTGCGTTAAAAACTACAAAAAAATTAATATCTCAAAAATAAATTGAGATGCAATTTCAAACAAATTGCATTTAAAAGTACTTTTTTTCTTATACGACGGTGTAAAAATTGACAATGTGTGATAATTAGACGTTTAAAAAATTGAAATAGAGATTATCAGTATTTAACAGTATAATGATAACATCTGCTTTATTTTACGGCTGGCTTCTGTAACGGAACGTTATATTTTTAGAGACGACATTTTAATTTCTGGCCAAAAGAAGTAGCATATTGGAAGCTAAAAAAGTACTTGATCAGGCAACGACCTCAGATATCCCATGAAAATAAACATTTAATAATATTTAAATACAGGCGAGAAATTTGAAAAGAATGCTGTCATTGGTCCTATATTAGTTTAGGACTAGCGTATGCGTAGTTCTTGATATAGAAGCAACTTTTGAACATTCTCAGTCCTAATAGCATCACAACCCAAATGCCACTAAAGCCTGACATCACTGTGACCAGAATGTAATTCTTAATGTTCACATTGTCGTCACGTGATATTAAAAATCGGTTGTATTCATGTCACTGTGAAATCGACATGTCTCATTTTATGACGAGGGGTTAAGGACATAAAAATTGGTCACGGGAACTTGACAGTGACGATACGGTCACATTTTGGTCACCATCGTGTCTGTGATTTGGAGCGATTAGGATGTTGCGCTGACGTCACATTGAGTGGCTGGGTGCTAGGGGATGTGAAGTAAAATTTGAAATCATGCTATAAAAAGGCTTAGATCACATTCTTATTATGACAACGATCTAAGCTATTTTTATAATATAAAAAATAATAATAAAAATGAGGTGGGGTGTAACATTGGACAACAATGGTTCTGCCACAGAACTGAAATTAGTTGATTCTAGATCAGTCCGAATATATCCGTTTTCTCTAGGTCGTCCAGTTTTGAGAGAAATTTACATATTCAAGTCTATGCAAATGTAAGCTTTTTTGTAACATTTTATGCAAGTTTTAGGTACAATAAATGTCAAATTGTGTTAACTTTTCTAGATAATGACTACTGGACCATTTGCTTCAGATAAATGTCACAGTCTACATATTCTTAAAATTTATCTGTCAGTTATTAAGCCTAATTTGCATATTTTTCAATGGTGTAATGTTTGCATTATTTTCAAATTTAAAGTAGTCGTCACAAAATTGAAGTAATGTTTTTCTAGACTAGATTTTTATGATGCTTTCAAATTTGCAATCCATTTCCTTATATCACGTCTAGTTTTTGAGTAAAATGAAAATCTACTTTTGTATGGTATTGGTACAAGTTTGATATAAAATGCTTTTTAGGGGTGTGTACCTTATTTTCAAAAGGGTGAACGGATTCCGATCAGGACATCAATAGGAATAATCAAAAAACATTTCAAAAATGTAGTAGAATCTATCCTAACTAGCTGAAGTACATCACAAAATAGCATAAAAAGCGTTTTCTGGATTTTTTGACTAAAAAATAAAATTTCACTTTTTTAAAAAACTGGACATGATAGAAGAAAACGGATACCAGATTTGAAATCAGCGCAAAAAAAAAAAAAAAAAAAAAAAAAAAAAACTAGTTTGGAAACATATTAGCGTACTCTGAGGCAGAAATATTCGGACGTCAAGAAACGTTATCAGAAAAACATGAAAACATATCCAAATTAGGCACAATATTTCACGATCACATGTCAGTATAGGGCAATTCCACAGAAAATTATCATTTTTTAAGGGGGGAGGAATAAAATTTATAATACGTTTAATTTAAGGGTATGATTGGAAAACTTGATATTTTTATATTCTATCATAAAATCCGAATAAAAAGGCATTGTAAATTACTGTTTACAAACTAAGTTAAGTACCATTATTGCCTTTGTAAAGTTATAATGTTACGTCAGTTACATGTGTAAATAGAATTTGTTTCTTTTTTATTATTTAGAAATTAATTAAACTAGTTACTGTTATAATTTGCCATTACTTAGTGTTTTTGAGAAAATTAAATCACTTTTTTTAACGGGATAGTTTTAATAATTTTTACACTTCAATGAAGGCAGAAAAAATGTTTGTATATTTTATGTTACGTCAGTTACAGAATTTTGAATTGCAATTTTTGGGACTAAAAGAGAGAATAAAATAATCTGCAGGTATTTAGTTATTACGTCCTTAGTAAGAAATATTTTAAATTGTAAAAATTTGTTCTAGCTTTATTAGTAAATTTTCTACATAGTTTTGAAAACAAAATTTGATGGTCAAATGTTACGTCAGTTACGATGGAATTGCCCTATAATATCGGACACAACATTTTTGTGAAGTAAACTGGACAGTAATCCTAACATAAAACAAAAAAGCCAGTCTGATAGTACTTTATGCTTAAATTTGCTTATAATTGTACAAAAATTCCAAAATTTGCATAAATCGAAATAGGCAAATATCTCAAAAACTAGACTTGCGGGAGGAAATCTAAAATGAGATTCGGAATCAGCGCAAAAATACTGAGTAAGAAACAACTAATTTCAATTTTGTGACAGAGCAAAATTTCAAATTTTTTGTCCAGTGTAATAAGTAGTTAATTGGATAAATTGCATCATTTGTTTTAGCGCATTTCTCAAAGTGCTAGACGCATTTGAGAAATGTAAACATAATCTTTTTTGCACGTTTGTTTGTTAAATAATAAGAAACTATTAAAAAAAAAAAATACCAAATATTTCTTCAACAAGAACAATCAAGATGAAGTCCTCAGCATTTAAAAAGAAATGCTTTATTTCAAAACGACAAAAGAGAAACTTTTTTGCAAAGGATGCTCTACACAAAAAGGATCAACAGAAGCTTAAGTTGTCATCTAGCCAACGTCTCTAAATACAACACGGAAGATGTTTGTAAGAGAGTAAGAGTAATTTCATTCAATCTTTAGAGATAGTTGGCATGGATGTGTTATGCGCGAAATACATGAGATTCGTTCTGGTTCGAATGTTACAATGCTAATTATTGTTATTTTGATCATATTTGAAACAGTGACGGTCATGCTTTCAAGCTTTTTAAAAGAAATAATGTCTTGTGTAAACCGTAGTTAATAATATATTGCTGATAAAATTTCTTGAGATTAAGTACCTCAATGAACATGCACTGCAAAAAACGGACTAAAATACGGAAATTGTACTGGCAATCGCAGTGAGACGAAACACAGTGAGACGAAACAGTGAGACGAAAAATATTATTTCTTAATGTATGGCATCTATTTTTATTCTTTAGAAAAAACTTTTGCTATATCTTAAAGCAGCACAAATACGCTACACATTAATGTATAAATGGTTTTAAAAAAGTCCTTCCGGCCAGTGCCGGGAGAAAGAGGTAGCTTTCATATTCCTTATTTTAAAAAATCCAACTTATATTATTCAAACACACGAAGCTCAATTTAGTGGAAACCAAATATAGGAGATTCAATACTAATTTTTATCAATACTAAATCATTATAAATGAGAATTTTGCGAAATTAGTCAGCTTTATCCAAGCTGCTTTTATTTAAAGTAACTTATATTTGGCTGTCAAATTCGGTGATTTCTTAAAGTGCCTGCCATTTTAAGACAACATGGTCGATGAGGCTAACCAGTGAACTTGGTCGAGACCTTAGTAATTGCTGTGCACATGCTCACTCACATCGGAATCGATTGATATATACGAGTGCTGTCGCAGGCAAAAAATCAGATTTTTCAAAATGTCACCCACATTAGATATTGAAATTGCTATATCTGAGCCATTTTTTAAGATAAAGACAAACAAAAAATGCTCCTGAATCCTTATATCAAGGTCAAATACTTAAAAGAAAGAAACCTTTTTCAATTTCTAATTTTTTTGCGCCTCACTTTAAATATAATTTTTTTTTTAATTTAATGACCGCCATTTTGAAACAAGATGGCTGATGAAGCTGGCCAGCGAACTTGGTCGAGATATTGATGTATACTATCAACATGCCTTTTTACATCGAAATAGGTGAATACGTGTGTTATTGAGTGACAAATACAAAATCCTTTCAAAATGTTAGCCATGCTAGAAATTTAAAGTGCTATAATTCAACCATTTTTTAAGATATAAACAAAAGAACAAATTTTCAGAAACAAAAACTGCTCCGGAATCTTTGTATCAAGGCCAAACACATAAAAAAAATCTTTTTCATTTTCCAATTTTTTAATACCTTATTTTAAATTTTAAATTTAATTTTTTTTAAATGGCAACCCTTTTGAAACAAGATGGCGAATGATGCTGGCCAACGAACTCGGTCGAGCCATTGGTATGTACTATGTACAGACCAAGTTACATCCAAATTGGTTCATAAATGCGCCTGATATCGCGTGACAAAAATCAGGTCGTTTTAAAATGTCAGCCACAATAGAAATTCAAAATGCTATAACTCAGCCATTTTTTTAGATATAGACGAAACAAAATATGTTCCGGAATCTTTGTATTAAGGACAAACACATACGAAAAAAATCTTTTTCATTTTCCAATTTTTTGGTATCTCATTTTAAATTAAAAAATTTTTTTAATTTTCAAATGGCCGCCATTTCGAAACAAGATGGCGGATGAAGCTGGACAACGAACTCGGTCGAGATATTTGTATCTACTATGTACACACCAAGGTACATCCAAATCGGATCATAAATACGCCCGTTATCACGTGACAAAAATTAGGACGTTTCAAAATGTCAGCCACGCTAGAAATTCAAAATGCTATAACTCAGCCATTTTTTAAGATATAGACGAAACAAAAACTGCTTCCGAATCTTTTTATCAAGGTCAAACACATAAGAAAAAAATATTTTTTCAATTTTCAATTTTTTGGCACCACATTTCAAATTTAAATTTTTCTTAAAACTTTAAATGGCCGCCATTTTTAAACAAGATGGCGGATGAAGCTGGCCAAACCACCCCGGACAGACATTGGTATGTACTATGTATAAACGAAGTTACATCCAAATCGGTTCATAAATACGCCTTTTATCGCGTGACAAAATTCAGGACGTTTCAAAATGTCAGCCACGCTAGAAATTCAAAAGTCCTTCCGGCCAGTGCCGGGAGGAAGAGGTAGCTTTCATATTCCTTATTTTAAAAAAGTCCTTCCGGCCAGTGCCGGGAGGAAGAGGTAGCTTTCATATTCCTTATTTTTAAAAAGCCAACTTATATTATTCAAACACACGAAGCTCAATTAAGTGGAAACCGAATGTAGGAGATTCAATACTAATTTTTATCAATACTAAATCATTATGAATGAGAATTTCGCGAAATTAGTCAGCTTTATCCAAGCTGCTTTTATTTAAAGTCACTTATATTTGGCTGCCAAATTCGGCGATTTCTTAAAGTGCCTGCCATTTTAAGACAACATGGTAGATGAGGCTAACCAGTGAACTTGGTCGAGACCTTAGTAATTGCTGTGCACATGCTCACTCACATCGGAATCGGTTGATATATACAAGTGCTGTCGCAGGCAAAAAATCAGATTTTTCAAAATGTCACCCACTTTAGAAATTGAAATTGCTATATCTAAGCCATGTCTTAAGATAAATACAAACAAAAAATGCTCCTAAATCCTTATATCAAGGTCAAATACTTAAGAAAGGAACCTTTTTCAATTTCTAATTTTTTTGCACCTCACTTTAAATATAATTTTTTTTAATTTAATGGCCGCCATTTTGAAACACGACGGCTGATGAAGCTGGCCAGCGAACTTGGTCGAGATATTGATGTATACTATCCACATGCCTTCTTCCATCGAAATAGGCGAATACGTGTGGTATCGCGTGACAAATACAAGATCGTTTCAAAGTGTTAGCCATGATAGAAATTCAAAGTGCTATAATTCAACCACTTTTTAAGATATAAACAAAAAAACATATTTTCAGAAACAAAAACTGCTCCAGAATCTTTGTATCAAGGCCAAACACATAAAAAAATCTTTTTCATTTTCCAATTTTTTAATACCTCATTTTAAATTTTAAATTACATTTTTTTTTAAATGGCAACCCTTTTGAAACAAGATGGCGAATGAAGCTGGCCAACGAACTTGGTCGAGACATTGGTATGTACTATTTACAGACCAAGTTACATTCAAATCGATTCATAAATACGCCTGTTATCGCGTGACAAATATCAGGTCGTTTTAAAATGTCAGCCACTATAGAAATTCAAAATGTTATAACTCAGCCATTTTTTTAGATGTAGACGAAACAAAACTTGTTCCGGAATCTTTGTATTAAGGTCAAACACATACAAAAAAAATCTTTTTCATTTTTCAATTTTTTGGTATCTCATTTTAAATTTAATTTTTTTTTAATTTTTTTTAAATTGCCACCATTTTGAAACAACATGGCGAATGAAGCTGGTCAACGAACTCGGTTGAGTTATTTGTATGTACTATGTACACACCAAGGTACATCCAAATCGGTTCATAAATACGTCTGTTATCACGTGGCAAATATCAGGACGTTTCAAAATGTCAGCCACGCTAGAAATTCAAAATGCTATAACTCAGCCATTTTTTAAGATATAGACGAAACAAAAACTGCTCCCGAATCTTTTTATCAAGGTCAAACACATAAGAAAAAAATATTTTTTCAATTTTCAATTTTTTGCTACCACATTTCAAATTTAAGTTTTTCTTAAAATTTTAAATGGCCGCCATTTTTAAACAAGATGGCGGATGAAGCTGGCCAACGAACTCGTTCGAGACATTGGTCTGTACTATGTATAAACGAAGTTACATCCAAATCGGTTCATAAATACGCCTTTTATCGCGTGACAAAATTCAGGACGTTTCAAAATGTCAGCTTTGCTAGAAATTCAAAATGCTATAACTCAGCCATTTTTTAAGATATAGACAAAACAAAAACTGCTACGGAGTCTTTGTATAAAGGTCAAATACATAAGAAAAAAATATTTTTCCATTTTCAATTTTTTGGTACCACATTTCAAATTTTAAATTTTTAAAAATTTTTTAAATGGCCGCCATTTTGAAACAAAATGGCGGATGAAGCTGGCCAACGAACTCGGTCGAGACATTAGTATGTACTATGTACACACCGAATTATATCCAAATCGGTTCATAAATACGAGAGTTACAGTGTGACATAAGTCAGATATATATATATATGGATATATATATATATATATATATATATATATATATATATATCAATTTTGAACGGAGGGTGGTTTCGGGGTCTGGGGGTCATGATCGATGAAAATATACCAAAATTTTTTGAAATCGCTTTCCTCCGAACGGCTGCAATAGGTAGCTTTTTGTAAAGAAAGCTACCTAAAAGCCAACTTATATTATTCAAACACACGAAGCTCAATTAAGTGGACTGTTCACTCAGCTTCCGATTTCTCCTCACTAATGTAAATTCTATGGGCATTGGATGCATTCGTATATTTAAAATATCTCCTCGGGAACTTCTATTTTTTGTGTACACTTCCTAAAAGATGTCTCTGTTTTTCTTAGTTCTCAAACTATTACTAAAGTATAGACTTAATTTTATAGGAAGTGTTAAAATCTTACTCACAGTTCGCCCGCTTTTAACACATAGTATATTAAATTCAGTATAGATTATAGAGATATTTTGAAAACTAAGAAAAAAAGATATATCCTTTAAGAAGGGTACACAGAAAAAAGATGTTAAAAATATGAATTTCCCGAGAAGATATTTTAAATATACGAATGCATCAAAGTTTATAGACTTAACATTACGGAGAAGAATTCCGAAGCTGAGTGATCAGTCCCCTTAAGTGGAAACCGAATGTAAGAGATTCAATACTAATTTTTATCAATACTAAATCATTATGAATGAGAATTTCGCGAAATTAGTCAGCTGTATCCAGGCTGCTTTTATTTAAAGTAACTTATATTTGGCTGCCAAATTCGGCGATTTCTTAAAGTGCCTGCCATTTTAAGAGAACATGGTGGATGAGGCTAACCAGTGAACTTGGTCGAGACCTTAGTAATTGCTGTGCACATGCTCACTCACATCGGAATCGGTTGATATATACGAGTGCTGTCGCAGGCAAAAAATCAGATTTTTCAAAATGTCACCCACGTTAGGAATTGAAACTGCTATATCTGAGCCATTTTTTAAGATAAAGACAAACAAAAATGAATCCTTATATCAAGGTCAAATACTTAAGAAAGAAACCTTTTTCAATTTCTAATTTTTTTGCATCTCACTTTAAATATATTTTTTTTTATTTAATGGCCGCCATTTTGAAACAAGATGGCTGATGAAGCTGGCCAGGGAACTTGGTCGAGATATTGATGTATACAATCCACATGCCTTCTTCCATCGAAATAGGCGAATACGTGTGGTATCGCGTGACAAATACAAGATCGTTTCAAAGTGTTAGCCATGATAGAAATTCAAAGTGCTATAATTCAACCACTTTTTAAGATATAAACAAAAGAACAAATTTTCAGAAACAAAAACTGCTCCAGAATCTTTGTATCAAGGCCAAACACATAAAAATAATCTTTTTCATTTTCCAATTTTTTAATACCTCATTTTAAATTTTAAATTACATTTTTTTTTAATGGCAACCCTTTTGAAACAAGATGGCGAATGAAGCTGGCCAACGAACTCGGTCGAGACATTGGTATGTACTATGTACAGACCAAGTTACATTCAAATCGGTTCATAAATACGCCTGTTATCGCGTGACAAAAATCAGGTCGTTTTAAAATGTTAGCCACAATAGAAATTCAAAATGTTATAACTCAGCGATTTTTTTAGATATAGACGAAACAAAACCTGTTCCGGAATCTTTGTATTAAGGTCAAACACATACAAAAAAAGTCTATTTCCTTTTTCAATTTTTTAGTATCTCATTTTAAATTTTAATTTTTTTAAATTTTTTTAAATGGCCGCCATTTTGAAACAAGATTTCGCATGAAGCTGGCCAACGAATTCGGTTGAGTTATTTGTATGTACTATGTACACACCAAGGTACATCCAAATCGGTTCATAAATACGTCTGTTATCACGTGGCAAAAATCAGGACGTTTCAAAATATCAGCCACGCTAGAAATTCAAAATGCTATAACTCAGCCATTTTTTAAGATATAGACGAAACAAAAACTGCTCCCGAATCTTTTTCTCAAGGTCAAACACATAAGAAAAAAATATTTTTTCAATTTTCAATTTTTTGGTACACATTTCAAATTAAAATTTTTCTTAAAATTGTAAATGGCCGCCATTTTTAAACAAGATGGCGGATGAAACTGGCCAACGAACTCGGTCGAGACATTGGTCTGTACTATGTATAAACGAAGTTACATCCAAATCGGTTCATAAATACGCCTTTTATCGCGTGACAAAATTCAGGACGTTTCAAAATGTCAGCTTCGCTAGAAATTCAAAATGCTATAACTCAGCCATTTTTTAATATATAGACGAAACAAAAACTGCTACGGAGTCTTTGTATAATGGTCAAATACATAAGAAAAAAATATTTTTCAGTTTTCAATTTTTTGGTACCACATTTCAAATTTTAAATTTTTTAAAATTTTTTAAAGAGCCACCATTTTGAAACAAAATGGCGGATGAAGCTGGCCAACGAACTCGGTCGAGACATTGGTATGTACTATGTACACACCGAATTACATCCAAATCGGTTCATAAATACGAGAGTTACAGTGTGACATAGGTCAGATATATATATATATATATATATATATCAATTTTGAACGGAGGGTGGTTTCGGGGTCTGGGGGTCATGATCGATGAAAATATACCAAAATTTTTTGAAATCGCTTTCCTCCGAACGGCTGCAATAGGTAGCTTTTTGTAAAGAAAGCTACCTAAAATGCTATAACTCAGCCATTTTTTAAGATATAGACGAAACAAAAACTTCTCCGGAATCTTTGTATAAAGGTCAAACACATAAGAAAAAAATATTTCTCCATTTTCAATTTTTTGGTACCACATTTCAAATTATAAATTTAAAAAAAAATTTAAATAGCCGCCATTTTGAAACAAAATGGCGGATGAAGCTGACCAACGAACTCGATCGAGACACTGCTATGTATTATGTACACACCGAATTACATCCAAATCGGTTCATAAATACGAGAGTTACAGTGTGACAAATGTCAGATATATATATATATATATATATATATATATATGTCAATTTTGAACGGAGGTTGGTTTCGGGATCTGAGGGTCATGATCGATGAAAATATACCAAAATTTTTTGAAATCGCTTTCCTCCGAACGGCTGCAATAGGTAGCTTTTAGTAATGAAAGCTACCTAAAAGTTATTTATAGAAGCATATAAGCATGATAACGGAGTATCAGAAATTGTCTCACTGTGTATCACTTGTGGTACACAGTGAGACAATTTATATATTTTCATAAATCATACATTTTTATGCTCTATCCATAATTTTCTTCAGTGTAACAATGTATTAACTACTGCCTGAAATCGTGGTTATTACTTGGAGTTTAATCTGACATTTTTGGGGTCGAGTAGTTTTGATAGAGCAACAGTAAAAATGAAAGAAATTTTCAATAGTTACAGGTACACATATTATTAACAATTCAACCACATTTTGAGCTTAACTGAACACGTATGATGGATTGAGGTAGTTAAACTATATATGTATAATAAAGGCCTGATGCCTCTTAAATAAAGGGTTGAGAGTATGTCTAAGAATGGCAGTGTGTAGCTGAACGTACATCCAAATTTCCGGAGGAAATCGGAAACCGGTGGTATCTTGATAGTTGCTTTGCCATCATAAATTGTAGTTCTGGCAGTAGCATTGAAATGTCTGGTTAATTAACAGAGACCATATATGGAACATGAGACACAAAACCTGCTGCTTTCACACTCTTGCGAAGATAAATCACTTCAAAATCACCACCTTCATACTTACAGGTTAAGATTTTTCCTACTTAGAACAGACTATATGGAAACAGCACAAGAACATAATCACGACGACAGGCTCCTGTGCAAGTTACTGAAACCTAAATGATTCATTTTCGTCAGAAGAATCGTCTAGGACCATCTGTGTATATTCATCAGATGTGTCATCTGAGGACGAACCATTCTGCACCGTCTGGAGTGTTTTTGAAGGCTTCGGAAATAAAGTTATGGTTTTCGACTTTCCTTTCTTCTTTTTACGGGAAGTTTTTCTGTTGCCTAGATCAGCATTGCATCACTTTGAGATGTCGCGTCGTTTATGATTTCTAATTAATATTTCTATATTTTCAAAATATTAAAAATATGAGCTTCAATTGCACAATGGCAGACATTGGGCTACATTTCAGCTTCGTACGTTTAGTAGATTTCCCTAGCCATGCACACGCGCACACCGACACACAAAGAGAAAAAGAGAGAGAAAGCGAAACTTTATTTTATTAATAAATAGCTTTTTTTAACATCATAACCACATAATAGGTACACAGTGAGACACGTCTCACTGTGTACTTCAGCTATGTCTTTCACTGTGTACTTTCGTTACGTTGTAGCAAAATGGATGCCAGATCAGTTTCATTGCTTTAAAAAGTTTGTGTCGTTTTGTCGAAATAGTCTATTATTCGATATAGCTAGATTTGGTTAAGTAAATATATGCCATAATGAAGGAAATGAACTCTAAAATAGACGTTTATGTAACTTTAACCACTATAAAGTAAAGAATTATTTACTATTTTGTCGGACGAGTAACCGAAGTGACGAAACTACGTCCGCGTGTTGCATAAGATGAGCTGGTTATGTGTGAGTGCAAGTTAGGAAAAAAAGTTACAGCTATATGTCAAAGTGACTGCTGTCTCACCGTGTACCACGGGTCACTGTGTATTACTCTCCCATATATCATGGGAAATGCTTATTTTAAATGTTCTTTTTTTATAGTTTTTAGATTGCATGTACGATTTCGTGAAAATTGCTAGGCAGATTTTCGTAAAATTTTAGCATCCTCCACAGCAAAACATGTGCATAAAATTACCGATTATTCTAATAAGTTAATATTAAAAAGTCCTTCCGGCCAGTGTCGGGAGGAAGAGGTAGCTTTCATGATCCTTATTTAAAAAAGCCAAATTATATCATTCAAACACACGAAGCTCAATTTAGTGGAAACCGAATATAGGAGATTCAATACTAATTTTTATCAATATAATGAATGAGAATTTCGCGAAATTAGTCAGCTTTATCCAAGCTGCTTTTCTTTAAAGTAACATATATTTGGCTGCCAAATTCGGCAATTTCTTAAAGTGCCTGTCATTTTAAGACAACATGGTGGATGAGGCTAAGCAGTGAACTTGGTCGAGACCTTAGTAATTGCTGTGCACATGCTCACTCACATCGGAATCGGTTAATATATAGGAGTGCTGTCGCATGCAAAAAATCAGATTTTTCAAAGTGTCACCCACAATAGAAATTGAAACTGCTATATCTGAGCCATTTTTTAAGGTAAAGACAAACAAAAAATGCTCCTGAATCCTTATATCAAGGTCAAATACTTAAGAAAGAAACCTTTTTCAATTTCTAATTTTTTTGCACCTCACTTTAAATATATATATATATTTTAATTTAATGGTCGCCATTTTGAAACAAGATGGCTGATGAATCTGGCCAGCTAACTTGGTCGAGGTGTTGATGTATACTATCCACATGCCTTCTTACATCGAAATAGGCGAATACGTGTGTTATCGCGTGACAAATACAAGATCGTTTCAAAATGTTAGCCATGCTAGAAATTCAAAGTGCTATAAATCAACCATTTTTTAAGATATAAACAAAAGAACAAATTTTCAGAAACAAAAACTGCTCCGGAATCTTTGTATCAAGGCCAAACACATAAAAAAATCTTTTTCATTTTCCAATTGTTTAATACCTCATTTTGAATTTTAAATTTAATTTTTTTTAAATGGCAACCCTTTTGAAACAAGATGGCGAATGAAGCTGGCCAACGAATTTGGTCGAGACATTGGTATGTACTATGTACAGACCAAGTTCAATCCAAATAGGTTCATAATTACGCCTGTTATCGCGTGACAAAAATCAGGTCGTTTTAAAATGTCAGCCACAAGAGAAATTCAAAATGCTATTACTCAGCCATTTATTTTAGATATAGACGAAAGAAAAACTGTTCCGGAATCTTTGTATTAAGGTCAAACACATACAAAAAAAAATCTTTTTCACTTTCCAATTTTTTGGTATCTCATTTAAATTTTTTTATGTTTTAATTTTTTTAAATGGCCGCCATTTTGAAACAAGATGGCGGATGAAGCCGGCCAACGAACTCGGTCGAGATATTTGTATGTACTATGTACACACCAAGGTACATCCAAGTCGGTTCATAAATACGCCTGTTATTACGTGAGAAAAATCAGGACGTTTCAAAATGTCAGCCACGCTAGAAATTCAAAATGCTATAACTCAGCCATTTCTTAAAATATAGACGAAACAAAAACTGCTCCCGAATATTTTTATCAAGGTCAAACACATAAGAAGAAAATATTTTTTCAATTCTTAATTTTTTGGTACCACATTTCAAATTTAAATTTTTCTTAAAAATTTAAATGGCCACCATTTTTAAACAAGATGGCGGATGAAGCTGACCAACGAACCCGGTCGAGACATTGGTATGTACTATGTATAAACGAAGTTACATCCAAATCGGTTCATAAATACGCCTTTTATCGGGTGACAAAATTCAGGAAGTTTCAAAATGTCAGCCACGCTAGAAATTCAAAATGCTATAACTCAGCCATTTTTTAAGATATAGACGAAACAAAAACTGCTCCGAAATCTTTGTATAAAGGTCAAATACATAAGAAAAAATATTTTTCCATTTTCAATTTTTTGGTACCACATTTCAAATTTTAAATTAAGAAAAATTTTTTAAATGGCCGTTATTTTGATACAAAATGGCGGATGAAGCTGGCCAACGAACTCGATCGAGAGATTGGTATGTACTATGTACACACTGAATTACATCCAAATCGGTTCTTAAATACGCCTTTTATCACGTGACAAAATTCAGGACGTTTCAAAATGTCAGCCATGCTAGAAATTCAAAATGCTATAACTCAGCCATTTTTTAAAATATAGACGAAACAAAAACTGCTCCGGAATCTTTGTATAAAGGTCAAATACATAAGAAAAAAATATTTTTCCATTTTTAATTTTTTTGTACCACATTTCAAGTTTAAATATTTTTTAAAAATTTTAAATGGCCGCCATTTTGAAACAAAACGGCGGATGAAGCTGGCCAACGAACTCGGTCGAGAGATTGGTATGTACTATGTACACACTGAATTACATCCAAATCGGTTCATAAATACGCCTTTTATCGCGTGACAAAATTCAGGACATTTCAAAATGTCAGCCACGCTAGAAATTCAAAATGCTATAACACAGCCATTTTTTAAGATACAGACGAAACAAAAACTGTTCCGGAATCTTTGTATAAAGGTCAAATACATAAGAAAAAAATATTTTTCCATTTTTAATTTTTTGGTACCACATTTCAAGTTTTAAAATTTTTAAAAATTTTTAAATGGCCGCCATTTTGAAACAAAACGGCGTATGAAGCTGGCCAACGAACTCGGTCGAGACATTGGTATGTACTATGTACACACCGAATTACATCGAAATCGGTTCATAATTACGGGAGTTACAGTGTGACATAGTTCAGATATATATATATATATATATATATATATATATATATCAATTTTGAACGGAGGGTGGTTTCGGGCTCTGGGGGTCATGATCGATGAAAATATACCAAAATTTTTTGAAATCGCTTTCCTCCGAACGGCTGCAATAGGTAGCTTTTTTGTAAAGAAAGGTACCTAAAAAAAAAAAAATGTTTATGTATGTCTTTAAAATAGTTCTGATTTTCTGACTTTTATGAAATAGTATTTACATTTTATTACTGAAAGATTACAAGTTTTCTTTTAGATAGTAGATAATTTTAATTACATAATATATGTCTTTGTAATAAAAAATCGCCCAGCCCATACGACTGAATTATGTGAAATTTACTCCGCTCACAATGAGTGAAATATGTATCTGCTTATCTTAAAATTAATAATATACATTTATATATATAATAAAGATGAAATCACAAATATATGAACAAATGGTAAAATTCTAAATATGAACAATATACATATATATATAATGGTAATTTTGGTAATTTTCGCCATTTAAAATATAGGTAACCCAGAGAAGAACAGATTACATAGGACAGGTAGCTCTTATTTACTAAATTACGATATTCTAGAACCATGCCGATGGATTAATTGCAGAAATGCCAATCAATGTAAGTCAATTTTGGAAACACGACAATTCTTAAAAAAATCTCCAAACTACTTGTTAAGCCAATAAGTTCTCCATATGTATTTATGCATAAAAACAACGGCAATGCTTATCTATGCTAAAAAAAAAAAAAAAAAAAAAAAAAAAAAATGGAAATTTTTGTACTAAAACTTTTAACACACAGTTTCATTTAGTCATGAAGTTTTGAAGCATTGTTAAATCCATCAAATATTTCAATAGATAATCCATTAAAGTTTCTGAAATACAGAAGAGAAAATAAAGACGTAGTAAGAATTATTTTTTCTATGAAATTTTAATAAAGCTTGGAAAATAAGCACATGTCTTCAAACTTAGAAGTTCGTGAATGAAGTCAGTATTCCTTTTAAGCGATAAAATTTTGATGAAACAGCAGTAGATATCTACCTTCTTACACATAAATGCAGTGGCAGAGTTCTCATCCAAAAGAACTGCAACGAATTCAGTTTTCTGGTTAAAAATAACTTAATCACAACATGAATTTCGTAGTTGTGAAAACATTTATTCTAATTATGCTCATTTTAAATGCAAAATCAAAATTGATCATCAGATTTTATTTATTGTTGCTGTAATCACGAAGACTTCAGAAAAAACGTGTTTTTAGGTGAGGACAGACAAAGACTAGATGAGCTTAAAAAAAAAAAAAAAAAAGAAACACGATTAACCATTTGCTTCTTCCAAGGCCTCATTATACTGGGCTCAGTGATGCAAGCTCTGCGCCACAAGTGGCTGATTTTCACCCCTAAATTTAAATAGTATTCTTCGCCTTATTAAATCTCAGAAAGTCTGTCATTAAGTAAGTCAAGAAATACTATTCAAATTTAGTGTTAGCAATCGGCCATTTCTGGAGCAGCACTTATATCCCTGACTGGACTGCCACTTCAAGTTCAAGTTGGTATATTGTAGCTAACCATAAGGACAAGCGATATTCCACCGATCTCAGCTGCTTTTCAGCTTGCTTTGGACATATGATAGTTGGAAAATTGGAAAAAATCAGCGTCTTGATCACGACACAGTCAAGAGGAGTGGGAAAGTATCGTAGCTTGTCTTTTTCGTTGACTGCTAGTACAGCTCGCTTCATGCTAGCTCGGCCTTTATTGTTCCAGCACGTACATGAGGTTTTAAAAATAAAACCCTAAAAATCATAAAAATGTTGCCTCATGAAAAACATTGTTCCATTAATCAGTCATGATTCAAGTACTTAAAGCACAACCTTCATAAATGAAGGCCATGGCAGCAAAAAATATTTCAAAGTAAAGAAAAGCCTTGATTTTTTTCCCGCTGCCGGTTTTATATTTTTAATGCGTATTTAAGACGCGAAAGGTGAGGAAAAAAATATCCTGGCTCCTCGAAAAAATATTCTCACGGTGGTCTAGGTGTTTTTGGCTTCATCTTCCATTTGAAGAATTGCAAAACGGGCTCTTTGGAACCGGCCGCTTCTCTACATCAAATACATCGCCATCATACGTAAAATATTTTTTAGATGCCTCTCAGTCTGTGTCGAATTGAAAGACGTCGCGACGGCGGCGAGAAGAAATCTCTCTCCCTAGAGACAACTACTCACTGTTTTGTGAATCTGTAACTGGAGGCTCATAAATTAGTACGTTTCTAACCTTTTGGCTTTCCCAGCCTGTATTTAAAGAGTAAAATTTTTTCCGGACAGCGTTTGAGGAGAATTTTTTTTTTTTCTCGGACAGCAAATACATTGTACTAATGATAAGGAGACAGTGGACATTAAAAACCAAATCCCTCTATTTTCTATGGATTCATTTGAAAATAGGTAAAAATGTTAATGGTAAGCTCAAATGGTTATACACTGTAAAAAAAAGGACTAAAAAACGGATATTCTACTGGCAATCGAGACGCCAGTACTATTTCCGTAATTAATCCCTTTAAGATCGGACCCGCACAATTGTGCGGGTTACGCATTAACTAAAATTCTACTTTCCTGGGTTATCTATTCCATAAATGCCGGAATCGAATGATTGTGCTGGTTAACAGAAACTATATTATATGAATTTTGTCAACGGATAGTGAATTATCAGTTACAAATTTCAGTTATATCATTGTTAAAAAAAAAAAAAAAAAAAAAAAAAAAAAAGCAGTCCGGTTTTAAAGGGTTAACGGAAAATTTCCCCCATAAATTCCAGAAAAACGGAAAACTTTCTGTAATTTATGGGGAAAGCTTTCCGTAAAAATGAGGATTTCTGGAATTTATGGAGGGAAATTTCCGTTAAAATACGAAAATAGTACTGGCGTCTCGATTGCCAGTAGAATCTCCATTTTTTAGTCCGGTTTTTTTTTTTTTTATTTTTTTTTTACAGTGTATTCAAATTTGGGGATTAAATAATAAAAAGTTTTTGAATTATTCAATTTTGTAAATTTGTAAAATAACGAATAATTGTCACATTTTAAAATGTCCCATGCGCGTTGTTTTTTGCATAAAATACAACTATATTTACACATGAGATACTTTTTATATATTACAATGGAAGTTGGCATGAACTGTAAAAGTTCGCTGGATATACAAGTAGAATTTTTTTTTTTTATAATTATGCTTCGTTTTTCCAAAAAAGTAGCTATATTTTTTCATATTCACATAAATTTCAACATTAAAATATTCCTGAAATGTAACTTTTTATGCTAACATTTATTTATTATTGTACAGAGGATATAAAGTATAAATTTTAAAAGAATCTGATAATTAGGAATGCGCATGGAACGTTTCAAAAGTTAGAAATGTGCGAAATTTTGAAATTTGAGAAAACAGCATTATAAGTAAAATAAACTGCATAAATATATACAGTTTTTACAAATATAAAAGCTTATACCTCTGCAAAGAAGTGCCAGAATAGAGAAATTCTTTTTGTATCAGATAAATTTGAGCATGTAGTTTCATAATTCTCGAAAAGAAAAAAAATTATTTCTTTGTCACATTTCGTGATTTTGAATGTCCATTGTCGCCTTAAAGAAAAATTTAAGAAAATATATATTATGCAGCGCGATAAGAATGCAAAAATGTCTATGAAGATAATGGCTAATTTATTTTCTTTTGGAAATGCTTTTAAAATTATGGAATACATTCAGATGCAAAAGATGAGGAAAAAATCCAGAACATTATCATTTAGCCATAGAACATTATGGTGATCAAACTTAGATATGCAAAACCTTCGCAGTTCTTCTTATAATGGAAGTTAAAAATTCTTAATAAGAGGTCGAACGTAATGGTAGACTATACAAAATATACAAGTCTCCGAGATTCTGTCCTCAAGTGTTGCTTCACTCTCCAGTGAATGGACCCTATTACCGTCTTCAAGAATTCATCTATTTTTTATTCTGCTACTGAAGGGATTGAAATGCGTGTACACTGTAAACAAAAACGGACTAAAATACGGAAATTGTACTGGCAATCGAGACGCCAGTACTATTTCCGTATTTTAAAAGAATCCCCCCCCCCGTAAATTCCAGAACAACGGAAATTCTCCTGGAATTTACCGGGGAAAATTTCCGTTAAAATACGGAAATAGTACTGGTGTCTCGATTGCCAGTACAATTTCCGTATTTTAGTCCATTTTTTATTTTTTATTTTTTTACAGTGTAATAGATCTGAATAATATAAGGAATATTAATTTAATTTCAGATTAATTTTGTGTAAATTATCGAATCTATTAGAAATATAACGTTAAAATAAATTAGGTTATAGCCAATGTCTGTATAAATGAGGAAAATTTCAAGTGTTCAAACTGAAATTTATTTATAAATTATGAAAGTTAAACTTATTTTACTTAAACATGTTATTACTTCACGATTTCAATGTTAAGTTTTAGTGTTTGATTTATTTTTTCATTTAAACTCTGCAAATCATGCTGTTATCAATTTTTTCATTATTTTATAATTAAATAATGAAAGAATATGCTTATATTTGAAATTTGGATCAATTTGGTTTCAGAGTTCATAAGTGTGACAATAAAATAACGTTGCAAAGAGAAATAGCGAAAAAACCTTGCTGAATGCAAAGCGTAAACACAGGGACCGATTTACAAATTTGGGGGCCCCGGGCACAGATGCTTACAGAGGGAATCAGTAAAAACAAATTGAGAAAGGTAATTACTAAAATAACCACTATTGACTTTAATAATTACTTTAAAATAAAAATTAAAAAACTAAATTTGGTAATCATTAGTTTACTTTTAAATATTTCACAATTATGAAATTTAAATGAGTAGATGTTTTATAATAAATTGTGTGATTATCTTTTCCTATGTCTATATATCTGGAATGATAAACTATGCAAAGACTAATAATAAGTTTTCCGTAAGTTTCCCTACAATTATTTAAAATATTAGGGGGCTCTTCCACCTATGAGTTACGCTCGCCAACCCCCAAATAATCTGACGAGAACAGGAATAGGATTAAATAATAATTAAAAAGACAATTTATTTTTAAACTGATAAAGATAAAAGCAAATATTCACTATGAGAAAGTAATTAAATAATTATGTTTCAAACAAAATATACGATGTTGTAAAAATGTAATTTGAACACAATAGGATATAGAATGAAATGTAAAATTCCATTAGATGTTAAAACTGCATCAGAATTTGAACAATAATTGAAAAACCTTCAGCAGCATTTGGAATCCCCTGAAAATTAGGGGACTTGGGCCCGTGCCCCGAATGCCCTGCCGTAAATCAGGCACTGCGTAAACAAAAGATCACGTCGTCATTTTACCTACTGTGACGTCACGGGAATACTATCCATTAAGAGAGTAGAATATTACTGAAAAAATGATCATGCTCTTCAAACAATTGTTGTACATTTTTGGCTTTGTGTGATGAAATAGCGTGTGACTTTTTAAAGATTCTATTACCATAGGAATGTATTAATCAAACATTAAAAAATCTGCATTATAATATAAATTCGGTGATTGTTAAAAAAAAAAAAATCCTAGTTTTGACCAATAATTGAATTTTGAACAATAATTGAAAAACCTTCAGCAGCATTTGGAATCCCCTGAAAATTAGAGGCCCGTGCCCCGAATGCCCTGCCGTAAATCAGGCACTGCGTAAACAAAAGATTACGTCGTCCTTTTACCTACTGTGACGTCAGGGGAATACTGTCCATTAAGAGAATAGAGTATTACTGAAAAAATGATCATACTCTTCAAACAATTGTTGTACATTTTTGGCTTTGTGTGATGAAACAGCGTGTGACTTTTTGGAAGATTCTGTTCCCAGAGGAATGTACTAATCAAATATTAAAAAAACTGCATTATAATATAAATTCGGTGAGTGTTAAAAAAAGTCTTAGTTTTACCATTTTTGGAGAATTAAAAAAAAAAACATTTTTAAGCCTATTAGCAAATTTTAAAATTATTATTATTATTATCATTATTACTTTCCTGTTGGTGTCTAGCTATTTTTTTTTAAATTAAAAACATCCAATGGCATATTTACAATATATATATGTTGCTTTTAAATTTTGGTCTTAGTTCTTTTCAACATTAAACAAGGTTTTTACACAAAAATATCTTGTAAAAACTTTTTAATTTTTAATTTTTACTGAACGCAGAAATGATCTATACATAATTTTAAGAAAATATTTATAATAATTAAATCACATTTTTACAGACACAATTTTTTTTAATCGTACAAAGAAAACATAAGAATTTATTTTTTAAGGTAAAAAATGTGAGGATAATAAGTTTAATAAAAGAAAATATTAACCTAAATATAACATTTTACGTATGAAAATATTTTAAATACTTTATTTAAATGCATTTTAAGAAAATCACGCAACTTTTAAATTTCTTCCTCCCAAGCATGCAAAGGTATAAGCAGGCTGAGTTCTTTTCTTCACGAAATGTTTAATAAACATGAAACAAATAGGAAATTGTACGTCAAACGTGGCAAATGAGGTACGTTTGTACTATAACTAGTTTTATAAATATTCAAATCTTGTTGCAATAGTTATTGCTCTCTTATTTAAAAATGCATGAATACAAAATGTATTACGTTTATATATATTAAATTCAGTAATACGGAAATAATATGACGTAATCACCATGGCAACCTAGAATCATAGGATATCATAGGATATCATAGGATTATGTATGATAGGATATAATAGAATGGAGAAAATCCTTATTAATATCTTTTTAAGTTTTGATTCGATTTTCATAATATTTTAAATGACTCAAAAAAATTCTGCAACGAATATATACAGTATTCCACAAAAGTTATGGTACAGGAAGTACTTTCCAGAAAATATTCAAAATTGACCATGATGAGTGCAATTAAAATTGAATTAAGAAATCAGAGTTATTTAATAACAGTTTTTGCTATATTATACAAGAAGAATTCAATAATAATTTCTTTTAGAAACTTCAAAAGTAAAAATACGTAAAATTTAAGTTAAAAAATGCTTCCACAAAAGTCATGGTACACGTGCAAATTTTTAAAAATTATTAAAGAAAAACCTTTTCTAATATTTAATTGCATATCCTTTCATTAGGATTGCTTTAAGTCTGTTTATCATTGATTTTACCAGATTTTCTGCAATATTTTTTGAAATTTAATCCATTCTGCAAATAAAACACTTTTCAGCTATTTTTTATTTCTGGTATCATGACTGTTCACTTGCTGCTGTAAGATACTCTATAAATGCTTAATTGGAGTTAAGTTTGTAATTTGTGAATAGGTGGCAAGTGCGTGGGGGGCATTGTGAATCAGCCATAATAGGACGATATGAGCAGTGTGCTTGGGATTATTATCTTATTGGAAGTAACATTATTTCGAGACACCTAACTTTAATGCTCTGCCCTCCAAATTTTATTTAAAATATTTAACTATTTAAACCTGTCCATGATAGTTTCTGTAAAATCTAAATTTCATACTCCTGAAACTGACCTACATTATAACTCTTCCAACATGCTTTGCAGTTTTTGTCGTATATATGGGATTCAGTGCATCATACTTTTCCTTCAAAGCCTAATTCGTCAATTTATGCTGAAAATATTAAATTTGGACTCATGTGAAAAAATTATATGTCTCAGAAAAGCATATGAAGATTTTCTGGCAAATTCTATTCTTTTCTTTCTGTTGATCGGAGAGATGTACGGTTTCCTCCTTGCAGATCTTGATCTAAACTCAGCATCATTAATGGCCTTGTTGATAGTTTCTGTATATATTATTTATTTGCCTTACTTTTCCAATTCTTCTGCTATTTTTCTAGCACTAAGTGAGGGATTTTCAGAAATGCAGAGTACTATTATTCTAAAATATCTCACTGTTAATTTTTTAGGAAAAGCCGTTTTCAAGCTTTATCCTTTTTTTTTCCCTGTTAATTACCTTTTTTTTATGATGGAATGGCTTCGAGACATTATTTAAACTGTTCTTTAAAGATTTTTTTAAGATTTATCCTTTTTTCCATGAAGATTAATAGTTAATTTTGCTTCGTTTACTATAAGATCTTTTTCCGTTATTTTTAAAATTCATATGAGATTTCTTCTGTTCAGATAACAACAAATACATTTATATGTGCCGTGGATTGTGTGGGAGTACGACTATACTCACTAAAATATGCAAATTAGTGAAAATTAAAAAAAAAATTACGAATGTTCCATACTTTTGTGGAAGTTTTTTTGAACTATAATAAGTTTATAACATTTTTTCAGCATGTTCAAACGGAAATTTCCAGTAACATTTTATTGTATAATGTAAAAAAGGCTGCTAATTAATTATTCCAATTTATTAACTAAGCGTATTTTCAATATCTACTATCTGTACCATCACTTTTGTGGTGTACTGTATATAAATTTCAAACCATTCTGTTGGGCAGATTTTGCGCTGTTATATTCGGACAGACGGACGTACCAGACGGCAACTATGGGGGCTACGTATTTATATACATACGAACGCACCTAAAAACAATCAAACCATCTTAAAATGAGAAATGCCAAAATATAGAAGTAGTTTCTTTCAGAAATCACCTATTCAAATATTTTAAGGATGTTTTCAAATCGCTCCAGGATCGCCTTAGGACAGCGGGCCGCGGAATATACCTGATTTAGACCAACCTGAAGATATTTTAGCATGTATTATATATCGTTAGATCTTTTTAAAATCATATAAATTATTGGCATAAGGACATTTTTAATCGAGTATTAATTTAGAACTTTGAGATAATTTGAAATTTTTGAAATTTATTTTTTCATTGTTGCTATACACTTCTGTATTTAATCATGTATTTTGCGCTCTTTTTTATAATTTTTAGAAAATAAAACTGAGGAAATGGTATATGAATGGAGGAAATGAAATATGAATATTACACAAGCAAGAGCTTGCTTTTTGTTTTGTTTTTTCAAGGAAAAATATGAATAAAGAAAAAAATGGCAATTTTCAATAAAAATATATTTTAATTAATGAGAAAAATATTAGTAAAATAAATTAGAATTTAAACAATTTTTGGATGGTCTTTTTTTTTTAAATAGTACTTTGTGGTTATTTAAGAATAACCTAGAATGAAGAAGATACTCTTCTTTAGATAAAATACTACTAGAATTTTAAAAGGCTTGAAACGATACAAGGTTTTTCAAACAATATTTGTTTAATTAAATGAATAAATCACTTACTAAACATTGAAACTTTCAATCATATGCTTTACATTTTTTCTTTTATTATCTATCTATAATTTTTTCCATATAACTACCGACTTTAATAGTTTGAAGAGCGGTGGTATATTATTAAAATCACTTAATTCTAATCCCTATCTGCGAAATTGTACGAGAAATTTTGCTTTTATAATGTACAGTCGTGGAAAAAAAAGTAAACACTCCCTACTAACTCTTTAACAAATTACCGTAGAAGAAAGTTACTGGTACCGAACGATTGGAAATGAAGTCTACTTTTAAATGATGTATATAAAATTTGCTTAGGGGGCCATCTACATAATAAAACGAACCATAACTTTGTTTTTTTCAATAGCAGTACACAATTCTGACAGCATAAATGAATTCTACACCATTTAATTAACCTAGAAACAAATTTTTATGCAATTCATACCATAAGTTTCCGAGAAATTAATTATTTTAAAACGAGCGTATTTTAAGTGCTGTATCCAAATTGACGTTCGGTACTCGATTGTTAACCGAAAGAGCCCCCTTCTTGATCAAGGCACCTTAAGCGTCACTCAAGCACTCAAGTCTGCTAGATTAAAGGACAACATAAGAAATTTCAAAATATCTGGTGACTTCTGTCATAGACGGCCCCTTAAACCATCATTTTGCCGTTTTTTAAGCATAATTTGAAGACTACTTGGAAGAAAAATGTGAAATTTTGGATTTCCATAGAGCAAGACTTAATAAATCTAAATCCATCAAAAAAATTGCAGGTTACAATTCATAATTTTTTTTAATATTAATTTCATAATTCATAATTCATATCGTAAAATTATAAAAATTGAAAATTAAATGTACTTATGTTTGGGTATATTAGTATTATTGCTATACAAAAAATTAGCACATTAGGAGCATAATTTCAGGAGACATAAATAAAAAATATGAAAACGTAATTTAACATTAGAAGCACTAAATTTGAATGTTTATAATTCAAAAACTTATTATTCAAATCACTTGAAATTCGGTGTCTAGGCATAGTTTGAACCGAAGATTTGAAATATCTCGTTAAAATTGGGTATTGCCATTGAAAAAAAATAAAGTTATGGTTCGTTTTAATATGTAGATGGCCCCTAAGCAAATTTTATATACATCATTTAAAAGTAGATTTTATTTCCAATCGTTCGGTACCAGTAACTTTCGCCTACGATAATTTGTTCAGGAGTTAGTAGGGGGTGTTTACTTTTTTTTTCACGACTGTACGTTTAGAAAAGCATTAATTTATATTCAAATCAGTCTCTAAATTCTTTTGGCAGTCGATCATTTCAACATTTTAGCAACAACATGACTTTGTTCCTGAAAGGGTTAAATTAAAAACTTGCCCTACAATTTATTTATCTCGGACATTTTGAATGAGACTGACTATACGCACACATAATTTTTGACAGTCGTGGGAAAAAAAAGGAAACACCCCTTACTAACTCCGCAAAAAAATTATGGTAGAAGAAAGTTACTGGTAACACACGATTAGTAATAATGTCTACTTTTAAATGATGTATTTAAAATTCGTTCAGGGGGCCATTTACATATTAAAACGAACCATAACTTTGTTTTTTCAATAGCAGTTCACAATTCTGACAGCATAAATGAATTCTACAACCTTCAATTAGCCTAAAAACAAATTTTTATTCAATTCGTACGATAAGTTTCCAAGAAATTAATTATTTTAAAACGAGCGTATTTTAGGGGCTGTATCCAAATTGAAATTCGGTACTCGATTGTTGACCAAGAGAGCACTCTTCTTGATCAAGGAACCTTAAGCGTCACCCAAGCAGTCATTGAAGAATGCTCGATTACAGAATAGCATAAGAAATTTCTAAATATCTAGTCACTTCTATCATAGACCGCCCCTTAAACCATCATTTTGCCGTTTTTTAAGTATAATTTGAAAACTACTTGGAAGAAAAATGTGAAATTTTGGATTTTAATAAAGCAGGATGTAATAAATCTAAATCCATCAAAAAAAAATGTAGATTGCAATTAATAAATTTTTCGAATTAATTTCATATTTCATAATTCATGTCATAAAATTTAAAAAATTGCAAATTCAATGTATTTATGTTTGGGTATTTTAGTATTATTGCTACACAAAAAATAGCACATTAGGAGCATAATTTCAGTAGATACTAATGAAAATATGAAAAGGTAATTTAACATTAGAAGCACGAAATTTTGAATGGTTATAATTCAAAAACTTATCACTCAAATGACTTTAAATTTGGTGCCTAGGCATAAGTTTGAACCGAAGATTTGAAATATCTTGTTAAAATTGGGTATTGCCATTGAAAAAAAATGAAGTTTGGTTTCGTTTTAATATGTAGATGGCCCCCTATGCAAAATTTATATACATCATTTAAAAGTAGACTTCATTTCCAATCGTTCGGTACCAGTAAGTTTTGTCTACAATAATTTGTTGAGGAGTTAGTAGGGGGTGTTTACTTTTTATTCACGACTGTACAGTCGTGGAAAAAAAAAGTAAACATCCCTTACTAACTCTGCAAAAAATTATCGTAGACGAAAGTTACTGGTACCACAGGATTGGTGATAAAGTGTACTTTTAAATGATGTCTATAAAATTTGCTTAGGGGGCATCTACATATTAAAAAGAACCATAATTTTTTTTTTTCAACAGCAGTACACAATTCTGACAGCATAAATGGATTCTGCACCCTTCAATTAGCCTAAAAATAAATTTTTATGCAATTCGTACGATAGGTTCCCGAGAAATTAATTATTTTAAAACGAGCGTATTTTAGGGGCTGTATCCAAATTGAAGTTCGGTACTCGACTGTTGACCGAGAGAGCCCACTTCTTGATCAAGGCATCTTAAGTGCTTCTCAAGCAGTCATTGAAGACTGCTAAATTACAAGACAGCATAAGGAATTTCAAAATATTTAGTCACTTCTATGATAGATGGGACCTTAACACGTTCACGCCGGCGCAGTGGGTCACACTCACACTCGACTGTCTCAGAGTTGTCAAGTCTCCAAGTCTCCGGCTTTTTGCACACCACTGTTATTTTAGAGAAAATTTTGTTCCTTTAAATTGCCCAATTGTTCTAATTAAATAAAAATATATTTTCTGTATTAAAATACCGGTATCCAAATTGCCGGAGACGTGGCAGCACTGAGACAGTCGAGTGTGACCCACCGCGCCGGCGTGAACGTGTTAAACCATGATTTTGCCGGTTTTTAAGCATAATTTGAAAACTTTTTTTTGACATTTGACGCCCACCGAAGTGGTGAATGCTTTGGGTCTATAGCTACAATGGCTGTCGCCTCGAATGATCCTTATTATACATAGAAACAACAACAAGTCACAACATTTTTTATATTCCATTACATATATTATATAACTACAATTGGACATTCACAATTACATCCATGTCTTACCCAGGGACTCGAACCCGGGCCCTCGGGGTGACAGCAGCCTCCGCTTACTGACCACGTCACCATGCGACAATTTGAAAATTACTTGGAAGAAAAATGTAAAATTTTGGATTTCCATAAGGCAGGACTTAATAAATTTAAATCCATCAAAAACATTGTAGGTTGCAATTCTTAATTTTTTCGAATATTAATTTCATAATTCATAATTCATATCATAAAATTATAAAAATTGCAAATTCAAGGTATTTATGTTTGGGTATTTTATTATTATTGCTACACAAAACATTAGCATATTAGGAGTATAATTTCAGGCGATATTAATGAAAATATCAAAATGTAATTTAACATTAGAAGCACGAAAATTTGAATGTTTATAATTCAAAAACTTACCATTCAAATGACTTTTAATTTGGTGTCTAGACGTAGTTTGAACGGAAGATTTAAGATATCTTGTTAAAATTGGGTATTGCCATTGAAAAAAAATGAAGTTTGGGTTCGTTTTAATATGTAGATGGCCCCCTATGCAAAATTTATATACATCATTTAAAAGTAGATTTCATTTCCAATCGTTCATTACCAGTAAGTTTTGTCTACAATAATTTCTTGAGGAGCTAGTAGGGTGTATTTACTTTTTTTTTTCCACGACTCTATAGCCGAGGGAAAAAAAAGTAAACACCCTTTACTAAATCTGCAAAAAATTATCGTAGACGGAAGTTACTGGTACCACACGATTGGTGATGAAGTCTACATTTAAATTATGTATATAAAATTTGCTTAGGGGACATCTACATATTAAAACGAAAAATTACTTTGTTTTTTTTTCATTAACAGTATACAATTCTGACAGCATAAATGAATTCTGCGCCATTCAATTAGCCTAAAAACAAGTTTTTATGCAATTCGTACGATAAGTTTCCGAGAAATTAATTATTTTAAAGCCAGCATATTTTAGGGGCTGTATCCAAATTGAAGTTCGGTACTCGATTGTTGACCGAGAGAGCCCACTTCTCGATCAAGGCATCTTAAGCGTTTCTCAAGCAGTCATTGAAGACTGCTAAATTACAAGATAGCATAAGAAATTTCAAAATATTTACTCACTTCTGTGATAGACGGTCCCTTAACACGTTCACGCCGGCGCGGTGGGTCACACTCGACTGTCTCAGAGTTGTCAAGTCTCCGGCTTTTTGCACACCACTGTTATTTTAGAGAAAATTTTGTTCCTTTAAATCGCCCAATTGTTCTAATTAAATAAAACAACATTTTCTGTATTAAAATACTGGTATCCAAATAGCCGGAGACTTGGCAGCACTGAGACATTCGAGTGCAACCCACCGCGCTGGCGTGAACGTATTAAACCATCATTTTGCCGTTTTTAGGTGCTTTCGTAATTATATAAATACGTAGCACCTATAGTCGTCGTTCAGTCCGTCCGTCTGTCCGTCCGTCTGTCTGTCCGCATATAACAGAGCAAAAACTACCCAACCGAATGGTCTGAAAATTGAAATATAAGATTGTTGCAAAATTTTGTCGAGCCATTTCAAATTTTATGAAAATCGGATGTATAGTTTAATTACAGGGACAGTCAAAAGTTTTTCTTTACATTACGGCCAATGGGAAAAATTATTGCAAGTGCATTTTAATGATGTTACAGCCTTCCGAATGGTCTGAAATTTTAAAGATATAATTGTTGCAAAATTTTGTCGAGCCATTTCAAATTTTAGGAAAATCAGATGTATAGTTTAATTACAGGGACAGTCAAAAGTTTTTCTTTACATTACGGCCAATGGGAAAAATTATTGCAAGTGCATTTTAATGATGTTACAGCCTTCCAAATGGTCTGAAATTTTAAATATATAATTGTTACAAAATTTTGTCGAGCCATTTCAAATTTTAGGAAAATCGGATGTATAGTTTAATTACAGGGACAGTCAAAAGTGTTCGGGGAATGGGAAAAAATTATTGGGAGTGCATTTTAATGATGTTAAAGACTATGGACTTTATGAAGTGCAAAAAATTATACATTCAGTACAATATGGGGTGCAAAAAATAATTATAAAACTTGTTATAGTACGAACGCACCTCATTTGCCACGTTTGACGAGCAATTTCCAACTTGTTTAAGTATAATTTATAAACTACTTGGAAGAAAAATGTAAAATTTTGGATTTCCATAAAGCAGGACTTAATAAATCTAAATCCATCAAAAACATTGTATGTTGCAATTCATAATTTATTCGAATATTAAACTCATAATTCATATCATAAAATTATAAAAATTCCAAATTCAAGGTATTTATGTTTGGGTATTTTAGTATTATTGCTACACAAAACATTAGCACATTAGGAGTATAATTTTAGACGATATTAATGAAAATATTAAAATGTAATTTAACATTGGAAGCACGCAATTTTGAATGTTTATAATTCAAAAACTTTTCATTCAAATTACTTTAAATTTGGTGTCTGGGCGTGGTTTGAACCGAAGTTTTGAAATATCTTGTTAAAATGGGGTATTGTCAATGAAAAAAAATAAAGTTATGGTTCGTTTTAATATGTAGATGGCCCCCTAAGCAAATTTTATATACATCATTTAAAAGTAGACTTTACTTCCAATCGTTCGGTACCAGTAACTTTCTTCTACGTTTATTTATTGAGGAGTTAGTAGGGGGTATTTCTTTTTTTTCCCCACGACTGTATATGTTGGAATTGAAACTTCCAACATTTCCATAAAAATAATCATAATATATTTCTTAAATAAAATTCTACTCAGAATTTCAATTTTAATTATCTTATACAATAATTCACCACAAATACTTGTTTCTGTTAAAAATATTTTTGTCTACAATTGATTTTATGTTGTACTTTAACTTATGTTGTACTTTACATTGCAACCAGGGTTGTCAATTCGACCTCCTTTTTTATTCAAAAATTTCGCATTTATACTTGAAATTCTAAATAGTAATTTTTGCTGCATTTATTAGCAAACATTTTGTGTAAAAATTCTTCTTTCCAAATTTCCGGTATGAACTTGTAATTTCTGAACGAAAAAACAGGCCAAACTGGCAACCATACATGTGACAACCACTTAGAAAAGTTAAGAAAACTCGCACATTTAAAAACACCTCGTCACACCTTAAAAAGAAAAACAAAATACAGCGTGTTTAAAAAAAGAGAGCACATTTCAAGCATTTATTTCATTCAAACTGTAGGAAACATAAACACAGTCCCACATCACTGGATGTAGAAAAATCCAAATTTCAGTTTATAGATTATTAGGTTGCATTAACCCTTTATCTACTGAAGGTACTTATAAATACCCTTAAAATAACTTGTTATAAAATTCATTTAATACATCGATGAGTTGATAGTTTAGAAAGAGTTATAGATACATTAATTTATCTTGTTCGAAAAGCATTATTCGTTACACAAATCAAAAATATTTTAAAAAGGATTATTTCTTTTTCCTTTGCATATTTTCAGCTTTCTTGGCGTAGGGCGGGGTGAGGACTTTTCAATTCGGAAATATTTCTATATTTCTATTGTAAGAACATTAATTTGTACATTTCCTAATTCTACAAAATACTGAGAAAAATATTTAAAATAAGCGATATGAGTGGAGTTATAAATATTGGACAAAATCCCTATAAATTCAAATTTAATGAATCCTTCTAAGTCCTTCAATCCTTCTAAAATTTATTTAATGATTATGTAAGTCTTCTAATTTAGTTTAAACAATTCACGAAAAAGGCTTTAGAAGATAAAATTTTCATGAATTCACAATTGAGTGCATAAAATGTTAACTCAATATGGGCATCCTTTCCAGCGCAGAAAACACAAAAACGGTAGTTTTTTTTCTTGACATACACGTATCCACCTTCTGCGAATTTTACATACCACTCGTAAATTTGCTTACATATTTGCGGTTGTTTGTTGAACTGTTTGTGAAAAACTCATTGCACTTCAACAATGAACTCACACACTTATCAAATTGCAGGACACATAATAACTTCAGCAAATTGCAGAACATATAATATATATACAAACTCTTTTCTTGTCCTTCATTCTCAAAAAAAAAAAAAAAATCGGCAAAAAATGTAAAACTTACAGGCAGCTATTTGCCCCAATACTCCTGTGACTGGGAGAGATTTTTACGTTATTTGAAGAAATTTCCGTCTTTTTCAGTAGAATTTCTGAAAATTGTTAACTTAGGTTCGTGAATTTTTCATGTTTTGAGGGAAAAAGGACATATGTAAAAATTTCGTCCCTAATGCTACAAAATACTAAACAGAACAGTTGCCGGAAATGCCCTTCGATTTGATGTAGACTGGATGATTTCAGATAATTTAGATTGATTAGATTGTTAGATAAGTTAGATTGGCAAATTTTCTGTATTTTGTGTGAAAACTGGCAAAACAAAGCGGAAACTTCACGAAATATAATCAACGGAAAAATTCGTTCAATTCATGGATTTTGTTTTCAGAGTGTGCGCTGTCGCATGTGGAAATTCTGCTCAAAATGCCACACTGCAAAAAAAAAAAAGGACTAAAAAACGGAAAATGTACTGGCAATCGAGACGCCAGTACTATTTCCGTATTTTAACGGAAAATTTCCCCCGTAAATTACAGAAAAGTTTCCGATTTTCTGGAATTTACGGCGGAAATGTTCCGTTAAAATACGGAAATAGTACTGGCGTCTAGATTGCCAGTACAATTTCCGTATTTTAGTCCGTTTTTTCTTAACAGTGCAAAGTTGACAGCATTTTCTGAACATTATTCTGCCTTTACCAAAAAATGGAAGAAACAGCTCGATTACATAGTTTCTTAGTAAGAGTTCCTGTCAATTTGATTTATTTGCGAACAAAAATAAATTTAAAAATGTGGCAGAAAGTAGCCCGTTCGGATTTTAGAACAGCCTTAAGGGGCTGGTCACTCAGCTCTGATTTCCCCTCAGTAATGTAAAGTCTATGGGCATTGGATGTATTCGTATATTTAAAATATCTTCTTAGAAAATTAATATTTTCAACTTCTATTTTTTGTATACACTTCGTAAACGATGTCTCTTTTTTTCTTAGTTTTCAAAATATTTCTAAAGTATAGACTTAATTTTATAGGAAGTGTTAAAATCTTACTCACAGTTCGCACGCTTTTAACACATGAAATATTAAATTCAGCATAGATTTTAGAAATATTTTGAAAACTAAGAAAAAAAAGAGACATCCTTTAAGAAGAGTACACAGAAAAAAGATGTTGAAAATATGAATTTCCCGGGGGGATATTTTAAATATACGAATGCATCAAAAGTCCATAGACTTAACATTACGGAGGAGAATTCAGAAGCTGAGTGACCAGCCCCCTTAACCCTTAACCGGAAACGTACCGTCTGTGAGACGGTTGCGTCTACATATCTGGCCTTAATATTTTCTCTCTCCGACATTCAAAACTTATTTTTATGCTGTTATATTAAAGAATTGGTCCTGTTAATGCATTACTATTAAAGATTAAATGTTTAAGTTCATTATTTGGTAAATTATTAAGTGTTCTGTTTGTGCACGGGATTTTCACGTTTCCGGTTAAGGGTTAACTCAAAATGAGCAACCTTTTCAGCGCGGCAAACCGGTGGTTGTTTGTTGGATTGTCGGTGGAAAGCTCATTTCACTTGAAAGTTCAACTCACACAATAAACAGATTACAGGGGCCTAAAAAACGGAAATACTACTGGCAATCTAGACGCCAGTACTATTTCCGTTTTTTTACGGGAATTTTTCCCCATATATTACAGAAAAATTTTCGTTTTTAATCAGAAAAACGGAAATCTTTCTGTAATTTATGGCGAAAAATCCCGTAAAAAAACGGAAATAGTGCTGGCGTCTCGATTGGCAGTAGTATTTTCGTTTTTTAGTCCGTTTTTTTTTTTTTTTTTTTTTTTTTTTTTTTTTTTTTTTTTTTTTTTTTTACAGTGACATAATAACTCCTCTTCTGGTCCTGGCATCATTTTATTAAAGGCTTACAAATGCGTTCTGTGGCGAAGTCAAAGGTTTTAATCTTGAACGTTTTTACATACAGTGATGTAAGGTATGTGTTTCGGTCTTGCACACTCCATATAAAATTATTTTGTTTAAATCTGATTTTTATAAGAATCATGCACATTATGTGTAAAATATGTATAAATGAACTTTACCTGTACCATACGTTGGCCACGCTCTTTTGTCGTACTTTATAAGCATATCATCTAAAAATGAAAGTGGACCATTGTCGTTATCATCTGTTTTTGAAGGCAAAGGTGTAGAATGAGCTGCCTCATCATTTTGTGAATAGGCGTGTCCTTGGAATGTATTTGATCTGAAAAAAAAAATCAATTTAAAAACAAATATTAAGCTTTCGAAAAGATGAAATGAAAATACTTTGATCGATTTGAATCCTCTTTGCTCGATTTTGTTCACAGTGCATGCATATCATGCAGGTTTCATAGTAAATCTTATGTTAAATGTGGCAAAGTATTTTATAATGATTTTCAAAGCACTTAGTATAAAAAAAAATAAGCTTTTATAAGTTTTGCTTTCTAATAAATTTTGTACTTAAATTACTAACTGTTAATATGGCATGAAAAATAAAATAGCTGAAAGTAAGCTAGTTTTCAATAATAATAATAAATTTATTTCAATGTGTTTTGTAGACGTATTCGCATAATGAAACGACGAACGATTGTATGTATTTTTACAATATGTGTAATATAATATATATATTTTATAAGAAATATAAAGTGTACACACGTATATATATATATATAAAAGTTCTTAGAGGGTGTCCCAAAAAGTTGAAACGCGTTTTAATGTTTTGCCTGTTGGAAATACGTAGCCAATGTAAATTACAAATGTGGTCAAAATATGGTAGGATTTAAGATTATGTTACTATCCTGCCATTAATTTTTAAAAACGTTACACTTCTTAAACTTTTGTACGGTACCTGTGTCTCATAAGTTATATTTGGTAACTTTTTTCCATGCTTTGACAAGTAAAACAAGGAAAACTCCCTTCTTCTACGTCCAAATCGTACCGAGTTTTCATACTTTGAATTTCATGTTTTTCGGAGCTTTGCGGCACTAAAAATACATTTTTTTCTGTTCTATTAAATAGGTTACAAGAAGAATTATAACTTCAAATTTATTAAATCAGTTTTAACTAAAAATTTTCATATTATTATATAAATAATAACAGATAAAATAAATTCCATACGTCGTTTTGTTGTATTCGTTTGTTTCATTTCATTAACTATATTTTTAAATTTTTAATCTAAAAAATCGTTGTTTTTAACAAGTTATAACGTATTCATTTATTTATTCGTACTCAAAAGAAAAGAATAATTAATAAATAATAGTGAGCAAATGTGTAACTATAAGTAAACAAAAATACATGTTTTTCCGTAATTTGAAAAGTACTTATATTATAAAAAGCATGCAATTATTTACTAAGCAATTAATTATTACTTATTAATTAGAAAAAGTATTCAATTATCTCGCAGATTTGTAAAGCGAAAATTTAAATTAGTGATGAACTGCAAATTGTCGATCTTCCTTTTTTCAGCGATAGTATCTTTCCCAAAGTTTAACATTTATTTATTTTTTTCATTGTGGGTATATTTTATGTCATCCCTGAGGTAATAAAGATAATCAGTTTTTCTTTTTTAAAATATCTACTTACTATAGTTCTCATAAGCTATAATAAACGTTTTTATAAAATCTTGCACTACCATACAGTAATCGCAATGCAATTTTAAATTTTCTTTTTACCCTGATGAATAAAAAGAGGACTGTTTAAAATACTTTTTAACGATTTTATGATGTATCGATTAGAGAATTTTTAGATTTTTATCTTTGAATAAACGTTTAATAAAACTTGTTTAGTTTAGAATGACTCACAGTGTCATTAAACAGCAAAATGGAATAAAAAATGTGTTAGTGAAAGGTATCTTCAGCATACTAATTCAGTTTATCATACTCATAAAAAGAATTTAAAATTTTTCTATTTAAGAAATACCGTGGAGAAAGATGCGTATAAACTTTTATACACCATTATATACATTTTAAGAAGACGATCGGTTAGACAAATATTTTTCATTATATATGCTATTTGAACAAGAAATTCTTCAAAGTGTTGTTCTTTTTCAAGAATTCAATAGATATCTGAAGAATATTGTGTATTTAAATACAGGATGTTCTTAAATGAATGTCCCAGTTTCAATGGTATATTGTAACCGTTTTTAGACTATTTACAACACATTTGACATTTGACGTCCACCGAAGTGGAGAATGCTTTGGGGCCTATAGCTACAATGGCTGTCACCTCGAATGATCCTTATTATACAGAAACAACAACAAGTAACAACAAATTTTATTTTCCATTACATATATTATATAACTACAATGGGACATTCACAATTATATCCATGCCTTACCCAGGGACTCGAACCCGGGCCCTCGGGGTGACAGCAGCCTCCGCTTACTGATCACGCCAGCGGGCGACTCTATTTACAGCAAATCATGCATGAAATTGAAGGTAAACAAACAGTTTTTCTTACAAATGTCCAATAGGTGCACCTTTAGTTATATGGCACACATCCAACCTAAAGTCGGATTCTTCCCACACTTCGGTTACCCTTTGAGCTCTGCTGGGTGAATTTCTTCCCACATAATTTTAATCTCCAAATGTCACAATGGCACCGGAATATTCGACAAAATTTATTTGAAAATAAATTGATGCATTTTTTCATATATATATAATAAACCAATTCTTCCCACACGTCGGTTACCCTTTGAGCTCTGCTGGGTGAATTTCTTCCCACATAATTTTAATCTCCAAATGTCACAATGGCACCGGAATATTCGACAAAATCTATTTGAAAATAAATTGATGCATTTTTTCATGTATATAATACACCGAATTTTTTGGTTGCAAAATACTGGTGCCAATGTGACATTTGGGTATTTTAAAGAAATTCACCCACCAGAGCTCAAGGGGTTAACAGGCCCGGAATTATAGAAGCAATAGCCTCTTCCATTCTGTGTTTCAACTCTGGCAAATTATTAGGTAGCGGCGGAACGTAGACACGAACTTTTATAAAGTCCCAAAGTTAAAAATCGCATGGCTCTAACGTCTTTTAAATCTTCAGCCCAGCAATGACGCTTTATGCTCAGGAATCGCCATTTTGCGCATGTGGCACTGCAAGCGAGTCCATAACAAAGCAGTACTTGCACACGCGCTTATCTAAAACTGTTTGAGTTACACTTTATTTGGGACCTTGAACCAACACTCTACAACGCTTACAGTTGATACTATTAAAATGTATAACTGGGACATTTTTTATGAACACCCTGTATAATTAAGACTGTTCGCAAATCCAAAGGGACATCTTTATGACATAGGGGAGAGTAGCCGAATTTGGACCACTTCGCTTATTTTCAGGTGTAACTCACTTCATTTTTGGAGTATCTGCAGAATATCACTACACGTGTTCAATCTATTTATCTACTAACTAAATAAATGTTTAGAACAATTTCTTTTTGAAAATCTTAAGTTTTATTTTAATTTGAAAAAATTGTCAAAAGTGGTCCAAATTCAGCGACTGGCCGCCTAAGTTGAACCCCCAGTCTCCTAAATTGAACCAAACAATATTAGGCTGATTTAATGAGTAGAGAATATAACTAATTTCCGTAAAAGCAAAGTTTGTGATTAATGAAACAATCAAACGAAACAACTGCAATGAAATATAATGAAATCAAATGTCTGAAAGTAAGTGTAATTGTTTAAATCAAAATGTATTAAAAATATAGATCAAAGTTATAAGTTATTAATAATAGAAAATGAATGGAACTAATTGCCAGATATTTGAATATCATGTAAGAAGTGATGCAAGGCTTACACATGAATATCTTTTGTTAATTTTTATTCCAGCGCGCACAACATGAAAACATATTTGGCAATCCGAACACTGAATTATTTCCGCTATTTTATTTTTCTTACAAATTAGGCAAACCAATCATCCCTGTCTTGATTTTTCTTTGTAGATTCTGAATCATTAGACTTTTTTTGCTGCAAATGTTTTCTTTACCTTATGTCTGTAGCTCTTCCCTTTCATATTTTCTTTCCAATTGAATTACGCCTATTTTTTAAAACTTGATGTTTCAATTGCCTTTGCGATTTGAGAGCTTCTTCTTTTTTTCATGCATGGCTTACCTTTTATGGCAAAGATATTAACACAGCTTTTGGCTCCCTCTGTACTTTGACTTAACTGATTTTGGCAAAGGAGATAATATAGCTAATGATTCTTTGACTTTTTGAGGGTTTTGTAGCTGCAACTTTCTTGCGGGTCAATCTCGTCACAACGTATCCTTTTCTTTTCGCTTCCTATATCTTTAACAACATTTCTGTAACTTTTTTCTTCCTAAGTGTTTGTCTGTGCCGTTTTCATCATTTTTTTTTATCCTCCTAGTTTTAGAAAGTTTTATGATTACTGACTCTGACTCCGAAATCTCGTTAGCAGGATAATCAATGGATCTATCTGCAGTGCCTATCTCCTCGTCAGGAATAAGTGCAGAAGCAGCTGCAAAATGATCCAGATATGCAAAAAAAAAAAAAATAATAATTAATATGTTCAAAAACTTGCCGGGCGATAGTTATCCATTCTAAAATGTAAAAAAAAAAAAAAAAAAAAAAAAAAAAAAAAAAAAAAAAAAAAAATAGTGTCCAAAGCGTACAGCTCTCGAAATTCATTACTTACTTTTCAAATTTATTATCGTATATCTGGTTCAATTTAAGCAACACAATTCGGCCCAATTAAGGCAACTGCGCCATTTTTTAAAACAGATAATCTCAAGACGAAAAACAAATACGAAAGCAAACAAATCCACGTAAAAAATATACGCAAAGACATGAATTTAGATATGCATACGAAAACATAACAACTTACCTTACTTTTGAAATATTCTCTTACCTTTAGTAGGAAAAAATTAGATCCAAGCAGCCAATTTTAGGTTTTTTAAAGTTATCTGAAAACAGCAGTGGAAAGCGGGGGCTTCTTTTAATCATAAATGACGTCATTCGGATAAGTATGATTTCAGTGGTAGATGGCGTCTCTTTCGGTAATTAACATCAGAATTTCAGTAGTCCACTTAAATATGGCTATTCTCCCTATATTTTAATTAATTTTTGTCCGGAAACGCATGAAATTGGCAGGTGCTTTTCTTTAGAGATTTTGTAATCGAAAGACGCTTTCCATTTTTTGGTAATCGCGAAAGACCTTTTAGAAAATACTATCAAAGTTGGTGTTTTGAAACAAGTTCTCGGATTAAAGGGGAAAAAAAGCCAGAGAAAGGAAAAAACCCAGTATCACGCGACCAAAATCGCTTATAACTCGATAAATAATTTATCTATCATAAAATGGAAAACTCATTTCGATTCCAAATCGCTTCAATAGTCAGGCCTGCCATTTTTATGTCTGTAGATTAAAAATAAATCAGAAAATGTGTCAGAAAGTTTCGCGATTGTTGAGCAAAAATAATTTTAACTTATGACCTTAAAATAATAAAAATGTTTAAAGTATAAAATAGTCTAAATACATTAATAAGTTTTTAAAAAAATCTTCAGGTGTTCCATTTTCAAAATATTTTCTTAATTTTTTCCTTTACCTAACCCTTTCAGGTCACATATATGTTCCATATAAAGTACATATGGATTTTATTTTTTTGTACTAGGATATCTTTTCGTAATTATTACCTTGTCTAATCATAGAATTCTTGGATTAAATACGAGAAAAATACTATACGAAATTACTGGCATTTCAATGGCATTAACCCATTTGCATCCGAAGCGTGCATTTCAAGAATTCAATTTTTATTCAGAAATTCCAAATTTATACCATAATTCCAAATTTCATAACAGAAATTCTGGATAGTAATTTTTTCTTTGTTTAATACCAGATGTTTTGTGGTTACATAAAGTAAAAATCTCTTATTTCGGAATTTCTGAATAATAATAATAATAATAATAATAATAACCTGAAATGGACGTTTATATGCGCCAATCATGCGAATGGATAAAATGGAGCTCATCCTGAAGAGGCTAAAAATACCTTATTAAAAAAATGTGGGCATCCATTTTTTAAATCGACAGACAGTTATTTTTAAAAATAATAAAAAAATGGCATGAAACTTAATTTTCATTAAACTTTTACATATTTATTAATACATTTAATACTAATTTGAGGATATAAATGAACCAACATTCCAAAACAGATGCACAAATTTGTTATGATACCCAGGACTCGCAGCGTTCCAAAAATTTTCAATCTTTTCTACCAATATTTTTTCAATACTTCGAAGTAGTTTCTTTTAACAATTGAAATAGAAATCTATAAAAAAGATATGAATTTTAAAATGTTTGTAGATAATGTAATAAATTTTACGAACGTTTCAGATTTGTTTTAATATAAACGCACATATTTGTATATATTATGTGCGAGACTCGCAGCGTTCCTAAAATTTTAAATCTTTCGTACCTCTATTGTAAATCAATATTCTTCGAAATAGATTCTTTTAACCTTTTGATTACGGCCAGGACTGGTGACTATTTTTATATTCAGTGATAGCACAATTAAAAAAAATTCTTTGTGATAGATTTCTCTTGAAAACATCCAAGTATAAGTGTTTGGAAGCGATTATTTTTCAAAAAGTGGTACAAAAAAAGAAAAATCTGTACGTTGTTCCAATGCTATAGACAAAAAGTTAACAAAGACAATATAAATCCATAACAAATATTTTTGTTTAAAAATGTTAGTAGCTAAGATAATAAATTTTAGGAAAGCTGCGATCCTGAACATATATCAAGATAGTCATTTTCAAGGAGAATTAGTAAAGTGATACATTCCAATCTTTTTTAAATGTAGGTTATTTGAGGATCCTATTTATGTATAAAATACCCGTATGGAATTGGAGCTCACATGCATAAAAGAAAAAGATGTAGCTGATTGAATTTTATAGTATTTTAGGGCTATTATAAATACGTGATACCTTTTATAATTTGAGATCATTTTCTCGCTTTTTTCATACTATGTTACATGAGTTTATATTTGTTTTTCTAAAACTGTTGTCATTTAATGAAATTTTCAAATTAATTTATGGTTTATATTCATTATACCTATAAAGATGCTTATTATTTGTTAATAAATAATACAGGGTGTACCAACATTTTCTTTACATCTTTGACTCCTATAAATTTAAATGAAATAATATAGGGAAGTGCAGTTTTGTTGGCATTTAAAAACGATTTATAAAGTTTTATTTGCACTAAAAGGATGTTTGTTACAAAGAACAAAAGGCACACCGCGTGGCCTGGTTCTTATAGACGAAGTCGAACGGATATACAAGTCCAAAGGGATTTCCGAAAAAAAAATACGGATAATGAAGACAGGTTGTGTGCTGTATAAAAATTCCGTTGGTCGCCCAAGTACAAGTACGGACGGCTTCAATACCGGCCGAGAAATCTCTTGTTTGTATCTCCCAACCTCAGGACGGAGTTCGTGATATTGAGCAGATCCAAACAGCGTTTCCCTCCTCCCTAGGACAGCTTTCTCAGCCGATTGGGTCGGCGAAGATCACGTGATTTTACGTCATGATCTCCGTCCTAAGCAATCGTCTTAAGGAGACCAGATAAGTGAAATTTTGGGGAAAAAATCGATTTTTACTTTTTTATATCATTAAATAGTTTAAACTTTTATCTTTCCTCGATGTGTCACACATGTTTATTTATAAAAAAAAAAAAATAGTGTTGGAATTATTCATTCTTTCTAAGAGTACTTCACAGATTAATGGCCATTTAAATCTTTAACTGACTTTTCTCAAAAACTTGGATTTTTCATGTTTGTGATAATTTTTTTCAATACCTATTAAACTTATGAACTCAGATTTTTTTAAAATACTTATGTTATATTGTATACTTTAACTCAGAGATTTAATGATTTGTTCAGAATTATTTATTTTAGGCAGTGAAATCTTACCAAAAATGCTAATTTAAAATTGACTTTCAATAAATAATTAATAATTAATTTTCAGTTTCACTTAGAAATAAAATGGCCCGTTAAAATACGTAAAATATGTTATTCTAAGTACTCTAAAAAATCTAGGCTTCTATTTCACCATTTCTGAGGAAAAGGTATATAAAGTTAATGAATTTAACATGGCGGAAATAGGGCTTTCCCTGTTCCATTAACAAACAAGAGTTTTCTTAGTCAATACTGAAGTCGGCTTTGGTACAAGTCGAAGGAACGTTCCAATGCAGTCGAACAAAGTTCATTTATACGGACTCCAGACGGTTGGGATTATCACCAACAACGATATACAGCGTTCTGTACCAGCGCTTGTGCACACATGCCTTTAAAGTCCTAGGGCAGATCAAAGTTGTAAAGATAAATTTATAACACTCTGTATTTTAGATGAACAGAGAATGTTTCCTTTAGATTTAAAGTTGTAAATGCAGAAACGGTTGTCAAAATCTTTTAGCTGTTTTCTAGTTTCAAACAGTTTAAAATTGAAAGAAATGTTACATTGTATTCACGGGTATTAGCAGTTTTTCTTTTGAGGCTCCATTTATTTCAGTGGTTTTCATCAATCAAGTCACTCAAAATAGTGATCCATGACATCATGTTGTCCTATTCGTTTGTTTGACAGAATTTTCTTATCTACTTGACACATTAACTTTGTGTTTCGGATCTTCCAGTCACTTAACGAAACGTTAATTTTAACTTCAAATAAAGCGGTTGGCATGCTTTCTTTTGCGGCTTTCTAGTAGTTCATCACTATAAACATAAACAATTAAATTTAAAAAATCAAAAAACCCGACTGAGTAAAAAGCGAACTAATTAATTATTTCTCATCAATGTAAAACTGTTTTTTTTTCTAATTTCTACTATTAGCTTCACACTCTCGCTATATATATCTTGTTCAAATTTTTAATCATTTATAAAATACTTATTATTCATCCAGTCAAGCTCAAATAATTTTTTTTAAACTTGTAGTGGATGACACTTGATGTTAATCGAGTTTTTTTTTTCAAATATTAATTAATTAATTAAATTAAATTGATTAATTTTAAATAATCGAGAGAGCCCTATTCTTGATCAAGGTATTTTAAGACCGGGAGAGCTCTCTTCTTGATCAAGGCATTTTAAGCGCCACTCAAGAAGAAAGAATAATGGGAGAAAAAGTTCTCTTATTGACCTAAGTAGGAATTGACTTAAAATATTTTTTTATATTACTTGTTTATATTATATTACTTATCTATTTTTTTTATTTACTTGTATTGAGGACTTTTAAGTTGTGTTTAATTGTTAGTTCCTATCTATAAACACTGTTTTGATGAGGTCTATTCTATGATGGTTAGAGTTGCAGTAAAGCTAGAGATCCATAACTTCCAGGTTGTATAATATTTTAACGGAGCTTCTGACTAAAATAGTCAATGAAACATCGTCTTCATTTTGAAAGACCTATCCAATGGCCACTCAATAGGGTGCGTAATTTTTTTTTTTCGTCTCTACCGCCATTTTGTATTTTACGGCCACCATTTTGAATTTATAAAAACAAAACCTAGCCTATAACCATCGGGCAGTTAAGACGAATTGATATAGACCTCATTCATTAAAATAAATCTAGCCGTTGGGATGTTTCGAGGGTATAAAGAAATCCACATACACAGATACGCGTGAAACACATAACCCTTCTTTTCAGTCGGGTAAAAATGCTATAATGCCTGTTAGCTGTCCGAAGCGACCTAAAAAAAACATAGAATATTCAAGTATTTTCTTTTTATTTCAATTTTACTTTCGGCTTTCTCTTACAACATTTTATACTAAACAAGGGAATTTTTTTCCTTGGCCATACGCACTGATTTATAAATTTATATTTAACTGGAAATGAAATAAGTTTTAGAAGCTTATTTTATACAGTTTTTATGTAGCTATTTTTAATGACTGTAAGGGGCTGTGCATATATAACGTTATCATTCTACGGGGAAGGGGGGTTTGGCACATGATATCGCGATATATCTCTAGGGGGAGGTTGTCTTTTGATATCGATATCATTTTTGATCCAACCAAAATTTTCTCTTTCTCTCTGTAACATGGTTTTTACATGAAAATAGTATGTTATCTTTTTTTGGTCTTATCTATTTTCATGAAAATTAAAGTTATTATCATAATCACTAAATTATTATAAAATTATTTAATTCCAAAATGTGGAATGCCCAATGTTTGACATTCCTATTCTTCTTCAAATTTGTATGCATATATAATCGCTGTTCGAGAAACCATATGCGAAATATATTTGAGATGAAACTTGTTTTTACTAATAAATAAAAGAGAAAGAGAAATGATGTTGTCCAGCTTTTTTTTTTTTTTTTTTTTTTTTTGCTGATAAGAATTTCTGTATGCACCCCCCCCCCCCCCTCCCTCTTCCGTGCAAGGCATGTGCAAGAAGACATTATTACTGTAGAATGCAGTATGTAACAAAAACATAATATAAAATAATATTTTTAAATAGTAACTATTTCTTTTAAGTGTTATTTCATATAAAATTATTTCACATATAAAGTGATATTTTATTGACTTTTCTTCATTTGAATCAATAAAGTACGAGAAAAATAAATGTAACCATTTTTGTATAAAGCTCCAAAAAAAAAAAAAAAAAAAAAAAAAAAAAAAAAAAGAGAGATAAATTCTAAAAATCTAAAAATATTTTAGATATTGATAACGATATCATTACGGGGTATAAGGGGGTTCAAGGGATGATAAAGAATGATATCTGTAGGGAGGGGAGGGGAGGGGGTCAAAAATTCCCAAAAAGTTGATAACGTTATATATGCACAGCCCCTAATTATTTTCAACTTTTTTAGCCCATTCCTTATTGATGGTGTGAAAAGCACCATTTTCTTAAGTTGTTTTTTCTTATGAAAATAAATGTTTGGATCAACAACAATATTTTTCTTAAAAAAAGAAGGTTTCTTTTAACTAATTATTATTATTATTTTTTGGTTTCCAGTTACAATGTTTTGTAATTGAGAAACTGTGAAATTCTACTTTTTGACTAGTTGCAAAATGCAACGTGTCTGCACATACTAAGTGCTTTCTAGTATTTCATAAATAATTAAAATTGACTTTCCATGAATTTTTAATCGCCTTAAAATGAATCCATTGTAAGGTACTTTTATTTTTATTGTTTTAGAAATACACGAATACAACTAATCTTTTGATAATTCCTGCTGATTTTGCAATACGTTTTTGCACCGACTTACATTTTTTTTTAATTAATAAAGATATTTTTTTCACCTACAGTTTTGTCAATAGTATGATTATTTATCATAAAATATTAGTATGGAGAAAATTTTTTTTATAAAAAAATATTGCGGCAGGGAATGAGTTAAAAACGCTGACAGGAAAACAAACTACAAAATTCAAAATCGCGTGTATTTTTAAGTAGCATCGTAATTATAGAACAGCAAATATATCAGAGGACAAATCACAAGGCTCTCCATCGTCACCCTGCTTCCCTAAAAATTCGGTATTAATTTCCTCACGTTTTCAGAAATTTTGTTATTCAAATCTCAGGTATTTAAAATGAAAGAATACTATTAAATGATACTACAAACTTGAAAGCATACCTTTCTCATTTTTTATATTCGTTTTCCCAATTTATTTTCTTATGGCAAAGCGAAAAATGAGAAATAAATTTGTAGCCGCAAATTAAATCATTTGGTTAATGAGATAGTTAATTCACATGTGTTTACTCATAACTGATTTTAAAAAAGCTTACAAATAAATTTTATTGTATATAAAGTATTTTCAAAATGAATTAAAATATTCCTTTAAAAACAAATAAACATGGAAATCAGTCAAGTGTTAATGTTTTGCAACGGTAACTGTTAATATATCAATGAGTCTAAGTACTGCATAATATTCTAACTAATTAATAAACCACTTGACATTTATCACTAAACATTTTATTTAAAATTTTTGACATTATCTGAATTCACTTCCATTATAACTGACTTTTAATCCATTATTTTAGTAGTTCCCTTCAATTGTATATGAAATGCTTAAAATATTTTTTAAAGAGATAACGATAATTTTTCTTTTATGTACTGCGAAATAATTACACTAGAAACTTATCCATGTATTGACAACTCATTTTGGAAGCACGTTTGTCTGTAACCTTATTGTTTATTTTTTTTCAAAAAAAAAAAAATAAACTGCATAACTGATAAAAAATAATGTAATGGTTGCAAACCTGCTTTATGAGAACCTTTAACTATTACGAAAGTGTGGCAATCAATACGATGGAAAACGGAGGCGAAAACAAGGAAAGCATTTTGGAAGTGTAAAATTATATTAGAAGTAGATTTTCAGAGAATAATAATATTAGTTAGAAAGCTATGAAAACATACTTAAAAAGTGTTTTGAAAATTATGTTATTATTGTTTTAATGCAAGCGTGTATTTCAGTATATATTACAATCAAACTATATTTAGGCATTTAATCTGTATTATCTTTTAAAAAAGCAAGGGGGAAAAAGTAAAATTAACAGACGAAGAAAACTAACTGCGGAAATGAAACTAAATATACTTGCAAATTGTTATCTTCGAAAATGTACTTAAACGCAAAAGTCACTTTATAGATATTTGCCGTTATAAACTCGTGGTTTTTCAAATTGCGGAACTATTGTAATAACACGCTGTATAATGGTCATTTATTTATATTTGAGGTGAGAAGTAAAAAAAAAGTCCTATTATATTTCATTAAAGCCCACTATGAAAAGTTGTAGAAACATTTTTATAAATAAGCATTTGTTTAGAAATAAATTTTAGGTGCACTAATCGTTATCACGGCGGGTCAATTCTTTTCTAAGGACATTTGTAAGGCATTTCAGAAAAGTTTATTGAATATAGTTACCAATTTATATTATAACCATCATGACATTCAAAAAATATTTCACGCTAAATATCCATTTTATTAAATGAAATTAGATGCAAGCTTAACCCCTTAACCTACGATTTACGTTTCAACACTTCGAGCCATTTGACAGTTCGGCAAATCGGTCCTAAGTTGTACCAAACGCGCACGATTTACGAAATGTAAATACACATATAAGATACAATTGGTTTAATTTTGTGGAATATTTGATAAGTAATTACAACCTTATGTAATAATTGTGGTAGATATACCACAAAAGGTTTATTAGTAATCACTAAAACATAACATAAATCAATAACATTTACCTGCAATTGTTGAATTAATTAGCAATTCACTTCATTAGCCTTTATAAAAAATCAACAATAAAAAAATAATAATCTTCATTAACGATTTCGTGTGATATCGTTCGAAGCATACTGGTGCAGGTAATGGACTCGATCATTTGGCTCGATCATTTTACCAAGTGCCCGTAATATTTACACTTGGCCCGATCGATGTACTACGGGCCAGGTCCTTGATAATCAGTTTTGGCCCGAATACAAGACCACGTGTCTTACACGATGTCACCGAAGTTGTATATAAGGGGTAGCGAATCTGAGGTGCGAGAGTGTCACTTGATGCCACTAATTCCAACTAGCAATATTCGCCTTATTACTACTCGGAATACTGCAGAAAATTATTACAAAATCTGTGATTAAAAAAGGCGAAGATAACTATTTGGAAAGAGTTCTAACAATGACTTTCTGACACGCAGATTAATCATTACCGTCCTACATAATTGAAATTCCATTCTGTTACAAAAAGTATTTCATAATCAAGTATTTTCGTCTAAGTTTATTGTTATATTTGGCAATTTTTACAAACCCAATACTATTATACTAGTACCAATACTAGTGTATGATACTTCATACACTACAAAATATTATATATAAGGAAAAAAAAAAGCCTGAGACTTGAAAATTATGCCAAGCGTGTATCAAAGTTTCTCCATGCAGAAATGAAATGAAGCAATTGAACTGATAATTGTGTTTTTCAAGTTGTCTCATACATTCCTACATTACTAACTTAAATAAACGAATAAATAAATAAATAAACAAACAAAACAGAGACTGAAACTTTTGGAAATACAAAACTATCTTGACTTGATATAAAAACTTGAAGAGTAAAATTTTAGAGTTAAACCATAAAAAACTTGCAACAAAACGTGTGTATCATCTTCTCTTAGTCTTTCAAAATCCATTAAATAATTCGTATAATATATCTCAAATCAATAGACTATTTTTTATGTCTTCTCTAAGCTGAATGTACTACAAGAGGATAAAAATCTTATCGATATTTTTTTGTTATTACTTTTGATATATCTAGTACTTGAAGGTTTTTATTTTTTCAAATTACAACTTTGTGTATTAGAGATACAGTTGTTAATCTGCAAATCTTTTGCTTGAAGGTTTGGAAACATTACAGAGTATGTACAATATCTGTATATATAAAAGCCGTTCACTGTATGTATGTCCTTTATACAAATCTTCAATTTTTGACCGATTTCCACGAAACTTGATGTACACACGTTTTAGAACATGGAAAAGATCGTTGTCTACTTTAAAAAAATCATTTGACCACTATTTATCCCTTTTTTCTACCACCATCCATAATTTAACATTATAGAAATAGCTCCTTTTTAAATTTTTCAATGGTTTCTTTCCTATTGCCACATATCTAAAAAACTGCTCAATAATTTAAAAAATATATAACTGGAGTACTTTGTTTTATTAGCCAATAAAAATTCAGATTGTCTCACTATATTTTTAATGTTTTTGAAATGACTCATGTCTAATCCTCCGAATCTATCCCCTTAGCTCCCCTGTCGTTTCTTGACGAACGAATGGCGGGAAAAACAAAGAGGGGATGTTAAAAATTAAAATACCGAACAGAGATAAGGAGAGTTTCTTTCGCTTTTAACTGTACTTGTACAGACTGTTTGGTTTTCGATTTACCATTAGATAATCTCATTTTATGGAAAAAGTAATTTTAAAAACATCTGTTTAACAGTTCGCAATAAAAATAATTAAATTCTAAAAGCCTACCCCGAAAATTCTTCTTCGTTGCGTCTCGTTAACCTAGTTTGAAAAATTATTCCGTTTGATATTGTTCTAAATAAATATTTTTTTTCAACAAAATTAATGTATAAAAATGTTAATATGTAAATACATTAATATGCAAATGATTCCTTTGCATCATAGAATCCAAAGAAAGTTAAATGCATGCAAATGGATAATATGACACAAATAAATCCTTTACATAATTTTTTTACGGTTTTGGATAGCATGACGCAAAAGATAACCACATTATTGAATAATTACATTTCAAGGCATAATATAGGTTCAGTGAAAGTGATATACTTAACAGTGTATTGGAAAATTAAATATATAGTTTGGTTGTGTTAATATATTTTAGAAGAAAAAACCCGAAAAATAAATTGAATCTTAAAACAAACCTTTCAAAGTCGCATCAAGATTTCATTCGAATTTTAATATATCTTTTAAAACTCATTTTGAATTTATGAGAGAGGGAATGAAAAATCACCAGCGAATAATGTTTTATACTTCTGTTCATGTTGAACATAATTTTTGGATATGCGATTATAAATAGGAGAAAATGATGAAATAAATCATGCATATACATATTAATTAATAGCATAACGTCACTCAAGATTTGATATTAGTTTTAAGATCCATCTATAAAATTTTTAGAGACATAAGATTAAGTACTGAGTCATAAACTTTTAACCTATTTTTATATCATTACTTTTTTTAAGTTAATGATAAAAAGATTAAAAAAATTAAATTAAAAGATTTATGCTATTTGATGCAGAATTTAAGAAGATAAAATCAAAAAACTAACGTTTCCCTCTCACTAGAAATATCCTTTATTTCATAGGCTTTAATCCCGAAACATATGTGATTTAAAATAGATGAAAACGATGTCACTCTGAAGGTCTGAAGCAATTGTTATGAAAAGTTTCCCTTTTATAAATCAAAATGAAAGTGCGCTTTTAAGTCTGTTTTCAAATCCAAACTACCTGTTTTCTAACACATTTTTCAATTTATTTTGTTCTAAAAAATTTTCAAGATCTCTTATGCAGAAATTGTTAATCTAGTTTCATTTTTCGGTAAAGAAGAACATTTTTTAGAAAATACTGTTAAAGTTAGTGTTTTGAATCATATTAGTTGGCGACAGTGAGGGAAAGGAAAAAACTGGTGTCTTGTGATAACAATCACTTTTAACTGAAGATGCAATTCATTTATTCAAAAATGAAAAAATTTCTCAGCCACCTTAAATGGCCATTTTTAAAGATTTCTATCTAGTAAGAGACAGTCTGTGTGTGTTAGGGAGGAGATTGAGGGGGGGGGGGGATTTAGTTTATGTAAAGCATTTTAACGTTGTTGTTACTTGCAGGTAATCAGACGTAACAAATGCACCACTCTAAGTAAGTTTCTTACACATAATTACCGGACGCGACTATGTGGAAGAAAAAGAAATTAAAAAAAAAAAAATTCTACTGCATTTTTTATTTTGCAGTACAAATAAGTTAAAGATTTCTGTAAATTCTCTGCGTCACAGCACGTAGCTAATCTTAAAAATTGCATGGATGTTTTTATTTATGCATTCTAAAAAATAACTGTGCAAATTTAACATAAAAACAGGTATATCGATGATACAAAAAAATTTTGTCTTTATGTGTAAAGTGGTGAGTAAATTACCAAAATGCAATTTTATCCATAATGTGTAAATTTCAAAATAAGCATTTGAGTGTGTAATTTGACGATATAAAACTAAATGTGTAAAAAATTATCTGATTACTCTTGAAAGACATACTTGAACGTGGAAAATTACACAAGAAAACACATACGTTTGTGTAACATTCTTACACGTATATATCTGCGTAATAATTTTACACATATATATCTGCGTAATATTCTTACACATATATACCTGCGTAATATTCCATTTTTACATTTATTTTTTGTCTAACATGTAAAATACATATATTTTTGTGTAATATGTAAAATAACAGATTTTTGTGCAATATGTAAAATAAACAGATTTTTGTGTAATATGTAAAATACACAGATTTTTGTGTAATAAGCAAAATACGCAGATTTTTGCGTAATATTCTACTCTTACACATATTTCTGCTTAATATTCAAAACATACATTTTATTGTAATATTTATAAAAGACAAATTTTTGTATACATAATTTTATCTTTTAAACTTTGTCATGTGTAAATTGTGAAATAAATGTTTTTATGATCGCAAAACAAAACTGTATGAGGAATACACTCATATTTGGGATAAGTTTGTTCTTTCTGGTAAGTTTTATGACAACAAAATAGTGTATTCAGGATATATTTAGTCAATTTACACAAAACATGTAGACAAATTGTTTTCTTATCATCGACATACCCCCTTTTTTTTACATAAAACAGGATAGACTAAAAGACAAAACAATTTTATTTAATTGACTCAGAAAAAAATTCTGAAATCTCCTATCTAAGCAGCGCCGCAGCAACACTATTTGGCGCCTGCTGCGAAAATTCTTCTTAATTTTTTTTCCTGTAGATTTATATTAGTAATGTTTTGATTAATAAAATTATAATTATTATAATTACAGAAATAATAAAAACGTCACATAAGTAATTTCATCAGTTAACACAAATAACAAATCAAACAAATATCATGCCAAGAATTTTTGCATTTCAACTTTTAAAAATTACTGTTAATACCATAAATCAAAACTTACATGCATGTATGTGCATGTTAATCAAAACAAATTATGAAAATGGGTTAAAATCATTAATTTATGCACACAAAGTAAATATGAGAATGACCTGTTTTATGTCTGAAGTTACATTTGAAATCCACAAAGTAGCAGCATTAGATTTAAATATCATTTTTAAAATGAATGCTTTTTATGCCAGATAAGAACTTGATTTTTACAAACTTATCGCATTTATTTTTTTATAGACATAATCATTTAAGCTAAAACATGTATTTAAAGCATTTTTTTGTTTATTCATTAAGGCAAAATACCCACAGAAACTTTACAAATTAGGTTCACTTTAGATTTCAATGCTTTTTTACACCGTTCTAAAAAAAATTAATTTTTTTAAATCACTGATAAATTAAAAAAGCAGGTTTAAATCACGATTTAATCACTAATTTTAATTACCTGATTAAAATCGTTGACATCCTTATTAAAAGTATTAATAATGTATATAAATATATTTTTACAAATTAAAATCAAATTTGGAATTTATTTTTATTTTTATTGTACTGGCTGCTTTTCCCGTATATAAAAAAAAACCTTTTTTTTTTTTCTATTTGAGGGTTTTTTCCCTTTTTTTTTTTGAGATATAAAAAAAATTAAGAAAATGTTTATTCTAGTATGAAAGTATTATAAAAATATAAGTATTTTATAAATTTAACAATTATTACATCTAATAATATTTGAATATGAGTTTATATATATTTCATTATTCCTAATATTTTGTCCTTGAATGTTGAACTCTGAGTTAAATACAAAAAAGTAACTTTCAACTATTTTGAATAATAAATACTTTTATTTTTAAAAGTATCCAAAAAATTTTTTTGTTTTTTATTTATATGAATTTATTTAATTTGTGTTATACAGTGTGTCCATGTATAACCTGACCGACCTTTATTTTCGCAACCGTTGGTACTAGATGCATACTTCCAATTACAAAAATGGTTTAAATAAGGTAAAGAATTATTTTTAAAGCGATTTGGGTCAAGAAAAACATTTATTAAAAAATTACGAAATTTAAATTTTTATACGATCCCCAAGTCCTATAAGATATATTTAGTAAAACTTTACTGTGACACTAACATGTAAGACAAAAAAAGACCCATTCATCTAACATTAAAATTGATCGAGTTATGAAACTTTGAAATGCACGACTTAAACTTCTTTTATGCATATCGGAACAGATGATTTCTGCCATGCTTTCAGGGATCGTATTTAAAGTACTTAAACTTATTTCAAGGTATCTGTGCTTTGAAAGAAATCGTACAAATATTACGATTAAGTTTTATTAGTTAAGTTTCAGATTTGTTAAAATAATTGTATTTTAACATATGTTTTATTTTGTAAGGATTTGAGGCCATGATTTCTTTTAACTAAAATTGTGTTATTTTCATAAGGTTTTATTTAACTTGCAATGATCGTCTTTCCAGTTTAAAATTGGTACTAGAACTTTAACTTACTTTCAAATGTCCGATCGAAGTTAAATTTTACATACTGACTTAAAACAGATGACAATGCAATATTATTATGATTTTCGACTCTTACCATTTTATACACACTTATATTAGATGATAACACACACACAAAAAAAAAAAAAAAAAAAAAAAAAAAAAAATCGGATAGATTACAGCCAAGAAGTTTAAGAAAGAGTTTTAGATTAGATAACATAAACCTGCAATGGTTGTGTTTTTAAAATTTTATAATTACATTTTATGTATTTTTTAAAGCTGAATAAAAAAATTACGTTCACTTTTAACCATCATGTCAGGATCTTTCGCAAATCGTAAATTTCAAGGTTAAAAAATAGGGGAAAATCTGATCCTATAAAATAGATGTAAGACTTTTTTATTCGGTTTAATTTTATTTAATTCAATAATTTATTAGATTTTTTGGCTTATACTGGGTTTCTTACAGCTAAACAACTCGGGGGTCCGATGAGGTTGGGAGGGGAGGGGAGATCAATTTCACTTTTTGGCTTTTTAACTTTGAAATTTGCGATTGGAGAAAATTTCTGACCTGATGGTTTAAAATGAAGGTCATTTTTGGATTCAGTGCTACAAATTACATAAGAATCAATTTTCAAAAGCTAAAAAACATGCCACAACCCAAAATTTGAAAGACAGTATAATCTAACAGCATTTAAAAATATGTATCATTTTGTAAAGAATTGAGGCTGTTGTTTTTCATCCTTTTATTTAACAAAAAATCTGTTATTTTTATCCTCTTATAATGTTCAGTACAAATTGTGCATTTTGCAGTAATATGTCAGAATGATTAAAGATTTCAACTTTATATTGCAATGCTAATTTTACTCTCAACCATTTCTTTAATATATCTGACGAAATTATATTTCTACTAAATTTGTGAATGACCCCTAATATTTTTCTTAAACTTTCTTTAACTTTTTTTTCCTCCAACTTTTAACAGCTATTACTCGGTCAATTTTAATCGTAGAATAACGGGACTTTTTTTGCCTTACTTGCCAGTGTAACAGGGAAATTTTACTAAATATAACTTATAGGACCGGGGGACCATATAAAAATTTAGATTCTGTAATTCTTCACTAAATTATTTTTCCGCTTCAAACTTTTTTTTATCTTAACCCTGCACCTAATTTTGACCATTTTTGTAATTGGAAGTATGCATCTAGGACAAACGGTTGCGAAAATAAAGGTCGGTCAGGTTATACGTGGACACACTGTATAGTCGTTTTCCATCACAAATTTCAAAAGGTATTCTTTATAAACTCTTTATCGCCTTATTTAATTGCAAAGTATCTGCTAGTAAATAAAAAAATTTTCTACATTGAATTAAGGGTAATTTGTCGGCTCACGATCTTCAGGTTAAAGACTTTTACCTTAGAACCTACTAAAAGCAAATGTGTAGAATTTTAAGGGCACTCAAGACTCTTAAAACTTCAAAATTTTCGAAATTTTACTTTTTTTTAGACGTTAAACTCCTATCTTTTCTTAATATTTTGATATGATTGTTTCCTTGAAATTCCCATTAAAACACAAGTTATGGCTTTTAGAATGGTACAGTCGTGGAAAAAAAAAGTAAATACCCCCTACTAACTCTTCAACAAATTATCGTAGACAAAAGTTACTGGTACCGAACGATTGGTAATAAAGTCTACTTTTAAATGACGTATATAAAATTTGCTTAGGGGCTTTCTACATATTAAAACGAATCCAAACTTTATTTTTTTCAATGGCAATACCCAATTTTAACGAGATATTTCAAATCTTTGGTTCAAACTATGTCTAGACACCAAATTTCAAGCCATTTGAATGATAAGTTTATGAATTATAAACATTTAAAATTTAGTGCTTTTAATGTTAAATTAGATTTTCATATTTTTTATTTATAACTTCTGAAATTATCATCCTAATGTTCTAATTTTTTGTGTCGCAATAATACTAATATACCTAAACATAAATACGTCGAATTTGCAATTTTTATAATTTTATGATATGAATTATGAATTATAAAATTAATATTTAAAAAAAATTATGAATTGCAACCTACAATTTTTTTAATGGATTCAGATTTATTAAGTCCTGCTTTATGGAAATCAAAAATTTCGCATTTTTCTTCCAATTAGTTTTCAAATTATGCTTAAAAAACGGCAAAATGATGGTTTAAGGGGCCGTCTATGATAGAAGTGACTAAATATTTTGAAATTTCTTATGCATTACTGTAATCTAACAGGTTTAATTGACTGCTTAAGGTGCCTTGGTCAAGAAGGGAGCTCTCTCGGTTAACAATCGAGTACCGAACTTCAATTTGGATACAGCCCTTAAAATACGCTCGTTTTAAAATAATTAATTTCTCGGAACTTATGGTACGAATTGCATAAAAAATTGTTTTTAGACTAATTGAAGGGTGTAGAGTTCACTTATGCTATCAGAATTGTGTACTGCTATTGAAAAAAAACAAAGTTATGGTTCGTTTTAATATCTAGATGGCCCCCTGAGCGCATTTTCTATACATCATTCAAAAGTAGACTTTATTTCTAATCGTTCGGTACCAGTAACTTTCTTCTACGATAATTTGTTGAGGAGTTAGTAGGGGGTGTTTACTTTTTTTTTCCACGACTGTACCTGCTCAATATCTGTAGTGGTGTTTCCGAAACTTTAAAGTCATTTTTCTCCAAATGACGTTTTTGCGCATAACGTGCAGGATATCTCAAAAACTTCTGAATATTTTTTCATTAAATTTTCGAAACATATGTTTCATGTTGTTCTGTATAAACGGAACCTAAATTTTCCTTTTTATTGTTCAAAAACTATTTTTTAGGTGATTATACTAATGAGATTTTCATAATTTTGTATTAGCTAAATACAACTTTCTATTAAAAATATAAAAAAATGCTTTAAATTCAGATTTATTTAGGTTCAGGGTAATTATTATAATCTGAAGTATAAGTAGGCACAAATTTTTTTTAATCTAGTTGCAATATTTATTTTGTAATCCGGCGCGTAAGCTGTTATACCAATTTTCTGCTGTTCAAATTTCTAACAGTTCGGAGCCCCCTGTAAATGCTAATTCTGCATCTTGTAATTTTTAAATACATGAAATAAAAAACTATATTTATATCTTTTATCCCAACAAAAAATGTCTTTTAAAATGATACATTTTAAGATATTAAGTGTTGAAAATGGTCTTTTTTTTTCATTTTTTCCAACTTTAAGAGTCCTGAGACCCCTTAATGAAATTTAATGAAAATTTAAATGTGTAGAAAAGAAATCTTTTTAAATTAGTAAAGTTTTCGTTTCAAAATGTCCATAATTGACAGAACTTTAGCACATTAAGATTAAAAAAAAACCATATTGTTTAAAAAAGTATTGTACTGACTGATGAATTTCGACACTAAATTTTGACATAATTAATGGAAATTTACATCAACAAATTTTTCAGAAGGACACGTTTTTGCAAAATGGAACATAAAAGTTAATGTTTATTTTAGTTATTATTATTTTAATTCTTTGCATTTTAAAGTTTTGTATATAACGGTTTGCACAAAATAAAATCTAAAATTGTGTATATAGATTAAAATCAACAGATTATAACTATATATATATATAATTTCTCATGAAAATTCACTAGACTATCTGAAAAAAGAGTTATACATTAGATTATATTCCATTTATAATGAGTAGTTATTCATATTTCAAAAAGATTGATATATATGTAATTTAAATATTTCTGATTATAAAAGAAAATTAAGCATTTTTTTGTTAGCCACAAAATAGTTGAAATCTTATTATTTTGAAATTTTAAAAGACTTAGAGCTATTTAATCACCAAAATATTGATTTTTCGAAAAATTATATATGAAAGAACAATATAGTATACTTTGTTGCATTTTAAAACATTTTGCATAGAAATATTTCTATTATTACATGTAAGGTATGACTAAAAAAATGTGTCCATTATTTTCACTGCAAACAATAATTGAAAAGACACTTTTAAAGTTATTTTTCTCAAAAAGATAAAAGCCATTTTTTTTTATATAATTGCGCATAAGATTCATTTTACATTAGTTAATATTTTTGCATGCAATTTATGAATTTGGATATTATATCTACAACTTAAGATTGGACATAAATTTGTGCATATTTTAGTAAAATTTCTATTTAAAAAGTATTGTTGAAAGTACTGCATACATTATCTGTTTTTGTGCCTAGAATTACAAACGAACTTTTGTTCAGTTTTAATATAATTCTTGTGTTACATGTATCAGCGAGAACATAGCCAATAGTATTTATTTAGAATTTTTTTTTATCTTGTTGAGATTCAGAACTGAACGTTGGCACTATGCGACTCCTATATGATCCCTTACATTTCCCCGTCTTAATGACTTTCGAGCTCAGGTCCTTTCCTAACGGAAGTCATTTAATAGGCGAGAATTCGGTGAATCCGGAATTCACGTTTTGAAATTGACGTCATTCAAAGAAGAAAATGCACATTTTTCGTGTGTATATATATATATATATATATATAATTTAAGTATCTGATAATCTTCTATATTCTTCCATATGTTTTTTATTTCCAGTTCATTTTATAATTATCTTATATATAATAGTTATTATTAACGATTTTTCTTGAATTTATTTTGTTTTATAGCATATAGCTATATGCTATATATTATCAGTGTTATAGAATTATTTAAATTCTTAGTGTAGTTTGAATGAGTAAGATAATAGAATATTTTGAATGCTTTTTTAAAAATTTTATTAACAATAGTTTTTTAAAAAATATATAGTGTGGTTTATATTAGGTTTATAATTATCTATATATAAGGATTTGTTTGGTTTTGCTGTTGATAAATTTTTTACATTCAAAGGCTTTCAATTGTTCATCTTGTGACATTTGAATAATAAAAATACTACTAGATGGCAGCCCCAAAATTTGTCTTTTGACGATAAGTTATAAATTTAGTCTTTTGCAGCTCCTTTTCAGTTATAATTTCCTACACCAGGTGGATTTTTTAGCTAAATTTTGACGATATTGTTAAATAGTAATTAAATAATTTAATAGTGCATTTTAGTTATTTTAAATAATGTAATTACTTTCTATTTATTTTATTTTATTTTATATTATATTAATTGTATTTATCATGATATTTCAAAATGTATTAACTGCATCCTTTGGTATCAATTACTGTGATTTCTTAACTGTTTTATTCACCTTAATCTTTACGATATTATGGTAGCCATGTGCGTGTGGATATATTGAAAAATACTGAAATATTAATCGGTATGTTGTGTATTATTTCTATTTTATATCCTATAAATATTTAAACAGGTTTTATTGATTTTTCCATTTCATATTATATGTTTCTATTCTGTTTTCATTTTTAATCTATTCACTTGATTATAATGGTTGTTCGGGCACAGAGAAAAATAACTTTTAGCTTTAGCTTTTTTTTTTTCTCACAGAAAACTACCATATTGCTTATATCATTGAATTCTGTGCCCTTGAAAACGTAATTCAATATATAAGCTTTTCCATTATTTGTAGGTGCCCACTTTCTTCTTTTTTCTTCCATAATAATTCTTGTAATAAATTATTTGGCACTTTTTTTTATACTTACAGCTTTAATTCATAATATTACGGTTTTTGATGGTGGTAGGTTATGTTTAATTAATGGTTATATATATATATATATATATATATATATATATATGTAAAAACTTTAACTAAGCATGTGTTAAAATGACATAGTACCTTAGTTGAATGTTTCTGAAATTAAAAAATCTATTTTAATGAAGTGGTTGCAATATCACGAAACCAATTAAGGAAAAAGATAATCATAAAAAAAAATCGTTTGCTAGATATGACGTCAATTTCGTCAATATAATTTCAAACGGGTTCTAAAAACCGGCTGCTACAATTTATTGCCTATTTCTTTGTAATGCTGTATCTTTAATTATATCATTTAGATAAATGTTTTAATACCTGAAATGCAGTGATAACAATCTCGATTTATATCGAATACGGTTATGTAAAATACGATTTTTCTACGATTTATATTAAATAGAAATTATAGCTACTATTTTTTAGGGTAAGCTTTTTTATTTTTATTTTTCTTTCTTTAAACAAAATTCCATGACTGACATTATTATTGAACACGGCTGTGGATTTGGATTTTATGAATGAAAATATGAGTTTCCATTTGAAAATTATCGGCAGTGAATCTTTGTATATACATGTGTTAAAGATGCCTGATATACTGCCCGTTAATTTATAATAATAAGGAAAGAAGTTTGTGTGTGAGTGTTTTGACGGTGTTCTGAAGAGACCGCTGCACGTAGAGCTACAAAATTTGGGGAAAAGGTACGTCTATATATGAAGTTTTGCACCTCGAACCCGATTTTTGATTTTTTGAATAGATTTTTTTTCTTTAATTTTTTATGCGATTTTTAGCGCTTTTTTAAGTTTTGAGGCGATTTTTTTCACATGAGTGAAATGAATACGGTTTCTTTTTTTTAACCCAATATAGTAAATTTTGATCTCTTTTCAAAAAAGTTTATTCGGAATTCGTACTGCGAGTTTTGAATTTTTAGCGAATTTTTTATGCGATTATTGAACAGCCTTTAATGCATCTCCATACCTATAAGAGGGTTACCGTACGGGGAGGGGGGGGGGGGAGCACAGTTCTGTCGCCAAATGCGCCAAGTATTTCGTCAAATTCGGCGACCAAAATTATTGACGCCAACTGGGCGATATCTCTAATATTTCGCCAAATTCCCATAGACTTCCATTGTAAACCAATAGGCATTTCTTTCTTACAGAAAAACAACAAATTGAGATATTTTAATGCAACAAAAACTAATATTAACTTAACAGATTATATTAATTATATTTAGGGGAATCCAAGTAAATTAAATCTATAATAATAAGGAAAGAAATTTGTGTGTGAGTGCGTGAGTGTGTCGACGATGTTCTGAAGAGACCGCTGCACATAGAGCTACAAAATTTGGGGAAAAGGTACGTTTATATATGAAGTTTTGCGCCTCGAAGCCCAATTTTAATTTTTTTGAACAGTTTTTTTTAAATTTAATTTTGTATGCGATTTTTAGCGCTTTTTTAAGTTTCGAGGCGATTTTTTCACATTAGCGAAATGAATCCGGTTTCTTTCTTTTAACCCAATATAGTAAATTTTATTCTCTTTTCAAAAAAGTTTATTCGGCGTTCGTACTGCGAGTTTTGAATTTTTAGCGAATTTTTTATGCGATTATTGAACAGCATTTAATGCAACCCCATACCTATAAGGGGGTTACCGTAGGGGGGGACACAGTTCTGTCGCCAAATGCCGCCAAGTATGTCGCCAACTTGGCGATATATCGCCAAATTTGGCGACAAACATTAGCCAACAATAGTGACGCGAACTTGGCGGTATCACTAATATTTCGCCAAATTCCCATAGACCACCATTGTAAACCAATAGGCATTACTTGCTTATAGAAAACAACAAATTCAGATATTTTAATGCAACAAAAACTAGTATTAACTTAAGAGATTATATTAATTACATTTAACCCGGAAGAACTCGCTAGTGAGAATCTCTCTCACGGTGCCCAATTGCTTTTCTTTTACTTTACATTCGCTTAATATCTTTTTTTTTTTTTTTGCTTGGCTTAGTACTTTTACTCACAAATAGGTAAAATAATTGAAATAACATTTTTAAATTTTAATTAAAATGAAAAATGGTTTAAATAAGAGTCTTAAAAAAAGTACGACGGGAATATCTCATGCAACGAGTTCTCCCGGGTAATAAATTTTAAGAGAGCCCGCAAGTCAAATAGGAATTAGATTTGAAACTTTTATCCAATTATAGTAAATTTTGACTTTGGTGATTTTTGAACTTTTTGTGATTTTTAATTTGATTTTTACATTTCTTCGCAATCTGCTGCAATTTTCTGACATTCCATGTTTGACCTATAATATTAAAGTAAATTCTCCTCATTTCAATAAAGTTTATTCGGATTTTGTATAGTAATTTTTCGGGAATTTTGTATGTGATTTTTAAAGTATTTTAGCAATTTCCTACCATTTTTCCACATTAGTGAAAGGAATCAACTTTCATTCTTCGAACACAATATATAATTTTTTTTTTTTCGAAATTTGCGTAGCGATTTAAAATTTTTTCGCGATATCTTATTGTGATTTTCAGAGCCTTTTTCACAATTCGTGCTGTTTTTTGACGTTCTTATATAATAACTAGTTCTTATATAATAATCTGTTAACTGTTAGAAGGATAGAGAGACACTTCATCAACTGTTAGACGCATACATTTACATTTCCAATCATAACAAGTGGAATATTATACGTCAACCCTGAAAAATTACGTTCGTACTATAACTACTTTTATAAATATTCAGATCTTGGTGCAATAGCTGTTGCATGCAAAAATGCATGAATACAAAATTTTTTATGATTCTATATATTAAATTCAGTAATACGGAAATAATATAATTCCACCTTAAATACGACGTCATCCCCATGGCAACCGAGAATCATGAACTATCATGGGATATCATTGAATTCATTACGTATGATAGGATTTAATAGAACGAAGAAAACTTTTATTAATATATTTTTAAGTTTGTATTCGATTTTCATAAAATTTGAAACGACTCGACAAAATTCTGCAATGATTATATATATTAAATTTCAAACCATTCGCTTGGGTATTTTTTGCGTGGTTATGTGCGGACGGACGGACAGATAGACCAGACGACGACTATAGGTGCTGCGCATTTATATAATTACGAACGCACCTAAAAATGATTGGAAATATTAATATTTTTTCAGAAGACGTTTGCGGATACGAAATCTAAAGTTTTGTTCATTCCTTCATTCGTTGTGTTTTATTGATTTTTTTTTTTTCGATGTATTGTAAAATAAGCCTTTTGAAAACTCTACTAAAGACGAATTTCAACCAGATATTTACAAAATAAGTAGAAAAGTGGAATGGGTACACTGGCTTAGGAAGATGACTCTAGTTCCTCATATTTATTTTTTCTTGAATAGCCGTTTCTGTAATTCGTTAATGGAACTTCAAATATGCATGGTTATTTATAATTTATATAAATGCATAATAATTGTCAAGATATATATTATTATAAAATAGCTCAGAAAATTTGAACCGTTATTTACTTCTCAAAATCTTTGAATCCCTGTTTTTCTATACTCCATTACTAATATCACTGGTCAACAAATTTAAACTTTTGCTCTGTCCTAAAACAGAAATTAGTTGTTTTTTATGCGGTTTTTCGTGCTGATTCCGAATCTGGTTTTAGATTTACTCCAGCACGTCAAGTTTGAGAGATATTTGCATATTTCCATCTATGCAAATTTAGTAAATTTTATTCAATTATTTGCAAATTTAAGGTATAAAGCAATATCAGACAGGGTTTTTTGTTTTATGTTATGATTAATACCTAATTTACTTCACAAAAACGTTATTTCTGAGATTATACTGACATGTGACTGTGAAATATTGTACCTAATTTGCATATTTTTGCATGCACGAGTACGCTAATATGTTTCTAAACCAGTTTTTTGAGCTGATTTCAAATCTTGTATCTGTTTTCTTCTATCACGTCTAGTTTTTGAAAAAAAGTGACATTTTAGTTTTTGGTCAAAAAAGCCAGAAATAGCTTTTTATGATACTTTGTATGATAAACTTCAGCTAGTTAGGATAGATTCTACTACTTATTTTTTTTTTCAATTACATAAATTTTTGTTTATTTCTTTGATAGGAATATGACCCTGTTCACCTTCTTGTCAATGAATTACACACCCCTAAAAAGCATCTTATATCAAACCTGTGTTAATGCCGCGCAAAAGTAGAAATTCATCTTACTCAAAAACTAGACATCACATAAGAAAACAGACTGCAGATTTGAAATCAACATAAAAATCTAGTCTAGGCAGAATTGACATTACGTCAATTCTGTGGCAACTATTTTAAAGTTGATAGTGATGTAAACATTACACCATTGAAAAATATGCAAATTAGGCTTAATAACTGATAAATAAATGTTAAGAATATGCAAATCGTGACATTTATCTGAAACAAATAGTCAAGTAGTCATTATCTAGAAAACGTAATTAGATGTGACATATATTGTATCTAAAATTTGCATAAAATAGAACAAAAAAGCTTAAATTTGCATAAATTTAAATATGCAAATTTCCCAAAACCTGGACCACCTAGGGATAAACGGAAAGCATATTCGGAATCAGCGTCAAAAACTGATCTAGAATCAATTAATTTTAGTTCTAGGACAAAACCACTGTTGTCCAGTCTATTTAATGTAAAAATTGAAATAAATTCTTGTTTTAAAGAAAATTACTTGAAAAAGATTAACAAGTCAATATCCAGTATGACAAGTAGTGGCCCTACCCTTCTAGCTCTAATGCACGACGATGTTTTTGCAGTGTTTATATGCTTGTTATTTTTCAAACGATTTCACCATCTATACTTATTTCAAAGCAAAATAATATCACCAGTGTGGTAGGTTTAATAACGTAATAAAATATTAAAAAGTGTCCTTTTTTTTAAAGCTATGCATGAAAAAATAATTCTTCACCAGGGGATCCATCCCGGACTTCTCGGTTTATAGAATATTGCTAAAAGTCTTTTTTTTTTGTTTTATTGGAAACTCGAACAAGATTTTTTAGATTAAATATATCTTTTTAGATTGCCTACTAACAATACCAAACATAATTTTTATATAAGAAATGGCAATTATGTATTCAAATTCAGTTTTGTAATTTATTAAAAGTGATACTTTCGCATTGGTCTCGCGCTAGGAGTTAACAGCCGAAGAAATCGCCAAAAATTCCTATTTATAGCAGCCTTTGTGATTATGATAATAATTCGAGTCGTTTAGGCGCGTAGTTCGATTACACGTCTTAAATTTGTATTTTATTTATTTATGGGTGAAGTTTTAATTTCTTTATGGAATATAAGTCGGAAACAAAAGCTGTAAGTATTTATGTTGGTTTAAATGCAAATGGATTTATCTTTCATAATCGTCTGCACTCGATAGAGATATGTTAAAAAAATACTTGAAAGTTATTTAAAAAACCATATAAAATGAGTAAATGGCAATATAGTTTCTTATTTTTTTTTATTAAAGAAATATTTTGATTTAGAAAAGTTTTAATTTTTTTTAATTAAATTAAATCAATTGAAAATGTACAATGTTTAGAAGTTTTAAGAATTGCAGTAAAGCAAAATATTATCGTCTGGTGTTGCCAAAATCAAACTGACGTCAGCGTTACGCACATGTTTGTCCATTATAATATAGATATGAGCTTCTAGCACTGCTACACTGTAAAAAAAAAAAAAAAAAAAAAAAAAAGACACATGAAATGAACGAAAATATAATATAACTACGAACGAAAATATACAATAACCACTTACTGGCTACTCACGATTTCTAAAAGCAATTTTTATCCCTAGAAACTCCAGAAATCAATGTGTTTTTTAGATTTAACGAACCATTTATGAAAACAAAGGTTCTTTTACTGCCACTGCTTTTCGGAAACGTGTATGAGTATAGTTTCTATTATGTATTAATCAGTTTTCTCAAACCGGAACATCGGTTTGTAGGATGGTAGCCATTCTAAGTTAAACATTTTCAGCTGTGTAATTGAATTTATACATCCAAGAGGAACAAAATAATATTAATTTTAATGCTAATGCAAATGCTGTTCATTGATCAGGTTTGTCTAGTAAAACATGTTTGATGAACATGAAAATATTTATTTGAGAATGAACACCATCCAAAAAACCTATATTCCGGGTTGAGAAAATCGATTATTACACTATAAAAACTACCCTGAACATTTCCATAAATCAGTGGCAGCAAAAGAAACTTTGTTTTAATAAGTGCTTCTTTAAATAGCAGAAATATATTGTTTTCTTTGGTTTCTAAATATAAAGAACGGGTCTCGCAATCGTTCGTAACTCAAAAAACGTTTTCCTATATTTCCGCCCGTGATTATATGTATGATATTTCGATAGATTAATTGTCGTATTCATCGTCTATCTCAATCCAAAAAATCTCTTTCAAACGCTCAAATGGTATTTATCAAGAAAACCTCTTTCAAACGCTCAAATGGTATTTATCAAGAAAACCTCTTTCAAACGCTCAAATGGTATTCATCAATAATCTGATTGGACTTCGGCCTCGATCAGCTCCAATCAGCTTGATCCTGAACTTTACTTCAGCGTTCTATACCTAGATTTTCTATCAGATGTAAATTTTCAACTGGGCGAAAAATGTCCGGACCGGGATTCGAACCAGGGATTTTTTGGCTGAAGCCGTCAATGCTCTACCATATGAGCTATCCCGGACGAATCTGGTGGAACTTTTTCACCATGCTAACCTCAGTTGGAAATTTACATCTGATATGATTTATTTACCAATTAGAATAATTTTGTTAAAATTAATCTAGTGTAGATTTTCCATGTTGAGGTAGATGGTGAATACGAGAATTAGAAACATGTCTTTTTTACAGAATATTATAGCTGTGTGTTAGTAAATAAATAATTATAATAATAACGTTGTAATAAAACTTTTTAAAATAGAAATGTATCCAAAAATGAATATTTAAGTACAAAAAAAAAAAAAAAGCAAGATAGTTGATTAATTACTGTGTAGAACAATTGGCTTCCTTCTGTTTTCTGTTTTTCATTTTATGTTGCTTTTATTCATAAATTAAACCCATAAATTTTCTTTTTTTTGATTTCTGTAATGTTTATCCAGTATTACACATCACTTTATGTAAAGTAATTCCAAATTTATGTCATGTATAAATTTAATTATGCGCCATGAAACATTGAAAGGTACCTTTGATTATTCCATTCATTTAGTGGAATTTGACGATCTTCCAATCAGTTAAGAGAAAATTTAATTTAAGAGGAGTGAATCACATACTATTTAATGTAACTAAGCTGATTAAACAAAATTAAAACTTCTATGTACAATTTAAATTATCCCACTTTATACTTTAGATAGCAGAATTTATTTAAGAAAATTCTGAAAATAAACCATTGTTACTGCACATGGCTAAAATCTTCAGTAAAATAAGGATTTATTGACTATGTATTTTGCATTCACCTTACCATTTATCCAAGAACAGCGGCTTCTAACTTGGGGTATGCATACGCGAAAATAATATTGTTAATGGCAGAAAGAATACAAAATGAAAGTTATAAATTCAGCTCTTTGATACAAGAAATAATTAAGAGGCACGTCGACATTTCAAAATGAATATTTTTAAGCCACTGCAGAAAAAACGAGAAGCTTCCGTTTTTGGTCGTTACGTGTTATGTATCTATCCTTGTATGCATCAGTTTTCTCAAAAACCTCTGAACGGATTTGAACGAAAATTTTACTCTACAATTCCAATACGTCATAGAAGTTTTTAAACTGAAAAATTCATCGTATCATGCATACACACACACACATACATTTCATAACAGGTATGAATTTCATCTTTCATTTTTTTTCCATTTGTGCATGAATTCTATTTCGTCTTCATTATAGTTTTACACATACATATATAGATAGAGTACAGAGAACTTTTTTTTTTGCATGAGACGTCAAAAATTTTAATGCATGATTATCTACTGTGTTTCAAACAAAAGAGATGAGCAATAGATTGCCTTTAAAAAGGTAAGAAAAATGACATATGACAAATAAAATTTGATTGGTCGAAATCTTTGAGAGATCAGCAACTAGGGTGCTTTTATAAATAATAAATAATAATGAAATTTGCTGCGTCTAGAAAATTGTGGATGAAATTAAGATTAAAAGTAATTAAAGTGCCTTTATATATAAGATAGTGGCGATGTACGATCAATAAAATTTGTGAGTCGACACGCCCATAAAAAAATATCCCAGTTATAAATTTTAATCGTTCAACTATAAGCGTTGAAGAATGCTGGTTCAAGGTCACAAACAAAGAATAACTCAAGCAGTTTTAGATAAACGTATGCGCGAGTACTGCTTTGTTATTGATTCCATTGCAGTGCCACATTCTCAAAATGGCAAATCCTGAGCGTAAAGCGTTATTGCTGGGCTGAAGATTTAAAAACCATTAGAGACAGGCGATTTTTTCTTTTGGGGCTTTATAAAAGATCGTTTCTACGTTCTGCTGCTGCCTAATAATTTGCCAGAGTTGATACACAGAATGGAAGAGGCCATTGCTTTCATTACTATGGACTTGTTAACCTAAGTGTGGTAAGAATTGGAATTTAGGTTGGATGTACGCCGTATAACTAAAGGTACACCTATTGAACATTTGTAAAAAAAAACTAGGTTAGTTTACCTTCGATTTGACGTAGGATTTAACCCTTAAATGCCTGGTGTTGCTTTTCGGCAACATACCCAATTTAGGAACTAAAATACTATTAGAATAATATTGAAGCTATAATGCCTAATGTTGCCAATAAAATACATTCTGAAAATATTATTAAATCGATTTTCAACATGTAGATGGCAACACTTGTGCTGTTTAAGAATAAAGATAGATTTATTTTTTCAATTGTTGCTACTTGCTCTTTTTGTTTTGTTTGGGAGCTTACGAAATATCCTATTTTGACCTGCAGTAAGCAAGTAAAATTTATTTCTTATTACAGTTCCTAAAACTCTTGTGTGTTTAATATTATAGAATTTTATCAAGGGAAATTATTTTTTCAATTAAACACCAGTATGGCCGATGAGTAACAAACTGTTTTTTAACCGTAAACTATACTTAAAACAAAATATGATTCTTTTAAGTATTTTTCCCATGATTTATTTAAAAAATGAAAGTCGAAAAACATTATTACAATGATTTTTGAAAAATCAGGCATTTAAGGGTTAATGTAAATCGTCTGATTTAGTCTAATGTCAGACGGACGTCTTTTTGCACGCTTTTTTGTTTACGTATTATCCATTCACAATGCTAGCATTGTGAATGGATAATACGTAAGCAAAAAAGCGTGCAAAAAGACGTTCGTCTGACATTGGCCTTAAAGTGCCATAATATACCATTGAAACAGGGACATTCCTATGGAAACACCCTGTACTTGAAACAAGCTCCAAATATAGTGCTTATGGCAGCGGTACTCACTAATGTTTCTTAGAAGTGTTATCACACCGCTAGTTGGAAAAAGTGATATTTTTTGCGAGTAAGAACCACTGGTTTAATGACTAGTTTAATATTTATAAAAAGTCATATTTATTCATTATTTTAGTTTTTATGAATTGGTTTAGTGGAAGACTTTTAAAATTAAGATTATATAATTTGCAGAAGACGAGAATTGGTAGAATAAATGGTTTATGAATAAGAAATGTATCTAAACACAGCTCACTGAATACTAGGCCTATGTGTTGACGACTGCAAGATAGTGACTGTCGAAAAAATCTGTTGAGCTAATATAAACTTTAAAAAAATATATTCTAATTCTTGCATATTATAAATAACCTTTAAACTCAAATGAAAATAATAAGATAAAATTATAAATTAACAAACATTTTACATAGCTCAGGAATTTTTATTGAAGAATCGGATGACATTTCTATACATTACATAGCGTTGTTTGCCCCCCTTTTTTTTAGTTTGTAGGATCCATTCAATTTGAGTATCACTATTTCTCTAAAGTATTCACCTTATTTAATCACAGAAAAAATTATGTAGATTACTAAGCATCTGTTTAATCTGAAGTAAAGAAATGAAAAATCTCTTAAAAAACTGTAGGATCGTTACATTTTAAAATGGAGTTTTAATCTTGAACTTTGATACATACACAAAGAAGTTTACTTAAAGACGTAGATAAGAACATATAATATAAAACTTTTAAAAACTATGAAAGTTAAAAAGCTAAAAAAAAAAAAAAAAAAAAAAAAAAGAGTAACCCTGAAGATGGTTATAGTGTAGCTGAAACGAGTTGGTTTTGAGATTTTAAGCTTTTTAACTTCCATATTTTAAAAATATTTTAAAAGTTGAATTTTATATATCTTATCTATGTCTTTAAGTAAACTTACTTTTGTATGTATCAAAGTTCACGATTGAAAAAACTCTTTTCATCAGGGTTATATGTATTGGAACGAAATAAAGTAAAGTGAAAGAATAAATGAAGAAACGATTCCAGTTAGCATACATATGTGTGAATGAACTAAAATATTGCACAACAATAACAAAAGAAGAAATAAAAGGAGAATGACAGGAAACGAAAATAATTGTTTTTCCCTGAAGTTTTAGGGTATATTTTAAGTTAAACATTCTAATTTTATCACGTAACATCTCACAGGGTTTTTTTCTGGATGACGTACTTAAATTTAGATTCTTTATCATGATGGATCTTTATAAATTGTTGAAACTTCTTTTGCACCTACTAACGTTTTATTCTTTTTAACACTTTCCAGCATAGTTGAAAAGTGTTTATGAATTCGGTTTGTTTGTCTGTCCGTCCGTCCGTGCTCTAACTCACGTAAATATCGCCAGATTACCATGAAATTGATATATGTTATTGGTGTGTACTGTGGCATGTTCGGTATTGAAAATGAAGTGTGTATCATTTACTGTTCATTTACGGGGACACTCAAAAGAATTCCATTCCATTACGGCCTATGGGGAAATTCGTTTGCTGTGATTTTAATGATATTACACTGTTTTAAATGTATTAAAATTTGTATATATCAGTGAGGTATACTACAAAACGCTTACTGTAGAATAGGGTGTGCATATAATTTACCGTTCATTTACAGGGACACATAAAAGTATTTGGCTACCGTACTTTTTATGAAGAATAATTGCTGGCAATGCGTTTTCATTTGTGGTACTGCTTTAAAAATGTAACTATTTTTGTGCATATTACTTGGTGTGTTTAAATTCTATTGATCATATACAGGATTACACAAAAGATCTCAAGTGCATTTCCGTTTATGGACGGAAGTTGCGGAATGGGAAATTTCAACTGTGCTATGTGTTTAATTGAGATTACTTTTGGCATACTGTGTAATATAATACGAATAATGGATCATATACAGGGATACAGAAAAAAAGTCGGATATTTTTGGGGCTATTCATGATTATTCCAGAAATTTTCAAATGCATTATACATTTTCTAAATTGTTTATTTAGCCATCTTTTACCTTAATAAATTGTAAAATTTTGTTACAGTATTCTGAATGCGTTGGAAAGTGTTTCGTAAACTATGCTGGATGAATGATTTTTCGTTTTTGCTTTTACATTGAACGTACATGAATTTTTATTTCATCTTTGTGAAGTGTGATTAATGTTAGATGATTTATATATTATTATTTCTATTTTACCCTGCAGATGCTATTATATATATATATATATATTTTTTTTTTTTTTTTCACATTTAGTTACATAATACACGGCTATATTTTACTATCTCAAAATATTCCTCACTGTTTTTTAAATGTTATTTATATTCTCATTTTTTATATTATAATATTTTGTCTTTAAATTAGTTAATTTAATTAATTGCCCTTCTATTTATTTATTTTTATATAATTCTTTATTTTATTTTTTATTAATTTATTCCTATTCTTTATTTTATTTTTGTATTTACTCAGTAATTATCAAGTTTATTCCTATTTTTTCATTCTACTTCAACTAAATGTTAATCTAAGTCATTTCTTTATTTCTTCAATCAATTTCATTCATTTTTTTGGGGTAAAGATGGCAGCACCAAACATTATTGTTACTAATCCAGTTCCAATTTACATTTTTTCCTTTCTCACACCAGATGGCAGCAAAGTTATGGGTTTCAGTCAGATAATCAACTGTAGACCCACATGTTAAAATAGTCCTAACTCTGTTTTACCATCCAGACATGCTGCAGTTATGCTTCCTAGTACGTAACTTAGGTATTTTTCTCTATTAATTTTTAATATCCTGTGTGAGGTGTATCTTTTTTAGATCTCTTGGATTTTTATTATCTATTTTCTATTATTTTTGTGTTATAAGGAGCTAAATTTTGTCATTTCAGGCTTAATGCCGACAAAATTGGTTGAAATAACGCATCTTCTATGAATGAACTCAGAAGCTCCTCTGAAGATTCTGTGGGTTATTCATAGTTTCTTAGTTTACATACTGGTTTCCTATGTTCATTTCTAATTCATCTTTAGAACTTTACCAATTTATTCATATATTTGTGATTTCAAATTTATTATGTATATTCAATTGATTAGGCAAGACTCGTGAACAGGAATTTAAATTCATAAAACTGTAAAGAAATAATAAAAAAAATACGCATATATTTTTATTATAATGATCTAAAAAGTACTGAGCATTTATGCAGTTATTTGTTAAATTGCATCTCAGTTTTGTTCAACAAAAGTAGTCTCATTGCTAGTTTAGGAGGGAAGGAGAAGTGATCGGAGATAATTTAGAGGTAAGGATGAGATAAGCATCAGAGGAATTAAAACAAATCAAACCAAGAACCTGCCTAAATTAAATGATTAGAAAACTGTTCGGAAAGCTAAGGAGAAAAAATAAGTAAACATGCACAGATAGTCATAATTCCGAGTTAAAAATACACTGTTTTGAATAAAAAGAAAAAGAGAAAGTAAAGAGCATAAAAAATCCAATTATAAAAAGAGTCTTATAAAAACGTTCGTCGTTCTATTATCAAAACCAAAAACGAAACCGGAAAAAAAATATTCTGCGCTTTGACGAGAAACGAAAACAAATAAATTTAACCCATTTGTTCCCATTATTATTATTATTATTATTATTATTATTATTATTATTGATATCATCACCATCATCATTATCATTATTATTGTTGTTGCTATTGTTATTATTTTTATTGATATTATCATCATTATTATTATTATTATTTTAATTTATAGTAAAGCGAGGAGAGATTGCACACAAAGAGATTCGACGGGAAGGAGTAGAGTGCGCGCGCAGCGACTCCAGGTAGTTGTACAGCAGCATTGGTGCAGTGTCTATATGAATTTGCATATTGATTGTTCCAAGCGTCTTGGATAAAGCAGTGCTATTTTGTTTGTTTTTCCAAAGTAAGTGCTTGAATTTTCATAACTGTTCGTCAGAATTTTTATAGAACGTCAGTAATACAAAATATTTTGAACTTAAACGATTTCTTAGCCACTATTAACCTAAACTAAGTATGCGAGCACCAACAATTCATCTTAGAAGTTGCCATATTTAAATAAACGACCGCGCAATCTCTCCTACCAAAATAGGAGAGTTTGCGCATCTGCTACTTAGGAGAGATGGCGCATTTCCCCATAAGTTTAAGTGCTAGGAGAGATTACGCAGCTTATTGATAAATTTGTATGAACTGCAAATTACATGTAAAACATATAAATGAATCAATTTTGAAATAATTTCGGAAAAACACATAATTATCAAAACTAAATTTGGCAACAAATTAATTTGCATAAAAATACTTTTGCAGATAAAAATTTTATTAATAAATTAATAATACAGTTGGAATTAAATTAATTTTATGTAATTAATTTTGTTAAAATTTAATAATATATTTGTTAATAATTTAATTAAATATTTATATATATTTTTGTAATTTATGAACAATTAATTTGCTAATAAATTAATTTTGTTAACTAAAATAAATTTTCTAATACAATGTTTTCGAAAAGCTTTCACCCATTCCAAGTAGTGTAATGCCATCGAAATCAAACGGAAACAGAGTGCAACTAATGTTACTATTCCACAAAATATACATGAAAAAAGACTTAAGAACAATGCCGCTACAAAAAAAAAAAAAAAAAAAAAAAAAAAAAAAAAAAAATCTGAAGATAAGGTGCTTCCACAAAAAGTGGGATAAAAAAACTCAAGGAAAAAAATCGAAGGTCAATGAGGATGAGTGTACTGAATGTCTGGAACTGTACCAGGAGACAACTTCGACAACTGACTGGATTCAATGTATTGCTTGTTGCAGGTGATTGCACGAAAGATGCACGATTTACAACAATAAGTGCATCGATTGTGGACGACGACAACTTCGGTTAGCAAACAAAATACAATGAAACTGTGGAAATGGAAATGAAGTAATGTTATCAACTAGATTAATGTTATTTTGTAATCTTAGTAGGGATTGCTTTTTCTGATATTTGAATCTTCTTAAATTAATTTTTTTTAACTGTTGTTAAAATTCTTTCTTTTATTTATTATTTAAACATTTGGTTGGAATATTAACTCCTAATACAATAATATTTACTCGCAAAAACCTTTCAACAATGTCGATTAAGTGTAATTATTATTCTTAACAATTTAATTGTAGTTATTATTAATAACAATCTCTTCTACCTATGTGCGCAATCTCTCCTATCCATATGCGCATTCTCTCCTACCCTGTAAGGAGAGATTGCGCAAAATAGTTTTCTTGGTTTATTACTCCTGGTCTATTAAATTACAGTATAACAACAAAATAACAATGGAAATGCATAAAAAACAAATGAAGTAAAAATTATTCATGCATAGTTTGGCAAAATATATATATTTAGATTTTTTATTATTATTCTTTTGAAATGTGCGCAGACTCTCCTTGCTTTACCTTAAATACTTTCTTTGCTGAAATAGAAATATTCCCCTTATTTAATCTGGCCTTAACAAATATATTAAATAAAGCGAATATATTTATATATAAAAAAAGGTATCAATCAAGTAACTTAAATCAAGCAGTAAAATAAAACATTCACAACTGGCAACGCTGCTTGGCAGAAAATCTCGCTCTTCATATTATTTAGGTAAAAGAACGTATCAAGTAACTTCTTCAAAAATGCACTAACACAAATTAGTCCAGGCAGTAGGGAATTTTACCTAGCAAAATTAATGGTAATTCTGGAAATCGGCTTACTTTATGTTTTTTGGGTCGCTGAATCCGAATTTGTAACTTCCCACCAAAATTTCCCCGGGCAACCCCCCCCCCCTCCAAAATTTTGATAAAAAGCCCCCCCCCTCCCAGAAAAGGTTTTTATTAAAAAAAATCAATTATTTTCAATTAAAATTTTTTTTTATTGTTTTAGGGGAAAAGTTTCTAGAAATTCAGAAAGTAGACAAAATTTGCAACAAATTAGATATATGACATTATGACTTAGGATGAAGGGGAAGGGAGGATCTGCCTCGGAACATGCGCGCGGTGCTGCGTGAACTAAGTTGCGCAATTCCAATTAACCACTCACACGTTTACATTCGCCCTCCCATCACCGCTCCGAACTTTCCTTATAAGGTTTACCTTAAGTTTTTTGGGTCGCTGAATCCGAATTTTTAACTTACCCCCAAAATTCCCCCCCCCCGAAAACCCCCCAAATAGTTGTTTTTTTACTTAAATTTCTTATTGTTTTAGGAGAAAAGTATTACGAAATTCAGAAACTAGACAAAATTTGCAACAAATAGGATATATGATATTATGACGTAGGATAAACGGGGAGAGAGGGGGCTGCCTCGGAACATTCCCCGCGCGCTTTAAAAAAAAAAACAAATTTTTTCAAAAAATAAATTTTTGGGCGGTTGCCGGGTGAAATTTTGGTGGGAAGTTACAAATTCGGATTCAGCGACCCAAAATACGTAAAGTGAGCCGAAATCCAGAACTAGTATTAATTTTTCCAGGTAAAATCCCCTATTGCCTGGACTTCATAACTTAGTGCACGTAGCGCCGCAGTGTATGTTCAGAGGCAGCCCTCCCCCTCCCCGTTCATCCTACGTCATAATGTCATATATCCTATTTGTTGCAAATTTTGTCTAGTTTCTGAATTTCGTAATGCTTTTCCCCTAAAACAATAAGAAATTTAAGTAAAAAAACAACTATTTGGGGGGTTTTCGGGGGGGGGGGATTTTGGCGGGAAGTTAAAAATTCGAATTCAGCGACCCAAAAAACTTAAAGTAAACCTTATAGAGAAAGTTCGGAGGTGAGATGGGAAGGCGAATGTAAACGTGTGAGTGGTTAAGTGGAATTGCGCAACTTAGTTCACGCAGCACCTCGCGTATGTTCCGAGGCAGATCCCCCCTTCCCCTTCATTCTAAGTCATAATATCATATATCTAATTTGTTGCAAATTTTTTCTACTTCCTGAATTTCTAGATACTTTTTTCCTAAAACAATAAAAAAGTTGATTTTTTAATAAAAACCTTTTTGGGGGGCATTTTACCAAAATTTGGGGGGTTGCCCGGGAAATTTTAGTGGGAAGTTAAAAATTCGGATTCAGCGACCCAAAAAACATATAGTAAGCCTTTTTCCAGAACTACCATGAATTTTGCTAGGTAGAGCCCCTATACGGTCTCTATTGCCTAGACTAAATATATCTTACTTTAACTTATAAAATCCGATTGGCAAGAAAACTTGCCAGGTAAAGCGAACAAAATTTTTAAGTTTGAATACCGGTATTTTAGTTTAGAAAATTTCCTATTATTTAATCTCAGATTTTGAGCGATTAAATAGTTCCAAATTGCAAAGTGGCAAAAACTGGTGTCGAAGAATTAAAAGAAGTGTAAAGGATGCTCGTCGTTAATGGATTAAGACAATCAAAATCGCAAATGATGATATTTGATTTTATTTTTTATATTTTGCAATACAAATTCTCTGGTTTTATTCATTGTTACATATATAATTACAAACAATATAAAAAATAATAATAACAAGATAAAATTCAACAATTAAAAATGACAAATTTGTCTCGAATGAATTCTATTCAGTTATTAAGCTCAAAGATTATTTTTTAAATAAAATTCTATATTATCAACATTTCTGATGAATATGATCAAAGAAACAGAAAATAAAAATACCAAAACCGATTAATGTCTGTTAACGCTAATATTTTCTTTCTTCCCTTAAAAAAGATATATCGATATCCATATATGTATATAATGAGCACTGTATATAAAGATATGGATAATGAGCGCAAACTGAAAATGATTCGAGCCTTTTCTCGTTTTTTGTCCCAAAAGTTAAATACATATACAGGGTGTGGCGGGTATTTAAGAACACACATTATTGGTGAAATACCTCCCTGTACATCATAGTTACAAATCTTTGTCTGTTATATGTAACCATATAAGAAGTTAGACTAAGTGAAGAAATGAAGAGGTATGCTGTCATTGTCTCATTGGCTGAAGAACATTCCGATCTAGAGATAGCTGCATTTTTTAAACTCGCCCGTTCATTCCTCTTTAAAGTAAGGAACAAAATTAAGGCTGCCAGGTTTGATGTTGCGACTGTTTCATACAGAAAACAAAATAGTTAGCGATATGACATTATGAAGACGCTGAAATTCGTCAGTCTTGTCGATGAAAATTCCTAGGAAGTTGATGAGGACACTCGCTAGGGATCATCAGATTGGTAAGGCCACCATCCGATGTGTGACTCATGAAAACCTTAGTTAGAGGTCGTACATGATGAGAAGAGGACAGTTCTTGTTCAATATGACCAAGAATAACCTCCTCAATAGAGCCAAGCGCCTCCTTAATAAGTTAAGAAGAGCTAGGAATGCTGTTGTTTCCTTCTGATGAGAAAAACTTTGTCTAGGTCCAGAAAGTGAATCGCAAAAAGATCGGTTGCTACATAAAATCCCCGAAGAGGTTCCGATCGTCATGCACAAAAAATTTTTCGGCCATACTGGTGAATTTGGGGGGTCGTCAGCAGCGTAAGCGACCTGATGCCTCCACATTTCTTTCTTCAAGGTGCCAGAGTCAACGCCATTGCTTATACCGAGGTGTAAAAGCTCTGGTTTATTTCTGTAGCACGTGGGAGGCCGTGCATTTTTCAACAAGACTCTGCACCATCCCATACAGCCCATAAAACCCAATAATGGATGACCAAAAACTTTCATGACCATGCCATCCTCAACTTGTTGCCCCCAGCTTCCCTGATTAACCTGTTGGGCTATTACGTATGGGGCGTGGTTGAGAGGCACTCCAATAGTCACCCACACAACACTCTTGCGCTTCTCAAGGCAACCTTGTGTATGCAATGGCAAACGTTCCCAACACCCATCTGATTATTGCCTGCAGTCAATTTCGACAGCATGTTAAGGCGGTTATTGCAGCTGGATATGGTTTCAATGAATGATTTTATCCATTGTGCACTTGATCACTTGTACAGAACACGTTAAAATTTTAAAAAATGCTCTATTTCTAGTGTCTGTAATTGTTTGAAAGCAGGTGGTAATTTGTTCTCAAATACCTGCCGCACTCTGTATCAGCATTCCTTAATTTATTTTTGAAAATAAAATAAAGTAAAATAAAAAAAGCCCTTTCGGCTCAGTCGGAAAAGTGTTTTTTCTTTTTTTTTAAGTACATGCGGAGATATATTACATAGAGGGATAGATACATAGCTTTAATACAAATTAAACAAATTGGTCACATGGTTTCTTAATTCATTATTTTAGCCAGAAAGATAATTTGCAAGGAAACTTTTAATTAGGCCTACCAAGTGTAATTTAATTAATAAGAGGAAATTATATCAAAAATATTAAAATGTGTTAAAATTACAGTTTAAAAATTCTTCATAGATTATAATATAACCCAAAAAATTCAATGAATGCAATCAAAAACATTTTGCGTGTTCTTGTAAACGAACTATGAGATCAACACAATTGATTAACAAATTCATCCAAGATACTTGCAAGATCAATGCCCTCCCCGGATAAGGTTTGAATTGGTCCGATGTTGTAGATGTTATACTGAAGATCACTTTTACATATTTTTTGCTTTTGTGTATGTACGTAAGCAAATTATAAGAGCTACATTCTTGGTTAAGGAACTCATTAAGATAGTGTCAATGTCAATACATTGTTTCCGTTAGGTTCGAATTGGTTCTGTATTTCGGACGTATTTTAATAACATAATGTAATATTCAAGATTTTTCCCAATTTAATTTATTATTTTTCACCTTAAAATAATTTTTCTTTCCTTTCCTTTCCTTTTCCAATTTTTATTACGTCTAGAAACACTTTTCCTCATCTTAAAATTCATTCCATGATAGAACATTCTATTTAAGCTGTAAACCAATTTTTCAATGCTGAAATTGGACGCGATCGAGGTCTTTCGACCTACAGCAAGGCCGTATCGCAGCAGTTTTTACCACACACTGGTAAAAGGAACCGGTGCGCTCTCCGATTTGCTCAGAGTTTCTGACACAATGCGCATTTTCGGTTATCTTGTAGATCTATGCCCGACCAATATAACCGCAAGCACAAGTTAAAAAGTGTCCGGCGATTCTTGGACATACTATTGTACTTTTCAGGAATATGGATGTGATACATTAAAATTCATTTCATAGAGATGTTTTTAGGTGCGTTTGTAATTATATAAATACGTAGCACCTATAATCGTCGTCTGGTCCGCCCGTCTGTCTGCCTGTCCGTCTGTCCGCATATAAGAGCGCAAAAACCCCAACCCGACCGAATGGTTTGAAATTTAATATATAGAGTCGTTGCAGAATTTTGGCGAATCATTTCAAATTTTATGAAAATTGAATCAAAACTTAGAAAGGTATTCATAAAAGTTTTCTTCAATCTATTAAATCCTACCATACATAACGAATTCAATGATATTCCATGATAGGAATTTATACTGGGCTGCCATGGTGATGACATACTGTTTAAGATAGAGTCCTATTATTTCTGTATTACTGAATTTAATATATAGAATCGTAACAAATTTGGTATTCATGCATTTTCGCATAAGAGTGCAACAGCTATTGCACCAAGATATGAATGTTTATAAAACTAATTATAGCAGGAATGCACCTCATTTGCCACGTTTGATGTACAATTTCCGACTTGTTAAATCTTGGAAATTTGAGATGTTTTCACACCCTATAGCACAGTGAATTATGGTAAACATACAAATAGTTTCTTTTTTGATACAAAACAATTTTTTGTTTTTTAAATCAACTCTGTTTGCAGATGCAACTTCTGTGGATGCTATTGTTGGGCTCTATCCTTGTAATTTAATTTTTCTTCAAAATACCGACTTTTGACCGAAATGTGCTAAAAATAAAAAATAATCACCGGTGGAACGTTAGTTGCGAGTTACGATGTTATGAACATGTACGATATTTTATGATATATGAGTCTCACTATGTCAGAAAAACTCGTCTACATACACTAAATTGATACTTCTTTTTTAACAAATAATTTCCGTACTTCTAGAAAGCATGTTTCATCCATGAATTCTTCCCGAAAGTGTGAAAAAGGAGGGAGAAATTTTGTTTATTCCTAGCACGCATGCGCATTGACTCTATTAATACTAAAATCCGAATTCAGTTTAAAAACGAAAAACCAAAAATCCTGTAAATTAAGATTTCTAATTTAATTAAAATAAATAAATAAATACAACTAAACCAACAACAAAGAAAAGAAACGTTTTCGAATTAAAAAATAAATAACAATTAATTTTCTCATTCATTTAAAAGTATTCAGAATTTATTTTTTGACGTTATAAAAGAAAGTCACATTTAAAATATATTTTAAATGAACCCATTTAAAATAGATATTTTAATTAAAATATTAAATGGAAGCAAATCGATTGGACTAAAAAAAATTCTCGCATAAAAATATAATATCTATATTTTACATATCGCAATCTACATAAAAATATTTATAGTTCAAATTTTTATCCTATTTTAATATTAAAGTATTAAAACCCCATCCACAATCTCATTAAAGATGAAATCTTCCCGAAATTATCTTCAAAATTCAAAGCTTTTTTAAGAAATTAATCAAGCCTGAGGGAAACACATTTACTTCAAACTGTTTCGCTACTGTACAAATGTAGTCGAGTGGTTAGAGTACTGGTCCAGTAGCACTAAAGCAGCTGGTTTGACTCCAAGGTCTACAACTTACATTTTATCCGAATTTTCTTCAATTGACGTATGCTTCACACCCTGTAACGGAGAAAGCAAGAAACGGATATTAGTCTATTGACGATAAAATCCTGGTAGCACTGCTGCCAGGAAATTTTCCGAGATTTAAAGAAAGTATTTCTGATAGTGTTGTTTTCAGATATAAGATATAGACAAAATCGGATTTCTAAAAAAAAAAAAAAAAAATATGAAAAGTGTACATATTTTCGATTTTTTAATACATTTTCTTCATCAGAAAGATAATTATATAAAATATTGCTCCGGACATACTGTATTTACTGGCGTAGTAGTTGCGTGTTATTTTTGAAGCAGAAAAATTCATCTTACTCGCCTAAAAATCGCAATTAGTTTCAGTTTGCATAATTGCCGTATTAATAGATCTGTATGACAGTTCTGCACGCAAGATGCTACTAGTTCTCATTAAAATGTTTTTTGAGCGAAATATTTGTTTTGAGCAATGTATTTTTTAAGCAATACATTTTTGATCATGTATTATATTGGGTATTATATTTTCTTGCATCAAACTTATAATCTTTGCCTCATACATCTACAATAACTGCAAGAGAAATCTACCACAAGAATATTTTTTATAAATAGTAGCACGACTGGAATATAAAAATAGTTGCCTGTGGCAGCCCTATAGGTTGTCCTAATACCCGTTTAAATGGGAAACTGTGATCGTAATTGGCCGGTTCTTGCACATGAATAGAAACACAATTTATCGCTGATAATAACTGCAATTACATTATGCAACTTATTTTTCAAAAGTTTATTCATTGATTTCACAGAGCTTTATATTTAAAGAAATTTCAAAAGGTTAAGATTTTAATAAAATGTTTGTTAAAATATAGTATTTTTTTAAAAACACTGTAGATAATAAAACACCAAATAAAATAAATTAAGACAGACTTAAGTACAGTTAAAAAATAAAATTTTATAAAAAATAGATATTTTTTATAAAATTTTATTTTTTAACTGTACTCAAGTCTGTCTTAATTTATTTTATTTGGTGTTTTATTGGTTTTTAAATTCACACGTTAAATGCATATGTACTGTACACTATAGATAGATAATTTTGAACCCCAATGAATGACATTAACTTTGACAGTTAATTGTAGAATTTTTGTTTATACTAGCTTTAAATTGTTTTAACATGATGTTGATATGTAAAATATATGCGGGAATATATATTTAGTAACACGTGTGAAAAAATTGTAAAATATTTTCAATTCAAAAACATGAATAGAAAGTTAAAGTCTACAAAAGAATAATTAAAATTTAAAGTAATTAAACGTAAATATTTTATATTAATTAAGACAAAAGAAAATTAATCACTTTCCCAGGTTAGTTATTTTATATTACATTTATTGAGATGTTAAAGTTATTTTAAAAGAATTTTTTTTAATATGCACAAAGATAAAAAAAAAAAAAAATCCATAGAATTTAAACACTATTGAACAAATAAAATTCATACAAAATTTAATTTTACAATCCTGGATAAAAGGAAATAGAAAAACGGTTGCGGAACTTTTACGCATTTAAACTAACATTCATCGCGACAGACTTATTTTACGACACAGCCGTAATTATCCCCAATTTTTAGTTCCTCCCATCATCTATCTGTCATGTTATTAGCAGCACGTCTTTTGTCACATTATTCACTTCCTCTTACTCCATAATTATCATTTCTCCTTTTCATTCATCATCCTGATTTATAAAAATGTTTCATTTGCAGTCATTCCTCACATTTTTTAGATTTTTAACGCTAGCTTGGGAGAGTAGAATTTTTAACAGTGTCTCTGCAGCAGAGTTGAATTTCATATTTCGTTTAGAATTTAAATCCAAATGTTATTGAGAATAAAATACAAGATGTCCATAAAAAATATCCCAGTTATAAATTTTAATAGTATCAACTGTAAGCTTTATAGAGTGTTGGTTCAAGGCACAAATAAAGAGTCACTCAAACAGTTGTAGATTAGCGTATGCGCGAGTACTGTTTTAGTATTAATTCCCTTGCAGTGCCACATACGCAAAAGGGCGCCTCCTGAGTGTAAATCGTAATTACTGGGCTGAAGATTGAAAAGCCATTAGAGACATGCGATCTTTTCTTTTGGGGTTTTACAAAAGATCATGTCTACGTTCCGCCGCTACCTAATGATTTGCCAGATTTGAGACACAGAATGGAAGAGGCTATGGCTTCCATTAATCTGGACTTGTTAACCGAAGTGTGGGAAGAATGGGACTTTAGGTTGGACGTGTACCGTCTAACTAAAGAAGCACCTATCGAACATTTGTAAGCAAAACTAGGTTAGTAGTTTACTTTCCCTTTGATGTTTGATTTGTTGTAAATAGTCTAAATTAAACTGTCCCATAAAAAATGTCCCAGTTATAAATTTTAATAGTATCAACTGTAAGCTTTGTAGAGTGTTGGTTGAAGGCACAAATAATGAGTAACTCAAACAGTTTGAGATAAGCACATGCGCGAATACTGTTTTGTTATTGATTTCCTTGCAGTGCCACCTACGCGAAAGGGCAACTCCCGAGTGTAAATCGTAATTACTGGGCTGAAGATTGAAAAGCCATTAGAAACATGCAATCTTTTCTTTTGGGGTTTTACAAAAGATCATGTCTACGTTCCAGCGCTACCTAATGATTTGCCAGATTTGAGATACAGAATGGAAGAGGCTATGGCTTCCATTAATCTGGACTTGTTAAACGAAGTGTGGGAAGAAGGGGACTTTAGGTTGGACGTTTACCGTCTAAAAATGTACCGTAACTAAAACTGCACCTATCGAACATTTGTAAGCAAAACTAGGTTAGTTTACCTTCCATTTGATGTATGATTGGATGTAAGTAGTCTAAATTAAACTGTTATAATATACCATTGAAACTGGGATATTCTTTTATGGTGTATAAAGGGAGTCGAAAAACAGTAGAAATACTTAAGAACAGGTTTATATAAAATTTCTCTATGATACAAAGATTTTATTTATTTATAAATTTGAGGGATCAGGGGGAAAAACGATATGTGTCTATATTTTGCGAAAACTGAGATGCAGTGAAGAAAAAACCCCGTATATATACACGTGGTTTTATGTGAAATGTTCTGTCTTTTTGTTTTGAGCTGAAATCGTACATTTTTTTTTTTTTTTTTTTTTGAATAAACGGAAAAATTACTTTTTGTCCTCACTCGTTGAACATTAAATCAACTATATGGATGTGTCAACCCCAAAACTTTCTTCTTTCTAATAAAAGTTAATATTTTAACAATTTATTTATTACACATGTTATAACTTTAATGGTATAGCTTCAGTACTATACCGACTTTGATTTCCATCTTAAATTTCTTCTTCATTTTATTAATCGGAGTAAAAACGAGTTAATCTCGATAATGATACTTAATAAAATCAATATCTTCATTATTCTGCTGTATGTAGCTTCGCTGCTTGGAAATCGCTGGATGCGAAGTGCCCTTCGCTGCACGAGCAGCCAATGTACAACAGAACTATGAAAAATAGAGAAAATTAAAGGAATATACTCATTTTTAACTGGGACCTGAACCTGACGGCCATCGTCATAAACATTTATATGAAGTTGAGTTCAATTCTATGCGTAACTTCGTACACTTATGGCATAAAAATAGCCATAAAATGGCATAAAAATAGATGTTACACGCCCCCTTCAGGCGGAATATCCCCAAATTCAGCAGGACCTGCTGAACATAACCGAAAACATACATATGGAATTTAGCTCAGTTCTATGGATAACTTCATACACTTTTCAATGATACAAAGAGGACATACATACACACAGGCATTTTGCATAAACATGTTAGAAGAAAGTAAAAATGTTCCTCTCAAAAGAGACAAACGGAAATGTTCTTTTTCAATGGAGAGAAAATGGGAAATATCCAGTTGAATTTTCGCAATTGATATTTTCGCCTATAACCAATTCGCTGAATGCAGCCAGGTGGTGTGGGCAACAGAGTACTCATTCTCTGATTGAGGGTACCAAGGTTCGAATCCTAAGGAAGGTAAGGCGATTAAAAATGGGTATAATAATATATAATACCAGTTCTGTATCAAAGTGTACCGATATCTGTAATTATAGTACACTTTTTTTTAATATTACGCTATTGTTCATATTTATTTCCAACAACTGAAATTTCCCGTCTTAAATAGCTGAAAAATTTAATCTTGTAAACAAAGAACTACCAAAATGAACGTTTTGTAAAAAAAAAAAAAAAAAAAAAAAAAAAAAAAAACGGAGAATAGACGGCAACTTTACTGTCGGTGCATTTTCCGTTTCTTCACGAAATTATTTTTTATAGTGTGGCAGCGACATCTGTCATATTTAGAGCCTATCTTGGATCTGGGCAAAAATTAAGGCAATTATTAAAAAAACACAGATAAACTAAGATGGAACAACTATTGTTACTGTATTAATACTGTTACTGTATTATGTATATTTGAACAATTATTGTGAACAATTGAAGAGCTAAGTAGAAGAACATGTTAAGTGACAAAAATTACATTTGAAGAAATTTGATGTGAAAGTTTTTGTTGTCAATTTTAATGATTTATTTTCTGTTTGATACCACGTGTTTAAAGTATTAACAGGTGTGGTACTGAACGCTATCAAAAAAAACTTATTCATATTTAATTTTTAAATATTAAAATATATTAATATTATTTACATTATTAAATAATAAAATATTAAATATTAATGAATAATGTCTTAAATCTTCAAGGCTAAATAGAATTTTGGTATTTTAGCTTTACCATGTGATAGACTACTTGATAACGCCTTCGTACAAAATATAAAATAATTTTTAAGAAAATGTAGCACAATATGTTCTTCCACTCAGGTCTTCAATTATAATGTTACTTGGACGATTAAAAAGAAAAAAAATCTTCTTAAAATGCACTAAATGTCTTAAAATGTTCTGAACGTTTATAAAATTCAATAACAATAAACAGTAGCATGTTTTAAGGCTCCTATTCTTCTAGGAGAGTGGGAAGTTAATTTTTTTTTATTATGCTAACGTGTTTTAGTTCCAAATATCATCGATAGTTGGCACTGCTCTGTCTCAGTCTGTAATAGTATTCTTAATAGCTTTGCAATTTCAAAACGCAAATAATTTTTAGCATTTTAAAAGCTAAATAGAATGAAAGACAACATCTGAGTGCCATTTTATCCCTTTTTATGGGTCACTTCTAATCGTTCTAACCGTTTCAGACACTGCAATGTTATCTACAGTGGAACTTCCCTTTAACAATGTCCCTATTTAACGATGTTTTCTACTTAGCGAAATTTTCTGCTGAACCTTGACATTGGACACCTATAACATGTAAATTAATCTCCATATTACGAAAAATATATTCTATATAACGAAGTTTATACGACTTTCGTGGGTGTATAAGCATTCAAACGCAGAGGTTGCTGTTGCGATGGATGGATGAATTTATTTCCGCGGATTGTATGAAAAGGAAATTGTTTATTTATTTATTTAATAGCTTCCATTATTCTTGGTGCTAAACAAAACAAATTTTTTTCTCACTAAGATAAACTATTGCTATCACCACTCCCTCACACAGGTTCTCTGGCGCTGACAGCGGGGGGAAGCCTTCGATACAATAAGCACTGAGAAAAAAAATACCACCTTCACCAAGAATGGGTTAGGTTGATTTTTGACAGCCGATTATCAACACGAGAGATATAGGCCCTAGGGGGAGTGCCCTCCGTGGGGGTCTTTCTAAGGGAACCTAACCCGTATTTACGCATGAAAATCCAAGGTTTCTAAGAAAACCACTAAAACTCCGAAACGGTTAGACCGAAGGGCGCGATTGGGTTCGAGCCCAGCACCTCCCGTCTAACAGCTTCGAGAGCTGAACTTCTCAGCCACTAATGGGGAACCTTCACCAAGAAGGAATAGGTAGTCATTTTCTGAATACCTAAACTAGAAATATAGATTTCCGAGCTATGCGAATAGAGTAAATAACTAAGCTGAATAGACGAAATGATCTAGAATTTCTAGTCTCTTGTTTTCTAGGTGACGAAACGATAATGAATCGTTTCAGTAGTGAGAAATGATCGCTTGATTTCTGGAATGGTTTCATAAACTAGAATTATAGTTACTAAAACTAACTTCTTGTGTTCGCATCTATTTGCAGAGATTTTTAAATAAGTTTGACCACGAGAATATAGGAAAACGCTCTTGAATTCTAGAAGGAGACTCTAGAACTCTCTAGTAAAGGGAACTAGAATTTATAGGGATGACATGGAACTATTTTTTTTAGAGCCACAATTTTGATTCTAGATGCCAAAACCATATTTTTTCTCAGTGAGAAGTGGATTCCGGTCTCACGAAAATGTTACAGATGAATTATTCCCATATTTACAAAAGTGAGAAAATTTCAATGATTTTAATGATCAGTGTATTTTTTTTATAAGAAACCTGTACAAAGTAATATTACATACTTTTTTCAAGTTAAGGCTCTGAAATACTGAGAAAAAAGAGAAAAGGTATGAAACGCTGCAGTTTTTGTTTACCTCTCTTCATTATATGTCTTTTAGACATTACTCGAATTAAATTTTTCTGATATGGCTATATCGCATAAAAAAATTTATTGCCCGAATTAAAATACATTTTTTAGATAGTTCCATTTTGTGTGTATTTTTCATTTTATGCACTGCAAATAGAGACATCTTAAATCAAGACGCATATGTGGCCGAAAAAGAATTTCAGACACTTAAGTGTCTTAATCTGAAAATTAAGACATGATAGATGTCTTAATTTAAGACACATAAGTGTCTTACTATGATCATGGTGTAAAAAAAATGAGACGAGCGTCTAAAATATCTGTAAACGTCTTATTTTAAGACACTTCGTTGCTTCAAACATGTCTTAATTTAAGACATTTTGTTTCTTGCGTTTTTCCTACGTAATAACCACCAGGGGGCACTGTCAGTTGCGCAAGCGTTTTAGATGTCTTTCGTTTGAACTTGGTGTACGTTGTAATTTAAACTGAAAGTTTTTTTTTATGTACGCGCATGTTTTAATTCTTTCTTTTTTTCGGATTGTGTAATTCTGTGATGTTAATTCGTATTCAATTAGTTTATTTATTTATTGAATACATACATCTGACGTGTGTAATTGACACCAAATGACTCTTACAAGCTGTCGTCGATATAAAGGCGGGATAAACACAGAAATAGACAACGCTTGAATATTACATCCGGGAACTCTACAAAGTGTATGCAACGGACTTGGTGTTAATTTGTATTAATTTATATCAATAATATTGTGTTATTCATCTTCGTCTTGTCAAAACTGGAAAAAAAAATACTTTTGTCTGGTGGGTTATGTTTTGAGGATGAAACATTTCATTTTTTAAATAAGGCTAGCCGAATATATTAAGGGATTTCCTTCAAAAATTACGCAAGTCTTTCTCCCTCATTGCGATAGTTTTTAAATTTTCAAATCGAGGAATTTTCCTTACTTCTTGCAACAGCGATTCAAGAGAGTGTCACAATTTTCTTTATAGTACTAAAACTAGTGCCTTTTATGATTTTCTTTATAGCACTAAACAAAATCTTGCATGAAATGCAATTAGTTTTGAATATGTTTGCGAAAAAATCACTAATTCTAGAAGTATATATTTTTGGACTTATGACGTTGTCTTTTATTACAAATTATATATTCTAATTTCTCATCTTTTCCCAAGATTTAAAGTAATAATATCTTAATACATGGAAATTATTCCAGAGAGAGAAACATTCGCCTTGCATACAATATTTCAAATGAAAAACAAATTTGTTTTTCATTTGAAATATTGTATGCAAGGCGAATGTTTCTCTCTGCAATAATTTCCATGTATTAAAATAGTTTCTATCGATGCTGGATTTAATTATGTTTCGTGCTCGCCCCAGGTCGGTGGCTCACGATAAATATTCCATCTTGTGCTACGTTTGTAGCCTTGCCAACATATAATAGTGAGAAATTTTCCGAGCGAGGTATCGTTCCAAGTGGTTTAGTCGGTAGAACGTCAGTGCGCTATACTGATGGCCCGGGTTCGAGTCCAGGCTTGGAATCTTTTTCACTATGTTGGCCTTTGCGCCTTTTAAGCAATCACTTTGAAATTTGTTTTTCATTTGAAATATTGTATAATATCTCTAAAACAAAAGACATTTTAAGTTAAATTCTGTCTCTTATTTTGCTAATTCTTATCTGCTAGTATAACCGACCACAAGTAAAAAGAAAAGAAAAAAAACTTTAAAAGATCTTCTAACGCTTTCTTACTTTGTCTACATGTGAAGTAAACGCATTTGTTAAGTTTTAATAAATTAGTTTCTTCTTCCTAGCCCAAACCGCAGATTAAAATTAAGATAAATAAAGTACATGAAAATATATGACGTTGTCATAAGGCTCATGTATTATGTGATGTTAATCTACGAGTAATTGTAAAACTGCCCGTAAAAATATACATATATAATTGATTTGAATTAACTCTAATATTGATTTTTTTTTATTTTCAGTAAAAAAAGTAATTTGAAATTTAAAACGGGGAAAAATAAAACGCTATAACTAGACTTTGCACTTAAAATTGTGGTTTTCATATCTTTATTTATATGCACCTATAAGAAAAATACAAAAATGATTATTAGATGTTAAGATATGCAGGGTGCAAAGGAAAGTCTCTTTAACCTGAAAATACTTGCGAACGGAGAGAGCTACAGCTATTCAAGTGAGGTAACGGTCTATTAAGCCGATTACGATTGACCTAATGCAAACGACAGCAGTGCCCCCTAGTGGCGAAATTTGGAAGATAGCCATTGCAAATCGAAAACGAAAAGAGATAGGGGAGACTAGGGACGGTTGACCATACGGGAGGCTTAACCCACTCATCAATTTTCATATTTAAAAGAATTTCAGAGTTTTATCAATAGGTGTCAACCAAGCCTACTGGAATGCTCAAACAACAGTTCTCTTTTAATAGAGATAATCGAAATAGGTGTGGAAAAAATCAATTGTCAGGCTTTTCAACCTAAAAGTTGTGTTTTTTTACAAATATTTTGTAAGCTTGTTTTAGATAAATTATACCATAGAAATTTAAGTAAGTAGGTTTAAAGTAATGCAGAAATATCGAGCTTTCGTTCCAGGCATAAAGATTGTACAGTAAGTTAGGCTTAACATAACAATGCGCTATTCTTTAGAAAATATCTATGTAGGGAGGCTTGACCTAGTCAATGGGAGGGAGGGTTGACCAGAGGCTCAAGGCTCCCTTAATTAAGTAGTTTTGGAAATCTTTTTATTATACACTGTGCATAATGAAAAGTTAATGGTTATATATATAAAAGAATGTAAATTCATTCTGTAAAGCTACAGTAAAATGGCGTGATGGAAAAGAATGTTTAAAACTGACTAAAGAAAGATGTGAAAAATTGCTAGAAAATGGAAAAGTTGATAGGAACTTTCTTCCATTTAAATATTACTTACAATAGGTAAATATGAACAGTGGGAAAGACTAAACAGGGCTAAAAAGGATGAAAGCAGCAGTCTTAACCCTTTCAGGGGCAGTGGTATGTTTATAAGACCACTTAATTTTAATTCCAAAACGTCACAATGGAGCCAGAATTTGGCTAAAATCTTTTCCATTTAATATGTATGTGAAATATAGCCTTTTTCTTATTTCCAAATACATTTGTCTGTGAATTCCAGTATCAGTCCCTTATTTCAACATTTTAGTACTAAAAATACTTTGCCCCTTAAAGGTTTAAAATTATAAGTGCTCATGCGGCTGCAAAAGAACATAGCATCGATCGAAAAACTTTAGGAAGGTATGCAGACTAATTTCACCAGGATGAATACAGTGAGATGACAACTAGATGACAACTAGTGATGTGACAACTAGAATTGTCAGGTTGAGTATCACAAAAAATAGGACAAGGAGACAAAAAAAAGCGGGACAGTGACTCCTAAATCCGGGCAAAATTAACATGAAGCACTATGAAAACGGAACCTGTCTCTAACAGAGTACTGCCTTAAATGTTAAAATTTCATTTTTCCTGCTGTACAATTATACCTGCTCAAACAAAATCCTGTTTAAAACAAAATTTTTCTCCTCTGACTTACGATTGAGTCTCACCAGGTTTGTTTAAGCATCATATTTTAAAAAATATATTTTTTAATAATTAAGACATGTAGCATAAACTTACTTTGCTTCTTTTAAACTGATTTTATTTCTCTTCACAAATATTGCAATATAAAAAAAGTGGGTTTAGCCTCCCCTATAGTGGGTCAACCCTCCCATATGTGGGGAGCCTTAACCCATTCTTTTTTCATGATTAAAATCAATCATTTTTCAAATTTCTTATATGTTACACTTATGTAGCAATTTCATTTTGATAACTGGTTGTATAACGAATAAAATGATATATAAAACTTTATTCTACATTCAATGTTTAAAAAATAAAAAAAATCAGTTTGTAAAAAGTGGGTCAACCCTCCCTAGTCTCCCCTAGAGCAAAATTTCCAATTAGAAAGTTTTAGAGTATCAATTAATCAGTACGAAACGACACGGATGGTTAACACGGATAAGATAAATCGTCACCAGTATGCCCAAAAATGTCCGAAATCGATGAGCGACGATTCTACTTTGCATATTCACATTTCAGAAATGCAGCAGTGCGCAATTGCAAATTGTGACGTTGCACTGTACTGTAACGCCTATAAAAATTTAATTTCCAATGCATTTAAAATTTTAGTTTAATCCTTTAAGGGGCAGAAGAATTTTGTTCGTAAAATGACGAAATAACTGACTGACACCAGAATATTCAAACGAATTTCTTAGAAAATAAAAACCCTGTAATCTGCACTTTCATAACAAAAGCAAAATTTTGGTATCATTTGTCAGTTTTGGAATTAAAATTAGGGGGCTAGACCGTCTAGCCACCGCCCTTTAAAAGGTTAAATCTATGTTGTCGCATTGAAGAGGCTCGCAATAGACGTTCCATGCTGAGAAATGTGCATGCAGATTTACTCTCACGAATACAAACTTGCATCGTGAGCAATGGCGAACTTTTCGAACTTACTGAATATTAACACTTTATTACTGTGAGACAGTTTGTCTTTTTTGATCTTTTGTGTGACGTTATCAAAATTTATTGAGATAAGTACGTATTTATACAATACATTGTGCGCATTTCTTCATACTTCTGGCTATTCCATTCAAACGTTTACACAAAATAGAGTGCATCGATTTCGGACATTTTTGGGTATACAAATGAATATTTATCTTATCCATGTAAACCAAATGTCGTTTCGTACTAATTAATTGATGCTCTAAAACTTTCTAATTGGAAATTTTGCTCTATCTCTTTTCGTTTTCGATTTGCAATGACTACTTTCCAAATTTCGCCAATAGTGGCGCTGCTGTCGTTTGCATTAAATCGGGTGTAGTCGCTTTACTATACCGTTACCTAACTTGCATAGCTATACCTCTCACTGTTCGCAAGTATTTTCAGGTTAAAGGGACTTTCCTTTGCACCCTGTATATTTAAGACAAAAGAAGTTTGGAAACTATAAGTAATTTTTTCTTCATGTTATTAATATAGAATATTTATTTATATATTTTTATTGATAGTTAAGTAGCTTTTGTGATTATCCTCTTATCTACATAAAAACTTCCCCATGTGGCAATATAATTTTTTTTTAAATGTAATTTTTAAATAATATGAATTTTCCTTTTTTTTTTCGGGGATGGGCGGTTTGGGTTGTATGCAATTTTTGAAAAGCTGATATCTTAAATCTGTCTTGAAATTGCAATGATTATAATGAAAGTTTTGAACTTTTAGAGTAGGACAAGATTAAAAACACAAATATTTTTAACCAAAAACCAAAAAATCTCTCACTAGCTGACACTTCGAGATTGCGAAATTGGTTTGATAATCGGAGGTGATAATCGGCGCTGCTTTTGTGAGGTAAAAATATACAAATATGCATGCGTTTTGGATTAAAAAGGGTTTTTGCGAAATAGAGTTGTCCGGAATTAGGGAATGTCCATTAATCTCTATAACGGACACTTTCGAATACCGGAGACATCTATTTAGCGAAAATAATGCAGGGTTGGACTTTTTGCAGAAAAGAATTTGGCTGAAGCAGGTGCAAAGTGGGCAGTGTCCCTTCTCCTCTCCCTACCATTTTAGAGGCCGCAAATTAGATATGCACTTTTTGTAAAGCTTATATTTTAAATTTGTTTCGATATTGTTTTGATTATAATCAATATTTTAAACTTCTAAAGTAGAATAATGTTAAAAATTAAATAAATAAAAAGATCTAAATATAGCAAAGCCTCTCAATAACGAGCACTTCTGGAACGCTGAAATTCTTTGATATTCGAAGGTGTTCGCTTTTCTGAGGTAAAACTGTATGCTTACGTTGAAAAGATTGAGTGTTCGCTAAATAAAATTGTCCATATGAAGGTTTTGCAGTAAAACCTCCATTCGACACTCCTAAATAGAGAACACCACTATTTAAGAAACACGCTTTTTATTCACAATATGTATATGTTATATAAATGTTTACCTAAAAAAAACAGACACTCCGAATTAAGGACAAATTCTCTAGGTGCCCCCAATTGAGAGGTTTTATTGTATTTAGATAAATCTTTTTTTGTTTTTAATCTTGTTCTACTCTAGAACGTCAAAATATTGATTGTAATGAGTACGATGTCGAAAAAAATAAATTATCAGGTTTACGAAAATTACATACCAAATTCAGGAGCCCCTGAAACGGAGGGGGTGGATGGGACAGAACCATGGCCAAATATTTTTCCAGCATTCAAAGTGATCAAACATGGCTACGTATAATGTTTACAAAAAATGGCTGCGACTTAGACGCATGAAGTGTCTGAAATTCAGAAGCATAAAGCGACGCATAAAATTAAGACATTTTAAAACGTCCGAAAATTGAACGCTCCATTTCAGACACTTAAGTGTCTGAATTTCAGACATTTCAATTTAGAGTATTAACCGCCGCGGCGAGCGGCCTCTTTTCGTCTGCAGCCCTTTCTTCTTCTACTTATTCCGACTCTTTTTCGGAAGCAAGGTTCATAGGTCCCCAGCCACGTCCCAAGTAAAAGACACTCTAGCGAAAGCCATGCTGGAAAAAAATATTGAAACTGGACAAATTTACTCTACTCTGCATTAAAAAAATATACATACTGCTTGCATTTCAATACATTTTACAATATTTCCATTTTGTGCGTATTTTTCGTTTTATACATGTGTATTTTATTATACAAATTTCATGAATTTTAGTTGATTTCTATTTAACGAATTTACTTCATAACGCAGTGTTTAGGTGTAACGATGAGACTTCGTTAAATGGAAATTTCACTGTTCAATTGAAACTAAAATAAGTAAGCATAGTAAAGACATTCCTGACTTCATAGATTACTTTCCTGCTGAATAGCTCCAATATTTCACCGTTTACTTGTAACTGAATATTAAAAATACGCTCAATTTATTTAAAAATAACTTGTTTATGACTTTTTAAAAATTAATTATATGATCAAGGATTATATTCCCAGGAAAAGTTATGCAGCTGATAATTAGTTTAAAAACTTTCAACTTTACAGGTTCCTAAGAAAATACTTTTTCTTTCTTCTTCTTCTTTTTTTTTTTTTTTTTTTTTTTTTTTTTTTTTTTTTTAATTGATGAATGCAATACGAAATTAAAAATTAAACTACGTAATTTTTTTTCTTTCCAAAATGGCAGTTTTGTTCTTCCATTTTTTTTTATATATAATCTGAAAACTAATTAAAATGATTTCCTTTTTACAGTTAAACGGAAATTATTAGTAATTAATCTCAGTCGAACAAGTGAATTCTAAAAGTTTCATACTATGAATTTTCTAAAAAAAAGCCATGTTTAAAACTATGAAATAGAACATCACCAAACGAAATATTATAAATGTATGATTGAGAATTATATCCATATATGATTTTTTTACCAATCGACTGCCATAAAAAAATATACAAGTATTACCATTCTGCCCGTATGTTAGATAGGTTTTAAAAAAATTCCTCAGCCTACAGGCGGAGGTAGATTTCGAAGTTAAGTGCTAATTTCACCAAACAAAATTAAATCAAGATTAGAGATAAACCCAATTTATCAATTTTATCGAATTTTTAATTTCATTTTTCTGTAAGAGCTCGTTTTATTAGAATCATATTAAGGCGGTATTAAAAAAAAAAAATATTTTTCCATGCTCAACAACTCGAAATTTTCTGACACATTTTCAGACTCATTTTTAAAAGTAAAAACATGAAACTTGCCGACATGATTTTTTGAAGAGATTTATAAGCGACCTGTGGTTTTATTTTTCGTTCAATTAATTAGAAATTGATTTACAATTATTTTCTAAGTACGACCAATTTTTTTTCGTTTTTAGGAAATTCGTTTCAAAATGCCCACTTTGACAGCATTTTTTGAAATATATTCTGCCTTTATCTAAAAATCGACCAATACAGTACATTATATATTTTCTGAATAAGAGAACCTGCCAATTGGTTGCGTTTGAGAGCGAGAATGGATTCGCCAGGATTTAGAAGAATTTCCGTCTTTCAATGTTTGACAATATTCCATCTTAGATAAAATTTTCTCTATGTCTATGGATTCGCCATAATACGAAAATCTTTGCGATTCAGACAAATTACTGTAGCAGACAGTATTCTGTCTTAGACCAAGATTTCTCCGTGTCTATGGATTCACCGGGACTTGAAATTATTTTCGCCTTAGACAGATTTTCACGGTAAGTAGTATTCCATCTTAGACAAAGTTTATTCTATTTCTATGGATTCGTCAAGACTTCAAAATTTTTACGGCTTAAACAGACTTCTGTGGTAAACTGTATTTCGCCCTACATAACGTTTTCTCTATGTGTACGTCTGTGTATTTGCCGAGACTTGAAAATATTTCTGCCTTAGACATTTTCCATCTTACACAGTGTCGGCCTAAACTTTAATAATAAATACAGTGAGTTTTCTGTATTTATTACTATTAAAATATATTATGTAAAAGTCAAAAATGAAAATAATATTATAATGATTATAATACTTATTTTTGTAATCTTCTGTTAGTATGTTCATGAAGCAAAAACGACGTCAGAAAGCTTCTAAAAATCTTTTGCACATATTGTATGTTTGCCAATTTTTTTAGGGAAGAAAATGGGGCATTTACATTTTTCTTGCTGATACTAAATATTCTTCAAACTGAATAACAGAAAACTTTCTATCAATTTCTTATTGTATTCACAATTCAATGGCCGCTATAATGTATATGTATTCATAGTACCAATATCTGTCATATTATATAGAATACAGACAAAAATCCATCTACCGCATATCATAGGTTTCACATTGTAGATTGTGGCCATTTTTTCCCCTTATTGATCTTACCAACCTTCGTTTTTTACCCCCCCCCCCCCTTCAAGATGAAACCCCTTATATATCTTACATAATATTATCTGAAATACAACAATCCAGAAAGTCCTCAAAACCTCGTGAAATTTGGCGCTGTTTGGATCATTTAAGCTACATAATTTATCGCTAAATGGGCGATTAAAATAATCAAATACAGTAATTCTGTCATCCCATTCAGTTATTTTTATTTCAAACCTGCGAAAATTTACTGGATTAAGGTTTTAGATCAATGGATCCTCTCTTACCCATACGGTAAGACTGATGAAACAATTAAAAACCCGGGAAAACTTTGAACAGAATTTTATTCGGAACTGAACGTAAATAGATATATATTATCAGGAGTATACGAAATATTTTTCATCAAAGAAGATGAAACAGTGCAGTTTCATATAGGTATGAAAAGCAGAAAACTTAAAACTAGAATCAAAGAACAAATAGCAGACATCAAATACAACAGGAGAACCACAGCTTTGGCTAGATTATACAGTAAAGAACCTTTACAGATCGATTTAAAAAGTAGCAGAATAATTTATCCATCAAGATTTTATTTGCCATCCATTATCCGGGAATCAATAGAGGTATTTTTACGCAACGAGAATATTTGCAATGATTCAGTGTCCCTTGATTTACCTAAAATTTGGAAAGAGATGCTATGCAATTTTAGTAATAATAGTAAAAATTAATCCACGCTCACAAATATCCAATTTCATTTTATTTTATTTTATGTTTGCACTGTTTTTCACTATGCATGATGTCTAGTGACATTGTTTACCAAGTTATTGTTTTTAAATTTTGTGAAAATATTTCTATCATGAATGATTTTGAAAATGTCGCCGTTCGTGCAATGAAACGTTCCTCAATCTAAATAAAGATATTTTATCACTTTTTATAGCATTATTTAGCTTAATCGGATTATAAGTGATTATTACACATGTTGTTATAGATATATATAATTTAGAAAAAGTCACAGATTTGCAAAGTATCATGAAAGAATTCAATGTAAAAAAAGGCATCAAAGGTCGCTTTCGGATCCAAAGGGCTTGTTGGCAGTCTTAAGGTTTAAATACAGGCTGCTTAGGAAATTCCTTTTATCAAAGAAAAAACATGTGAACGGAGAGATCTGCTTTTATGTAAATTATAATATTGATAATCTCTGAAACTACTTAAGATAGAAACGTACTTCCAGTTATAAAATGATATAAATAAAGAGTAGATTTTAAATAGGACAGTTGTTTTATAAGGAGCTGTATACACTTAAAAATACAAAATTATCTTTCATACATTAAAAAAAGCGTCTCTGCGCTTTTAGTGCAAGAGAACACCGAAACTTTATAACATTTATAATAACATAACTCGGTAAGTTTTGGTCGTAAAAGAACGGATATTTTTAAGTCCTTTTTAGACACAAGGTGACATTTTGCTAAATCTAAGTAATAAGAAAAGGGGGCCCGTATAAAATTAAACTTTGTATTTTAATATGTATACAGCCTCTTGTAAAACGAATGCCACATCTAAAACCTGTTCTTGATTTTTGTAATGGGAAGTATGTTCTTATCATTAGCGGTTTAAGAAATAATCTCCGTCACATCTATTTAAAATCACTCAGAAGAATAAATTTCAGTTAACCCTTACAGGGACAAAGTAATTCTGTTGCTAAAAATCTTGAATGATTGACTGTCACCAGAATTTACGAACAAATTGATTTGAAAATAAATAAAGTATTTCCTTCGTGTGCATTATGAAAGGAAAAAAAAATTCTGGGTGCTATTTGATATTTTGGAATTAAAATTAAGTGGTAAACTAACGTACCACTGCACTTCAAAGGGTTAAACAGTTCATAATGTTCATAAGTGATTTCCAGATTAAACGTGCAAAAATACATTAGTATAACAAACTGTTTTTCTGTTTCTCAGAACTTATTATACAATAATTATAATGGCTACAAAATATTTTGGAAAATCTAATGAAATACTTTGCTTAAAGTTGTAATAACGTGTAGACTTCAAACTTTGAAAACAAAAATTAAATTATATGCTGCAGTACGAAATATACTGTGTGTGGGAAAATTAGAAACTTGTGTTTTTGCTTGTACGTTTGGACGCATTATTTTAAGAAAACTTACGGAATAAATACAGCCTAGACAAGAAAATCATATTACCTCAAATTAAATGCAAAAAATATGAAATATTTCTTTTAAACTTAGCTTCGAAGTAAAAGTCATTAAACAACTAAAACATAAAAATTAGAGCCTCGAAAATTAGAAACTGGTGTTTTTGATTCCACGTTTGGATGCGTTATTTTATGAAGGCTTATGGAATAAAAACAGCCTAGACAAGAAAATCATATTACTCCAAATTAAATGCAAAAAAGGTGCAGTATTTCTTTTAAACTTAGCTTGGATGTAAAAGTCATTAAACAACTGAAACATAAAATTTTACATTTTTTCTCTTTAAATAGTAGAACATTCTAGGTTAAAAATTAATCTAATTGTAAAACTTTTGCTGAAGAAATTCTCAAAAATAAAGACTTTTCTTTAGCATTTTGAAGCTATTTAACTACCACGCCTTCATCTGTAAGAGAAGGTTATTAGCATATTTTAGAATTGTTTCTGGCCAATACTTCATTCTAAATTCTGCATAAAGTCTAGTTGTGATCAATGAGTTTTCTTTCATGATTAATTTTGGTTCATTCTCAAAAATTGTTTCGGATCTGGGAAATTATGTTAGCTTTTATATTAAAGTTTTCAGACTCCTGATTGCTGAAATGCATTTCAGTACGAGTATTTCTTCGCAAGGGGGGCGATTTGAATGGAAAATGAAGAAAAGAAGAGAAAAATTGGTATCGTTAATCCATTGAAGGGTGGTGGTATAATATTTATACCACTTAATTTTGACCCTTTCAGGGGCAGAAATATTGTGCTTGTAAAATGATGACAAAGTTGACTGACACCAGAACTTACGAACGCATTTTTCAAAAAATAAAAACCTGCTTTTCTACACTTTCGTTATAAAAGCAAAATTTTATTAAAATACTCTTGGGGCCGTTTGTCAGTTTTGGAATTAAAATTAGGTGGTCACACCGTGTGACCACCATCCTTGAAAGGGTTAAACAAAATTTGTTCCAAAATGTTTGAATAAAATTTTCTTAATAATTTACGTGGAAATTGTATTTATTTATTTTCAAATGAAATTGTTAGAAAATTCTGCTGACTTTTCAACATTACATCGACAGAATTATTTGCCTCTGAAAGGGTTAACCTACAAAAGATTACAAGTATATTTCTAGAATTAATATATATGTTGTTTCTTAAAATGTAGCAGAAACATTTTGCGAAATTTTAATACTGTCTTTTAAAACTTCAAAATTTTCCACAATTTCGGAAAAAAATTCCTTATCTTTAGAAAACCTAAAAGGCAAATCAATCAGAAATTTCCGAAAGTATTGCATTTTTGAGATTTACGGAAACATCTCTGAAATAAAATAGTCTCTTTGCCGACTCGATATACTTAGAAACGGAAACGTTACGAAGTAATATTTATTGTTAAAATAGCAATTAAAACCTTTGTGCAGGAATATTAAAAAGCAGTAAACCAACGTTTAAAATGCACAAATAATGCGTGAAAAGCAGCATCATTTTCACGCATTATTTATGCATTTTAAACGTTGGTTTACTGCTTTTTAATATTTATTGTGTCGAACTTATAGCAATGGTATAATCGGCTACGCGGCATGCGGCCGTGCAAATCGGGCACATATTTAAATAAATATATATCTATATATATATATATACAGGGTATCCACTCTCAACGGTATCCAATAGCTAATTTCTAAACCGTTATTCATAGAAATATTTTTCCAATTACAAAAATGTTTTAAATGAGGCAAAAAAATTATTTTAAAAGTCGTTTCGATCAACAAAAACATTTCTTAAATGTTACGAAATTTAAGTTTTTATACGGTACCCATGTCTTACAAGTGATATTTAGAAAAGAATTCCTATTACGTTAACAAGCAAGACAATAAAAGTCCCTTACATTTAACACTAAAATTCACGGAGTTATGAAACTTTGAATTTCATGACTTATGCCAGTTTTCTGCACCTGAGCACAGATGAGTTGGGCAATGTTTCGAAGGATCATACACAAAGTGCTTAAATTAATAGAAGGATTTATTTGCAATGCAGCCGATGTGAGTCACTTCGAGCATGTTTTAAAATAAATTAAATTTTTATTAATTAAGTTTTAGATTAGATAATCTAATAGTATTTTAAAATATGTATCATTTTATAAAGGACTGCTATTGTTTCTTTTCATCATTTCATTTAACAAAAATTCTGTTAATTTTAATCTTAGTACAAGTTGTATATTTTTCTTTAATATGTCAGACCGAAAAACGATTTCAAACTTGTATTTTAATGTTAAATTTACTCTCAATTATTATTATTTTTATATCTGACGATTATTTACATTTTTAGTAAATTTATGAATGACCCCTATTTCGCAGCAAAAAAGGTGTTTCAACTGTAAACAATTATTACTCCGTCAGTTTTAATCGTATAGAAATGGGACTTTTTTTGTTATCTTACTTCTTAGTGTAATATAACTCGAATTAAATATAACTTTTAGGAAGGGGGACTGTATAAAAATTAAATTTCGTAATTTTTAGAGAAATGTTTTTATTGACTCCAATCGCTTTTAAAATACTTCTTAACCTCATTTAAAACATTTTTGGAACTGGAACTATATGCCTACGCCTAACGGTTAACGGATTGAACACTGTTAAGAATGGACACTTTGTATAAATATATAAATATATGCAGATATACGTATTTTTCAAAATGCATTTTTTAGACCTCGTGATTAAAAATATTATGATAGTACAAGGAAAATAAGGCTCTCTTTTTCTCATTTAATAATCCATATACTGGAGTAAAAAACTCCAAGCCTGCTCTATAGCCTTTCATTTTACCTTCAAGTGCTTTCCCTATTAGCTAATGGAGAGTTACTATTAAATTGTTAACACTGCCCTTAAAAAAAGATAAATGTTTCTGGATTTAGCAAAACTTTACAAAAGTATGATATAACCTCTTTCAAATTAACCACGATTACGAAAACTTGTTCTTTTGTCTTCAGAAATCCTAGAAATCACGAGATTTCCAAGCTTTTATTAATAAGTAGCATTTCTGAAACGAATGTTTTTTTTAGTTCTGCCGAATGTTCGGCCAGTTTCAAAAAAGAAAAAAGAAAAGGAAAAAGAAAAAAAGAAAAGAAAAAGAAAAAAAGAAAAGAAAGAAAAGAAAAAAGAAAAAAAAAACCAAAACGTTTCCTAGTAGTTTTTATAATGCATTAATCAGTTTTCACGACATTTCAATATCCTTTTTAACACGTTTCAATATAGTTGAAAAGTGTTTATGAGTTCGGTTTGTCTGTCCCTCTGACTCTCCGTGCGCTAACTTGCTTAAATATAGTCCGATTGCCATGAAATGGATATATATTATTGGGATTTACTATGGCATGTTCGGTATTGAAAATGAAGTGTTCAGCATTTTCGGTTCATTTGCAGGGACACTCAAAAGAATTCCGTTACATTACACTATTAAAAATTTCTATAAAAACACAGAAAAAGAGAGACTCTCAATAAATTTACATTAGTTCTCGGTTAAATGCATTCAATTGAGTTTCTCGATCAAGACTCTGTGTAAATTTACACTAGTTCTCGGTTAAATGCATTCAATTGAGTTTCTCGATCAAGACTCTGTGTAAATTTACACTAGTTCTCGGTTAAATGCATTCGATTGAGTTTCTTGGTCAAGACTCTATGTAAATTTACACCAGTTCTCAGTTAAATGCATTCGATTGAGTTTCTCGATCAAGACTCTCTGTAAATTTACACCAGTTCTCGGTTAAATGTATTCGATTGAGTTTCTCGGTCAAGACTCTCTGTAAATTTACACTAGTTCTAGGTTAAATGCATTCGAGTTTCTTGGTCAAGACTCTCTGTAAATTTACATTAGATCTCGGTTAAATGCATTCGATTGAGTTTCTCGGTCATCGTTTTACAGACATTTCCCTGATCTTATATCTAATTCCCTGATCTTATATCTAATTTAGATAAGGTAGAGAAATAGTCGAAGCTAAATATTTTCAGAAAGTGGTAATTTTCTTAATCATTTTCATAGTTATAATTTTTCTTAAAAAAAAAAAAAAAAAAAAAAAGTTAAATGAAACATTTTCAACTGCAAAAGCCTTTCCATTTACAGAGACGATCATAATACATTTAAATACATTGCTTTTATAAGAATTGTGATATAACCATAAAAGCATTTTTGGTTAATTAATCTGATTATTTTTGTAAATATTTTACAAAGTAAGTTATAACTACCACTATATTTAACCAGTTTTAATGAAAAAATATACCTAAATTTCACATTATTATTATTTAAAAATTCCAGTCTACCTTGAGATATTAAAGAAGATAATTATTGAGAAGAAGCAATTTCTTGATAAATAATTCCGTAAATAAAGGATTAAAAAATCAAATTTGATTACAAAAATAATAGGTATTATGTATCGGTCCAAACTGAATTAAAATAAACCGGTTAAGAAATTTTCTAACGAATATATTTGAAGCGAAATCTTTGAAAAGCACAAATGCAGTACATTTTCACCCGCTTCATTATAAAAGACATCCTTTATACACAACACCAGCAGTACCTATGGCGCACTCAGTAAGGTGTTTTTCTCCGGCCCTGAGTTCTCGGGTTGAAAACCCAATCCGGCTAGAAACAAATTGCGTAAAAAATTAAATTAAATGGTACAGCAGTTCAAATTTACTCGAAAAATTCTGATTCTTCGAAGTTCTAAAATTCACTAATTTCAAAAACTATCTTAAATTGTTTTCATTAAAAATAAATTGATTTACAGAATATTATGTGTTTTGAACAATGTAAATTTACCGAATAACTTCTCTGTTATTTAACGGAATCTCTGTAATTTTACATAAGACTTAAGGTAATGGATTACCAGTAGATTCTCTGTAATTTCACAGAAATTTTTTTAACAGCGTCCGGTCTACAGCGAAAAATCTTTTGCCATGTAATTTAATGATATTACAATATTTTAAACATATTGAAATTAATACTACATCACTGAAGTATACTACAAGGTTGTTACTATAAAATGTGGCGTGCATAGAACTTATCGTTCATTTCCAGGGTGACACAAAAGAACTTGGCTATAGAAGAAAATGAGCAATAATTGAACTATTGAAGCCGAATTACTAGAAGAGCTATTTCAGTTGTAGTATGCGTTTTTAAATTCAACTATTTTTTAAATACAGTCGGACCTCGTTATCCCGACACCCGATTTTCACGTCACTCCGCTTATTACGTCAGTTTTTCAAAGTCCCGATTTTCTGTATGTGACTATACTGTAAATAAACTCCGGATTTTACGTCGTTGAATTATTTTCAACTCCGGATATCTCAACGGTTTAGGAAAATTGTCCATTTTTCATAATCCTCCTTATAAGCAGCGAAATTAAGTGGTAAGAAATGTCTTAGCCAAACTTTTCACAAAAGTGTCTAAAATATCCATTGAGGTAAATGAGAAATTTTACATCAATACTTTATCTGAATAAATAAACCCACACACACCACTGACACAGTTAAGCTCCAGACAGACATATCTGTCTACTCGCGATCTTTTTGTTCTGGTCAAGCGGCGCTTTCTTGTGGTTACACGGCGTTTTTCATCCGACTAAAACCGAAGCATTGCATTGAAACGATCAGAAATTATCTAACACCCATTTCTGAAACAACGAATATTGATTATAACTCATTGTATAATATTGAAAAAAGAATTGTAAGAAGCACATCTAGGGATAAGCAAACCTTAATTCATCAATACTCCATGCAACAATAAAAAAAAACAAGGCATCATAAATCTGATTTTTTAGCCTTTTCAATTTTTTTTTAATTTTTTTTAATTTTAATTTTAATTTTTTTTTGCTTAAAACTGCAAGAACAGTTATAAATTTAAACATTAAAATAATAATCCTAATAGTCCTAAATTAATTAAAAATACCGCTTTTTATAAACATATTTTTCTCCAACTCTGGTTACCGCGACACCCCGCTTATGACGACACTTTTTTCTGGTCATTAGAGTGTCGGGATAACGAGGTTCGACTGTATTACTTGGTATGTCTAAATTCTATAGATACTATACAGGTTCGTACAAACGTTCTCAGCAACATTCGTTTATTGAAGAAAATTACTGAGTGTAAATTTTCAACTGTTGCTATACGTTTAACTGAACTAACTTTTAGTATACTATAGTAACGCATGCATATATGTAGATCATATACAGTGCTGCACAAAAAATCGTATATTTTAATGACTATTCATGGTAATAGTTGAAATCGGATTTTCAAACGCGGTATTCATTTTCCAAATTGTTCCTTTAAATATCATCTTTCCCTTAGCAGATTTTAAAGTTTAGTTATAACATTCTGAATGTGTTGGAAAGTGTTTTATAATCTATACTGTAGCCATGATTTTTCGTTCTTGTTCCTTATGCTGTCAATTCTCTACTAAACATTTTCATGTTCAACAAACATACATGCTAAATTAACATCATTAACATTAATGTTAAAATGTACATTATTTTGTTACTCTCGCGTATATAAATTCTGTTATTCAGTTGAAAATGCTTTTTTTGAGATTCGATAGCGTACGAAAAACCGATATTTCGTGTTGAGAAAACTGATTAATACTCTGTAAAAACTACTCGGAAATATTTCGGGTTTTTTTTCTGTTTTCTTCCTCTTTCTTTTTTTATGATCAGCAAAAACATTTTTGTTTCATAAATGTTTTTCAATTTTGAAAACTTATTGTTTTCTGAAGATAAAGAAACGCATTTCGAAACCGTGGATAACAAGGAGGAAGATACGTTATGTTTTCGCAAAGTTTTTCCAGATACAGAAATATTTTTCTTTTTTTTTTACTGTATGGTTTAAATTAGCATTTCGTATTAATAATTGACGTATAATATTAGTTCATTATAATATATAGACTTCAAAAATGTAAGTGCGGCCCTCGAATTCACTCTTCTACCAGATTTTGCCACTTACGGAAGTTTTATACCACTGTATACTATACTATGAATAAATTGCCCGGTTTCTCGCGTAATTCAGGCCCCCAAATTGTCTGGACGCCACTATTTTCTAACAGTTTATTTCGCCATCTTAATCGCAGATGATTCTGCCATTAGATAAGTCGAAGAAAATTACTTTATAATACTGGTGTTCGGAGCATTTTGGAGTCCTGATTTACGCGGCACACCTGACAACACTATGACAAGTAGGAAGCACTCTTTATGTGTTGTTTACGGAATCATCTTGAAAGATATAATAAAAATAGAAAATAGTGAAACAATATTTGCTGTATATTTAACTAGTTTTAATTACTCTATGCGTGAGTATGGTTAAGCTAAAAAATAATAAAATAATTTTAATATGTCTCTAGATGCTCGGAATGAATCAGCAAGTATAAAACAGATTTATTTGAAAAAGCGATGTAATATTAAAAATATCACGGCAAAAAAATTAGGTGCATTTAAATGTACAAATATTTATTTGAAATGGAATAAAAGTATAATTTATTGTATACAAGAAAAATATTTCTATATTTAAAGAGAAAAAAAATGTATAATGATTTCATTTTTATTGTCAATTTTTCAATTATTAAAATAGTTTAAAATTGTCAAATGTTTGACTATATATATGTATATACATATACACCGAAGAGCCATTACATTATGACCACCAGTTTCATACGACGTAGGACCACCTTTCGCCCTCAAAACCGCAAAAACCCGACCTAGCAACTCGACAAAGTTGTTATATAGTCCAGACAATAGGGAATTTTACCTAGAAAAATTAATGGTAAGTTCTGGAAATAGGCTTACTTTATGTACTTTATTACCGCGCGCTTTTCTCAAAAACCAAACCTTTTCAAAAAATCAATTTTTGGGGCGGTTGCCGGGTGAAAGTTTGGTGGGAAGTTACAAATTCGGATTCAGCGACCCAAAAAACATAAAGTGAGTCGAAATCCAGAACTAGTATTAATTTTTCCAGGTAAAATCCCTTATTGCCTGGACTTCATAACTTAGTGCACGTAGCGCCGCAGTGCATGTTCAGAGGCAGCCCTCCCCCTCCCCGTTCATCCTACGTCATACTGTCATATATCCTATTTGTTGCAAATTTTGTCTAGTTTCTGAATTTCGTAATGCTTCCCTAAAACAATAAGGAATTTAAGTTAAACACAACGATTTGGGGGGGGGGGGGGTTCGGAGGGAAATTTTGGGGGAAAGTTAAAAATTCGGATTCAGCGACCCAAAAAATTTAAAGTAAACCTTATAGAGAAAGTTCGGAGGGGAGATGGGAGGGCGAATGTAAACGTGTGAGTGGAATTGCGCAATTTAGTTCACGCAGCACCGCGCGCATGTTCCGAGGCAGATCCCCCCTTCCCCTTCATCCTATGTCATAATGTCATATATCTAATTTGTTGAAAATTTTGTCTACTTTCTGAATTTCTAGATACTTTTCACCTAAAACAATAAAAAAATTGATTGTTTTAATAAAAACCTTTTTTTTTGGGGGGGGGGGGGGCATTTTACCAAAATTTGGAGGGTTGTCTTTGGAAATTTTGGTGGGAAGTTAAAAATTCGGATTCAGCGACCTAAAAAACATATAGCAAGCTTTTTTCCAGAACTACAATGGATTTTGCTAGGTAGAGCCCCTATACGGTCTCTATTGCCTGGACTAATAAGTAGTCTGAGGTTTCTGGTACCAAGCGCCCAGCAACTGGTCCTGAAATTCTCCCATATTATGAGGTGGTAGCGTGGCAGCAAAACTTGAGATTTCCAGGTGGAACAACAAATGTTCTGTTGGATTCATGCCAGGTGAATTTGGTGGCCAGGACATAACTTGAAACTCACCACAGTGCTCCTCGAAGCACTCCCTGACAATTCGATCCATGGTGTATTATCCTGTTGGTGAATGCAATAATACATCGGAAACATTGTTGTCATTAATGGGTGTACCTGGTCTGAAACGATGTTCAGGTAGCGCACAGGCGTCAGGGATTGTTCTATGGGGATTATGGGTCCTAATGTGATCCATAAAAACATCGCCCACACGATAATATAGCCGCCACCGGCTTGTCTCCGACTAACTGTGCATCCAAGAGCAAGGGTTACCGTTGGAAATTGGCGTATTTGCATGTGCCCGTCGATATGATGGACCAGAAAACGTGATTCGTCGGACCATGCAACTTTCTTCCATAATTCTTTGGTCCAATTCCGATGTTCATGGGCCCGTTGCAGGCGCTGCTGGCGATGACCTGCTGTCAGCGCAGGGACGTGCTTAGGCCGCCGGCTGCGTAGGCCCATACACAACAGTGCAAGTGGCACTGTGTGTTGAGAAACACTGTCTGTGTCCCCACTGTTGTAGCTGTTGGTGATTTCGGCTGTTGCAACTCTTCGGTCACGACGAATAATGCGTAACAATCTCCGCTCTCCTCTGGAATCAATGCGCCGCGGGCGACACACTGCTCGCCGGAGACTTGTCTTATCACCATCCATACACCACTTTCAGCACTTGCTCACAATGACTACATATGTACAGCCCACCAAACGCGCCGTTCCCGATATCGACGTTTCCAGTCGCCGAGCCATAACGATTTGACCTTTATCAAGGACTGATACATCTGCTGCTTTTCCCATTAAGTCGCTAATCACCCTATGTTTTGCAATATAATGCATGGGCGCTTTATGTACTCCAATATCAACCGCACATGCGCCGTGGTTTTGTTTCTGGGCAAGCTCATTGCTATAGATGGAGGGTGGTCATAATGTAATGGCTCTTCGGTGTATATTGGCTAGTAGAAAACGATATTGGGTTAAATTGTTTATATTGGGTTTATCTTCGTAAATATGGAAATATTAGCATGAGATATTGCCTCATTCATTGTAGTTTTTATATTTTGCCAGTATTGTACCGATAATCGTAAAATGTTATTCGCCATTTCATTGCTAATATTTCAAATGTAAAACCAACATTCGTGGAATATTGGCGTGTCATTGCAAATATGTTCAGTTTAAGCCAATATGTAACCAATACTGATATTTCATCGGAAATATATCTGATGACTGTAATATTGAGCCATAATATAACCAATATATTCCATACTGGTTTACTATCAGAGTTGTATTGGAAAGCCAGGTTTCGATTGATTACCTCAAGATAAAAATACAAAGAAACACACGAGTAATCGAGTTACCTGAAAAATGCATCTGAGACAATACTAAGTAAAGCGCCAAATACACATCGTAAGAACCAAGAAGAAGAAGGTATACATATATCAGTTTGAGGAATAAATTCACGTTATTTAATACTTTAGCATGTTTTCCATAACAAGTTTTTCCTAAGGTGTACATTTTTTTCTGGTTTTCAGTTTTCTTCATCAGTCTCAGTTGATTTTTGGGATTTTGATTTTTATGCATTATATTCCACTTTAGCCGTTATACACAATGAAGCGTGGAGTAGTAAAAAAATAATTATTTCACAATTTTTAATTCCATTAAAAACAGAAAAGAATTTTGATATTTGAGCACCATTGTTGAATTCAGTATGCAAATTTTCTAAGAAAAATTAATTCACATGCAGATTGCCATTTTTAAATAAAAAAATTGTTGGCCAGTTTAGTTGAATAAACGTTTAAATTAGTAGCTTCGACACACTAATAAAAAATCCAGAGTCATAGTTAAGCTATTAGGGATTAAATTTTTCGAATATGGATTTTAATAATGCCACGTTTTTTTTTTTTATCTACATCATTATTATTAAAATGATAAGATGGCTATTATCAAAACTTATAAGAAACATAATAATGGTACTAAATAGTTTTTGCATCATTCAGTCTTTCACAAAAAATTCTCATCTTCCCGTAAAATGACTGCCTGGGGAATACAAAAAGTATAAGAAAGGCACTATAGAATATGAGCGAGAATAAAAGTTCTTTCCCAAAAGTTCTTTCCTCTCGCGTAATGTTTTGGAGAAAAACAAGTAAATGGATTTAAGGATTTACTGATGCCATCTAAATGAAACATTTCATCATTAAAAACATATACAAGAATTATTTAGCAACTAAACTTGAAAACTTATGAATGAAAAATGCATAAATGAGGAAGGTATAAACGATGCACATAAAAACACACTGATACACAATATACATAATTTCAAAACCAGTTACAAATTTTGCCAAGAAGAATGGCACTGAAAGATGAAAAAACTAAATTAAAAAGTTATTTTCAATATATCCACCATTTTCAGTAATAGCAAGGTATAGTCTTAAACCCATAATAATGTTTCAGCAGAAATGGCCTAACATGCTTTACAGACGTTTGCGCCGAGTTTTGTGGATTTTGCAGATAGACCACCTGAGCTTTCAACTTTACGAATAGAAAGAAATCACATAGATTCAAATGTGATGACTGGTGGTAGGACATCATCCCTGTTTTCTTATTATATATAGAATAGCACTAAGTGTATAACGCTTCCGGGAAAGAATTCATCCGCTTCCTGATAATCTTTCGTTAAAATCAGACAAACGCGATCATGTTAGGCTTAAGCATTCTGATGCCGTATTTGCCGACTGCCTTATTTAATCTGTCTGGCTATTCGTTGTGTAACATGTATTCTTCTTCAATTTTTCTAAAACCTTCAAAAAGTGTACAATTATAACGCTTTAAGATCTAATTTAAAAATAACCAGCTACCAACAACAAGCTTCCGATGTATACAAGCGATTACAGTTGCCATTCATAAGCACAAATTACAAATCCAAAAACAAATGAATGACTCTTTCAGCGATTCATTAAATGCTCTTAAAATTATATTAATAAAAGCATATTAATATTTTGAAATACGTTTTTCACTTTTGTTTACATTTATTCATTACATTACAGTTTGAATTCAGTATACACTGTTAAAAATATCTCGAAAAATTACCTCTGTTTTTCATGTCTATCTATTTTCTGACCAATGAGAAAGCTTCATAGTGTTCAGTGAATATAGCTGTATTCTGTGATTCATTCTTGTGAATTATTTTGTACCGGATTAACATTTCCTTTCTAAAAATAAACGTATTTCAAATTATTTAAAGGCTTTATTATGCTTTTACAAATATTTTAAGAGCAAAATCGGATGTCGACCGTATTTTTTGATGATTCGTTCAAAGAGTCATTCATTTGTTTCTGGATTTGGAATTTGCGTTGTACAAGAGGCATCACGAGTGAATTTTGATTTGATTTTTCAATCTTAAAACGTGCTTTCTTTTTCACTATTCGCAAAAGTTACATTTTTAGAAAGATTATTCAAAATAAATTAACATTTAAGAGATGACTTACATTCAATTATCTATACATTCTGCTGCGATAACTTCAGTTAAAATTAGATTGGCAGCTCTATCTATCCCTATATGAAAGTAAACAAGCAATTGATTCATTCGTCATGGACTTTTAAAATATTAAAACAAACGTGTATATGCTCTGTTAAGATGGGTAGTTAAAAAAAAAAAAAAAAAATTTCTTTTTAAAATGTTCTTTGCATTCTGAAGACATTGGGAAAAAAATGAATATTTCTTATAAAATGAAATTAGAATATCAGCAATGTATAATGCCGTGTACTACATATATATATATATATATATATATACAGGGTGATTCATAAATATCGAAACAATAGGCTATCTCCTTAATTAATGCCCCTAGGCACATACTTCCAATTGCAAAGTTTCATAAAAAAAAAAAAAAAAAAGCTGGAAAATTTGATGAGATAAGTTACAACTCCATGGGAGGTCTATTTGAGAAAATGCGAAAATTAAATTTTTATACGGCCCCCGTAGGGTAAAATTTCCAATTAGGATTTTTTTCTTTATCCATTCCTGAATTAAACACAAAACGTTCCATCTTCATATCTGCAAAACTCATGGAGTTATGCCTGTTTAAATAATTCGTCAGGTTTTAAGGGATTAGACACATATTGCAATGCGTGTTATTCAACAAACAATGTTACTTTAAAAGTTCCAGGATACATGTAAAAAATATATTTATTGACTTAGAATTAGATTTTTCTGTTTTTTGTGATGATTAACCATATAATTTGCAAATAAAATCGCATCCTAAAATTTCTCAGAAAGTTTAAAATTTAAAAAATTATTAATATTATTTTAATTGGGGTAATTTAAAATCGTTACAACTCGAAATATTATCGTCGAATTTCAAACTTTTTTTCATTTAATTAAAGAGGAAAATATAATTTTAAATTTGCTTGAGGATTTTTTTAAATATTAATATTAAAAATATTAAAAACACAAATTTAAAAAAATGATGTAACTTATTTCTCAAAAAATTATTTTTCAAAAATGAATAAATTTTCAAATTTGTCGAACCAAAATTAATGTAAAATAATCAAAAAGGTCATGTTCCGAGTTTGCATCCTTTATTTTTTAAACAATTCTTGACTTATAAATGTTAATTAATAATTTAAATTAAATTAATTTTAATTTTAATTACGCATTTAAATTAATAAATTTAAATTAATAATTTAAAACGCATTTAAAGTTTTAAACAAAGATTGGCACTTAATAAAATGTTTAAATGCTTTTTAAAAAATTGCAGGTCAGTATGTAACTCTTTCCTGTAGCTTAAACTTCCAATTCAGTTTAACTTTTGCCCTTTCCACCTTCTTTCTGTACCATTTAAAACAAGCTTTTTTTCTAACATACCGATTAAGAGTGTTTTCATAATTTTAACCTTCACAACTTCAGGTTTTATATCGTCCCGGTGAGCGGTTAAAAAAAGTCTGTATTCTGAGACTGGACCATTCTCGACCGGGCCTAATGTGTTTTTCATACCGAACCGGGAATGGCTTCCTTTCTTCCTAGGTCTGCAAGGGGCGAAATTTTCTGTCCCGGTCTCGACTCAACCCGTATTAAAATCATTCTATCTGACTCATCTAATCCATTCAAAAATCAGTAAAGTTTGGCTCAACCCAAAAAATTTACAAAAAATGCATATATTTTTAAATCGCCATTACAGATAAAACATATTACCATTTACAATTAAACTTTAAAAATCATTTTTAAAAGATAGCAGATTTAAACAAAAAAAAAAAAAAAAAAAAAAAAAAAGACAGTAAAACAAGTGAAAAAGAACCTGCCTAGTACGGAATCCTGTCTAAATCGGAATACTTCTTTGATCCATGCAAAATGAATATAATAATACTTGAGAAAAGAATAGAATACATTTGCACCTCCTAAGATGGGAAATAGTCTACAAGGCATTTTTTTCTTGTCTGTATGTTTCCGTTTTAGAAGGTTTTACTGTATATCATTTTTGAAAGCCTCCAATACATGGATTAATGATTAACGATATTAAATTGCCAGTGAAACATTTACATACTAACAGAGATTCATTAAAAATAAATAAATATAACACCCTTTAACGCTTCTTTAAAAATGAAATTATAAACGTATAAAAAGAAAATCTATAAGCTATTATAAAGCTATAAAGCTATTTTTGGTCTGAACTCTTTCATACGAAACAATTTTTAACCATAATGACGTAAAAAACTATGTTTTTTAGAAATTCAATTAGGCCGGACCAGACTCAGGTTAAGATTTAAACATTTTTCCAGGCCGGGACGAACTTTTTTTTTTCTGTGGGTCGGCTCGAGACAGGGTCTGGATATTTCGACCCGTGCAGACCTCTAATAAAGGCCTCCAGCATAATTTGAAAGAAGGTTAAACTTAAAATCTATACGCTGCTATTTTATGTCCAAAGGAGAGGCACTGTCTTAAATCGACTTTTAATAACGTACAATTTGTGGATGATCCCTATCTTGCATTCAAAATGAGTCAGTAACTCGTCGCTCAGAGGCATGAGAAAACGGTGTAAGTCGCGAATTTTGAATTTTAATAACTCTGCGAATTTTGCAGATACCGAGATGAATGATTTTCTGTTTTATTCAGGAAGGGATAAGAGAAAGTTTCCTAATTGGAAATTTTACCCAACGGGGGCCCGTATAAAAAGATAGTTTTTGTATTTCCTCAAATAGACCCCCCCCCATGGAGTTATAACTTATGTCATTAAATTTTTCACCTTTTTTTATGAAACTTTGCAAATGGGAGTATGTGCCTAGGGGTAATATTTAAGGAGATAGCCTATTGTTACGATATTTATGAATCACCCTGTATATTTATATATCAATGCATTATTATAATAAATAAAATTTTGTATTTTGTAGGGAAAATAAATTTGTAATTTAATAAGAGAATTTGAAAAAAAAATTGTTAATGCAATTAATAGTTGCAATTTACTTATGTGATAAAAGATGACTTTTAATTATCAAAATTTATTACAGGTTTCTTTTATGCATGCTTTAAAAAATCGGGATTTTCTCTGTTCAACTTTTTAAAATTTAAGTTACATAATTATTATTTTGGTAATTAATAAAAACAAATAAATTTTCTGTCGGAATTTTCTGTTATTTTACCACATACCATGGGGTAAAATAGTTAATTGACAATATGTTTTAAAATAGCATTATTAGTACTAATTTGCATGTTTTTGTGAAATATTTCTTCAAATTTTGTGAGTGAAGTTCATTTGCATACTTTATGACAGTATTTTACGAATTCAATTAATAATTTTCTTGCAAATTAAGTTTCAATGAAAAATGAGCTGTTTTTACTTTACCCCACCCGACCCTATTAGTCAGATAAAACAAAACTTATTACTTCACAATTCTATTTGTAATGCAATGCTATATAATTTTTTTGAAAATTCAAACACGTCATTCTGACGGGCTTTCTAGTGGTTTATATCGGTGGGTCAACAGTCCTTAGCACATTTAAAAATTCAATACAAAATCAAGTAATTGGCATTCGAGAGTGTAGTTTAGACGAAAATGTTTATCATGATCGGAAATTTTGTTTCCAAAAATTATAATATTTGGTACATAAAATTTCCCTCAGATAACACTATACCTTCAAAGTTGCAAGAAAGCATTAAAAACTCAAGGAAAGTATTTACAGACCATTTATTTTGTACAATCTACTACCATATTCCACTATGTGTGCCCTTTGTACGTCGAACCACATTCAAATGGTATATCCAATTCCATTCAAATCCATTGAAATTTGGTGGAGGATTGCGCAAAATAAATGGTTTGTAGTTGATTTCCCGGTGTTTTTATGCTTTTTTCTGAAAATGAGAAGATATATAGTGCCTTATATTGGCAAATTTTGTAGCTAAATTGTATAATTTTATTAAATATTTCGATCATGAAAAGCATATTCGTCCAACCTGCATTCTCTTACGCTATGTACTTGATTTTTCAAATGAATTTTGAAATGTGTTAAGGTCTTTTTGGCCACCTTGTATTACAGAGCAATGACAAGATCGTTAAAATGGTCTTTTAGAACAAATTGAAGACTGTAGGTGCTCGCTGTGGCATAAACCGCAATGTGCGAACAAAACCCTGCAATAAATTGTGTACCGCCAGAATTAAGCCGAATGTCAAGGTATCTTTTTTACAGTTATTTTAAGCTTAGGAAAAATAATTCAGTGGCTCCTTTGGAGAGCATGTTTGGCCAATACTATGAAATTTTTCGGATGCAGTGACGACTGGATAAAAACATGTAGATTTTGCTTTACCGAAATTGCAGAATTTTATTACATAGAAAGCCGTCGTTGAAAAATACGCTTCATCGGAACGCCAAATAGATCTCATTAAAATCCATATATTGAAGCAAATTGCCTGCAAATATATCACTTTAATAACATGAAAAACAGTGCGAGTCTACCAAGCCTGAATCTTGGATAGAAACAATTATAGGATATTTCACATGATACTGCTTATTGACACTTTTCGTAATATACCCACATCTAAAAGGCTTTGAATGGACAATCAAGACCACCCTTTATCGTCTATGGCCTGTCTGTGCATTGCTATCAATGATTGCCGACAGCGATTGCCCTTTTATTTCGATTACGGTCATCGTTAACATTTCCACCGCGTTTTTACAACACTTTAATTCATATAGTTCAGTTACCATGCACAAAACATCCGTCGTTCTAAAGACATACTATTTTTCAGATCACACTTTCAAACCTGAACAGTAAATGTCATATTCTTTACTTACGTAAAATACGGCACAAAATAACAAAAAGGGACGTTAACTAACTGTTTTACTGAAAACACAAAATTTCTCAAAGCAATACCAAGACAAGAGCAAAAACTGGAAAAATATTGGGTTGTCTGGTAAGTCTTTTTGATTTTTAATTATGAAATGAAGCATAATATACGAAAAGAAATTTTTTATCTATAGAACCATGACTAATTTAACTACATATAGAAATTGTAAAAAAAAAAAAAAAAAAAAAAAACTAAATACTAATACTGGGTTTTCACATGTTATTTGAATTCTTTGGTAAATTTTACCTTGGGATACCAAGCACCAAATCATTCGGTCAAGCAGTTTAGGAATTATTCAAGTTTGATGTTTGGAACGCTTAATATTAAATTAACATTTAACCGCTTCAAAACAGAGATTGCAACGTGGACAGTTTTTTAACCCAAAACTACATGGAAGAATGAGCTGTAATTTTGAATTGGCATATTTGAATCTTCTAAAAATTGATTTATGTTAAAAAATTAATAGGTTGCCATTCACATTTCATTAAGAAAATAATTTCAATACATGCATATATACATCTATAAATATATATATATCTATTTATTTAATTATTCGAAATTAATTCCAAATTCCAGGATTTTCTAACATTAAACCGCGATAGTTCCTAAACAACTTAACAGACTTCCTGTTTGGTATCACAAGGGGAAAAAATACCGAAGATTTCAAATATGATGTTAAAATTAGATGTTAGTATTGGAAGTTTTGAAGTTTAGTATAATTGCCATATGTAAATGACCCACTAGGCAAAATTAAAGTGTAGAATTCATTAATAGACGTTATTACTATTCTATTTGGACCAGTTACATTTTTATAGGAGTATTTGGGACGAAATTAGTAGGGGAGATCACTTTTTTTGTTGTTTCCAGGACTGTATTTATGTTTTCATAAGTAGAAATAAACATTTTTTTTATTAATTTATCTTCTCTGAAGTTTCACAAACCCTTATTCGCTGATTGGCTTTGATCAGGGCTGTTAATTAGTTCTATCAATAGTAATAAATTCTTCAGAAAGTGGTGCATATTTAAACGAAAAATTCCCCCAATGAAATTTTGGAAAGAAATTCTAGAAAATGCATTTTGTTACTGCCTCAGTACCATACACGCATTTTTGTGTGCTTTTGCGGCTGCCATACGTTTTCTGACGGAGAAAAATTAAAATATGACGAGTATGTTGACCTTTATTTTCCATCCTTCTAGTTAACAAAAATTACTTAAATATTCCAGAATTTTGATAATTTTTATTTTAAGCACAAGTTGGTAGATCAGTCGCCATAATGCATGGTCAAATGTTTGTTTGAAAAAATATTGAAATCATTTGTGTACTTTTAAATATATAATATAGGAAAAACCGAAAAGACATTCTGGATAACCCAATAGTAATTTTGCGGAATACCTTTATATAACATAACTGAAGGTAATCCGACCAAACTAAAATTATGACGGTCGTGGTAAATTTGAAAAAAAAAAAAATGAAAAATACCCAATTATTTCTGCTATCTGTCCTGTTTAAGATTTGAAAAGGTTATTTTTTTTTTTTTTTCAAATTCAAAATTTTGCAAAAAAGGCAATTTGGCCAATGAAGATAATACGCCACTTTCCTATTATCCTTCTTCTAACCACCACTTTACTATTATCCTTAATAAAACCGCTGATATTAAATTTTATAACAGTTAAGCAAAAAGGACAAAGAAAAAAGACACAACTTTATTGTTTTTATGAATATAGCTTTATTTCTATTTAAAAGAAAAACTCTATTTCTGCCTTGAATAGAGCTTTATTTCTATTTAAAATTTATTTTATTTATATAAAATTAAACATTTTAAACTGTTCGCAAAAATTCAAACGGTATAAAATTTTGAAACTTCCACCTGAATTCCCAATAAAATTGACACAAATGTGTCACGAGTGTTCAATATTCGCAATCTGGTCTTAAAAAATGGTTAAAAGCATAACTGCCAACTCTCATGAATTTTTGGCACTACTCCTTTTTTTAAAATAATCTGCGCCTTATTTAATCGCAGAATTCATCGATTAAATAAGGCAAAGATTTCTTTTCGGAATTACTTGCGCCAAACAATCATAGCAATAGCAGACATGTAAACATTAAAACAGTCAACTGTCTATATTAACAGCGCTGGACTTATTACCTTCAGGTATCTTATAACTTCTCTATGCTCCTACGGAAGATTGGGAGATTGCCTGCATCATCATTGATGAATTTTATGCCCAATTTAAAATTTTTTTGTAGTTCAAATTTTACCGTTTTTATAGTAAAAATGAAGTTGATATCTATTTAACATTAAGAAGAGAATGCTCATTTATCATCATAAAGCTTTAAATATTTTAAACCTGCGTCCGAATAATGGTCTTAACCTTATGGCTCTTCAATTTTGGTTAGGATTCTGATTGTTTTCTGAAATTTAGTAGTTATTTAACACTCGATTACTATTCTTTTATCTGTAAGATACAACGATATTTTTTTTCTAACTGCAAAGGCGTCTTTGGAATAATTTTTTTTTCATATTATCGTCTATCTTTACAAGAAAAAAAGTATGTTAAAAATTCGTGAAAAATTACTTCTGGTTTTCGAGAGATTTATAAGTTTTAGAAGGTCCTGAACATGATTTGACTGTTTTTAGAAAACGTCTGTCTGTCTGTTTGACAGACAAAAATTTTGTGGGCGCTGTATCTCAAGAACAAATGCACATAATTTAATAAAACTTTATATCCAGTTAGACCTTGATATAAATTGGTGCTGATTAGTTTTTGATGTAAATCTCCCAACAGGTGGCGCTGCTATGCTGTATTTTTCACGATTTCCAAAACAGCTCTATCTCAAGAACTAATGCACGGATTTTCATAAAATTTCAGATTCTGTTAGACGTTAACATAAGTTGTTGCTGATTAGGTTTTGGTTAAAGTCGCGCGAAAGGTAGCGCTTGTATGCTGCATCTTTCAGGATTTACACGATTTTAGCGATCGTCATATCTCAAGAACTAATGCGCGGAATTTAATCAAACTTTATATTCTGTTAGAACTTGACATAAGTTGGTGCTGATTAGAATTTCGTGTAAATCTTATAACCGGTGGCGCTACTAGGCTGCATTTATGACGATTTTTGCGATAGCTATATCTAAAAAAACTAATGCACGGAATTTAATCAAACTTCATATTCTGTTACACTTTCACATAAATAGATCCTTATTAGGCTTGGGCGTATACTGCCCAACAGGCGTCACTTTTATGATCTTTGGGTTCGGAATTTTGGTTGCAAACCTCTAAGAGGGTGGGTGCAGTAATTTAATGATTTGTCTGAAAAATACGATGCTTATATCTCCTCTCCTTTTTAAATCCACACTATTCAACGAACTTATAACTTTAGAATCTTCATGATTTGCATAGATTGCCATTTAATTTTGCCGCTGTTATAACGAATTTTGAAGCATTAACATGTACGAAGTAGAAGAAAGTTTTGGGAGTGGCACATCCGACTAGATTTTTTAGTTTTTGTGATTAAAGGCCAATGAAAAAAAATATTTTTAGTTAATTACAACCTTTCCTCAAAATATCACCGTATAAGGAGTATAAATGTTTAAATTACGTACTGTTATTTCACAGATACAGCAGCAGAAATAAAGTTTTTACAGAATTGTAGTCGAATATTAAATGGATCCAAACTAATATTAGAATTGGAAAGTTTGACCAAAAACATTTTTCTTTATCTAATTTTTCCGAAGCATCTTCTTTTAGCTTGGTTTCTAATAATTGTAGAATCACGCTTAAATGCTTGGGGTAACCGTCTCATTGGAGTTTTAATAAATTTCTTTGTGATACTCAGCTATATGTGATGTCATAGTAGAATTTGCTTTTGTAATCAGACTTTTATGGAGCTATTAACTTGTCAAAGGATAAAATATGCATTATGACATATTCTTTCTACTTTATACATATTCGCTACGTTCAATAACTATAGATCTTGTTCAAAAACATTCTATACAGAATTGTCCCTTCCAATCTGTGAGCAATATAGCTATTTTTTTAACCTTTAATTTTAGAGGCGCAGTTCCAATCGCAAAAATGTTTCTAATGTTATTATACATTATATGAAAATCCATTTACGTCAAAACAGTTATTTTGTTAAAAATTCGAAAGTTGAATTTTTGGATAGTGCTTGGGTTCTATAAGTTATATTTAGAAAAAATCTTTTCCCCATACTCCAACCAGTAAAAATTCCACTCTTCAATGACTAAAACTTACTGAGCTGTGATATTTAGGAATTATTATGAATTTTCAGCGTTTCTGAAAACCCTGGAAATTTATATAAAATTCAAAAAATCACATTTCAGTATGTTTTGGTTGTACAAAAATGGAGTTTTTACTGTTTTAATTGTCAGAGCATTGAGAAAGCGTTTCTATATGCAACTTGTAAGACACTTTGACTGTATAAAAATTTTAATTCCGTAATAAAAAAAATAACTTTAATACTTGATTAAAAAAATCCGTAATTAAAAAATTAACTTCTAATATGATGGAAAATAACATTTGAAATATTTTATCAACAGGAACTATATCTCTAAAATTAAGGATCAACAACAAGAAAGGACATCCTGTACAATTACCTTCATCTACTTATTGTAATTAAAATACTCAATTGTTTTGTATATATAATAAATCCTAAAAAAATATGAAATTTCAATCGAATATTTTAATTGAACATGGAAAAATATATTAAAACAGCTACGCATATGAAAATAAAATATTTTTTCAAAGTATTCCTGTAGTATCCTTAAGACATTAAGCAAATTTTCTATCAACCTTAGTTGAAGTTTATTAATGCCCTATGAAAATTCTAATCCAAAACCGCGAGAAAAGTTAACTATTTTTTTGTGGAACTTAAAATTCAACATTTCAATTAATATCGCTCTGTTAATTTGTTTTTAAGATATTAACGCTGACTTTATTTTTAAATTTAGGATTTAATATGAACCACCTTAATTTATACAGATTTTTTACCATTCTGTTTGAAAAATATTAAGTAACACGATTGGATTCTTATTTTCAGCAAAATGTATCAGACATAGACATCCTTCTGTTGATACACAGTTAGTAAATTTATTTTTATCATTTTAAAGAGTATTTTGCTTACAAATTACGAACAAACAAGGAATCTTTGTTAGATATTTTGATTCGAGGGCTTCTGTACGAAAATAGTGCTGAGACAAAAAAAAAAAAGAATCGTTGTTAAAGATATTTTTATCTTTAAATGAATGTGACCCATACAAATGGGACCACACATGTAGATATAATTTCGACGTAGAAAGTGATATTAATCGTACAGAATAAATAACGAAAAGAATTATAGTTTAACACTTTATCTACTGACGGTACTTATAAGAACCATTAAAATAACTTGTTATAAAATTCATTTAATACATCGTTTAGTAGTAATACAGTTTAGAATGCGTTATAGATACTTTATCTTTTTCCAAAAGCATTGGTTACATAAAAGAAAAATATTTAAAAAGGATGATTTATTTTGCCGATGCATCTTTTCAGTTCCTTGGATTTGGGAGGTAGGGGGATTTTCAGTTCAGAAATATTTCTATATTTCTATTGTAAGAACATTATATATTTATATTTGTATATTTCTTAATTGTACAAAATACTAAGAAAAATATTTAAAATAAAAGATTTGAGTGGAGTTATAAATATTGCACAAAATCCCTATAAATTCAAATTTAATGAATCCTTCTAAATCCTTCAATCCTTCTAAAATTCTTCTAAAATTTATTAAATGATTATGTAAATCTCCTAATGTAGTTTCAAAAATTCACGAAAAATGCTTTAGAAGATAAAATGTTCATCAATTCATAATTCAGTACATAAAGGATTAAATATACAAAATATTAGTTATGTGTCTAAAAAAATGAAGTTACGTAATCTTGATTATTTTTTAACATTGGTAAAATCCACAGAGCCTTATGTGAATGCATACTTTATATGAGGTAAAATGAGGTGAAATTCTTTACTTTTACGTTATTAAAATTTCGTTCCAAATTTCAACCTATTTATTGCTTTTGAATTGAGAAAGTAACTATAAATTAGCTGTTGGTTAATACATTGATATCCCAATCTATTTTCAGTTACTTAATTTAGCATTTTGTTATAAGTATACACTATATAGCCATTAATCACCGGACACTTTCAATTTTAGACATTTTGTCGAATACTTAAAGCTATACTTATCGGATTTAAAATATTATTTTAGTCAATCAGATTTAATTCATCCGTTCTTTAGAAAGGGATCAAGGGCTTGTTTTTAAATTAAAAAATAACATCGGCCCAGTACCGGTACATGGCTCACTATAGGTGCATTTACGTTATTTGAGAATAACGTTACGTTCCCAATTCTAAGCGCACACTCTCAAAAAATTGTTCGTGAAAAAGCGTAAAAAGTACTGGCATCACAGTTGCCGGAATACCGCTGTGATTTGTAGAAATTTCCCTGTTATTTCACGAAATATACGTCTTTTGATTGGAGGAATTCAGGTTATTTTGAACGTAAATTCGCCAGGTTTCCGTGATTTGAGAAAAAAAGGACTTGCATAAAAATTCGTTTCTAAAACGGAAAAGGTCTGGCAGTGTTGTTGCCGGAACACCCCTATAATTTGACGAAAATGTAGATTAGATTGCAGGATTTCACTTAAGTTTTACGTTAGATTGGGAAAATATCCGTATTTTGAGGGAAGATGGGCAAATCCATGTGGAAACTTTCGTATTTTAACGAAAAAAGAGCAACGAAAAAACCCTTCAATTCACGGAATTTGTTTTAGAGTGTACACAAACGCATGCGAAGTGTTGATGGATGAGGAACATAAAAAATAGCAAAATTCATATCGAAAAATTCTGTAAAAAGAATTTTAACAAACTACGAAATGTCTGTTATTAAATAAACAAAAAAATAGTATAAGAAATTTCTGATATGAATGCAAAATTTCGCAGTTAAAAAAAGGCCGAACCGCAACCCTGATTACAAACAAAAGTGAACTGATGAATTAGAATAATATGATTGATTGTAAGTAAAAGTGAATTGCTGAATTGAAATAATATGATCAGACTGTTGTTTTCTATAAAGTATATTTTTTACATAATTATATACCCGTATTTCAATTTATATTGCATTATAAAATAACGAACCTATATTTTTTCAGAAATAGAAAAAGATATAGTAAGCATCATTTACTATAAATTAAAAAAAAATCGCTTTTCATGTACGATAAAATCAAGAAGATTACACAGGACCAGGAAAATTCCGGGTGAAATGGGTTTTTGTCTTCAGATACATGCAGTCAATTCAAACATATTCTTTTTCGACAGATATTTAAGGCAGGATTCCGTTATAAAAAATAACTATACAAATAAAGTCGATGGATTTTGATTAAAAAAATAAACACACACATTGAAAATATCTTAATAAATGCTTTAAAAATTACATTTTATATAAAAAAAATATCTAGGGTAATGGCTGAAGACTGAGGTCAGATTTGTGAATTTGAGCCAAAAATGCATTAAAAACATCTGGTTTCATTTAGAGGTAAAGGGTGTCTACTGCTGTGTAGTTTTCAATTCAGGGCGAGCACATTGATAATAATAAAATCTCACACATACTTAATCTCGCGTAACATTCTTTTTAACATACTTCAGCAATTATAAGTAAGGAAATACAAAGCGAACAAAGAAGTAAACAAATCCAACGTATTATCATGAACTTAAAACGACTATGGTCTTGAACTTGAACTTTGAAGGGGGGGGGGGATGCACTGAGACCTATAGCGGCATGGCTGTCGTCTCAAATGATCCATCAAACCAGAAAACACCCATGAAAAGACATCGTTAAAATCAATTAGTACAATGCAAGAAAGCCATAACTGAAGTTCGAAAAAACTTGCGTTAACTATCAGATTGGTGAAGGGGGTAGAACCCACTAAACAGCAAGGATGATGACACGAAAGATCCAGAAAGACGAAGCACCGAAAGCAGAGTGACGAGAGTTAGAAACGATTTATGCTATGCAAAAACTTAAGAGTCGAGGACCGAAATACCGAAGACTTGCAGAATTCCTGCGAGAACTCAAAAAAGGAACGAAAACATAGACCATGTAGCACCGAACTGTCCCAACACAAGCTACGCTGAGAACGATACTTATGACAAGAGAATAAAATGTGCTCCAAAGAGTCAGGAACGAGGCAGACGCAACATCTGTTATCATTTACGAGACCAAAACGGGAAAGGAGAGCCGGCGTGATCAGCATCTTGCATAAAAGTCGCGAGATAAGAACATCATCTCTTCTATTAGATGACCAGGAGTACGTCAGCTTAGCACTGGGAATTTCACCATGTGAGGTCGAATATTTGCTTGAACTGTACTGTTGTTGGTGTTGAAGAAAAGTATTCCGTTTCTGATGCTGAACGAGATCTTCAGGAGAAGTCCAGTTCAGAAGGACGTCAGAATCACAGACACTTCTGGCTAGACTGTCTGCTTTTTCATTAAAATGAATATCACGATGACCCGGCACCCAGAAAATCCAGATACTTGGGGAATGAAAGGCAATCCGTTGAAGTTTATTCGAGAGCCACAGAAGGACTCTAGGAGACTTAATGGAGACAGCTTGAAGCGCAGTGAGGACAGAACGGCTATCAGAAAGCAGCAGAGTGGAACGACCCAAAGAAACCAGTTCATCTAACGCTGTCCCGATATATAAAGCTTCTGCTGTAAAAATGGAATTCATCGTATGGATTCTATAGCCGAACTGAGAACCCGCGGAGCACCCAGCAATGGAGGCAGTGGATGGAGATTTCGAAGCATCGGTGGCTATTATCTGCCAATCATCAGTAAAGTTTTGTAGAAAATCCATGAAAAGAGGGACAATAATACTGCCATCCAGATCCTTGTGTTGGAAGGGCAGATCATCGATATGAAATTGAACTATTTTCCGGTTACAAGGGATGGACAGCTGGAAAGGAATCAGATGCTCAAGTTGTCCGTCAATCTGATCTAGGAGATCCGCAATGCTGGGAATGGTCTCAACAAAGCTGAAGAGATTCCCGTCATGGCAACACTCTGGCATGCAAGATGAAACATCAAAATCCTCCAAAACATTCGGGATGTTACTGGCAACAGCTTGCTGCTCATTTTCCCAGAGAGGGGGCCAATTTCTTAAAGCCAAGTGTTTGATCCAAAAGCCACAAGCGAGACCTTTGATCCTATAACACACCGGGACCACACCAGCATGTTTCCGGAGAATGACATTCGGGGTCCACTTCGGGAGCCCCAAAGCCACCTTAATAGCACTTGTTTGCAAGACTTCGAGCTTGTTTAACACTGAGACGCTTGCCATATTAAGAACCACAGCCCCATATTCCATACAACTATATACTGAAGCAGACGCCAGCGTCAGCAAGTGTCTTGATCTCGCACCATAACTCTTGCAGGCCAGGGATTTAAGTATGTTAATACGACAGAACGCCTTCCTTCGCAGGTAATTAACATGGTTACTGAACCCTCCGTGACGAGCCACATGGAATCCTAGGAATTTGATATCTTCGCTCCACTCAATCAGGCCTCCATTGATGCTGAAATCGAAATCACATTCTGCACGTCAGCAAGAGAAGTTAATAGCATGACTTTTATCAGGACGAATGGTCAACTTCTAGTAGTTACACCACTGGGAGATGAGGCGCAAGGCTTCTTGTAGCTTTGCATGGCAGGTAGCTAGGGTAGAATTAATGCAGTAAAGAAAAATATCATCAGCATAAATCAGAAACTTGATACCCAGCCCCTCTAGCACCTCGAAAAAATCATACAAGAAGATAGTAAAGAGGATCGGGCTTAATACTGCACCCTGTGGAACTCCTCGGCCAGTAGTACGGGAAGACAACATGATACCCCTCCACAGCACCTTGATGCTCCGTCTGGAAAGGAACCGATGAAGCCATAGGAGGATCGGGTCGACAATTCCAATCTTAGCACACTTGAGTATTAGACCATCAATATACACCGAATCATACGCAGCTTGGATGTCAAGCGAAATACCCAGGATAAACTTCTTCTCCAGTTTGGCCTGCTTGATGTCAAGGTGGAGTGCTGCGATTGCGGTTTGTCTGTCACGGAACGTTTGAAATCCAAGGTGTCTGGGGTCAAGGGTTTTATTCTCGAAAAGATGATTGGTGATTCTGATGGCGATCATTCTTTCACAAATTTTGCACATGACCGAGGTAAGTGCAATTTGCGGTAGGAAGCTGTGTCAGATTTAAGACGGTAAGAGGACAAAGAAGATGGTATATGATAACAGAACAAAAATACACCATAAAAATATACAGATGAAAAATATTAAAGTTGATGAACCATTTACATACTTAGGTGCGGAGTTCATCCCCACAGGCTTAACGAAGATTGATCCACTTCACTTAAAGAATAAAATAGACATTTTACTTCGATCACCGGCAAAGCCACAACAGAAGTACTTCATGCTCAGAAACTAATTCCTTCAGTCTATCATGAATACATTTTTTCTAAACTTCATGCTAGTAAACTTCAGAAACTGTATGTAGCAAGTAGGAAAGCTATTAGGAAGATTCTCCACCTCCCCCATAATCTCCCAAAGTCTGCCTTCCATGCGAAGGTGGCTGATGGGGCATGGGACTTCCATGTCTCAGATATATGATTCCAGTTATTCCAAACAAGAGATTAAAATTCAATAAACCGAATCCGAACCTCCTGAAAATAGAAGAAAGAACCATCCACAACTCTGATCAGATAAATAGATATTTCCGAAGACAACTTTACAAGTCAGCTGATGGAAAAGGACTTAGTGACTCTAGTAGAGTCCCGGCCGCACACCAATGGATGACGGACGGAACATCGTTCATGTCGAGCAAAGACTTCATCAACTGTGTCCATGTGCGTTACAATGTCTTTTACAACAGAAGTAGATGTGCTAGAGGGAGAAGGGAGAAGGATAGAATGTGTAGAAGGGGGTGCGATCAGCCCGAAACACTGAACCATATTCTTCAAACATGTTACGCAACTCACAAGCCAAGAATTAACAGACACAATGCAATAGTTAAATATATTCAAAGAATCACTCAAGATAGGAATTTTACAGTACACAAAGAGCCGCAGTTCCAGATCAACAACTCTACACTCAAACCAGACTTAATCCTCTACTCAATAGACCGGGTTCACAGCTTAGATGTACAAATTGTTAATGATCAATATCCCCTTGAGCAAGCCCACCAAAACAAGAAAAAGAAATACGAACCACTCAAAGATCAGCTTGAAGGTTTGCGACCTGGGGGGTTCCGTTCCGACGCCCTAACACTTAATTGGAGGGGTGTCGTGGCGGAGTCCTCTGCCAAAGAACTAGTCGCCTTTGGAATTTTAAAGAAGTGAGACTTAAAGATTATTGCTTCCAGAACTTTAATAGTGGCACCATCGAACATAGGATTTTTCAGCACATGACCGCTTCCAAAAGGAAGGTGGAAGAGGGGATCGGCTGAGGTCCTCCGGCCGCACCATTTTTACTTTGTACTTTGTTGACTACGTCTAGTATGTAGGAACTCACCGTTACGTTTAGTGTAACTTTGAAAAAAAATTTACCTGGTTTAAGAATAGGGATAATCAGGGAAGATGTCCACCCCGAAGGAATGTCGCCTGTGGACCAGATATTGTTGTAAATACTGAGAAGGCACTCCAAAGAGTGATCCGAGAGTCCCTTAAAGAATGCAGCACTGATTTTATCTTCACCAGGAGCTGCTACTTTCGTCCAACGAATGGTCTCCTTCAGTTCCGTCATTGTGAAATTACGATTCAGCTTTTCGGATTCGTCAGCCCCAAGGGTTAGGGGAATCGGATCATGACACGCACCCTCACTGAAGTGATCTGCAAAGAGTTCTGATTGAGTGTTCGCCTCTGAACTAAGGGTGTCAGCGTGCCTCAGGCAGAGATCGGAATCAGGAGACACGGACTGCGGGTTCTTAAACTTGCGGAAAACTTTGTACAGGATACCCGGATCTTTTGCATCGCAGCACACAGAGTCCCAGTATCGTCGTTTACAATCCCGTATTGCCTGACGAAGTCTAGCAGAAGCCTGTTTGAACTTCACCCAGAACTCCGTAGACACCAGCTGGCAGGCCTTCTTAAGGTAATATCTCTTCTGCCTCAGCAAACCACTACATTTAGTTGACCACCACGCCGGGAGGCCTTTAGCACGGTGCTTCCTTGAAAAACTATGCTGGTGCATGGCACCGCGGACTAGATCCAGAAAAGAATTATAGTGTGCTATAGGAGAAAACTCCAACGAATCATTTACCACCTGGCAAATGCGAGGCCATTTGTAAAGAATAGAACCTGGCTGCAGGGGTGTCCTGATTTCTACATTAATGCTAATTGGAAAATGGTCGCTATCATATGTATCCTCTTCGACTTGAACAGTTGAGCCCAAACGACTATGGTTGCCTATAAAAGGTGCAGTTTGTAAACAATATTAAGACAAAAGAAATTTACAGTTAAATTCTCATTCTAATTACGCTAATTTTGCGTAAATATATATATTTTTAACTGAAACAACTAAGAACTGAATGGGAAAAATATAACAGATGCTATGTATACGGTCATATGGCTTCAGTTTAAAATATATGTGTGATACAATATGCGTTTTACTATGATTAAGTCAATGTAACGTTATTTACCCAAGATTTTATTTGTATGTGTATTTAGAATAAGTTATCCTATTAAAAGCGCTACTTCTTGAAAATCTTTCTCTTCTTTTAAACGGTGTGAATTCTGTTGTGTTGTCACAGTTTAAAGTACTAATAAAGAGCTATTTCGTAAAAGTACAAAGGGTTATTTCGTTAAAGTACTATTTCGTATATGCAACTTACATACGAAATAGCACTGGAAGTGGAAACATTACTTAAATTTTTTAATCATTTTTTAAAGATATATTTTAAAATATGATGTAAGATGGTGATATTTTAAAACCTATATGCAGATCTAGAACTAATGTGAGATATTTCTAGATGCAGATCTGTTTGGAAAAGACAAACATATATTCCTCCTTATTAATCTCAATGCACTCATGATATTGAAATAGGCTAATTATTTTATAAGCCAGACATTCAGACAAAGATTTTTTTTATGTCTAGGGTTGAATTTTGTCCGAGAGAAAAGGGTATAAATTTTTTTAGTACCACTATTTCCAAAAAAAACATCTGTGTGGTAGATTTTTACAACATTTGCAAAAGAAATATACCACGAGGATTATTATTTAAAATATTGGTGTTAAAAATTTTTGATGCCATTTCTTCCTGGACAAATATTCAAGCTTAGTTATGTCTAAATAAGTATCTGGCTATTTTGACTTTATTTCTATTAAAAGGTTTTCACCAGGTTTTTCTAAAAATAAATGGTACTTTTCGGTTAGCCGGGCGCCAGTGTTATATACACACACATATATATATACTATATATACATACATATATGTATATATACATACTGGGTGAATCTGGGAAATGTTGCATGCATAAAAACAGTTTTAACCCTGCATTGCGCTGTCATAAGCCTCGCAGCCTGTCTCCATGTTTTGTTAGTTTGTTATTAGTCTTGTTTCTTACGGTTGATTATGTTCAAGTTTAATTTGGTTATGTTGAGTTTCTTAGAGATAGTTCATTATGTTAAAATATTTTATTGTATGGTTTAGTTAATATTGTACTTCACTTAAAGTTTACAGTTTGTGGTAATGTTTACAATTACTTTTGGAATTTTTTAACTACACACACACACACACACACACACACATACATATATATATATATATATATATATATGCATATGTTGTATATATATATATACACACACACACACACACATATATATATATATGTATATATAACACGCGCCCGGCTAACCGACAAGTGCCAAATAAATAGCACAGATTTTCTTTATATTTCAAGAAGGAGAAAGATACAACGATCATTATATTCACACTATTTAGAGTTGAATACAAGAGCTTTTTTCCGCAGATTCCCATGTTATTTCGCTTCTTTGCTAATGTATTTAAATATATATGCATATTTTCAGGTATCCATACAATTTTTGACGAAAAGGCATCATATGATTCTCAAAGATTAAAACTACTTTGAAAACACCTAATATGGGTTTTCTCCATGACCCAGCCAAATCGTGAAATGGTAAAAACTCCATTGAGCATTTAAAAATAAAACAATTATATAAAAACTATGAGAAGTGGTTGCGGAATTTCGGAAGCATATGATGCAGAAATAACTTACTCGCTCTTCCCCAGGGTAAAAAGGCCCCTAACTAGGATATTTTGAGTAAATAATAATAATAATAATGTCTGGTGAAAACATATAAATGGTTAATTTTTTATATTTATGTAAATTTCTTCATGAATGGAGATTTTTTTCAATAAATTCAACTTCATTTTGAGTGTATATACTCAATTATTATCTAAGTGTACTAAACAATTGTTAGTTTTGATTTTATAAAAAGTTCACTGAAGAAAATGTTATAATTTGCGTAGAATATTTATTAAAACGCTCAAAGGAATATACTCTCAGGAATAATTTTTCTAAATGAGGTTTTTCTGAAATGTATCATATTACGAATTCTTTTCTTGTTTAGATTACCACTGTTTAAATTATCTTAATGAATAAAACAAGGTACATTTTTTTATTTACTGTGTTTTGTACATATTCACTTTGTTTTTGCTGGAAATGTAGACATAATAACTCCTCATAGATTTTATTGCCTAAAAATATAAATTACACATGACACTTTCGCCAAAGTTGATAGAAAAAAACTTAAAGGAGCGTAAAAGTAGCTCAATTAAGATATTTCGAATTTAATGAATAGACGAAGTTCAGATGAATTGATTACTGTTCTGCGTTTTAACGAAGTTTCAAACACGGTACAAGGATTTTTTTATTAAGTATAAGAACCAATCCGTCGAATTACACATTAACAACATATTGACAAGTGCCCAAGTTAGTTTCTTTTGATGTTTTAATCAGTCACACTACGCAATACGTTTTACTCTTGCTCTGTTACTTTTACAAAACTTGCGCACTATTGCGCACTATTGCTCCTATTATAGGTTCTATCTCTAACAAAATTCATAGTTCGATTGACAAACATAGAAAGTTGATTCATAGAAAGTTTTAATATTTATTCATCAATTTTTCAATGTCTGAACCTGTAATGCAGCTCGTTTTGTGATGTCAGTTCAGTAGAAAGAGCAGGCAAAATAACAAAAGTTTAAATCATAAACGCTAACACAGGAGTACTAATCTGTAAATTTATCGTAAAATCTGTATATTTACATTTCAAATACTCACCACTCTGTAAATCTACAGGAATAAAAATGGAAGACAGCTGTGTGTGTGCTTTTTTGTTGTTGTTGTTTAAACCGTAAGCAAATTATAACACATTGTATGTGGGCGTTTTTTACAGGCGCGTTATAGCAGCGTGCACGATTTTTCGAAAATATGCAAAAAAAATTATTGTTACAAAATCTCGCAATAAACTGAAAACTCTTATACTAAAAATCTAAACAGGAATAAATTGGGTTAAATCTCCTATTTTCCTTTCTACAAAATGTACGGTGCAAGCATTCACTTCTTCCCAATTCACGTCTTCCAAAGTGTAATAATTTAGGATGAAATAAAAGGTGAAATTTAGATCTTTTAAACTAATGAACGAGAATATTGCTCGAAAGTTTTAAACGGAAATCTAGTATAAATTGAAGGATACTCTCTGTTTCTTTTTTGTGTTTCTATGGAAGTTTTAAAAATCTAGTTAAACCTAAATCAAAGCAAACTGCACTAGTGTTTGAATGAAAATATTTAAATCAGGAAACAAAAAAGTAAATGTTTGCATTTCTTCGAGACACAGAATGGGTATATCAGTACAAAGCTTTTTTAATTTTCTATGATTTAGTTGTTAAACACACACAGAATTTCCAACTATTCAGGAGACATCAAAGAAGCTATTTTATCTGAAATGTATGGATGAGTTTATTATGAATACTTACAAAATACTGTGTTTCTAAAAATGGAAAAAGAAAATATTTGAATAAATCTTCCTATTAAGTACAAAGGGAGGCAACCCGGGATTCCAGCGTTGCAAATTATAACTGCTCGGTGTGCAAAACAGTAATAAAAATAATTTTTTAGCGAAAACTCTCAATAGACTTTTTACGCAAAATAAACAATTTTTAATTGCCCACATTACTAACAAGAACGAAAAATCATGCGCACAGCATGAATTATGAAGCATTTTCCAACACATTCAGAATACTGAAACAAAACTGCACAGTTTACTAAGGTGAAAGAAGACGTCTAAATGAACAATTTGGAAAACGCATATTACATTTGAATACTCGCTATTACCATGAATAGTAAATAAAATAAACAATATTTTGTGCAGATATGTATATGGTCTACGGATATGTATGCATACTACATAGTATGCTAAAAGTTAGTTCGGTAGAACGCATAGCACAATTGAAAATTTCCACTCAGCCATTTCCGCCAATAAACGGATGTTGTTCAGAATTTTTGTGCGATCCTGTATATATCATCTATAGAATTTATATACACAAAGTATATTAATAAATAGTTACATTTCAAAACGCATACCACAAATGAAAACGCACTTCCAGCAATTATCGTTCATGGTCTTCAATAGTTCACTCATTGCTTATTTTCTTCTATATCCAAATTCTTTTGTGTGTCCCTGTAAATGAACAATAAGTTCTATGCGCACCAAAACAGTAAGAACCCTTTAGCACACCTCAATGATGTATATCAATTTAAATATGTTTAAAATGCTGTAATATCATTAAAATACACGGCAAACAACTTTCCACCATAGACCGTAATGCAACAGAATTCTTTTGAGTGGCCCTGTAAATGAACGAAAAATGCTACACACTGCATTTTCAATAACGAACATGCCATAGTAAACCCCCAATAACATATATCCATTTCGTGGACAATCGGACTATATTTACATGAGTTAGAGCACAGACAGACAGACAGACGGACGGGCAGACGAACCGAATTCATAAACACTTTTCAGCTGTGTTGGAAAGTGTTAAAAATCATTTATATGAAAAATACCAGTTACTCAAATAAAGTTTTGAAATTTATTCAAAGCAATACTTTCGCATTAGCATCATGCCAAGAGATAACAGTAAAAAAAAATCGCCAAAAAATCACTATTTACAGCAGCATTTTTTTTTTCTTATTATTTTAGTGTTTAAGTGCATAGTTCAACAAGTATATTACATTTCTGTATTATTTTTAGTATTTTGTTTGTTTGTTTATTTATTTGTGAAGTTTTAATTTCTTTATAAAATATTAGTCGTCAAGAAATGCTGAACTATTTATATTGTTTTAACTGCAAGCGGATCAATTTTCCTTAATCGGTCTGCACACGATAGCGACAGATTAAAAAAAATCACGATTGAAATTTTTTTTTAGCCATTAAAGAAAAAAAAATCAGGAAATTTTGATACCGTTTTCGTACACTGTAAAAAAAATACTGCCAGTTTTCCGGTAGGAATCGGAAAATTAGTTGCCCTTATCGTACCGAAATAATTTCCGACCCAGCTCGGAATAAAATCCGTAAAAATAAGGAAATAGTCAGTAAAACGGTATTTTACGGATTTTATTCCGAGCTGAGTTGGAAATTATTCCAGAACGATAAGGGCAACTATTTTTCCGATTCCTACCGTAAAACTGGCAGTATTTTTTTTACAGTGTACAAATTACGGCCGAAAGTACATTTTTCCTTTCTCTGACGATGTAGAAATTAAAATAGAAGCTAACAAATGTGCGAAAATACGTAATGGATTGGTCAATTCATTACGACTGTTACTATGACGTCAGAGTTACTCACTGACATGTTTTTTTGATTTATAATATAGATTGTTTCTTTATAAATGGGTTAATCTTTCGTAGAAGAGTTGTAATTGGCATGTTTATTTCTGAGAGCAATTTTCAAAATCTCATATCTGAAAAATATTTTTAAAACCACAAAAATCCTTAAGGCTCCGCAACACCGAAATTCCCGATCGCGAAATCCCACACTGTAAAAAAAATTCTGCCAGTTTTCCGGCAGGAATCGGAAAAAAATAGTTGCTCTTATCGTACCGGAATAATTTCCGACCCAGCTCGGAATAAAATCCGTAAAAATAAGGAAATAGTCAGTAAAACGGTATTTTAGAGGTCTGCACGGGCCGGAATTTCCAGGCCCGGGACCGGCCCGGCCCGTACGAAAGCTATCTTGGCCCGGCCCGGCCCGTTGTAAAAATTGGAAGTTCGGCCCGAGCCCGGCCCAGCCCGTTGTAAAAATTGGAAGTTCGGCCCGAGCCCGGCCCGGCCCGTTGTAAAAATTGGAAGATCGGCCCGGCCCGGCCCGATACAATTTCTACAAAAAAAAAAAAAAAAAAAAAAAAAAAATCCGTTTTTTCTCAACATACAATTAAGATTCTTTTAATGAATACTACATACATATTTATGGGAACATTTTACAGTATATTTTACATTACTATGATGTTCGCAAAACAGAAAACGCACAATAGTAAACATTAACGATTACTTACAGTCATCGTGTCTACAGACATTTCAAAATGGAAATAAGGATTCATTAAAAGATTAATGTAGTTCAGAATAAAGGATTAAAAACAAGATAACATTTGAAGCTGTATAATAAGAAGTAGATTTGTGAAAATATTTTTCTTATTTTTAAGACTTTTCTCAAATCCAAAGGAGCTACATTTCGACACATTTATGAAGTCTTTTCTTTTCGGAAACGTGTAAGATTGGCAGGTATTCTTATTCAAAAGCTATGTAAATGTCGTTTTTTTTTCATAGATAAAAGCAATATATCGTTATGAAAATACTGTCAAAGTTAGCGTTTTGAATCGAATTTCCGGAAGCGATAGAACAGGAAAGGAGAAAAACGTACAGTCACGTGACAGGAATCGCTGTTATCTCTGTAAGTAATTTATTAAATATGGAAAAAGCTATTCGTTTCCAAATGCCTTCAATAGGCAGGCCTGTCAATTTTATGCCTTTATAGTTAAAGTTTTTGTCAGAAACATGTGTCTGAAAGCTTTGCATTGTTGAGCAGTGAGTATGAGAACCACCTTAAGGTATATTTCCAAAGATACTGTTAAGAGAAGTGCATTATCACTATTAATATTACAAAACAAAATGACTGTTCTACACATCCTGAGATCGATTAAGACCACTTCATTCCCGGCACGAGTCTGCTGAAAAAAAATTAAACTCGGAATCAGACATCTTGTAACTGTACGATGCCGATCTCTACGATGGACACGTTACATTTCTGTATTGATGTTGTTAAACTCGCATCGGCTCGTGTCGCACATTTATACTTCTCGAGAAAATCATATTCATTGAAAATGGCTGGTATTTTATCTGCTTCGCTTAAATTCTTATATCGGGCCGATAGGCCCGATTAATTTTTTTGCCGGCCCGGCCCGTTTATTTTGTCTGTCGGCCCGGCCCGTTGAAAAAGTTGTCCTAATTCTGCCGGCCCGGCCCGGCCCGTTTGAAAATTCGCCTTCATTCCGCCGGCCCGGCCCGGCCCGCGGGCCGGGCCGGGTACGGGCCTCGGGCCAAGCCCGGGCCCGTGCAGACCTCTACGGTATTTTACGGATTTTATTCCGAGCTGGGTTGGAAATTATTCCGGTACGATAAGGGCAACTATTTTTCAGATTCCTACCGGAAAACCGGCATTATTTTTTTTACAGCGCACGTTAGCCTACACTGTAAAAAAAATCCGAGGAGTTTCCTGTAGGAGTCGGAAAAATAGTCGCCCTTATCGTACCGGAAAATTTTCCGACCCAGCTCGGAATAAAATCCGTAAAAAAAAGGAAACATTCATTAAAACGGTATTTTTTGGATTTTATTCCGATTTTACGGATTTTATTCCTAGCTGGGTAGGAAAATTTTCCGGTACGATAAGGGCAACTGTTTTTCCGATTCCTACAGGAAAGCTAGTCGGATTTTTTTTTTTTTTTTACAGTGTATGGAAAATTTTTGAAGCGCAATTACTCATTACAATAATTATTAAAATTCCGTTTTCACCATCAGAAAGAGGACGCCAGAGGCCGATGATGTACGTTTTTAAATGTTATCTCCGTAAATTTCGAGTACACTGTAAAAAAAAATACTGCCAGTTTTCCGGTAGGAATCGGTAAAAATAGTTGCCCTTATCGTACCGGAATAATTTCCGACCCAGCTCGGAATAAAATCCGTAAAAATAAGGAAATAGTCAGTAAAACGGTATTTTACGGATTTTATTGCGAGCTGGGTTGGAAATTATTCCGGTACGATAAGGACAACTATTTTTCCGATTCCTACCGGAAAACTGGCGTTATTTTTTTTACAGTGTACATAAAAAATCTCTATAATCTTTGAAATTTCCATTTGATTAAATTTTGGCATCTTCTTAAAAATACTTAGAATTTACGTAGACAATTTTTAAAAACGCACATCATCGGCATGTAACGTGTACTTTCTGATGGTGAAAACGGTTTTTTAATAATTATATTAGGTAATGAGTAACCGCGCTTCAAAATGTTCCCATAGGTTAACATGGGATTTCGGCATCGGGGAGTTTCAGGGCAGCGGCCCCTTAAATGAACATACAGCTTCCAAAGAATTTGCATTTAACCCTTTATCTACGGCCTTATGATCTACTGCAATTTTTTTCATGTAATATTTTTTTTTCCGTTACTACAATGAAAATTAAACGATAAACATGAAAAAAATACTCACCCGTGAGAAATTTAATTATTTAGAGGTAATTAACTAAAGTGGTACTTTAAAGTACCGTCAGTACACTATGACTAACTTATCATAACAGAAAACCCACACGGTATTTCAATTGGCACCAGAAAATATTTTCGATTTAATAAATATGTGAAATATAGGCTTTTTCTTATTTACAAATAAATCGTTTGGCAAATTCCGGTGCCAATCATTTATTTCAACACTTTAGAACTGAAAATGCTTTACTCCTGAAAGGGTAAAAAAAAAACTATTTTTTTTTTTTAGGTTCCCATCTTGTTAGCAGTCCTTTAGTGTAGCGGCGTCAATATTCCAGGGACAACATTTTCACTCGCATCTCCACATACTCAATATATGAATTTACATATGCCATTTCTACCATAGCAAAAACGAGCCGGTGCCACAACTTTTCCGATTTCCTATAAAAAATAACAATGAAGCAGAAAAGAAATACCAGGGAAATCATTACTACACTACATTTTAGTAATTACATTTTAAAGCCAATGAAAACGATGGATAACTACACAGACGAAAAGTAAACAAGAAGTTTTTCTCCAACACCCAGTGTACTGACGGTACTTAAAAGTACCACCGAGAAATTCAACTGTTAAATCAAATACATACACCGTTCACCTAAAATAGCGAGTCAAATTGTATTCTAAGACCATAATGAACACATAAAAAAAAATCCAACAGTTATCTTATATCGTTTACTGTGTTTGCAGCAATGAAAAGACGAGCGTGGCAATCTGTACAAAAATTTGGCACAAAACACACCACTGCTTCAAAGATAGCCTCATTCCTCTCTAAAATAACAAACCTAGAACTACTGCTGCCATGTATTCGGATAAAGTGGAGTTAAAAGAGCGTTTTTTGCAAAGTACCATTATAATATTAGTAATATTCACTATGGTATAAAAGTTTAAAGTGAGTGGTACTTATAAGTACCGTCAGTAGATAAAGGGTTAAAGTATATTTTTTTTTCCATATTTGATAGCGTAAAAACTTAAATTGTGTGATGCTTTGAAGTTAAAAAGAATTTCGATAAAACGAAATCCATAGTACAAGGCTATATGCAACTGTCGATATGAAGTCACGTTATAAAGCTGACACTTAAAAAAAAAAGAAAATAATGTTGATTTTACAGCATAATACTGGCAGCTGGGGTTCCAGCATTATACTGTAAAATAAGCAGTAATATATCGTCGTATAAAGGAGTTAAACAGTATATTACTGCTTAATGGTATATTACTTGCTAATTTTACGGTTTATTACTGTTAATTTTATGGTTTTAAACTGGCACCCCAGTTGCCAGTATTATACTGTAAAATCAATACATATATTTTTATACAGTGTACTTGTGTATTTGCTTTATAATATATATAATAACTCTTTATATAAATTACATTTACTAAGCATCCACGTTTTAAGATATCTGTTTTTGAACAGAGTGTTTGAAGAAAAACATATTGGTCCAATACACTGTAAAAAAGTAATTGTTGATTTTACAGTATAAAACTGGCAACTGGGGTACCAGTATTATAGGGGAGACTAGGGAGGGTTGACCCACTTTTTACAAAATGATTTTTTATTTTTTAAATATTGAAGGTAGGATAATGTTTTATATATCATTTTATTCGGTATACAAACAGTTATCAAAATAAAATTACTACATAGGTGTAACATATAAGAAATTTGAAAAATTATTGATTTTAATCATGAAAAAATAATGGGCCAAGGCTCCCCACATATGGGAGGTTTGACCCACTATATGAGAGGCTTCATCCACTTTGTTTTATATTGAAATATTTGTGAAGAGAAATAAAATCAGTTTTAAAAAAGCAAAATAAGTTTCTGCTACATGCTTTAATTATTATAAAAAAAAATATATATTTTTTAATTTGATGCTTAAACAAACCTGTTGAGACGCAATCGCAAGTCAGAGGAGAAAATTTTTGTTTTAAACAGGATTTTGTCTGATCAGGTATAATTGTACAGCAGGGAAAATGCAATTTTAATATTTAAGGCAGTATTCCGTTAGAGACAGGTTCAATTTTCACAGTGTTTCATGTTATTATGTCCGGATTTAGGAGCTACAGTCCCGATTTTTTTGTCTCCTTGTCCTATTTTTTGTGGCACTCGACCTGACAACCCTAGTTGTCACATAGTTTTGCATCATCTTACTGTATTAACCCTGGTGAAATTTGTCTACATACCTTCCTAAAGTTTTTCGATCGATGCTATGTTCTTTTGCCGCCTCATGAGCACTTAACATATCATTAATATGATTTAAACTTTTAAAGGGTAAAGTACTTTCAGTACTAAAATGTTGAAATAAATGACTGGCACCAGAATTTACGAAAAAAATTATTTGGAAATAAGAAAAAGGGTATATTTCACATACATAATAAATGGAAAAGATTTTAGCAAAATTCTGGTACCATTGTGACGTTTTGGAATTAAAATTAAAGGATTTTATAAACATACCTCAGTGCCTGAAAGAGTTAAGCCTTCTGTTTTCATCCTTTCTAGTCCTTTCTATTCCTCCCCACTGTTTCTATTTTCCTATTATAAGTAGTATTTAAATGGAAAAATATTCCTACCAACTTTCCCATTTTGTAGCAATTTTTCACATCTTTCTTTAATAAGTTTTAAACATTTTCTTTTCCATCACACCATTTTACTGTAGCTTTACAGAATAATTTTACATTCTTTTATATGTATAACCATTAACTTTTCATTATGCACAGTGTATAATAAAAAGATTTTCCAAGACCACTTAATTAAGGGAGCTTTGAGCATCTGGTCGACTCTCCCTCACATTGACTGGGTCAAGCCTCCCTACATAGACCTTTTCTAAAGAATAGCACATTGTTATGTTAAGCCTTACTTAATGTACAACCTTTGAGACTGGAATAAAAGCTCGATATTTCTGCATTACTTTAAACCTACTTACTTAAATATCTATGATATAATTTATCCGAAAAAGCTTACAAAATATTTCTAAAAAACACAACTTTTAGGTTGAAAACGCCTCACAATTGATTTTTTCCATACCTATTTTGATTATCTGTATGAAACAAAACCGTTGTTTGAGCATTCTAGTAGCTTTGGTTGACACCTATTGATAAAACTCTGAAATTCTTTTAAATATGAAAATTGATGGTTGGGTCAAGCCTCCCGTATAGTCAACCGTCCCTAATCTCCCCTATTGTAAAACCAACAGTAATAAACCGTAAATTAACAGTAGTATACCGTTTTATTAATGAAAATGCAGAACTATACCATATATTAATACTTAGCGGTATATTACACTGTTAAAAATTTGCAGCATTCTGGTAGGTCATTTCACCTTTTTATCCGAAAACGGTTACACAACCATAATTTTAACACTATTCTGACCATATTATTGGCCATTTTATGGTTAGAATATAGTTAAATTATGGTTATGAAACCGTTTTTTCAAAAAACGGTCGAATGACCTGCCAGAATTCTGCAAAATTTTGAACAGTGTACTGTTAATCGTATGGTTTATTATTGTTATTTAACGGTATAATTGTTAATTTTACACTGTTAAAAATATGCAGAAACCTGTCCAGTCATTCGACCGTTTTTTGAAAAAACGGTTTCATAACTGTAATTTAACTATATTCTGACCATAAAATGGCCAATAATATGGTCAGAATAGTGTTAAATTACGGTTGTGTAACCGTTTTCTATAAAAACGGTCAAATGACTGTACAGAATGCTGCACATTTTTAACAGTGTACAGTATTATACAGGAACATCAGCTGCCAGTATAATGTTGTAAAATCAACAATTTATTGTTTGCAGTGTAGGAGTTTTTAAAGATATTGCTTTACGTAAACAGTATCATAATAAATGTATCTACATTTGAAAAACAATCTCCGAAAGTGAATATCTTAAAGCATTTTTAAGGACTCTGTGGATTTAGCATTAACAATTCACAGCTAAAACTTATAATAATAATAATAATAATATTAATAATAATAATAATAAACCTAAGCTTGGTCTTTTCATTTGGATTTATTTCAAAATTTATAAAGAAAAACTATAATTTTATATTAAACTTCCATTACAGTTTGTGTATACTCGCATATATACATGAAACACATTTTTGAAATTGAAATACTTAGGTGTATTTCTGAGAAAGGTTGAAATTCACTATTAAGAAATTGGTTTCGTTTAACAAATTTAAGTATTTGCAAACTAATGTCTCAAAATGTATAAAAGAGTTCGTACTCCAGGGGGAAAAAGTCACGCTTTATTGCTAAAACTTAAAAGTCTGTACTGAAGATTGCATTAAGTTTATTAAAAATTTAAAGGTAAGTTTCAGGAAAAATGATTGTTTACAATTTGATTGCGAATCAAGTTAGTGCACTGTAAATATGAAAATAATTCTTAACTGAAACTAAGACGAATCGTATGATTCTCGGATATTTTTAAGTTAGCAAGCTAAATGTCTGCTATTAAAGTGATATTTTAAAAATTCCATTTGGAAATAGGGAGAAATCCTTTGACGCAAACAAGTTGGTTTATCATAATATAATTTTGCTACAAGAAGATTGCTGTGCATTTTCCAAGCCTTAACATTTAAAAAACTGGCTCTAATGTATAAGTTACAAGCAGTGTTGTTTTTTAAAAATTACAGCATTAAATAATAACAATCTTTTCATGTAAATTACAGAAGCCTGCGATGGTTGTGTTGTTTAACTTTGATAAATGTTTTTTATGTATTTTTTAGCGCTGAATCCGAAAATGATCTTCATTTTTAACCATCACGTCAGGATTTTTTGCAAATCGTAAATTTCAATGGTAAAAAGTAAAAAAATAGAGAACATCTGATACTGAAAGATACAGGAAATGGCTGTGTTTCTTAACTTTTGATAACTGATTTTTGTATATTTTTTAGCGCTAAATTCGAAAATGATCTTCATTTTTAACCATCAAGTCAGGATTTTTTGCAAATCATAAATTTCAAAATCAAAAATTAGCAAAATTCTGATACTATAAAATAGATGTCATGGTTGTGTTTTAAAATTTTTATGATTGATTTTTATGTACTTTTCAGAACTAAATCTGAAAATAACCTTCACTTTTAACCATCACGTCAGAATTTATCGCAAATCGTAAATTTCAAAGTTAAAAAGTAAAAATTTTTGCAAACAATCCTAACGTGGTGGTAAAAAATGAAGGCCATTTTTGGATTCAGTGCTACAAAATACGTACGAATAAATTATCAAAAGCTAAGCAATATGACACAACCTAAATTTTGCAGGCTTATGAAATAGTTTTTTTTTAGGTTAATGGAAAATAATTTTAAAAATAATTTTATAAAAGCATGTGAACTGTAGCCAGCGTATTTTTCAATAGAAATCAATTTCTAGACGCTTCAAGTATGCGAATCCAAAATTTTAGCTCGTTTGGCAAAGTAGTTTTTTCAGGTATTATTAAGAAACTACTCGCTTTGTAATCTGTTTTGCAAAGATTAAAAATGAATTTAACATTAAAAATTCCAAATTTTAAACTTACATAATTCCTCAACTACTTGATCGAATGACTTGTCTTTTGCTATCCTGAGATAAAACTTACCGAAGAATCCGAACATTATGTCAAAATTAGGTGTTGGTATTGAAAATTTCAAATTTTATACAATTAATATATATATATATATATATATATATATATATATATATATATATATATATATATATATATAAACATTATAAACCAATGCAAATTATCATAAACAAATGTAAATATACAAATTATAAATAAATTTATGCAAGTTAAAAATGATGTATAAACAATTATAATATTCTTTGAAACATATCCTTATAACAAGTGCGACATGGAATTGAAAATACAGTAAACATTGGAAAAATGGAAATATTTGTGGTAATAAGGCAGAATCATCAGGCCCAAATTATCTTGATTTCCAAAAATAACATGTACGGTTTAATCGTTGCATTAGCCTTAACAAGCTAAAAAATGCAAAATAAGGGAAAATACTTGGAAAAATACATACAATTTTCGCCTATGATGTGGAAATTGTCGTTTTGTCACATTGTGCGACGCCCTAAGGGAAATTTAAGTATATCATTAATTAGTTGACCTTATTACTAATGGTGTTACTACGTGTTAGTCTCATTTTTACATGATTTGTTAGTAGGGGTTGATTACATTTTTTCTGGACTGCACACAAGGAAATTATTGTTTAACATTTTGTATCTTAGATACTCATGCCTGATGTATACCGGTAAAAATATTTCCAACGTTTATCCAAATATCGTTGAAATATATTAAAGGTAAGTTACATAATGTTTCCATATGTTTGAGACATGTTGACCATATACTGCAACACTACAACACTGGTAACATAGGTAAACGCGGATTAAATTCCCCCCCCTCCCCCGGAGAGCAATACTCCTCTTGGTAAATATTCCTAGAGCAGATAATCGGCCGTAACAATCACCACCACTTTAAAACGTTACACAATAAACGTACCATAAACGTATTATATATGATCTATACTTTTTCAAGAATTAATTTCCTTACAATGCTTAAAAACAGAATTTTGAGTAAAAATTTATCATTGTACCAGTTACATATGCATCAATTACTTCTTTAAAGAAATCAAACTTTATGTAGCATAAACACTTTAAATAATTTTATTTAATTTTTCAATTAATTATCAGCAGTGAAATTACGCTTGAAATTATTGAATATTTAATACGTGATTTATCACATTGCTAACTAAGCGTAGAACCAACATAGTAAACAATGTCACGTATTAAATGTAATCACATATTAAATATTCAATAATTTCAAGCGTAATTTCACAGCTGTTAATTAATTGAAAAATTAAATAAAATTATATATGTATTCACCGATGCTGGGTTTATTTGTGTCTCATGTTACGCCACAGGACTGTGTGCTCATGAAGACTGTTCCATCTTGTGCTGCAATTGCAGCCTTACCAACATATATGAGTGAGAGATGCTAAGCTGGGTATCGTCCTCGTAGCTTAATTGGTAGAGCACTAGAGTGCTGTTCCGGGTTCGATTCCCGACTTGGACATTTTTCACTATGTTGATTCTACGCTTAGTTAGCAATGCGATAAATCAAGTTTTAAATATTCGCTTTAAATAAACATACTTTTTTATAACTTGCCGATGAAAAATTTTAACATTTATATTATAATTTTTTTTTTAAACATTACCCCATTAACGGCTAGAGGTTCAACTATGAAAGCTGGAAAACGAGATGTGCTCAGTTCAAACCCATGACCTATGTCGCTCTCTTCAGCCTAACAGTACGGAGTTTTCTTCGAACTTGCTTAAAAGTTGCGTAAACACCAGTGTTGCTGCATCTGGAGGATTTTTTCTATAGAAATTTTGAATTCACACTTTAAAAATTTAAACAGCAAACTTCTTTTGTTTTATTTACGGAAAATGTACGAACTAGTAAAGCAAAAATAACTGTTAAAGCTTTCCGGTGGGAATTCTGAATGTCTAATTACAAAACCAGCTAGATGCGGCAACACTGGTAAACACGGATTAAATTGCCTTAAAAAGCCCCTTCCCCCACGGAGAGCAATTTTCCTTTCGGTAAATATTTCTGGAGCAGATATAATCGGCCGTAACAGTCACCAACAATTTAAAAACGTTACGCAACAGCTGAGTGAAAAGTTTTTAACTTAAAATTTTCCATGATTTGGTTCATAAATTATCAGAATTACAGTTGCTTCACTTTCTTTCTTTTTTATTATACTTTCATCTATTGTATTATTAACTGTAATTATTTATTATATTATTATTCTATTTATTATTCTATATATTCTCTATTTATATTTTTAAGATGCGTTTGCCTTAAAATTTTCAATGATTTGGTTCATAAATTATTGGTATCAGAATTACAGTTGCTTCACTTTCTTTCTTTTTTATTATACTTTCATCTATTGTATTATTAACTGTAATTATTTATTATATTATTATTCTATTTATTATTCTATATATTCTCTATTCATTTATATTAGCATTAAAACCTGTGCAGAAATGATTAAAGAAATTTGTATTATTATGACCTCACCTGCATAAATATTATAAAGTTATTTTTTCTTAAGGGGGGTCCGGGACACAAAAATCTTAAAATTTTCTAAAAATTTTTTATTGCATTAAAAGTATCTTGTTTTTCTGATTAAAATGACGTTTAAATCATGTTTCTTTCTTAATTAGAACAGGAAATATTAATTTTTTCTCTTTTGTTTGCTTTCAAAATATAGCTTTCAAGCAATGGTTGTCATGGAAACGACTTCTTGTAAAAATGCGTTTTTTTTCTTGATTTTTTTTTTTTTTTTTTTTTTTTTTTTTTTTTTTTTTTTACTTTAAATATTTTTTAAATTAATATTTTAAAAAATGCTGAATAAAAATTAAAACATATATATTTCTATTTATTTAAATGAAAAAAAAATTGTAATTCTACTAAAAATTTTTCGAGTTATAACGATTTTAAAGTATCCTGCTTTTTTAATAAAATTTTAATTTAATTTTTTTTTTGAAAAAATTATGAGAAGCTTTATCATGTGATTTTGTTTACAAATGATGTGATTAACCATCACAAAAAAAAAATCAAAATTTTAACTCAATAAATAAAAATTATTTTTAAATGGGTCTCGGACACCCTTAAACAATATTTTCAGTTAAACACAATACGCTAAAGTAGCCCGTAAAATTTAAAAAGCATGTCGATCGTAAATGTTCCTATTTTTCATTTCCCAGAAACGTGAACAAAAACAATTTCTGGGAAAATTATTTTTTAACAGTTATTTCGCCATACCTTTATAAAGTACCCTTGTTTATTGCAATTAAATTACGTTTCTCTTTCCAAACTTTCAAAGTAAAAATTTCAACTTTTCTCTCTATCAGATGTGGTTTATTACTTCTATTACAATTTGCATTTTATTATTCGATAGATATTTCTTCTGAAATTTCTACATAAATTTTCCAGCTTCTGTATTTTTCTCTTTGCATTTCCACAGCTAGAGCACGCCAGAGCTAAAAAGACATTTGCGCATCCAATTCCTATTTATTAACTTCATTTTTCCTTCGTAGTGTGTCAACACGATGTTGGATCACAATTTATGGGTCATTTCACCACTCTGTAACACAAAAAACATTTTTGAAAACAACGCAGTTTATATCATCTGTAAAAACATTTTCTTCCAAAATTTGCATTAAAACTGGTGACGTTTTGTCATGATTGGATGAAAAAATTGCTTCGCCGGTGTGTATTTGTTTTATCTTGAATGAAATATACATCTATTATCGTGGATAAAAACTTTATGAAATGAAAACTTTTTGTCTTAGAATAGCAATTCAGAGATTTTTCGTCACGATGATAAAAATCTATTCGGAAACCAGTGAAATTGCAATGAAAGAAGCAAAATAAGAAACTAGACAGAGATCTTATGTAAGCATCTTACGTAATTCAGAAGTGAAATAGTGGTTATCCAGGAGATCTCTGGATTAAATCCCAGAATGCCTAAACTACAAACAAATGCAGGGTTCATACGCACAAGGAATTAAAAAAACTTTAGACATTTTAGTACCAGGATTTTTTTAAAAGGATTATTTGCCTTATTCAATGCAAAACACTCCTAACTTCAGATATATCGACCACTACATTACGAAATTTCTGGTACTAAAATGTCTAAAACTTTCTTGAATTCCTTATACGTACGAACCGTGTAAATGTGAACTGCTTTAAACACAGTTCACACTTAGAAAGGATTTTATTGATGTCCACATCTCAACTGTGAGTAGGGTAATATTAGATTAGTGGTATTCAACCTTTCACGCTCGAGGGCCACATCAATAAATTCTTAAAATTTAATAGCGTACGCAAAAAAATAATGCACGCTTGGTTTCGACGACAAGGAACGGGATGTATATAAACTGTAAAAAAAATCTATATTTTGCAACAAAAGTACTGGCACCCTTGCTGCAGATTTACAAGCTGCTGTCTTTAAGAGTGTTGTAAAATTTCTCAAGTCTGAGTAAAGTCGTGTTTCTATTTGCAGCGTGGTGCACATGACAGAAATAATTCGATTTTTACTACACTTGTTGCTTCAATTCGATTTCACAGTATCGGTGTATGAAAAATTACAATAGAAGGTGCAGGAAAATCACAGGACTTTTTACAGTGTAGGTGCTGCGACATTGCAAAAATCTCATTTTTTTTTTTCTTGATTGCTATAAGAATTTTTTTAATTTATATACTTTTATCACCAAAAATTCTATACAATTCTTACAATATCATTATAAGTAGAAAACAAAATCGGTTCGTCGGGTATCTATCAAGAGAGCGAAGCGCGATAGGAACACTGTGTTTTATTACAGTAACAATTCCATATAGGCCAATGGAATCAATTAGCCTAAAACCATTTAGGATCCGGTGGATGAATTTCTTACCATATATATATATATATATATATATATATATATATTTACAATCAAATTCATTTGCTATTAAAATGGATAACACGATTTAGAGGTTCTTTTCTTTTCCACGCCTACATGACAGCAGCACACTTTGCCAATGGCTAGTTTCTTTTTATGAAAGAACTTTCCAATTTTCATGAGTTGGAAATTTTGTGTTTTGCGAGCATTACAAAAAATAAAATAAAATAAAATAAAAAATAAATAAAAATATTCTTTATAAGATATATAGCTTTTTTCTCTTTAATAATTAATAATAATTTGAAATATTTACAATTATAGTAGTTTTAAAATAAATTTGTTACGTCATTTCTTGTGTATGCATTTTGAAATGATGCCTGAGAGCTCTGATTAAAAAAAAAAAAAAAAAAAAAAAATCTTCCTACCACCCCAGCTTAAGGAAGGAATTTTAGAATTTTTAAAAATATATAATATATATAGTCCAAATTTCAGAGTACTCCCTAATCATATTTACAGTGTTTTAGCATATATATTTTTTAATTTTAATAACCAAGAGCTCAAAGGATTAAAGTGGTATTGTCTGTCTTCCAAAGTTTCATTTTTAGGTGCGTTCGTAATAATATAAATACGCGGCTCCTATAATCATCTTCAGGTCCGTCCGTCTGTCTGTCCACATATAACAGCGCAAAAACTACCCAAGCGAATGGTTTGAAATTTAATATATAATGGCGGCAGAAATTTGTCCAGTCATTTCAAATTTTATGAAAATCGCATGTATAGTTCAATTACAGGCACAGTCAAAAATATTCCGTTACATTACGGTCAATGGGAAAAAATAGTTTGTAGTGCATTTTAATGATGTTACACCCTTTCGAACATAATGAAATTGATATACATTTATGAACTGCCCAAAAATATAGATTCTGTAGAATACGTGGTGCAAAGAATATTTATTATTCATTTACAGAGCCACACAAAAGACTAACATAAGGGTATAGGGGGAAACAGTGTTTGAGGCGTATTTTAATTATGTTAAACTATTTCACATACAATGAAATTGTTATATGTTGCTGAGGTTTACTGGAAGTTACTTCCTATATAATATAAAGTGCATAGTATTAATAGGGACACACAAAAGAAACACTGTGAAATTTAATATATATAACCGCTGCAGAATTTTGTCGAGTCATTTCAAATTTTATGAAAATCGAATCAAAACTTAAAAGGATATTAATAAAAGTTTTCTTAATTCCATTAAATCCTATCATTCGTCATTAATTCAATGATATCCCATGATTGGTAATGATTCCAGGTTACCATGGTGATTATGTCCTATTTAAGATGCTGTGCTATTATTTCCGTATTACTGAATTTAGTGCATATAATCGTAATAAATTTTGTATTCATTCATTTTTACATAAGAATGCAACAGATATTGCACCAAAAATTCTGAATATTTATAAAACTAATTATAGTACGAACGTATTTCAATTGCCACGTTTGAAGTACAATTTCCGACTTCTTTTTTTTCCCGGTACGAGTGGAGCAAATTCCTTTCTCTGGCATTTGTGTTGATAAGGAGGAAGATTCTGTATATCGAATGGCTCTTCCTCTCTTTTCTTTTCTTTTTTAAAAAATAAATTAGAGATTTACCTTAATAAGATGCTTCAAAAGAGTTTTTCGTATTTCTTAATATCAGAAATGAAACCACTGGTCCCCAAACTGCTCTCTGCGGTCAACATGCGGGACACAAGGTTAACGACTACTACATTATATTAACAAGTAAAAGTTACATTTAAAAAATCAAAAAACCCGACTGCGTAAAAAGCGAACTAATGAATTACGTCTCATCAATGTGAAACCATTTTTTATATTATTTACCTATTTTTTTTTTTATTATTTACTTGTATTGATGACTTTTAAGTTGTGTTTAATTGTTAGTTCCTATCTATAAACACTGTTTTGATGAGACCTATTGATGTCTATGATGGTTAGAGTTGGAGTAAAGAGAGAGATCCTACCTACACAACTTCCAGGTTGTGTAATATTTGAACGGAGCTTCTGACTGTAAAACAGTCAATGAAACATCGTCTTCATTTTGAAAGACCTATCCAATGATATGCCACTCAATAGGGTGCGTAAAATTTTTTTCATCTCTTCCGCCATTTTGTATTTTACGGCCGCCATTTTGAATCTATAAAAACAAAACCTAGCCTATAACCATCGGACGGTTAAGACGAATCGATAGAGACCTCATTCATTAAAATCAATCCAGCCGTTTGTATGTTTGGAGGGTATAAAGAAATCCACATACCCAGATACGCATGAAGCACACAACCCTTCTTGGCAGTCGGGTAAAAAGGAATGAATGTCATTGGACAATGGAGAGATCGAGTAGAGGGATAAGCAGCTCATGCCTACAGCATTAACTCATTAGCTGCGTATGGTGCAAAAGGGCGCCATTTTCTTAAGTAATTCTTGGCTTATAAAAATAAAATTTGCGCTGACAATTTTTTTTTTTAAAGCTATAGTGTTTGCTTTTTACATTCTTTGATTGCCAGCCGCAATTTTGTATGTTTAAAAATGGAAAGTTACATTGTTTCACTAATTGCTAAAAGTGAAAAAATAAACACGACCTGCCTATACATACTAAAAGTGCCTTGAAATATTTAATAAATAACTAAGCTTAAATTTTCATAAATGTTTTATCACCTTAAAAAGAATTCATGCAAGATACTTTTATTTTGCTGTTTTATAAATATACGATTACGTGCAATTTTTTGACAACTCCTGCTGATTGTGTTTTTTTTTTACACCATTTTATAATTTTTAAACTAAAGATTTTTTTCTTCCCAGTTTTGTCATAGTCTGTGTTTATCATAAAATATTAGTATAAAGCAAAAGTTTTAATAGAAAATTATTGCGGCAGGGATGTGTTAATACGATATCAGCTGTTTCTAGTGACATTTTGGCCAATAAATTATTTTCACTTTAACCTTGTGCTCATTTGTGTCAGTTACATTTAAAAAATATACATATACCGGCAAATATATGTATTGTTCGGATCATATATTCCGCTTGAAGAGGTTTTTATTATGACAGCCAAGTTATTCGTGTTCTGTACAAATTTATAGGGCAAAATATGCAAAAGTTAATAAATAATAGTACATTTCACATTCATGTTCATATATATATATATATATATATATATAGAAAATCATGGCATGTGTAAACAGATTTAACCCAACACACCATAACTTACTAGTGCATAAATCTATGTAATGAATGCATTACGTGCTTTTAGGAAGACAGATTGGGTGAAGAAAGATGTCCTAAATGACAAAATGTACTGTCAAATCTTCCACTGATTCTCACCACCTCGCCTCTGTTACTTTTTTTAGAAAATACTCTTTGCTGAAAGATAAAATATTGACCTGCTGTATCTTTACCGGGCTTTTTTATAAACATTAGTATGTTATGTTAAGACGGTAATGATGGCGTAGCTTACACAAAATCTTTTCTATTTATGAGAATCATACCAAACTGACAGATATACTTTAAAAACATCTTGATTCTTTAAGTTTTCTGATATAAATTGAGCTGTTTTATTTACAATACAATGAAAATAAATTGTGACATTTGACAAGGATGAATAAATTACGATTTCAGACATTTTTTAGTATTTTTTAAGAAGTACGAGATTACTTTTTCTTCAGCTTTGGCCATGAATAACAGATTTTTATTTATTTTTTTTTTCAAATGTAAAAGAAAACAGAAAACTAGCATTTAACTTAGATCCTTCATTAGAAAAACTAAGATGGCTTATCCGCAAAATAAATAAAAATGAAATAAGTACATCGCGTCTAGCGCTGCATTTGAAATCAAAAGTGACGTCACGTTTTTTGTGTTACTGGAGTTAAATCACATTGTTTGACGACAGTTTTGTTTTATATACACTGTTAAAAATTTGCAGCATTATGGCAGGTCATTTGGCCGTTTTTTCCGAAAACGGTTACACAACCGTAATTTAACACTATTCTGACCATATTATTGGCCATTTTATGGTCAGAATATAGTTAAATTATGGTTATGAAACCGTTTTTACAAAAAACGGTCGAATGACCTGCCAGAATGCTGCAAAATTTTTAACAGTGTAGTAAATGGTGGACGGAAAAGTAGACAAGTACCGAAATGTTTATATACCTTCGTGAATGCAGTTGCGGTTCTTACGAAAATGGTTTAAAACATTGCACAAAACAAGAATTTGTTTGTAAAAAAAATACCGATAAATGAAAAAGGATGATTAAAAATATTACTTTTCTTATTAACATTAGTTTTAGTCTCCTAAATATTTTCATACCTGATATTTTACAACAAAGTGCGATTTCAAGTAACCTTTTTACATACCACAAGCAGAAAAATATGAGAAAATATCTTAAATTAAAATTTGTCGCCCTTAACTCAAGATATTTGCACACTACCGTATTTGATAGCGGAGAGAATATTATGTTTTATGCGCTGCATTAACATTTCAGACATCATTTTTTCTTTTTTGTACACAATAGTTGAAATTGTCTAGCCTCAAAATTGAATAAACATGCACTACGCCTTTCAAAATAAACATTATATGCTTCACGGCATTTGCCGGTGACTGTGTTGACAGTTATACTGGAAAGAATCCAAAAGCTCGAAAATCCGATAACAAGGTAATTACACGGAAAAAGCTGTTCATTCAACATAATCTTGTTTTAATGTCACGGACGATATAAACTATGAATCAATACTCATAACAAACCAATCTGGAATGATTATTTATTATTATTACAATAGCTTACATACATTTCTTTCTTTCTGTTTTAATTAACGTAAAAAAAGGTGATAATTTTTGCAAATTTCTCACTCAATAGAACTGGATGTATTTGAATGCTGGACCTTCCATTTTAAAACTGGAGACGTCACCTCTGCGCAACTAATACTTGATTACAGCGCAGCAATATTTATCATTTATACTCTGTCACATTTACTCGATGCTTTTCCTTATAGACTTTTGCATAAAAAGCTTCTTGTTTTTGAAAGGACGAAGCGTAAAATATTATGTCCCTTATTTAATGCGCGCTATGGTATTTTAGCAGCAGAAAATCCGGGAACAATTTAAAAAAATCTGGCGTGACTCCACTCGACTTGCCGAACACTGGCGTACGTGGTTTCCAGAACGAAAGAAAGAAAAACAAGAGAGAATTTTTATAAATTTCTCGCCCTAAAGAATTGGATTATTCTAATGCGGGACCTCCCGTTTTGAAACTGGAGACATCACATCTGCACAACTAGCGCTTGATTACAGCGCAGCAAAATTTATCATTTATGCTCTGTCACAATTTCTTGGTGAATTACCTTATAGAATTTTGCATAAAAAGCATCTTGTTTTTGAAAGGCCGAAGCGTAAAAAATTATATCCCCTATTTAATGCGCGCTATGGTATTTTAGCAGCAGAAAATCCGGGAACAATTAAAAAAAATCTGGCGTGACTCCACTTGACTTGCCGAACACTGGCGTACGTGGTTTCCAGAACGAAAGAAAGAAAAACAAGAGAAATTTTTCATAAATTTCTCGCCCTAAAGAATTGGATTATTCTAATGCGGGACCTCCCGTTTTGAAACTGGAGACATCACATCTGCATAACTAGCGCTTGATTACAGCGCAGCAAAATTTATCATTTATGCTCTGTCACAATTTCTTGGTGAATTACCTTATAGAATTTTGCATAAAAAGCATCTTGTTTTTGAAAGGACGAAGCGTAAAAAATTATATCCCCTATTTAATGCGCGCCATGGAATTTTAGCAGCGCAAAGTCCGGCAACAATTTAAAAAAAATATCTGGCATGACTGCACTCGACTTGCCGAACACTGGTGTACGTGATTTCCAGAAAAAAAGAAAGAAAAAAAGGAGAGATTTTTTATAAATGTCTCACTCAATAGAATTGGATGTATTCTAATGCGGGAACCCCCGTTTTGAAACTGGAGACATCACCTCTGCGCAACTGACGCTTGATTACAGCACAGCAATATTTTTCCTTTATACACTGTTAAAAATATCGTGAAAAATTATCCCTGTTTTTAAAGACTATCTATTTTCTGACAAACGAGAACGCTACGTAAACGCCTATGAAGCGTTCTCATTGGTAAGAAAATAGATAAGTTTTAAACAGAGGTAATTTTTCACGATATTTTTAACAGTGCACTCTGCCATATTTTCTTGATGATTTTTTTTTAGATAATCGGTCGCAAAATGGTATGAAAATAGTTTACAAATGGATTCAAACACGTAATCTGTAGGCTGCTTTTTACGAAAATCTATACAGCTCTTGCAACAGTGGTTTATAACAACTCGCCAAATGGAAGCTCAATCGGAAGTATCTTCTGGTCGTTATCGTGAAGAGGCCATTGAATGCATCTAATTCCTATAATAAAAATACTACAAATTGTCGTAATTGAGGACATCAGAAGCCAACGGGTACCAAGTGACAAAATTTCGATTTGGAGTAAATTGAGTTCAAAGATAATTGACGTTAAAATTGAACATCAGTAATAATTGACAGAATTGAAATAGGAAACTGCTGCTTGTTTCACAGTGGTCTTTGAACTCTTATTTCAGTAAATGTGAAAAAAGTAGAGTGCAATTTTCTTTAAATTTATAATTAATCAATATTGATCATTATTTGGAAAAAGTGGTTGATCTCTAAAACACAACACATTATTAGAAAATCACTTATATTTCTTTACCTGAAAAGAAAAAAAAGCTTATTTCCAGGTCGTCTGTGCACTTAGTTCAATTTTTTTCAGTTTTGTCACTTAAACCCCTTGGCTTCTGGGGTCCTCAATTATGCTTATAATTTATAATATGCTTATAAATGTTTCTTTCAAAGATAAAACTCTTTTGCATCGATATAATTTTAATAATTTCCTATTTAGATTTCTTAACAACACTTATTCTAGGTGTCAGCTATTGCCAAGTTGATCAAAAAGTAAAAATTTTCTTTTATTGAGATTTACAGCAAAGTAATCACATTAGAGAACATTTTCTTCGACTAGTCTACAGAGGTTCGGTTTTATGAGAAAAAATACACACGTTTTTATGAATTTCAACATAAAATTCATAGTATATAATTATCGAGTGTTCAAACACTCGTTTCCTGTGTTTAGCTTGTTTACAATTTCATTTAGTAGAAAACTATGTACAGTCGTGGAAAAAAAAAAAGAAGTAAACACCCCCTACTAACTCTGCATCAAATTATCGTAGAAGAAAGTTACTGGCCCCAAACGATTAGAAATAAAGTCTACTTTTTAATGATATATATAAAATTTGCTTAGGGGGCATCTACATATCAAAACAAATCCAATCTTTGTTATTTTTTAAATAGCAATATCCAATTTTGACAACATAAATAAATTCTACACATTTTAATAAGCCTAAATAGAAATTTTCATGAAATTCGTGTGTGTTATTTCTTGTCAATATGACCATTTCACTCACATAATATGTTTCGACTGTTGCCAAGCCCAAATGTTTCAATAAAATGTACTTTTTTTCAAATGTATTTTTCTGCACATCTTAAACCATGATTTTGACGTTTTTAAAGCATAATTTGAATATTACTTGGAAGAAAAAATTTTAAATTTTGGATTCGCATAAAGTAGAACATAATAACCACAAATCCCTGAAAAACATTGTAAGTTGCAATTCATAACTTTTTCGAATACTAATTTCATAATTCATATTATAAGATTATAAAAATTACAAATTGGGTGTATTTATGTTTGGGTGTGTTTTAGAATTGTAACCATACAGAATTTAGCACATTAGGATTACAATTTCAGGAGATATTAATAAAAATATGAAAATGTAATTTAACATTTGATGCTCTAAATTTTGAGTGCTTATAATTCAAAAACTTATCATCCAAATGACTTGAAATTTCTATCTATGCATAGCTTGAACCAAAGATTTAAAATACATTGTCAAAATTGGGTGTTGTCATAGAAAAAATAAAGTTTGGGCTGGTTTTGATTTGTATTGTAGATGACCCTCTATGCAAATTTTATATGCATCATTTAAAGGTAGGCTTTATTTCCAATCGTTTGGCACCAGTAACTTTATTGGGCTATAATTTGTTGCAGGGTTAACAGGGTGTTTACATTTTTTCCACGATGGTTCATAGTTGGCAACCTTCCGCCCGAATAATCATATATGAAACCAGAATTTTTCTTTTATGAAATTATTTGATAATGTGTCTTTTGTCTCTGTGATGCATATTTGATTTCATTTTTAATTAAAATTTCTAGCTCATAATGTGTTTATTTCATTAAAAAAAACCCGGTAGGTTGGCAGGTATATATGTAGCCTTTATGCTTTTTTCATCATCTGCTAAATGTTTTCACAAATTATTTCTCCTTTCCTTGGTCTAACAAAATACATGTAAGGTTCTTTAACTTCTTTTTTTTTAAAAATATACGGAAGCTCAAAAGATTTATTATGGAAAGCCTTATGATATTATTGTCCGTAATAGACCGGAAGCCAGCAGCACAGACAATCACCTCATCGGGTTTACGGATGAAATTCTAGGATTAGTTAAATCTCGATTCGCATATTTTAACGCAATCGGTCTGCCAAGTCATATCTTGGTGGAAAACACCTAAAAACCTGTTTTTAGCAGGGGACTTGTAGGTTTACCATTGTGTTTTCCTGCTCCCAGTCCTCCATGTTTTCATACCTTTGGGTGCAGGAAAACACAATGGTAAACCTACAAGTCAACCGCTCAAATCGGGTATTCGGGTGTTTTCCACCAAGATATGACTTGGCAGACCGTTTGCGTTAAAATATGCGAATCGAGATTTAACTAATCCTGGAATTTCATCCGTGAACTCGATGAGGTGATTGTCTGTGCTGTCGGGCCCCTGGTCTATAAGGCATCCGTGTGTGCGCGTAAAGTTCCTTTGAGGTTCAAGATTAATCCGTTTGTTCCGAGAATTATTTTTTGTTTTTTTATTAATTTTACTTGATTGCTACCATTTTCTTTGAAATAGCAATATTCGCCTTATTTAATTTGTCATTAGATAAGGCGAATATAAATATATCAAAAAAGTGGTGGCAATCAAGAAATCTGAATAGTAAAAAAAAAAACGTCCAAGTGGCAACACTGCTGGGAAGAAAATCCTGATATTCGGTTAAAAAAAAAATTCGAGTTAAGGAGCTTAAAATTTGAGCAAAACGTTTAGAAATTACATGAAATTGTGTACTTAAGGAGTACAACGGGGAGCGTGAAAGCCGCCAAGTGAAACTTGCTCGGAAAAAGAAAAGGAACATAAAATTAAATTTTGAAGCGGTCGAAAAATATAATTTTGAAAACTCTGGTGGAGAACCCACCAGGGCCATAGAGCATCTAAAATTTTTGTTACCCTATACTTCGATTTCAAGGCAAGTCTTGACTTGGTAAAAACGGAGAATAAATAGTGAGTAAGGTGCCAAAGGGCACAGAAAATTAATAGAACTAGTACACCAGAGGCTCAAAACTAAACTGAAAACTAGGAACTATAAAATAAAAGAGGTCACATAGCTCACTAAAATTTAAAATAATTTTGATGGCCATTGCCTGGTGCCTGCCACAAGTCGAGGTTTCCAAGGGACAGCTCAGATGGTTCAGTTTTGAAAAAGGCCCTTTACCGCATTACTACTGGTCCACACACGACTGATAAGCAAGCATTTTGGCCCCGATCGGGATCTAAAATATGGAAAAATTTTAAAATACAGTACAACCTCCCTAAAGCGACTACGTTCCGTTCCAATAAAAATTGGTCGCTCTGAGAGGTGGTCTCTTAATGGAGGTCATGTTTAAATCTAGATTTTAATTGTTGTAAAAAGGTAACAATTAATGTTACTAAAATTTATATTTAACATTAGGAAAAAAATATGAAATTAAGTATCAAAATAAAAGTTAATGACATAAGTTAATTACTTCAGAGTTTAAAAAATGAATATATTGACGCTTACTTTGATTTTACGGTTTTATCTTTGATAACTTTTATATCCAAGTCCTTTCGAGGCTCAGTAATTTTTTTTTTTTTTTTTTTTTTTTTTTTTTTTTTTTTTTTTTTTTTTTGGACTGGAACAAATAATGACGATTTCATTATTTTATTTATTTCTTTGAGCGTTTCCTGACAGAATAGAGCAGGGCAGTTTATTGACCGTCATTAATTTGTTATCAGAGTTAAATTCATTGCCTAAAAAGGCATAAAGGGGTTCAAACACTTAAAAGTTGCCGGTATAACAAAAATTCTAAACTTAGTTTAGAAGTTTGATGAATAATGCGCTCTTTGGAATTATTTTTCTTATAAAACCTTATTCAAATAACCAGCAGAATTTGTTTCATTTTCTTCAAAGAAATTGGTCGCTCATGGAGGGAGTTCGACTGGGATGGTCTCTGAATGGAGGTAAAATTAGTATTGAGCCTATGGGAATAAATTTCGTTCCATGAAAAAATGGTCGTTCTGGGAGGTGGTCGTTTAATGCAGGTGGTCGCGCAGGGAGGTTTCACTGTAAATGTAAATTTAACTAATTGAGGCTAAATCTGAAGTCTATGACCATTACTACCCACATACATATTATACATACATACCCATTACCCATTACTACCCCAGCCGCTGCCCCCCGGAAGAGCTCGGATGGGTTAATAGTTGAGATTGTACTTCAGCATAAAAAATGTTGATATACTACTAAAAGAAACGCATGGATTTGTCCGATTACAACATTTAATCAGGTATAAAACTTTGATCGATTATTCGGACCAGATACATCAAGAAATTAAGTATCGAAAATAGGAATCTATCAAAAAACAAACCCTTTTTTCCCCCTAAATACGAATATTTAAAAAAAATGAAACTGATTATATTCATCTGCAATTAACTGTAAGAATTGCGAATAAATATTTATGCATTTTAAAAACATTTTTTACGAATTTTACGACTGTTTCATGTAAAAATTTAAACTTCGTTAAAAAAAATGTTATTTACATCAAAAAAGTTAATTGCATTAAAAAAGTTAATTACTTGTTAATGCAATAATAAGCACGTTAAAGTTATCCCAATTTATTTTGCACTATATGTGCTGACACCTAAAAAGCAAATATTTGAAAATTTAAGGTTTTTTTTTTTTTTCGTGACGCATCTAACTGAATTGATAGTTTTTGCAGTTTATACATTTTAAGCTTTAAGAAACTAATTTTTTTTTTTTTTTTTTAGTCAGAATGAGTATTGAAATAAATATTGGTGTAAAAGGAATTTTTTGCAGATGCAACTTCAGAAAATCAATATAATAGAAAGTGAATGCTTTTTTTTCATGCTGAAAAATCTCTTGGCGCGAAAAAAAAGAATAATAAATCGAAAATAACGTCAATTGAAATGTGGCTAATTTGATGAAAACAAGTACTAGTGCTCTAAGTATAGAAATGAATGTGTTAACTGACAACGTATGCGTGGTTATACATACACAAATATTATATGCATATAAGAATTTCCCGTCTGGGGAGATAAAAGATTTCATTTGAAAATTTTACAAACAATTAAATGTTAAATCTAAATTTTAAAATGCTTTCGGTCACTTAAAAATGTCTAGTATCAAGATATATTGTAAAATTATATCAAGATACATTATTTTTTGTTGCTAAATTTTTTTTGAGTTGGGGGAGCTCAAGAATAATTAAAGAAGCGACGCTCTTTACGATAGTTATGGCATTTTAATAAACAATTAATATTAAAAAATAAATTCGTTCAAAATAGTTTCAACGTTGCTGATGAAATAGCGTAACCATCATTTCGAATTTCCTGAAGATATTTCCAGAGCTGCCACACGCGATTATTTTTTAATTATATCTCATACAATTTTTTTAAAACAAAAATTTTTTATATAATCTTTGACAACATTTACTAGAGAAATATACTACAAAATTTATTTTCTTAAAATAGTGGTGCGAATAGAATATAAAAATAGTCGCCCGTGGCAGCCCTGTATTTCCTGTTTTATTTCGGGGAATGTTTTAGATTTGAAACTGCGGACAGCTCTCATGATTTTATTTCCTCTGCTAAGTTAACTTTTTCTTGTTTACGCTAGTATTATCGAGTAAGAGATTCATTTATAACAATTTCTCTTCCAGCGGCTTTTTAGGTGCGTTCGTAATTATATTATTATGTAACATATATAGTTGTCGTCTGGTACGTCCGTCTGTCTGTCCGTATATAACAGCGCAAAAACTAATCAACTGAATGGTTTGAAATTAAATATATATAATTGCTGCAGAATTTTGGCGAGTCATTTCAAATTTTATGGAAATCGAATGAAAACTTAAAAAGATACTAATAAAAGTTTTCTTCATTCTATTAAATCCTATCATGCGTAATGAATTCAATGCTGTCCCATGATAAATAATCATTGTAGGTTGCCATGGTGATGATCTCCTATTTAAGATGGAGTCCTATTATTTCCGTACTACTGAATTTAATATATGGAATAAATTTTGTATTCTTGCATTTTTTAATAAGAGTGCAACAGCTATTGCACAATATCTGAATATTTATAAAATTAGTTATAGTACGAATACACGTCATTTGCCACGTTTGGCGTACAATTTCCGACTTATATTCTATACTTCTCCTCAAAGTATACCTCCGCTCTAAATGTTGCGTCTGCGTATTTTTTTTTCTTTTTTATCCCATTATAATTTCACAGCACAAATAATCTGTTCAAATGTCTTAACTTCGACTGATAAATTTTCGATAGGAAGCAGTAATAGATATCACATTTATTCATGCAGTATTACTGGTCATAAAATCATCTACACTGTTGAAGCACAAGACAATAAAAAAGTTGCAAGAAACAAAGAATTAAATAGGCTCATTTGGATAGACAGAACTAAAATGAAACTTGAATGAAACTATGCTGTTTGAGTAAAGTGAAATCCTATTTGATTATTTCACACTATCCCAAAATTACTTCATTTAAAACTTGTACGAATATTTTAGGTAGATTTCGTATGAAATACTACCTATTATTATTCTCCCCTATGTTGGAATTTGAGAAAATTTTTTGCAGATCTACACCGATCATGACCCCTAGAACCCAAAACCACCACCAGTAAAAAAAATTATATCTATCTATCCATATCACTTTTTTATGGACACGATAACTTTCATAATTATGCACAAATATTTTCCAAACTTATGCATAAAATCAAGGGGCATAAAATCTCGGTCAAGTTCGTTAATGGGCAAAATCGGACCAAGGGGTTGAAAATAGGGAGGGGTTTTGTGAAAAACGAAACAAAACCCCATAACTTATTAATAATAATAAATATCGACTCAGTTTAAAGTTTTTATTACTTTAAAAAAAGGGCCAAAAATTTATGTAAGACAGATTTTTGATAAAATTAAAAATGGGCTCAAGGGGCGGGTTTTGGGGAGAAAAAAATTCATAACTTCGTCAATTCTCAAGATAGCGAATCCAATTATATTTATTATAAATTGTCTTAATATTATCTACATTTTTTACATTGACAAGCTTTTGGTAGGACCAATTCTTACCGCAAAAATATAAAAATAAATAAAAACGAAAACAAAAAAGCGGGGGGGGGGGGGGGGCTTGGAAAAAAAAATCCACAACTTCGTTAATTCACAAGTTATCCAATCCACTTAAATTTATTATACATCTTCTGAATATTATCTACAAGTTTTATATTGACAAGTTTTTGATAGGACCCATTTGTACAGCGAAAACAAATAAAAAATACATAGAGGTTGAAGAAAAAAATATCGTATTACTCAAATCCAAACTGCTTATTTTCTGAATCATTTTGAAATTCATTTTTGCTTTCAAAGGCATCCAAGGTTCTCTTATTCAGAAACTATATAATGTGCCGTAAAGGTCGATTTTTTGATATAGGCAGAAGATATTTCAAAAAAGGATGTCAAAATGGGCATTTTGAACCGAATTTCTCGAAGCGATTGTGTTGGAAACTAAAAATATTGTCCTACTGAGAAAATAATTGTTTATAAATCAAGTTCTAATTAATTGAACGAAAAATAAAAATATAGGTCGCTTATAAATTTCTTCAAAAATCATATCAGCAAGTTTCATGTTTTTCCTTTTAAAACTGAATCTGAAAATGTGTCAAAAAATTTCGTGTTGTTCAGCATGGAAAAATATTTTTTGAATATTACCTTAACATGATTCTAACAAAACCAGCTCTTATGTAAAAATAAAATTAAAAATTCGATAAAAGCGGCCAGATATAATTGTTAAAGTAGGTTTATCTCTAATCAGGATTTAGTTTTTGTTGGTGAAAATAGTACTAAAATTTGAAATCTACCTGCGCCTGCAGGCTGAGCCGGCAGGGATTTTTTTAATTACATTTTTTCAGAAATTTTCTTTCAAAAGTAGTTCAGTTTAAGCACAAGACTTTCAAGCATATTTAATGACGTGTTTCAAAACTCGCCTTATCCAATAAAAAAAAAAAAATCGAGTTTGCTCTATCAATCTATTCTATTGGTGAACCTATATCGAAAAATACTATAATCTGAAAAAAAAAAAAAAAAAAAAAAAAAAAAAAAAAACTAGCTTTATCGTAGATTTCTGGCATTGAAAAATCTTGGTTTACTATGAAAACCAATGAACGCAGTCAGAGGTTTTTCGCGATTTCCCAGAATTTCATGTTCTAGATAAACTTACGGCTTTCTTATACCTTCCCCTTTTTTTTTACCTTACCATCCTTTCTTTAACACCGCTTTAAGATAATGTTATACCAAAATGTTATACTAAAAATGCTACATTGTTATTACTTCTTATTTGACTTTCCTGTGGGTACTATGCAAATTCATTATAAGTAAAAATTTTGAAGAAAATAAAAAGTTTTAGGGGTAAAATGGTAAGAAAAATTAAACTCGTAAGTTTAACTTCAACCTTAATTAAAAAAAAAAAAAAATCGCTGCTGACCATTTTTTCTTTATTTTGAATCATTAAGGCATCCGTCTATGAGATTAAAATGTTATTTTAGCAAGTTTAATTTCATCAGATTTTTAATCCTGAAAGTCAAAAGATTATGAGAATGCCTCATATCACATATATTCATTCAGTATTACTGGTCATAAAATCACCTACACTGTTGAAGGAGATGACAATAAAAAAGTTGCAGGAAACAAAGAATTAAATGGGCTCATTTCGATAGACAGAACTAAACTGAAACTTGAATGAAACTATGCGGTTTGAGTAAAATGAAATCCCATTTGATTATTTCACATCATCCCAAAAATGCTTCATCTTCAAATTCTACTAATATTTTTTTAATTACATATTTTCAGAAATTTTCTTTCAAAAGTAGGTTCAATTTAAGCACAAGCATATATCGAGTTTCCTCTATCAATCTATTCTATTGGTGAACCTGCATCGAAAAATACTATAATCTGCAAAAGAAAAAAAAAAAAAAAAAAAAAAAAAAAAAAAACCAGTTTTATCGTGTATTTCTGGCATTGAAAAATCTTGGTTTACAGTGAAAACCAATGAACGTAGTCAGAGGTTTTTCGCGATTTCCCAGAATTTGATTTTCTACATAAACTTTTGTCCTCGTTTACACAGGGTGAGTCTACAAACTTTAAGGGGAGGTAGGGACATCACAGGGATTCAGATTTGCATAGCAACCCATCGTCGGAAACGCATTCCTGGTGCGGTAGTGACGACACAAAACACAAGAAAGACAGGACACGAATAAGAGGAGAAAACAAGTTTATTATTCTTAGTGCAGCAAAAAACTAAGCAAAAAGAGCATTAAAGAGACAATTATAGTCATCAAAGTAGGTGTTCCAAATTACGATTCCGGGCCGTGATGCATGGAAGCGCATATCTGGAAGATCTAATGTTCTCGAAAATACCGGGAGCGTCCCGGACTTCCCCAGCAGCTGCCATGATGCGTGCAACAAGTTCATCAGCACTTTCCAACATTGTCCCGGCATTTTTGCAGCACTAAGAATAATAAACATGTTTTCTCTCCCTATTCGTGTCCTTTCTTTCTTGTGCTTTGTGTTGTCACAACCGCGCCAGGAAAGCATTTCCGACCACGGATTCCTATGCAAATCTGAATCCTTGTGATGTCCCCTACCTCCCCTTAAAGTTCGTCCCATGATTTTAGACTCACCCGGTATACCAAAAATTCTGTTTTACATGCAGAAATTTTTTTTGTAATCATGCGAACAGCCTGTGATATAAATTTTTTGCTTGACAAATTTAAAAGCCCCTATAGCAACTATTTTTCCCCAGTATAATATGGAAAAAAGTGACATGAAATAAGAAACATGTATCTATTACCAACTTCAAAAATTGTATGTTTGTAATATATACTTTTTAGGATATAAAATGAGAAAAAGGGTCATTTTTTTTTCACTTTTTGGCATTTTAAGAATCTTATGAACTCTTAAAAAAATCTAAAAATTAGTGAAATGATGTCAGTGAACCAATCAGTTCAGAATGTAATATGTACTAGCTGTTTAACCCTTTCTATGCACGGGAGTTCATGTTCAATAACTATTCGATTTAGAAAAATATTTTTCTACTACTGTGCATTTTTTTAATGAAATTTAATTTATCATGTTGCTATGGCAGCAGACGATAAAACGATATCTTTGGCTTAAGGGAATAAATAGAATGAAAAGTTTTGTTGATGTTTGAGATAAACTGTTTTCTTTATTTGAAAAAAGGGTAATAATTAAGCGCAATTAAATAATCTCTAATTATTTGCATGCGAGGTAAAAGAATTATCGTACTAACTGCCACAGCTTCTTAGTATTGCAGCGTGGTGTAGGTATTATGAATATCTCACATTGCACTAAACATTTAGAACTGGTTAGAATTCACGCGATTACGGGTTAAACATAAAAAATGGCAAAAATTCGTCAAAAACATTAATTTTTTTTTTTTATTTCGAATTTTTTGCCCCAATCATTCACGGGCCCCCTATCAGCAATCCGTGTGCTAAATTTCGTAGCCCTGGGCACTGTAGTTTCCGAGTTTTTGAGGTTACATAGGTACGCGCACGGATTTTAATAGGGCAGATTAACATAACGTCCCCCCCCCCCCCTCCGAAAAAGAAAATTTGTTACAAAATGAAAAAAATGGTAAGTGATTTAAAATCTCAATCTGAAACCGAATGGATATATACCTAGAAAGACATAATGGGGTGCTAATATTTAGCGTTTTTTTTAAAGAATATATAAATTTGTACTAAAATCTAGTAGCAGTAGTTTACAAAATATTCGCCAGTTGTTTATAAAATGCGATAGCAGTTTATAAAATATTCGCCAAATCAGAGCTCAATGGAAAGTACATACAAATCATGATTACAATACTTTTCTCACACTATGTGTTCCATAGATCCTGTATGGAAACTGAAAGTGTTTAACCCTTTCAGCAGCAAGGTCGCAAAATGATGAAATGAGTCAATGATACCAAAATTTACAAACAAATTTATTTCAAAATCAGCAAAAGCTCTTGTTCACATACTTAATATTTTTTCATTCTAATATTCTGATGCCAATGTGGCATTTCGGGATTAAAATTAAGTGGTCCAAAAATGCACCACCGCCCTTGAAGGGGTTAACCATAGAATAGAAGAATCGGTCATTTTGATTCCTTCTTTCCATTGAAGAAGATAAGGGTTAAGAGGGATTATTTCATTCCCGTGTTAAACAATTATCTTGACACCGATAAATTCATACAAATATTTGAAGGATGTATTTTTCCAATGGTATTTCCCAAGTCGTGAAATTTCATAAGAGAAATAAAATATGCAATGTGTAGCAGTTTTAATTTCGAAATTATATTAAATATGATTACAAGTGTGACCAGTGTAGCATTCAAATGAGTTTTATAAATAAATGGTAGATGTTTTAGTCGTATTTTGAATTCTTAATGAACAAGTGCAAGGTCAATTTCCCTCAGTATACAAATCCAGCAAATTTACTCCATAGTTTTGTGTTTTTTAGCTTTATTTTTTTTTCAAATTAAAATGAAAAGTGTTTTTCTTATGTACCGTAATACAGTTTCGTATTCTGAAGGTTTATTTTAAATCTGTATGATAAGACTAGCATAGGCGATACCCAGAAAAATCGTATATCATACCGTACGAGACACCAGATGAAAATAACTGCAAAATTTAAAATACTGATCTGAATAATGTTTACATATGCAAGACACATTTTAATAAATTTCGTTGTGTGTTACTGTAACCGGATATGATAAGAGAGTAGTACGAACCATTACATCATGCAGATGAACTATTTAGGAAAGGGAAATTTTAGCATCTAAACCATATTATTTTATGTGCGTTCGTAATTATATAAAAACATAACACTGGTACGTCCGTCTGGTACATCGTCTGGTACGTCCGTCTGTCTATCTGTCGGACTGTCCGCATATAACAGCACAATATCTACCCAACAGAATAGTTTGAAATTTAATATGATAAATTAATAATTTAATATTATATATAATATATAATATAATATTATAAAATATTATATTATTATATTATTATAATTAATAGTATATTATTATAATATAATATTATAAAAAATAGTTTAATATTGAAATTTAATATGAAATTTAATGTGATATACGTAAACTTTATTTTTCAGGTCCATTCGTAATTATATATATACGTAGCACCTATAGCTGTCCGTCAGTCTGTCTGTCCGTATATAACAGCGCAAAAACTACCCAACATAATGGTTTGCAATTTAATATGCAGTTATTCGCTGCAGTTCTCGAGTCATTTCAAATTTTATGAAAATTGAATCAAAACTTAAAAAGATATCAATAAACGTTTTCTTTATTCCGTTAAATCCTATCATACGTAATGAATTCAAAGATATTCCATGATAGGTCATGATTCTAGGTTGCCATGGTGGTTACATTCTGTTTAAGGTAAGTCCTATTATTTCCGTATTACTGAATTTAATTTATAGAATCGTACTAAATTTTGTATTCATGCAGTTTTGGGTAAGAGTGCAACAGATATTGCACCGAGATCTTTATAAAACTAGTTATAGTACTAGTTATATTTATAAAACTAGTTATAGTACTAGTTATATTTATAAAACTAGTTATAGTACGAACGCACTTCATTTGCCACGTTTGATGTACAATTTTCGACTTGTTTCTTTTATGTGCTTCTTTAGGGGAAATTGAAATTTAGCCCAAAAGTGGTATTGGGCTAATTTGGGCGCGTATTTCTTCAAAAGTCATTATAATACTTTATTCATTGATGCTACATTAGAAAAAGTTCGAACGTTAAGAGGCTACTTCAGTCAAATGAAAAGACGCATTCGCTAATGCTAATCCTATGGAAGAAATTTATAAAGATATCTCGGTCGCATTTCAATATTTTTAAATGATTTTTTTGCATTGAATACTTGAGATCGATCTGTATGCAGGCCGTTTTTTACTTTTTCGATTTTGATTGCAGATATTTTTTATGAGGACGATTTTACTTTCGAAACCGGTTCCGAAAATGAAAGTGTTCTCATAAGAAATACCTATAAACAAAATCGAGAAAGTAAACAACGGCCTTTGTACAGATCAATCTCAACTACTCAATGCAAAATAAATCATTTAAAAATATTGAAATGCGACCGAGATATCTTTATAAATTTCTTCCATAGGATTAGCATTAGCGAACGGGTCTTTTCCTTTGACTGAAGTACCCTCTTAAACGTGTAGTTCGAATGTCATTTTATTAAAAATAATCAATATTAACATTAAAGAAATAATCTCTATGATGTTAATATTAGTTGGTCTTGATAACTATTTTTGATGTAAAGACAAAATGTTACAATTGTCTAATACAGCATTTATCCACTGGATCTGCCGACCACTTAGCAGTCCTCTAGCCCTTATTTTGTCGAGATACATCTTCAAGCGATCAAAGAAATTCCTTTCTTTTCGCCGAACTTTCCACAAGTTGTTTTTCTTATTTTGATTTGCTACTTTTCAGTTTGAAATGATTTCTATTACCGAGGTTTAAAAAAAATCTGTTTTTTTAACAGAAAAAAAACTGTCAGCCAGAACGCCAGTAAAAACTGTTTATTATACTGATTAATTCCGTAAAATAAACGATTTTTTTATTGGCGTCCTGGCTGACAGTTTTTTCTCTAAAATCAATATATATATATATATTTACAGTGCGTCTGTTAGCAAAATAATATTATATAATATAGGTTGAATGCCAACCAGAAAGCCAGTAAAAACTGTTTACTGTACTGATTAATTCCGTAAAATAAACTATTTTTTTATTGGCGTCCTGGCTGACAGTTTTTTCTCTAATATATATATATATATATTGTATACATATGATTTCGAGGATTTGTATAATAGCATAAATTTAGATGATTTGAAGTACAGGATTATGGATTTTTTCAAGAAATCTAAAGAGAAGGATATCAGTATTGAAATATTCACCGATTTATTTCAATTTGTTGTTTACGAAAATTATCTGTTTGAAGGGAAACAAATATATAAACAGTGAGAGGTATTCCAATGGGGGGCAGTTGTAGCTCCATCCTTGCAGATATTTATCTGTTTACATATGAAGCCGGTTTATTGCTGGAAAAAGACTTAAAGATATACAGATATATAGATGATGTTTTGGTGGTTGAGCTGAATAACAATAAAGAAATTTATCAATTTAAATGTTATCCAGACACTTTAAATTTAAAGAGTGCTTCGGATAATCAAAGCAGTGTCAACTACTTGGATGTTAATTTGGAGATTAAAAACGGAATTTTAGTATACAGTATTTATGATAAAAGAAACTATTTTGATTTTGATACAATAAAAATATTAAACTTTAATAGTAACGTGCATGTTTCAATTTTTAGAAATATATATTTAAATGGATTAAATCGTATTGCAAATTTGTGTTCAAATGTTGATAAATTGGTTGGTGAAATTTTTAACCTTTACATAAACGCCAGTAAACAAAATTACCCAATACATTTTCTGAATGATTTAACTTTCAATTTTATCAAGAAAAAATGCTATCGAAATAAGGTATTGGAATTGTTCAATGATGGTGATTTATCGATATGCGATTCCTATCGAAAATAGCTTAGCGGCGAGGTTATTCACGGACTTCATTTGACGGCTTTTGGGTTAGTTAATGATTTTCATTTTTTCAATCTCTATTTGTTTAGTCTTGGCAAGTGAGGGGGAATGTTGTGCACGTAAAACATGTTTAACCCCGCAGTACAAGTCATAAGCCTTGGCCACTTGTCTCCATTTTTAGTTTTTTCTTAGTTACTCTTGGTTTTGTTAATTATTGTTTTAGTTACAGTTTGTTAGATGCTTTTTCGTGTACTAAATTATATGAATTTGGATTTTTCTATATATATATATATATATATATATTTACAGTGCGTCTGTTAACAAAATAATATTACTTAATATAGGTTCAATGCTGAAAGACTAAAAGTTATTAAAAAAGCTTTATTTCTCATTTTTTTGTAAATGCGAAATGAAAACTTTACAGAATCATACATTTTGCTATAAAAGTATTTGTGCATAATTATGCTGATTCAAATTAAATTTAATTACTTCCTTCCTAGCCTTAGTTAGATTAAAAAGGTAACTGAAGACAACTGGAATGACGCCCGCAAGGAATACAAACAGTAATCACACAGTACAATTTTCTGAATTAAAGCCAAACTTTGTCTCCTGATAAAAAGATTATTCGTCGGTAAACGACTCGTTTGCAATGCATAAAGATATTAAAATACTCATCATAGAGGGATTCAAGTTAGTTGGTAAGATGTAAAGCAATTTGTTAGAAACGGTACTTCAATAATTATCATTACTTAGCACTTCGCGGTCCAACCCCGATTCTGACTCGGGATCATTTTTCTTTGCAAAATTTGCTTTTGGCACCAGTAATAAAGGAAAATAAAATGTGCCTTATTTAATTAGACCATTTTCGAAATTTTGTAATTGAAGGTAACTTAATTAAAATATGCATAAAGTACAAATAATTGTACAAGAATTACTTTTAGATGCGTAAATATAATATAAAGATATTTAAAATACAAATTTAAAATATCTCAAAATACATCAGAAAAACCTAGAACTTTTTCAACCATTACAAGGCCGTCTTTAGTAGGATTTAAATGTTGTTATTATTTTCTTTGCGCTGGTTCAAGAATTGTCCAGAAGAAAACATTGTAATTTAAATGTTGTACAGTCGTGGGAAAAAAAGTAAACATCCCTTACTAACTCTACAAAAAATTATCGTAGAAGAAAATTACTGGTACCACACGATAGGTAATGAAGTCTACTTTTAAATAATGCATATAAATTTTGCTTAGAGGGCCATCTACATATTAAACGAACCATAACTTTGTTTTTTCTCAATAGCAGTACACAATTCTGACAGCATAAATGAACTCTACACTCTTCAATTAGCCTAAAAACCAATTTTTATGCAATTCCTACGACAAGTCTCTGAGAAATTAATTATTTTAAAACAAGCGTATTTTAGGGGCAGTATCCAAATTGATGTTCGGTACTGGATTATTGACCGAGAGAACCCCCTTCTTGATCAAGGCGTGTTAAGCCGTAATCAAGCAGCTATTGAAGACTGCTAGATTATAGGATGGCATAAGAAATTTCAAAATATCTTAGTCACTTCTATCATAGACGGCCCCTTAAGCCATCATTTTGCCGTTTTTTAAGCATAATTTGAAAACTACTTGAAAGAAAAATGTGAAATTTTAGCTTTCCATAAAGCAGGAATGAATAAATATAAATGTATAAAAAAAATTGTAGGTTGCAATTCTTAATTTTTTCGAATATTAATTTCATAATTCATAATTCATATCATAAAATTATAAAAATTGCAAATTCGACGTATTTATGTTTGGGTATTTTAATATTATTGCTACACAAATAATTAGCACATAAGAGTATAATTTCAGGAGATATTAATGAAAATATGAAAAGGTAATTTCACATTAGAAGCACTAAATTTTGAATGTTTATAATTCAAAAACTTATCATTCAAATGACTTTGAAATTTGGTGTCTAGGCATAGTTTGAACTGAAGATTTGAAATATCTTGTTAAAATTGGGTATTTCCATTGAAAAAATGAAGTTTCGGTTTGTTTTAATATGTAGATGGCCCCCTAAGCAAATTTTATATACATCATTTAAAAGTAGACTTTATTTCCAATTGTTCGGTACCAGTAACTTTCTTCTACGATAATTTGTCGAAGTGTTAGTAGGGGGTATTTACTTTTTTTTTTTTTTTCCACGACTGTACGTCAGATGAGATATGTAATAACAATAAGATGAGTGACAATGTTTTCTTCTGGACAATTCTCGAATAAGCGCAAAGAAAATAATAACAACATTTAAATCCTACTGAAGACGGCCTTGTAATGATTGAAAACGTTCTAGGTTTTTCTAATGTATTTTGAGACATTTTAAATTTGTATTTTAAATATCTTTATATTATATTTATGCACCTAAAAGTAATTTCTGTACAATTATTTGTGCTTCATGTGTATTTCAATTATTTAACTCAAGGTGAATATAGCACAAGAATTTTAATTTTCATTTATTGAAGGTAACTTCTTTTAAAAAAGTAGTGCCAACCTAATAAAGTTTGTGTAAAAGTCACCGGACCGGAAAGAGTTAACTCTTAAATGCACATTTTTTCTTCTATTTAGTTGAACATACACAACTTATGATTGATACATTATGTATTGGTGCTTTATGTATATTTTAATTATTTAACTCAAGGTGAATATAGCACAAGAATTTTCATTTTCATTTATTGAAGGTAACTTCTTTTAAAAAAGTAGTGCCAACCTAATAAAGTTTGTGTAAGAGTCACCGGACCGGAAAGAGTTAACCCTTAAATGCACAATTTTTCTTCTATTTAGTTGAACATACACAACTTATGATTGATGCATTATGTATTGGTGCTTTATGTATATTTTAATTATTTAACTCAAGGTGAATATAGCACTTGAATTTTCATTTTCATTTATTGAAGGTAACTTCTTTTAAAAAAAGTAGTGCCCCTAATAAAGTTTGTGTAAGAGTTACCGGACCGGAAAAGGTTAACCCTTAAATGCACAATTTTTCTTTTATTTAGTTGAACATACACAGCTTCTGATTGATGCACTTATTCTAAAATTCGATCTTATCAGTCATGTGCTCTAATGCGTGACTATAGACTAATCTCTTGTGATAGGCGAAATGGGAATAAATATAAATGTAAGAAAAAATGAATTTATTGATTAAAAAAATGCGCTTTAATTGGTCATACCAAAAAACTAGTGTGTAGCTGATCATCTACACCAACAATTAGAGGGTTAATTATTGTACTATATTTATTCACTCTTCGTTTTCATTTTGATACATTTAACTGTTATTTCTGTTAATTTAAAGTAGCCTACATTTGGCTAAATTTAGTACTTTATTCTTGTTAAAACGTGCTTAAAATAATTTCTATCCCTTTATAAGATTCTAGAATTTCATACTTTCCTACCATAAAAGATATTTATTTTATGTTTTCAAGAAAGTAAATGTTAATACTACTTTAAAATGTCTTTGGTGGAATATACCCCAGAAGCAGATCTTGTTTTTTAGTGAACTGCAACAAAAATTACACCCTGTAAAAAACTTTTCATAATAATCTGCAGTGATGATAGGCAAGGCATGGCAAGTGTTAGATATTACAGTGTATATGACAGATGATGGGTATAAAATTACTTAATTTTCCCTTTCATCCCTAATATTTGACAATGAAAAAATATGTATTGTAATGGAAAAATCCGAAATAAATAAATAATTTTCTTTCAATAATCTTCAGATTAGAAAAGAAAATCTACAACGTTATCTTCCGCCTCATTATTTTGTGCTACCGGGGATACAGGTCCTAGATAATTTGAATACTTAAAAGTAATGATAATTTCCGTATGCCGTTAAAATTCAAAAGGCTCTACAGCATGTTACAGAAAACCATGTTTAATCGGACTTTTAGTGCAAGGGAAATGTACATTTTACCTTGCAAAAGGTCGAGTAAAAGATTTTGTTTTTCTAAATGGTTTATAATGATGCCAACATGGAAAAACCAAGTTTTCTAACAAAATTTCTTAAGGCTAAATTTTCTGTAGCCGAAAAACAACAAAATTTTGGGACATTTTTTGATTTTTTGGAAATATCTCGAGATTCGTTGCCGTAGCATATTATTTGTCAGTTGTAATATTAAAGAAGATAAAATTCTCTCCAACTTTCATATTTACAACTTTTTTATACACTCAATAGCAAACGCAGTACGCTATTTCAAATATGGGACAATTTTTTCAATTTTCTTAAAAACCGTGAAAAACGTAATTTTGAAGCGATTTTTCAAATCTTCCCCGCAGATTTAATTGTGTATGTCGACTTCTAAAAATTGGTAGCAGTAAATTATCTATTATTTGCACACTCACGTCTTTATTTTCATCTCAACAGATATTTTATATGTAATAAATTTATATAATTTTAAAAGTAGCGCAGAGTGTAGATGAGTGAGACAATTTTCATATTTAGACGGTAACTTTAAGTGTATACAATGTTAGCTTCAAGGCATTGTTTAAAAAGAATTTTTCAATCTATAGTAACTTATTGGCACGACAGTTTCAATTAAAAAAGATTTCTTGCTTAATTTTAATAAATTTTATAATTTTTATAATGCATACATATTTTTCCAGGTATCAATGGAATAGGTGGGTCATTTTCAAAATCTGTCCACGTTTTGGAATAACAAAATCAAATTTTTAGAAATAATCAGAAAGATTTAATTGTTTGTAAATAATTACCTTACCTCATAAACATTAATATAAAAGGATCAGCAGAGACCAAATTACTAATTTAACATTTTAAAACTAATTTTTAAATTTTAATGCACTTGGTATAATGACATAAGTGAGAACGGTAATGACAAATTAAGCAAAATATTTTTATTTCTCCCCAGGCATAAATGGCAGCCATTATATCTTATGGACCATACAATGATTTTCTATTTTTCATATAATGAAAGCAGATTAAGAAATAAAAGTTCATTTAATTATCAATTAGAATTGGGTACGGTAATGACTTACAAAAGAATACCCACCAAAACATTCAAAGTCTTTGCTTGTTTTATTGAAACTATAAAACTATTTACTCTATTCACCTAAACCTGATAACAAGCTGACTTTTAAGGAATACTTTTGCCTTGATAAAAAGGCATGTGCTGTCCTCTAAAAAAATCCGGAGGAACTTTTTGTCAGAAGCATGGCAATGACACTCTTGGGACACGGCTTAAAAAAATTATTAAGAATTATAGATACGTTTAATTAATGAAAATAAATATTTTTTTAATTAGTAGCATCTTAATAAATAAAAATGTATAAAAAAAATTATAACCATCTGTTTTAAATAGAGCTTTGTCAAATCTTTACCTAACAAATTGCTTGTTGGGACAACCTACGGTAATGATATTTTGACTACGAAAGAATATATTTCTTATTTTTATATTTTTTATAAATAATAATATATCTGTAAATTATCATTAAAAACATGATAGTTAAAATGCAATAATTAAAATTAGGATATTTAACTATTTTTTTGTGCAAATGTGAAAGGACAGTAAAACATGAGACTTTTTTTGAAAATCACCCAGGTATGAAAATTTACGAAAAACATATTTTATTCCCCACTACAATGGTATATTTTATTTACCAATTATTGATAACATATGTTTTAATGTTTTACTGCTTTAAAGATAGCAAACATTGAATTATAGTTCCATATAAAATGGGGGACTCAAAATCTTTTATGAAATAAATACTTTTACCTTATAAAATAGCTACAATAAAAATGACACCAGATTATTTCACTAACTAATGTTATGCATTTATATCTTGTAAAATTTATAAATTCTGTTAATAAAATATTTGAGATCACTAGTTTTATAAAAAAAAAAAATATTTAAAATATTAGTTTTAAAATATATTGTCATTTTTTTCTACTTATATCAATAAATATAACAAGAGATTATATCATTCTAGCATGCAAAAATATGTAAAACTTTAAGATTATCTATTAATTGCTTTAAAGCTCAAACAGGATACTTTAAATTTCAGAATGGGTTCAAAACAGTTTTCCAAAAATGAAAGTGTCCGAATATATTAAAAAAAAAAAGCAACCAAACCCGAAAAAGTACAAAAGCACAACATTAGATATTGATCTCAGGTATCCCATGAAAAAAAAATTATTTAAAAGTAACAAAATGCGAGCGAAATATTTGTCAAGAACGCTCCCATAGGTTTAATGTTACCTTGCGAATGTCTTAGTGTGACTAATTTAGTCCTATGATTTATATAACTGTGACTTTAAACGCGTCAATACGACAACTACCATAAAATCTTTGAAAATGAAATCTGTATATACGGAATTCGGTCTTTAAAGAAAAGCATATATTTTTTCAAGAGAAAGAATATGAACAATTATACCGGCTAAGATGGAAACCTGTTTAAAGCGGAATATATTTCGGTTCCTTTCGGTACGGTTTTCAAGGTTTTAATTAATAAATATTTGGCAAAGCTGATTACGTAGTTCAGCATTACGTATTTAATGCTTATACACTTAAAATTTTAAAAATCCAGCTATTAGAGATTTATTAAAATTCCCATGGTAAATTTCCTTTTTTAAAGAGGGGGGGGGGGGGAGGGGGCGCCAAAATCCATGTTGGGCACGGGTGCAAAAAAGGCTAGTTTTAGCCCTGAAACACATAATTTACTGCTACTAATATATAGAAGTTGACATCCAAGAGAAACATTTGAATAATCGGGGCAGAGCTGCATTTTTCACGGTTTTTAAGAAAATTGAAAAAATTGTCCTATTTTTGAAATGGCGTATTGGGCTTGCTATTAAGTGTATAAAAAAGTTGTAAATATGAAAGTTTTAGAGAATTGTATCTTCTTTAATATTGTAATTGACAAATAACATGCTACGGCCACAGGTCTCGAGATATTTAAAAAAAACCAAAAAAAGGTCCCAAATTTTTCTTGTTTTTTGGCCACAGAAAATTTAGCCTTAAGACATTTTGTTAAAAAACTTGGTTTTTCCATGTTGGTATAATTATAAACAATTCAGAAAAAAAAATCTCTTACCCGACCTTTTGCAAGGTAACCCACTTTTTTTGGTACTTTTCCCCTGGACTGTTTTTCAAGTTGATTTAAATCTTGTTGAAATATAGATGCAATATCTATATAGACAGGTACAATTGTATATGCTTATACCTATAACGTGCATGATATATTGCATCGTATATGTTATATTACATAACATGCATAACACACGCTTAAAATTCTATACACCGTAAAAGAAATCTGTTGGTTTTCTTTTCTCAAAAACTCTCAGCCAGGACGCCAGTCAAAAGCTGCTTATTTTACGGGCACAATCTGTATTTCTTTCTGTATACAGGCAAAATCTGTTAAAATAGGAGAAAGTTTGTAATAAATAGAGATTAAACTAAAGTTATAACTTCCTAAAAGTGAAAAATGTACATTTAAAGGCTTATAACTACCTTCTAATAAAGAGATCTACATCTTCCGTACGCACCGCACAATTGGTGACTTTATCAAGATCAATATCGAGAAACTATTTCTTCAAAATTGTAAAAATGAACTTGGTAAACAAAAATCACGAGATCACAGGCATAATGAAAGCTGGTGCTCTAATAATATTGATCATCTGTGAATGTGAATTATTTTATCATATTGGCTGTTATTTTGTAAAGCATCTCGTTCTAATTTCTGTTTAACTCAAGGAGGCTGAATCATTATATATATTCTAGCTGCGCTAACAGATTTCTATTGATTCTCGGAAAATGAATGGGAAATAAAATCTTGATGGATAAATGATTATACTATTTTAAAAATCAATATAAGGCTCTTTGTTATGTAGGCCGGATAAAGTTGCAGCTCTCTTGTTGTATTTAATATCTGATATATGTTCTTTGATCCTCGTTTTAAACTTTCTGTTTGTCATTCCTAATAATATTGCAATGTTCTATCCTCTTTGGCGAAAGGTATTTCATATACAAATGATATATGATCTGGTTCTATTGGATCTATTTTCTTTATAATGTTATGGAAGGTTTCGCAATAAGAGAGAAATTGAATTTATTAAGTTTATAATTTAATCTTTCAATGAATCCAGGAAATTATTATAAAGTAGATAACTTGGAATTTTGTTCATTGAATTTCCCTTTCTTTTTATTATTCATATTCACAATTAAGCTATTTATAGTGCTTTCTTTATATCCATTATTTCTTGCGATATCATATATTTTATTTATTTCGTTGATTAACTGCTCAAGGATACTGGTTGTGAAAGCTATCTTTAAAAATGTCTAAAAGCAGAAACTTCGTATAAAAAAGGCGATTGAGCATTATGTGTGATAGTAGATTGCACTGTAAAAAAATGCTTTGATTTTTCCTGCACTTTATGTTGTAATTTTACAAGCACCGATGGATGATGTGAAATCGAATTCAAGCGCCGATGCTGTGAGCGCGAATTCAAGCAACAAGTGAAGTAAAAATGAAATTCTGTCTGTTGCGTCCACCACGCAGCCAATAGGAACGCGACTTTCCCCAGACTTGAAAATTTTTACAGCAGTCTTAAAAACAGCAGCTTGTAAATTTTACAGCAACTGTGTTGGCAGCCGGGGTGTCAGCACATTTTCCTGTAAAATACAGTGATTTTTCCTACATTTTATATTGTAGCTTTTCAAGTACGGAGGCTGTGAAAGTGAATTCAGTGAAGTAAGAATCGAATTATTTCTGTCATGTGCTCAGCGCAGCCAATAGCAACGCGATTTTCTCCAGATTTGAGAAATTTTACAGTACTCTTAAAATTTGTATAAAATTTACAGCGTGTAACTTTTACAGCAACTGGGTTGGCAGCTGGGGTGCCAGCACATTTTGTTGTAAAGTATAGACTTTTTTTAACAGTGTGATTGGCTATGAGTTTTCTATAAACAGTACGTTTTACTCCATGATGCACTTTGATTAATGATACATTCAAATAAGTCAGTGTATCATTCTGTTGAACTTCCGAAGTAATTTTCATTTTAGAATCAAGTTTATTAATCTGGGCTAAGAAGCTATTGAGTAAGGTATCTAAGGTATGTCGACATGTGGTGACAAAATCGTTTACAATTCTGATCCATGTATGGGGATATCAGCCAGCTTATTATATATATCCGTTTATAGAGATCGTAATATATATTCAGCTAATAGTCCTTATATAGGGAACTCATTGGGGCCCCATTATTTTGTTTATAGATTTTATTGTCAAAGGTAAAATAGTTATTATTAACTATAAGATTAGATTAAAAGCACTTTTTAATAATAATAAGTGATTTTTTTAAAATAATTTTATAAAATAGGGATTATTTTCGTAAAATAAATACTTTTTTACTGTTGTGCTGTATGTCAGTTTTTCTCTGTAAAATCAACAGATTTATTTTACAGTGTGGTAGCTTTCTTGAATTGCCATCACAATCTTCATGCTACATCAGAAATGTAATTCAGACACAAAATCTGGAACAAAAAAAGCTGATATCATAACCGCTCCGAACGTGTTCGTGATTCCATGCGGCGTCAATGTGAAGCATGCATCACCGCTAATGGGGCACACTTTGAGCACTTCTTATGAGTTGTAACATTTTTTATTTGTATTTTGTACTTCGATTAATTTTTGTAAAATAAAGGTCTTTTTACACCGTTTGTTAGCTTTTCTTTGCGTCACTGCCACGATGCAACTGCACCGTCACGATCACGTTTCCGACCCCCGGCTCCTATGTAACTCTTGCTCCTCATGACCTGACACACACACACACGCCGTTTGGATAGGACCGTTTGAACCACCATATTTCTGAATTAAATTAAGGTACGTAAAATATCTTAGTTATGTAAATTTAGCATTCAATTAATTGAGGTATGATAATGACGAAGTATTCGCTATACGATTTGCATCTATTTAAAGGAAGCTTTTATTACAATTAAAATGTAGGCGAACAAGCGTATTTCTATAAAGAATGTATGTACATAATTCAGAAGTATTATGGTCGTGCTTTAGGTAGTTACCTGCAGAACTATTTTGTACCTAAAATATTGTAATGAAATTCTCAATTTCACAAAAATATCACTTGGTTTAAACACAATTTAAGGAAAACTAATTTAAGCATGTTAACATGTATAAAACATAAAGCTATTTTTTAACTGATGACTTAATACGGCGATATCGTTTATGATATGAATCGTATTCTAGAAATTGTTACTATTTCGCTTACATTAATTGTCAGCCTTTTTTTTTTATTTGTAAGATTTTAATGAAAAATAAACAAGGGAAATTTACATATATGTCACGGTTTCCGGAATTTGAATACCCCTAATTCAAAATAGAACTACTTGTCTTATTTAACCCTAGAACTACCGGAAATTTTACTCAAGTTTTATAAAAACATTCTACACCAGAATTTTTACTTAAAACTATTTAATTTGTTTATTTAACTTATTATTGTCTGATTTATACATTTAGTTTGTTTTGAAGAAATTTTCTGGTTTGAATAGATATTTTGAATATACATGTCGGGTCCATTGGACCCTTCTGGTAGACAGAGGGTTAATAACATATATTATTTATTTAATATGGCGAAGATTACTATTCGGTAAAATTCCAAATCCGTAATCCTTGGCAGCAATTGATTTACTACACATTTTGTTTCGATAAAATTTGATGGCGAGTTTAGAATGTTATATTAAAATGCCCTAGTCTGTTTTGCAACTTTGTGAATCACAATTCAGTTCATCATGATTGTGATAAAAATTCATCCTTGATATATAAATTTAATATGAATCTATAAGGTTGTACATTTACAAGTGAAACATATAAACGCACGTCAAACTCAAATTATATTTGATATTTTGTTCCTAAAATGTTATTAACCCAGGAGAACTCGCTGCATGAAATTTTCTCTCACCGTCGTACTTTTTTTAAGACTCTTATTTAAACCATTTTTCATTTTAATTAAAATTTAAACATGTTATTTCAATTATTTTACCTATTTGTGAGTAAAAGTACTAAGCCAAGCAAAAAAAAATTATATTAAGTGAATGTAAAGTAAAAGAAAAGCAATTGGGCACCGTGAGAGAAATTCTCACTAGCGAGTTCTCCCGGGTTAAATTGCAAAACTTATATACCAAGGATTCAAATTTTCTCTGGCTTTCTCTGATATTTTTGACAGATATTTTCAATTCATCAATTTTTTCATATTTATTCAAGGTATTTAAAAATCATTTTAAATTATAATTAAAATTAAAATTCGAAGAGCACATCGAAATTTGATTAAAAAAAAAAACAGCATACGATTTCTCATCATGATAAACGATGGCATACGATTTCTCATCAGAAATAATGAATCAGCTGCTTTTCTGTAATGGACAGAAAAAGAAAATTTGATTTAAAATTTATGAAAATGAAATACATAAAATCTTATGCAATGAAAAGAACTGAAATGTAATAACCGACAGTGGTACTCACTGATTCAAAAAAACAAATTAAAAGACCGAGCATGAAAAATCACTTAAAAATAAAATATGTTTACGTTACACTAACAGCATACACTGAACATGAAAAACCATTTTTAAAATAAACCATGCTTACGTTATATTAACAGCAGACAATAGTTTTTCTAACTCGGTGATAAAACATGAATATTTAAAAGTATTATGAAATTTTTTTCTGTTAGTTAAAATTTTATTTAAGTCAGTTTGGTTTATTTCTTCGGAAAATAAATTATTCTTCATTGTAAAGAATATCTAGCGTATTCTACACTCGCATATATATAATTAAAATAAAAGCACATGTGTGAAAATAAATGGAAAAATAAACCAAAAAAATATTAAATATAGGAGAGCGAAAATACAAATATAAAAATCTATGAATGAGATATGGATTCTTCAGAGGAACTTCATAAGCACAATCCATAGAAAAGATACGTTATTTTTTCAAATATTGTTTGCGTAAGACCTAAAAATGACAGTAACAATTTCCTTATAACATATATAAAGAAATCAGAATGATTGAAATATATTTACTAAGAACTGAATTGACTTAAATAAATTAAACAAAAAACTTTAAAAAAAAATCCCACTACGAAATATAAATGACAAAGATACAACAGGATTCATAGCGCCATGTACCATGAAATAGCTTTTAAAGTGAGTCAAAAAAGAGAGAGTATAATATATATATACACACACACATATATGTGTGTGTGTGCGTGTGTATGTGTGGATAAGTAAATAACCATGAAGCTACGAACAATTTACTTATTTTACAGAGTAGCCCAGAGGACAATGTTTGAAAAAAAAAAGTCTGAGAGATGGTGCACATGATCTTCATTTTGAGAAATTGTGGATGCATGCGTTTTGTTAGTGAGCGGTGTCTTTGCGTTTGTTGGCTGACGAACAATGTTATACAACTTCTGTGGCAGAGATAAGCCAGAATCACTGTAGTTTGTTGTTTCCATCTGGAAAAACTTTTTATATGACATACAATATGATCATTTTTCATAGACCATTATGATGATATTGCATGCCGTATGAAAAGTTTCCATGGCCGAAGCCTCCAACTATAGTGATTTTATCTCTTTTTCTGCATCTGTAGTGGTAAATGTTTTGTTCAGTACACCAAGCTTAAAACCGAAGCTCACTAACAAAACACAAACATCAACTTGCATACTATGCATACACGTGCACCACGTTAAAATTAGCTCGCTCGCACCATCCATAAGAATAATGTTTAAACGTTATCCTCTGGGTCTCCCTGTATGACGGGTACAATAGCAAACAAAGGAATTTAATTCTTATGTTATGCAAAACTCAGCTTCGAACTGGAACTCTACCAAAATTCGAAAAACCGTTATTTCTAAGGGAATGGAAATCACAGCGGAATCTTTTTCTTTCCTTTTTCAGTTTTGGAACTGAATAAAAAAAATTCCGCTCGGGATCTCAACCGTAAAAAAGTATTTTCTTTTAAAACTTTAGTCTTTCAAATTTCAGTTATTTATAAAATAATTAAAAATATAAGCCAATGACATCATTCTGTTTGATATTTATTTTTCTTAATACGAGGCATATCAAAAGTTAACCCAGATATTATGCATGCTAAAAAGACAAAACTGCCGCAATCAAACATATTTATATCTATGATATATAAATATTTATGATTATAAATATATATAAATGTATATCACATAATAATCTATAACATTTAAATTGTAATATCCGTCTTTAAGGTGGACATTTGTATAAGTTATGACGTGGTTGAAAATGTTAGGTAAGTAAGGTATACGAACGATCTAGTCAAAAATCCAACCCAAAGAAATAATTCCAATATTGTCCCCCTCCCTCTAATTTCAAGAATAGAGATGTTTTTAAGGGAGTAGATCACCTTCAGCAGCTCAATATTGCTTGATTTTAACACAACATAAAAAAAATTTTTAGCTGTAAATGTTTCTTCATATCACACAATTTTTTTGAGTAAATTGTATAAATCTTTGTTTACGTATTCCTTTAAATACTTTTAATTAAAAATACTTAGAATTTAGTTTAATTAAGATATACTAATTAATTTTTTCTAAAAGGTCATTTGACATACATGTGTTGTGTGCAGGATTATAAAAAATAACCATATTCGATATAGGGTGACTGAGCCAGTAGTTGATCAAATAAGGTCAGTGCTACGGGGTTTTTATAACATTTCCTTCCTTTAAGTTTTAGAAGTAAACTAGCATGATTGCTGCAACCCTTAATAAATATCCTATAGTGGTCGAAAAGGAAATCTGCCTAAATTAAATAGCAACAAAATTATAAATAAATAGTTTCTTTAATTGCCATTTTCCCAGTAGTTGATCAATCGAAGAAATCAGTCGAAAATTCAAAAATTAATCTTTAAAATATCGTGCTTGGGTTGTGATTAACAACAATTCATATAAAATTATTATTTGAAATAAGCAAGATGGAAGTGGATCGTTTTGACTTACCGTAATTTTCTCCACTAATCAAAAATTAACTTTTTATATTTTCTAATAAAAAAAAAAAATCATAAAATGGCTTCTCTTAAAGCAGGCTGCTGAAAATAATGTGACAACAGGTGTTCCAACATTCATACAAAGATATTATGTCTAGTTCCACGTGTACAACTTATTTCCGACTGAAATGGAGCAATATTTAAAAAATTTGATAAACTACTGGAGGGGTATCAACTACTGGTGGGGTCACCCTATCTACTTAATATTGCACATACAGTAAAACCTCTGAATAGCGGTCACCACTGGGAGCACGATAAAGTGACCGTACTTCGGAGGTTGTCGTTATTCAGAGGTTCCACATTTTAAAAGGTCAAATTTACATATATTAAAATCAAAGTAATTGTCAAAAATTATTTTATTTTTACAGTTAAAAAAAACATACTATTATTTTATACTAATGAAATCACTTATTCGTTTATTTTTAAGCATATCTCTTTCTTAAAATTCATAATAATTTCCACAAGCTTGTTGTACATATCGTTATTTTGAGAGAGCGCAAAATTTTTTATTTCTCTGAAGCTAAAAAGAGCATCATAATATGATTTTACGCTACAATTGTATGATAATTCCATATTATCTTCTGATTCATTTTCATCATCACTCTTATCCTCATTGGCCTTGCTTTCTATCAGCTCTTCTATTTTATTAAAAGTAGTAACTGTCAAATCATTACCTACATTCACGTACTCGCTGGATTTAATGGTCATTCCGACGCCATTTAAAATATCATTTAACTCAGCATCATCTACGACTATTACTGTATTTTCATATTCCTGATTTGGAGAAATCTGTCTTTAAATTTCAACTGTAATTCTACAGAATTGCAATCAAAATTAACAAACAAACAAACAATAACAACAAAAAACTGACAACTATATAAAAATGTGAGAATAAGAAATATTTGAAATAAAAAATGCTGTGGGGTGGCCGTTGTTCGGAATTCGTTGTTCAGAGGTTTAGTGTAATGTTATTTCTATGAAAGAGAATCGGTAACACTAAAACATGACCGGTATTCGGAGGTTACCGTTGTTCGGAGTGACCGTTGTAGGAGGTTTCACTGTATATATATATATATTCTTAAAATATTGTACTTGAACTTCAACCTAAAACAATAATCAAATTTACAGAGGAAAATATTTTTTCAGGCAATGAAATCATAAAATACAAAATTTATAATAAAATTTCAATAGAAAAAAAAAAAAACAAATTACAACGACCATTTGGAAAATGAATTTTTTTTAACACTAAAATTTAAGACATAAAAAATTGCACGGAGTTGATCATACATTACGTACGCCAGGAATTAAACATTAACAGTGTTATTACACGTAAAAATTGCAAGCGACAAAAATCGCCTGCGACCCGTCAGATTTCCTAAAACTTACGTATTATCCAAGCATTTCATTGACTGTTCGGGAAAAGGCTTTTCCATCGTCAGATTTCCAAGAAATCTGACGACTCATTTTAAATGAAATTTCATTCTTAAACTTCTAAACATCCCTTACTATTACTTTTTACACCGTCGTATAGAGAAAAAAATGTACTTTTAAATGCAATTTGTTTGAAAGCTGTACCTAAATTTGTTTCTGAGTTATTAATTTTTTTTTGTAGTTTTTATTACTTTTTTGTCATAGTGGCAAGAGAAGTACCCATCTCTGTTGAAAGTAAAGGGAAATACAGATTACTGTATAGACAAGCCAGAAAACGAATAAAATGCGGATTCAACCAATCAAAAGCTTCAGATATGCTTTTGATTTCCTACCCTGACGAGGACAATGACCATTTTTCCAAATGGTTAATAAAAAAAATTACATTACAGAGGTACTTACTTAAAAATAGGTAGAGGTTATAAAAATATATAAAATACAATATAATACAAAATATTAAGTCTCTATGTTATTTAATTTTTGAAATAGGATGCAAACAATATCAAAAATATCTGTTTTGAGAAAAATGACTTTAAAGTTCAAATTTACCTTGATTTGGACAGATATCGCTCCACATATTTTATCATAAAAACGGTTCTAATTAGAGCATAATGATAATTATTTTAAAGTTAGATAACATGTTATTCTTTAATAATAGACAAAAAAAAAATATTTTTGACTTTTTAAAAAGTTTTAAGGTGATCCTCCCCCTCTTAATAGAACATAGTAAACTGCCATTAAGATTAAGAAGGAAATCTTTTGAATATGAATGTTTTATCTTCCGTATTAAAACAAGATTTTGTCAAAGCTATGAAAAACCTATTTCGAAAAGAAAATAATAATTTAGCTTAATGCTATTTTTTATTAGTCTAAGTGTGCACTTTTTTGACGATTTATTGAAATCGGGGCTTTGAAACGTATCAGAACTGAAAAGCAGCAGAAACCGTAATTTCTGACATTGGGAACTGTTATTGCTAAGGGGACCGTGAACCTCTATTTACCCAAAAATAGAAAATTATTTTTGTGCACCTTATTCTCCAGTTTGTTCTGAACCATTTGCGAAAAATCGCATGCAGATGCGATTATTTTTTGCAAAGTTAGAAGCGTTTGAATGTTGTACACAAACAATTTTTCGCCCCTTTAATATGCTTTAAATCTGTTTTTCTAAAACTGATTTTCAACGTTTTTAGATTTTTGAAATGGTCCATGCGTCTTAATTTTTGATAAAAATTCATGAAAATAATAAGGAAGAATCCTGATATTGCTTACAAAGAAACTGTGTATGCATTTTAAATTCAGGCTCCATTAAGATAATTAAATTTTATTTTTAACTTAGTAAAAGGCAAAATTTTGATGAAAATCGATATGGAATTCAGAACAAAATCTCTAACAAATGAACTATTCAAAGGATTAAAAAATCGATACACAGATTTGTTTGTCATATAGTTTTAAGTGATTAAAATGAAAAATCTAGGAAATATCGCAAAAATTAAGACGCGCGGAGCATTTAAGAATTTCGTTTTAAAATTTAATTTTTTTTTTTTATATTATTCTAATAAGATTGGAAATTTCTTTTAAGGTATTATGTATACTTATGGTGAAATGTATATTTCCACAAAATTTCATGTCTCTATGATGAAAAAAAGAGTTTTTTACGTGAAAGAACCCCTCCCCCCCCCCCCCCCCCCCAAGAAAACTGAAATATGAGCAAAATATTTATTTTATCTTAACGGTAACAAAAAAATATATTACTATTTGAAGACCTTCTATCAATCTTATTTTGCTTATCTTGATCTTCTTATCTTGCTTTATATAGATCCTCTTTAATGCCATTTTTTAAAAACTTGGTACAACTAAACGAAAAGATTTATATTTAATTTTCGCAGTACTAGAAACTATTTCCTACGTGCGTCATTTGTATTATTAATAGCGCTAATAAATTACGATATTCATCAGCATTCTCAGCTATTTAATACATTTCTAGCTAGTTCATTATTAAAATAATCCCCTGTCTTTATGTGCATTTATGTGAAAGTCACATCGGGATATTGTCTATATTTTTTCAATTATTATTATTTTTTACTTTTTCAGTTACTTTTGGATCACCTGGAACATCCAAAGGGCGGGGGTGGGGAGGTTTTAAAACACGAACTGATAAAAAAATTTACGTTTAATATTTAAGAATAGCTATTAAATTTTGAAGCTTTAAACGCGTTTTTAATAACTGCTTTCTGCGCCAGAAGCTTTACGTAATAGTTTGAAACAACATTGAATGTTTAAAGATCCGTCAGCATTATGTATACATAACAACTTTTGGAAGGATCCAGAAATTCGAACACACACTAAACCCCTTAACTAGCACTGTATTGCCACATTTCTCAATGCTAGTGGGTTTGCTGCGAGCGCAATCTAGCCACGGTAATCGTACATGGTTTTAGTGGTTTTCCTCGTACGAAAACGACAATGAGGGTAAGTTATCCTTGAAAAGTCCTCCCTGTAGGTATTTCCCCTAAAATAATATGTGCAAAACTGACCGATGCTTTACCATCAACCGCTACCACCATACAATTCAACTGACGCTGTGTGCTTGTGCACAGTATAAAATAAGCAATTCTTTAAAACAAAAGTCTTTACACTTTTCAAAAACACATTACACTATGAGAGCAATGCACCACCAATTGTTCCATTATATTTAAATATTTTACACAGAAATTACTTATAAATAGTAAGCTCGAAAATATCTAATTATTTAGAACTATTTAGAAATTTAAAAATGATAATTTTGGCAAAAAGTGGCACTAATAATGCATTTATTAGAAATAAAATCTAGTTTCCTATTTTTTCCAAGGCGTACCGATTGCTAAAATTTTGACAATAAGCAAAAATCTCGTGTATATGTATAGCTGTCGACTTTTATGTTTTTTTTTCCTTACCATTATTTTTGAAAGATAAATTTGGCTTATATTTATTCATAGATTTTCTTGATTAAATAAGGCAAAATTTATAGTTAAAAAATAGTGGCATTAAAAAGTGTAAAAGTTGGCAGTTGTGCATGTATATGTAACAAAATGAGACATTTAACCATTTTTCAGACATGGAATTCCTTGAATCATTTTTCAGTGTCAAAAAAGCTAAAAAGGACGGTTCAGCAGAAGCAACATACTCGGGAAAGTCTTTCCAATTAAAATTCCAATTTTTTTAATGGTAGGGAATATTTTGTCGGCACAGTATTTTTTCATGGAAGACACTATTTTAGATTTGTCCTTTTCGTTTAATTACTTTGTCAAGATTCAAGCTCAGACGTCGGGTACTAAATTGGAACTTATGTTTTAGTTTACTTAAAATTACTTAATGATCGTAAAAAAAAAATATTTTTTGGCACATTTTAGTGTTTCTATTTTTTAAAATCAGCAAATTCCGTAATACTAAGAGAAGGTCAAATAGAACTAAATTACATTCTTTCAATCTAAATGTTTGATCTTCAACTACATTGTCCGATAAGGGAATCAAAATTTCCCACCATAGATGTCCATTTGACAATCAAAATTTCTAATCTAAAATTTCCTTTCTCTTTCAGAACCTTTCTGTTTTTTTGTTTTTTTTATTAAGAGCCTACTTCAAATTTTGTAATACTAAGAAAATGTCAATTGAACTAAATTACATTCTTTCAATCTAAGTGTTTAATCTTCAACTACATTGTCCAATAAGGGAATCAAAATTTCTAATCTAAAATTACCTTTCTATTTCGAAACACTTGCATTTTCCTTATTTATTTTATGTCTTTTTATTAAGTGCGTACTTCAGTCACGCGCTGACACTCGAAAGCTAATGTTAAATCAACGAGAGTGTTCTTTACAAATTTCTCGTTTGCATTTCCATATTTTTAAAAGAGTTTTTTTTAAAGGTAATCTAAGGTCGGTGTCTGATGCGATCGCTTTATACTTTTCGAATTTGGTAGAAGTTTATTTCTGAGGACACTTTCAACTGTGGAACTAACCAATCAATTTTTTACGAAATTGAAAGTGTCTTCAAATAGAAAGTGCATCCAAAATTGAAAAAGTAGAAAGATATCACGTTAGACTTTGGCCTCAGATATCCTACACAAAAAGGTAACTTAAAAATCCTGAACATGAAACTAGAACATTCTAAAGAATAACTCCATTGGTTTAACATTAACTTGCGAATGTCGTGATGGAAGAAGGCTGTGAAAATGCTAAATACCATATTTAAAGGGACAGTTTATTTTTTCAACAATTTTGTTTATTTTAAAAATATGGTTCAAATGGTGAACTTACAGCATTTCAATATTCAACTAAAAGTACATTTTGAAAAAAAAATTAACTGCATATTTAATTAAAATTTTAAAAAAGTTAAAAAAATAATTAAAAAAAAATCCCTAATACTTTTTTAAATATTGATATTTTTGCCCATTTTTTTAAAGATTTTCAAATGTGTATTACACAAGACTGCTCATGGATTTTAGATGCTTCTAATAGTACATTTAATATAAATTTTTTACTGATACATATAGTAAAACGATGAAATATAACATATATTCATATACTTTTATTAAAAAAAAAAATAACAAAAAACCTAAAGGCTAATTTCATGCGCAGATTTATCACATATATAATAAAGAACATGGAACATGTGTAAAATAGTTTAAATCTCAGTCTCAAATGCAAAAAAAATCTTAGAATTTTTAAAACATGAAAATGAAGAAAATATGAACTTGGAGAAAAAGCCATTTAAAGTTTTAATTTGTGTGGATATTGAAGCTGGATGTATTAACAAAATTTAGAATATCTCGCGATATAATTGCCGCATGGGCAAAAATGAGGTGTCAAAATATTCACAATTAAACAGGCTTTCATTTAATTTTAAAAAAGAAACTTAGGTTTTTTGAACAATTTTGAAGTAAACTGGCCTCTTAAAGGGGCGAAAAATAGCTGAAGTTTGAATTGTGGATAAAGAAGCCTGTAATTAATTTACACTATATTTCTTATTTTTGCATTCACTTATTTAGGTTTTTCAGAAATAAAAACTATTTGGTAAATTGTAAAAAACAACTGTAAATGTTTTAGTTTTACACGACAAAATTATTCTTGCAAAAGTAGTTTTACCACGATTTTGAAATTCAGGTTCCACATTTTTCTTTCGTCATTTATTCTTTACACTGTTTATTGTTAAACTTAAACTGCTTAAACTGTAACTTCGAAGAATAAAAGCCTACAATAGCCTATTTATCAATTTTGTTATTTTTTAAAGAAAGTACTCAAGTAATATACTTAAATTAGAATAAGGACGACTGTGTGCTACATTGTAAAAATACTTATTTAACAAAATGGCCATTTTTGGCCACAAACTGTCAGATCATTCAACCGTATTTCTAGATAACGGTTATTTAGCCCTATTATAAAGCATTCTCAATGTCCAGGAGAGAGATAAAATTACTTTTATGTTTCCATATTCTTGAAACGATGTGGCACTGTCAAAAATGTGCAGTAACTGTCCAATTATTCAACCGTTTTTATAGAAAACGGTTACATAACCGTAAATTTAGTTCTATTATGACCAATGAGAACACTTCATAATATGGCCAAGTAACCGTTACCTATAAAAACGGTTCACTGTTAAATGTCTGCAGCAAACTGTACAGTCATTTAATCATTTTTATAGAAAACGATTATATAACCGTAGTGTTTCTATTCTGATCGACGAGTTCTAAAAAAAACCTACCATTTAGTAATTTTACATGAATCTGGTAAATTAACCGTAATTTTATCTCTATGCTCATAAATGAGACTGCTGTATAATATAGTTAAGTAACCATTACGTAAAAGTACTGCTAAATGACCAGATAATTTTCTGTAAAAATTACAGTTTAAAATGACGGTTTTCTTATAGGAAATATTTTACAGTTTCACTTTTTAAAAATATTTTTCAACTCTTTCATTACATCAGGACAAGGGACTATTTTTGTATTCAGTCATATCATAATTTACAAATGAATTTCTCTGTGGTAGATTTCTCTTGAAAATATCCTCGTATAAGGCAAATATTATTTTTAAAAAAGTGGTAGGAATAGATTAAAAAATGCTCCACTTGATGTATATGCTCTGACCTGTAGTCAAAGAGTTATTATTTATTTTTTAAAAGATCCTCAAAATTTTTACTTGAAGTTACTTTATTTCCTAATTATTTTTCGTCAGTTTTGCTAATAATAATTTAATATCAAACAAATTAGCTCTATATTATATATTCACAGTTTTTAAATATTTCTATTAGATTTATTTAACGATTAATAGGCAGAAGACATAAAAAGGTTTTATATAAACTGTCTCTAAAATTTCAAAATTTTTACATTTTAAAACTGCGTTACATATGAATGAATAGCTAATAATATCATTAGTACAAAAATATATATATTGTTTTTCAATTATTGTAGACAGGAAATAACAGAGCAAGGAAAATTAAATTTTATGAGGAGTGAAGTTAAGTTAAAAAGATATTGCTTTGCTCAGGAGTATATTTGGACCTATTCCTTTGGCATAACTTCAAGAGTTTAGGTTTTGTTATCTTTTCTATTTACTGCAAAATGGCTCAAGTTCTTTGAACGAAAATGTTCTAGAGGTACGTGTCATGCTCTAAACACTGAGCCACAAAATTTATTGAACTGTTAGAGAACATATGACATTTGTTTATTCACAGCACATATATTCCCCCAATATGTACTCCTAAAAATACAAATGTTCTTTTTAACAGTTCTTTTTAACGAAATGTTGGTAATGACCTAAAAACACTTTCTCTTTTGATAATGCTGTTATAATTTGGCCAGTACTTTTAGTTAAATCTGGTCGTATTTCACACGATAATTACTATTATCCTGTTAAATATAAACTCTACACTAGATCAAAAAAGATATATTGCCGGTATAAGCCTGAATAAAATGTCAGAAATCTATCTTAAAATGCTAGCACTAGTATTGCTATGATGATTTTCTTTCTAAAATGATTTCAATTCAAATCTTTATATCATTTATTTAAATATTTCCAAAGAATTTAAATGTTTCCAAGGAATTTAAATGTTTCCAAGCGTTTAGTTCTATATTTAATTTAACTGAAAACAAATAAAATAAAATAAAATAATTTTGTTCACTAAAGTAAACATTTGAAACAAAATACATTGGTAACCGTTTAATGTGATCACTGTTAATGTTGAAATTGAAAAAAAGGGGTTTCTTTCTTTCCCTAATTAGCCTCATTTTGTTTACCTATTGCTATGAATCTAATGTTTCAGTCCAAAACTTAATCATCAATTGATTTTTTCAATTTCCTTGGCAACTTGAAATGGATCAAATAAGTTCTAGCCTATTAAAACTAAGCAAAGAGAAAATTAAAAATGCTTGATTTCGTTATATCAATATAATCTACCCTATTAAAATCCGTGCGCGTATCTACGTAATCTCAAAAACTCGGAAACCACAGGGCGCAGGACTACGAAATTTGGTACACGGGTTGCTGGTAGGGGCCCATGAACGATTGGGTCAAAAAATTGAACATTTTAAGCACATTTTTTTTCATTTTATGTTTTTGACGAATTCTTGCCTTTGTATATGTTCAACCCGTAATCGCGCGAGTTCTAACCAGTTCTAAATGTTTACTGCTATGTGATATATACATATTACGTACGCCACGCTGCAATACTAAGAAATTGTAGTGAGCATTACGATAATTCTTTTACCTCACATGCAAATAATTAGAGATTATTTAATTGCACTTAATTATTAACTTTTTTTAAAAAATAGAGAAAAACATTTGATCACAAACACCAACAAAACTTTTTATTCTATTTATTCTCTTATTCCAAAGATATCGGTTTATCGTCTGCTGCCATAGCAACATGATAAATTAAATTTCACTAAAAAAAAATGCCCAGTAGTAGAAAAATATTTTTCTAAATCGAATAGTTATTGAACATGAACTCCCGTGCATAGAACGGGTTAAAAAGCAAATGATTTAATAAAAAAATTATGCTTAGATGCAAGTTGTTAAAATATTCGATAGCTTATGTAAACGGAATGAGGGTAATTGTTATCATTCAATTACTGGAAAGAATTAACACACACACGTAAGTATTGTACAGTAATTCAGAAGATCACCACGTATAATTGAAGAATTAGAAAATGTTTCGCTCCCCAAGAAGCACAGTTTGTTGGTCAATCATTGGCAGTTTGTGGAAATCGTTGGCAAATGATAGTATTGGTAATAGTAGGGTTGGGAAAAAGTTTAGAAATGGTAGAGTTGGGAATGATAGGATAGGCAAATGGTTGGGGAATAATGGGTGCAGTGATCCCTCTAATTTGGAGCTAATCTGAGCAGTGATCCTGAGCAGCGAACGGCTATACCACTTGATGAAGTGTTAGAAATTTTACAACACGTGTTCATAACAGGTAAGATAGCGTTAATAACTGTTATAAGTATGAAATCCTTATTAATGATTAATTTAAAATATTTTAAATAGGCTCGAATATATATACACTGCTCAAAACAATTAAAGGATATTGCAGTTTTAGGTGGATTTTGTATCTGGTAAGCTGTTTAGCTGATTGATACATGGTCGACAGACATAGTAGGTTATATGAGAATAAATTACACATGTTTGGCAGAAAAAAATGCATTTTATTGCGCATTTGTGTACTAAAGGAAAAAAACACAATTTGTGCATATGAGAAAAAAGAATAAGAAAAGGTGTTTTCTTCAAAGAAAATCATTTTCAGTAGGGGGTATGGTTTCCACGGGCGGCCAGCAACGTTGAACACCTTTGAGGCATGGACTCAATGAGGCTATTAATGACGAGTTGGGGTATTCTGCCCCACTCTTCCAGAAGAGCTCTTTCCAGTTCTTGGAGAGTTTGTGGGGGTTGTTGGCGGCCAGAAACTCGTCTTCCTAGAGCGTCCCAAACGTGCTCGATTGGATTCATGTCTGGAGAACACGCTGGCCATTCCATTCGAACGATTCCTTCCTCGAAAAGGAAATCCTCCACCAGGTTTGCACGATGTGGCCTGCAGTTATCGTCCATTAAAATGAAGTTATCTCCGATTGCTGCAGCGTAAGGGACTACAATAGGTCTGAGGATCTCATCCCTATATCGGCGACCAGTCAGAGCTCCATCTCGAATGATGTAGAGGTCAGTGCGCCCGTCAATGGAGATGCCACCATATACCAACACTCCTCCACCGCCAAATCTGACACTTTCGTGCACGAACGCAGGATTATTCCTACTGCCACGGTCCCTCCAGATGAAAATACGCCTATTATCCGGATGCACAGAAAAACGGGACTCGTCAGAAAACAGAATATTGCTCCATTCATTTCTCCTCCAGTTGACATGCTCGGTTGCCCACTCCCTGCGGTCGCGACGATGCCTTGATGTTAATCTAACACATACCATCGGTCGGCGAGCATACACACCTACAGCATGGAGACGGTTTCGGACAGTCTGAGTTGAAATCGTGGTGCCTGTAGCCGAGCGAAGGTGTTGTTGGATGAGAGTAGCGTTCATGGTTCGGTGTCTCCGAGCTGTTAACGCTAAATACCGATCTTCAGTGGGCGTTGTTGGCCGTCTACGACCTTGCCCTTGTCTTCGGCCTGCACATTCACTCTCCAAAAAACGGTTCCAGATCCTGGAAATGACACTTTGTGACACTCCAATGGCTTGCGCTACTTCGGCTTGAGTTTGGCCCCCTTCTAACATACCAACAATTCTCAAAGCTTCTGAATCTGTCAAATGACATCGCTGAGACATCGTACTCATCGAAACAAAGCAATCACTGAATGCCGATCATCCTTGTCTTCATTCTCTTTTATCCAGTTGAAAGTCAAATTTCATTCGCTGCCGCTGAAGCGACGTTTTTGACGTCGAACTCAAAATTTGCATACTCCACAGTTTGAAAACCAGAAAAATTTGCATTTGTGATTCTCTTCTTCTATTTTCGGCAAAAAAAATTTCGTTTATATCTTTATTTTATATAAAACTTCAAATATCCTTTAATTGTTTTGAGCAGTGTATATACATTTGTAGTTTAACTTGTATTAGATCATCCTATAAATAGGACAGATACCTAAAAACCTATTTTAATTAAAAATAATAAAAGTATTTTAGATAATCTTCCTCATAACATTTGCGAAATAGGCATAAGTTTAATATGTTATTTTTATTTTAAGAAGGTTTTAATAGGTCTATGTTTAATTCTATTTCTACTTTAAAAGTTTTAATTTAGCTGTCCTATTTTTAGGGCAAGGGCCAAATATAGGATGCATGCTTGTAAAACAGCTTTGTTCGTTAAGTTTTTTTCTGATATTATTATCATTCGTTTGTTGCTATAGAATTTAGTTAGAAAAATGCGATAAAATTTAGCACCAGCCACTATATTATCCATTAAGTAACAAGAGAACTATAGCCAAATGATTAGCGTGTTCAATTTCATGAACAAGATTTCAGTGCTTCGTGGTCCCAATGGGGTGAGTGTGAATTTCAGGATTACCGTGTCACTAAGACAATGTCAGACGGGCGCCTTTTTTGCTGCTTTTTTAGGTGCGTTCGTAATTATATAAATACGTAGCACCTATAGTCGTCGTTCAGTCCGTCCGTCTGTCCGTCCGTCTGTCCGTCTGTCCGTCCGTCTGTCCGTCTGTCCGTCCGTCTGTCCGCATGTAACAGAGCAAAAACTACCCAACCGAATAGTCTGAAATTTCAAATATGTGATTGTTGCAAAATTTTGTCGAGCCATTTCAAATTTTATGAAAATCGGATGTATAGTTTAATTACAGGGACAGTCAAAAGTTTTTCTTTACATTACGGCCAATGGGAAAAATTATTGCAAGTGGATTTTAATGATATTAGAGCCTTCCGAATGATCTGAAATTTTAAAGATATAATTGTTGCAAAATTTGTCGAGCCATTTCAAATTTTAGGAAAATCGGACGTATAGTTTAATTACAGGGGCAGTCAAAAGTTTTTCTTTACATTACGGCCAATGGGAAAAATTATTGCAAGTGCATTTTAATGATATTACAGCCTTCCGAATGGTCTGAAATTTTAAAGATATAATTGTTGCAAAATTTTGTTGAGCTATTTCAAATTTTAGGAAAATCGGATGTATAGTTTAATTACAGGGACAGTCAAAAGTGTTCCGAAAAAATTATTGGAAGTGCATTTTAATGATGTATCAGACTATGCACGTTATGAAGTGCAAAAAATTATACATTCAGTACAATATGGGGTGCAAAAAATAATTTTAAAACTAGTTATAGTACGAACGCACCTCATTTGCCACGTTTGACGAGCAATTTCCAACTTGTTTGCTTAAGTATGGCATTCACAATGCTATAGCATTGTGAGTGGATAATACTTAAGCAAAAAAAGCAGCAAAAAGACGCCCGTCTGACATTGGTCTAAAAGGAAAACTACGTGCCATTTCTCTTCTGAAGATTCTTTCTGTAATCGTTTTATATAAGGTCATTGTGCCTAAATGTGATAAACTCTAAAAGCGACAATGTTCTTCTACTTAATATCTTAATGCAAGAATCATAAATAAATGCTATATAATGAGACATCCGAACTTCAGGAACAAAACCCGAAAGATTTCTCTGCATTTAAAACGTTTTCTTTAAAAAAAAAATCCCCAATCAAATACACATCGTTCATTTTACAGCTCCCCCATCGTTGCTGAATGCGGCGAAAATACGCAAAAATGGTTCACGATTTTTCTTTTTTAACTTTGAAGATCAAATAACCGTATGAACGCCAAGAACTACGTTATCTGTTTAATTTACCTGACCAGTAAACTTAAGAAAAGGCTCCCAGTTTTCGGATTAGAATTTAAACTATTCTACCCATTTTGGAGACTTTGTATTCTGCGTTACTTAATAGTGACATACCAATTGCTGTGAATGCGGAGATATATTTAGGAGATTAATGAGGTAAGTTTATATGATATTTTTCATATATTGTATTAAAATTATGCTTAATATTGTGATATTGTGTTTAATTAAGCTGAAATGAGTTAATAAATTATGAATTTCAGCACAATCCTCCATTAATAGTTTTCTTTAACCGGGTACTGAAATATGTGTTTAAGAGGATCAAAATAGAAAAAAAAAAGTGCAAGAAAAGCAGTACACATTCCTTACAGATAATATAGACAGATGATTACGGAATTTGCAATAATTTTATACGATGGAATTTCTATAAAATCTTGTGTATATTGAAAACACTTAAATTATGCTTACTTTAACGCGGTTAAGTAAGCTAATTTTACCAACATTGTAGTCGGTAGCTTAAATTCTGTATCTGATTAAAACTGATGCAACTAAGTTATGCCCTGGTTTAGGAGTCCATAATTTTCATTATCACTTTTGTAAATCACATATTTTAATTCTGTTTTCACTTTTTACTCATTATAATCAGCATTTTCTACTTTTAAATTAGAAAAAGATGAAAAAAATAAAACTATGTTTATCTAAATGAGTATTTGCTTTCATATATGTATTCCAAGGAACAGAAAATGTTCAATTTTTTGTGAAAGTGTAAGAAAAAAGAAGGGGGGGGGGGGGGAGAATATCAAACACTAAGCTTCTCTTTGGCTTAACCAGGCCTGCTTAAACAGAATTATTAGAAACATTGTACGATTTTATCTATTTATAAGGAGAATATTTTTATCATGTGACATTTTATAATAATTAAAGTTATATGTAACAAATATTCTTGTTAACAATGTTATAAATATCTTGTAAATACTCTTTTAACCCGTGAACTTCACACCAATGCGAATTCTCACCGATCGAAATGTCGGCATTATTTAAAACATGCATTAATTAATTCGTATCTTTCATTTACAAAATAAGACTTTGGATAAAATCCAATATCCCACTTCGATTCCTTTTTAAATTTTGTATTGGAGTCATGCGGTAAAATTTCATTACCTCTATATTGTCAGCAAAATTACGAGTACTTGAAGTTACGGAAATCCAAATCGCAATAGTGGAATATTTATGGGTTAATATTCACGCGTGAATTCCGCGAATTTTAAACAATGTTTTCCGCAACAAGCATTTAATTGCAGCCATGGCCATAGTCCGTGGGAAAGAGGGGTGAGTGCTCTTTATATTTACGAACAGACGCATTATACACAAGATTCATATAACAACACGGAGCTTCTGCATATTAGCAGTGTAAAATTGACAAACAGCACGGTGTTAAACAATTCAAGAATAATATCTAATCGCCCCCCTTTACTCTTTACATCTACCGTAATTTCGCGCGTATGCGCCGCGGCTTAGTTAAGTCTTTTTCATACCGGAAATTTTATTTAAAAAATGATGTCAAATAAATGCTAAGCAAAAGTAAGTCACCTTTTATTTAAAACAAATTCTGGTAGGAAATCGAGTTAAATGAGTTGCGGCGGATACATAGAAAATTACGGCATATGTATTTATTAAAAAAATCTTTTAAAATTAATGTGAAATTCAATGGAGAGGGTTAAATGAACATTTTCAGATGAATTGTCATGTATAAAACGCATTGTCACATTTAGGATTATGGTCGTCTCATTTAGCTCTTATGTTACAGATAATTATTAAATTTCTACAAAACAAGTTAGTTTTGAACTAAATGTACAGTATTCAGTAATTTGCTGCTTAATAAAATGTACAGTCGTGGAAAAAAAAGTAAACACCCCCTACTAACTCCTCAACAAATTATCGTAGAAGAAAGTTACTAGTACCGAACGATTGGAAATAAAGTCTACTTTTAAATGATGTATATAAAATTTGCTTAGAGGGCCATCTACATATTAAAACGAATCCAAACTTCATTTTTTTCAATGACAATACACAATTTTAACAAGATATTTCAAATCTTCGGTTCAAATTATGCCTAGGCACCGAATTTCAAGTCATTTGAATGATAAGTTTTTGAATTATAAACATTCAAAATTTAGTGCTTCTAATGTTAAATTACATTTTCATATTTTTATTTATATCTCCAGAAATTATGTTCCTAATGTGCAATTTTTTTTTGTAGCAATAATACTAATATACCCAAACATAAATACGCTGAATTTGCAATTTTTATAATTAAATTTTTATAATAGAAGTGACATAGTCATTCTGTAACGTTTCAATAATCGATTTCCGAACTTCAATTTGGATACAACTCTTAAAATACGCTCGTTTTAAAATGATTAATTAATCAGAAACTTATGGTACGAATTGCATAAAAATTTGTTTTTAGGCTAATTGAAGGATGTGGAGTTCATTTATGCTGTCAGAATTGTGTACTGCTATTGAAAAAAAGCAAAGTTATGGTTCGTTTTAATATGTAGATGGTCCCCTAAGCAAATTTTATCTATATCATTTAAAAGTAGAGTTTATTTCCAATCGTTCGGTACCAGTAACTTTCTTCTGCGATAATTTGTTGAGGAGTTAGTGGGGGGTGTTTACTTTTTTTTTTCCACGACTGTACATTTATTTAATAAAAAGCCAAATACATCCTAAATGCGACAAAACTATGGGGAATCGCGCCTCATTTAGGCACAGTGATCTTACCGTTTATAATAGTCGTTTTAGGTATATATTAAATATTCCAAACAGAGATAATGGCGATTATCTCATAAACCGTGTATGATTGAACTATACTTCCAATTACATGATGCATACAAATAACTTACAGATTATAGATGTGTCATTTGTTTTATAAGAGATACATTATTTACATTATATGCATTTTTTACCTTAAAGGGTCATAGGACTTTTAAAATGTCGAAAAGTTGAAAAAATGACCATTTTGTTATTTTATATCTAAAATTTTTAAAGGTGGTAATAGATACCTGTTTCTTCTATCGTTTCATATTTTCAGATCATAATGGGGAAAAGTAGTTTTGATAGGAGTTTTTAAACTTATCGAGCAAAAAATTTAAATAAAGGGTCGCGCGCTTTATTACAAAAGAATTTCAGCATGTAAAGCAAAATTTCTGGTACGTATAATTATGCTTCAGATTCTTGTGCTTATACTCAACCTAAAATAAGTGTTTATTTATAGCATTTTTATGTTTTAAAAACAAAACTGTATCTTTCTATGGGAGATTCTCAAAAGGTGGGATCATTAAACGTTAACTATATGTAATTTTTCAAATTTTCAAATTTAAGGCCAATTTTTTTAATAGTATAGTATTTTGCCTATAAATATAATATAGAAATATTTTTAATAGTAGTCAAAATTATACACAAACATTAAAAGACAGCAACTATTCTGGAAAATTAATGATTAAAGCATTTAATTAGCAGTTGTGTACGTTACAAATTTTGGACATTTTTTCGCACGTAAGTTACAGATTTTGGACGTTGCTCTTAGTATTTAAAAAAATCTTAAGACTAAGAATGTAGTAAATGTGTCTGTATACATATATATATGCATAATTAACTTTTTGTTATCCAGTAATAGTAATAATAAAATCAAATGCTTTGTTACGTACGTTACTTTCGGACATAACAAAATACAGAAAAATTCTTTATTAGAAAAGTCCTTCTATCTTCAAAAAAGCAATAAATCAGCCTGCCATCTCTTAACGAAATTATCAGAAAATCATCCGTTTCCTTTATGCATTCGTTGTTTACCATTAGAACCACCTGGAAAAAGTTAAAACTCTTTTTCTTGGTGGTACATTGGAGCAGTTAACGTTATGAATGACCGAAATTGGCCTCTTTATCATAAAATAATAAAATTTTAATATATTTATACAAAGCTTTTACAATAAATTATGTGATTTTCTGTCTCTGAATAGAATTAAAAACTCAGTGTAAAAAAAAAAAAAAATAAAGTCAATGATAATCAAAGTTATGTTTGAAAGGCTTAAAGTTATGACTTTTGTCCAGTGCCCACCTTTTGAGAATCGCCCCTATATAAAATTTTCAAACGTTTAGAAATATAATACCAAGGAAATAGGGTTTGTTTTTCTTTCTTTTTTTTTCCTTTTTTTCTTTTTTTCTTTTTTCTTAAGAGATGAAAATTTTGGATCACTTTATAGAGCCCACCATATACTATACAGGGTGTATCTGAAATGCTTCAACAAATTTAGGGGGATGATAGTACTGATCAAGACGAACAAAAAATGCAATGACATATGGGGTCGCAAATGACGTTTAAAGGGTGAAAATCGCAAAACTCATAAAAATGTCGAAAACTCGCATGCTGCTTTTCTGCAGAACTAGCTATTAGCAAGAAGCTGGTTTTCCTTTCACTTTGCGCATATTCGGTCAGAAAGAGATTACAAAAACTTGGAAGAAAGCCAAACAAATCTGTGAGCAGGAATCACATATGCAAATTTGAGCGTGTCCGTCAGTCGTTCCTCCGCAGATCTATTCTGTGTAATAATGTCCCTGATCGACACTTTGAACAATTGTTGTAAAATATTTGCTTTCTCTGGACATCACGAGCTGTGTTGTACCTATTCTGTGCAATAAATAATTTTCTGGAGTGTTTCTTGTCTCAGTTTGTCCATTTTTAGACGCATTTTCTCGATTTTCATCCTTTAAACGTCATTTGCGACCCTATGTCCCATTGCATTTTTTGTTCGTCTTCATGAGTACAATCATCCTTCTAAGTTTGTTGAAGCATTTCAATACACCCTGTATATCCTGAAAATTTCATAAAAAAATATCGAAAAGTCTTTTAACTACCTTGCGCGATGCACTAAAATCACATTTTGAGAAAAATGACTATAAAGTGCCCTCTTCAAAACTATTTCATATTTAATGGGGCTGGTCACTCAGCTTCGGAATTCTCCTCCGTAATGTTAAGTCTATAGACTTTTGATGCATTCGTATATTTAAAATATCTTCTCGGAAAATTAATATTAGGTAGCTTTCTTTACAAAAAAGCTACCTATTGCAGCCGTTCGGAGGAAAGCGATTTCAAAAAATTTTGGTATATTTTCATCGATCATGACCCTCAGACCCCGAAACCACCCTCCGTTCAAAATTGATATATATATATATATGACCTATGTCACACTGTAACTACCGTAATTATGAACCGATTTCGATGTAATTAGGTGTGTACATAGTACATACCAATGTCTCGACCGAGTTCGTTGGCCAGCTTCATCCGCCGTTTTGTTTCAAAATGGCGGCCATTTAAATGTTTTTTAAAAATTTAAAATTTGAAATGTGGTACCAAAAAATTGAAAATGGAAAAATATTTTTTTCTTATGTATTTGACATTTATACAAAGATTTCGGAGCAGTTTTTGTTTCGTCTATATCTTAAAAAATGGCTGAGTTATAGCATTTTGAATTTCTAGCGTGGCTGACATTTTGAAACGTCCTGAATTTTGTCACGCGATAAAAGGCGTATTTATGAACCGATTTGGATGTAATTCGGTGTGTACATAGTACATACCAATCTCTCGACCGAGTTCGTTGGCCAGCTTCATCCGCCATTTTGTTTCAAAATGGCGGCCATTTAAATTTTTTTTAAAAATTTAAAATTTGAAATGTGGTACCAAAAAATTGAAAATGGAAAAATATTTTTTTCTTATGTATTTGACCTTTATACAAAGATTTCGGAGCAGTTTTTGTTTCGTCTATATCTTAAAAAATGGCTGAGGTATAGCATTTTGAATTTCTAGCGTGGCTGACATTTTGAAACGTCCTGAATTTTGTCACGCAATAAAAGGCGTATTTATGAACCGATTTCGATGTAACTTCGTTTATACATAGTACATATCAATGTCTCGACCGGGTTCGTTGGCCAGCTTCACCCGCCATCTTGTTCAAAAATGGCGGCCATTTAAATTTTTAAGAAAAATTTAAATTTGAAATGTGGTACCAAAAATTGAAAATTGAAAAAATATTTTCTTCTTATGTGTTTGACCTTGATAAAAAGATTCGGGAGCAGTTTTTCTTTCGTCTATATCTTAAGAAATGGCTGAGTTATAGCATTTTGAATTTCCAGCGTGGCTGACATTTTGAAACGTCCTGATTTTTCTTACGTAATAACAGGCGTATTTATGAACCGACTTCGATGTACCTTGGTGTGTACATAGTACATACAAATATCTCGACCGAGTTCGTTGCCCAGCTTCATCCGCCATCTTGTTTCAAAATGGCGGCCATTTAAAAAAATTAAAAAATAAAAAAATTTACATGAGATACCAAAAAATTGGAAAATGAAAAAGATTTTTTCTGTATGTGTTTGACCTTAATACAAAGATTCCGGAACAGTTTTTCTTTCGTCTATATCTAAAAAAAAATGGCTGAGTAATAGCATTTTGAATTTCTCTTGTGGCTGACATTTTAAAACGACCTGATTTTTGTCACGCGATAACAGGCGTATTTATGAACCTATTTGGATGTAACTTGGTCTGTACATAGTACATACCAATGTCTCGACCGACTTCGTTGGCCAGCTTCATTCGCCATCTTGTTTCAAAAGGGTTGCCATTTAAAAAAAATTAAATTTAAAATTCAAAATGAGGTATTAAAAAATTGGAAAATGAAAAAGATTTTTTTTATGTGTTTGGCTTTGATACAAAGATTCCGGAGCAGTTTTTGTTTCTGAAAATTTGTTCTTTTGTTGATATCTTAAAAAATGGTTGATTTATAGCGCTTTGAATTTCTAGCATGGCTAACATTTTGAAACGATCTTGTATTTGTCGCGCGATAACACACGTATGCGCCTATTTCGATGTAAGAAGGCATGTGGATAGTATACATCAACACCTCGACCAAGTTCGCTGGCCAGATTCATCAGCCATCTTGTTTCAAAATGGCGGCCATTAAATTAAAAAATATATATATATTTAAAGTGAGGTGCAAAAAAAATTAGAAATTGAAAAAGGTTTCTTTCTTAAGTATTTGATCTTGATATAAGGATTCAGGAGCATTTTTTGTTTGTCTTTACCTTAAAAAATGGCTCAGATATAGCAGTTTCAATTTCTATTGTGGGTGACATTTTGAAAAATCTGATTTTTTGCATGCGACAGCACTCCTATATATTAACCGATTCCGATGTGAGTGAGCATGTGCACAGCAATTACTAAGGTCTCGACCAAGTTCACTGCTTAGCCTCATCCACCATGTTGTCTTAAAATGACAGGCACTTTAAGAAATTGCCGAATTTGGCAGCCAAATATAAGTTACTTTAAAGAAAAGCAGCTTGGATAAAGCTGACTAATTTCGCGAAATTCTTATTCATTATATTGATAAAAATTAGTATTGAATCTCCTATAGTCGGTTTCCACTAAATTGAGCTTCGTGTGTTTGCATGATATAAGTTGGCTTTTTTAAAATAAGGATTATGAAAGCTACCTCTTCCTCCCGGCACTGGCCGGAAGGACTTTTTTTAACATCTGTTTTCTGTGTACTCTTCTTAAACGATGTGTCTTTTTTTCTTAGTTTTCAAAATATTTCTAAAATCTATGCTGAATTTAATATTTTATGTGTTAAAAGCGGGCGAACTGTGAGTAAGATTTTAACGCTTCATATAAAATTAAGTCTATACTTTAGATATATTTTGAGAACTAAGAAAAAAAGAGACATTTTTAAGAAGTCTTCAGAACAAACAGAAGTTAAAAATATTAATTTACCGAGGAGGCATTTTAAATATACGAATGCATCAGATACCCATAGACTTTAAATTAGTGAGAGGAAATTGGAAGCTGAGTGACCCATCCTCTTAACAATTATTAAAAGTGTCATTCATTTTTTTAGGTGTTCAGAAATTGTTACTCTTTAATATTTATATATTTTCAAAGACTGAATGTTTTGAAGGTTTAAAAGTCATATGTCCCTTTAAAAATAAATATCAAAATTCGAAATTTGATTTTCATATGATCTACCTTTCCTATATTTATGAAAATGTTGTTCTGCATTTAAGAAATACGTAAAAAAATTAATCCCATTCTTTTAGAAAAAAAGCATGACCAAAAGTTATGGTACTTTGAATTCCATGAATTTTCCATGTTTTCCGGCACTAAACGTGCAGCTTTCGCTTTTAGTGTCAGAAACACATTGATATCGGAAGCTTCACGTTTTTTAGGATTCCGCTCCTCAAAAGGAAAAACTGAACTTCTTATAGTCTAGCTTTAGAAATATCATAATAAATCGACATAGAATAATAAATTAATAATTTTCGGATTTTTTTCCTTTCTATGTACTATAAGACCTAATTCGTGCGAAAATTTCAGATACATCCGGTTGACTTAGTACCTTAAAATTTAAAGCGAAAAGAAAGTCTTATAACACGTGTAAAGGAAATAATCCGAAAATCATTAATTTATAATCCTATGTTGATTTTTTCCATGACAAACTCATGAATTTCCGTAATCGGTACAAACGCCAAATTAGCGCATTGGAATATAATGTTTTGTAATGGTAATATAACATAATGCTATGAAGCCTTCAGGGCGGAAGGTCTACTCGCACTTTTCCCGATTTTTTCCTCTAGTAAACCGCGATGGCAGATTGAGTTTTAATCCTATTCATTTATCCTTAAAAAAACATACAGGGTGTATCTGAAATGCTTCAACAAACTTAGGGAGATGATAGTATTCATCAAGATGAACAAAAAATGCAATGGAACATAGGGTCGCAAACCACTTATTGAGTCACAAATACAGGGTGTTTCACCCTTGCTGAAGTCGGCTTGTCGGTAATAATTTTGCGAAAAATTAAAATATTGCAATAAAAATGTAACGTTATGTACCTTATTTTGTATGAAATGGGATAACATCACAAAAAGTTCTGGAAAAACAGGGTACTCACACAATCGATGATACCGTATGAACTGATAATCACAGTCCAAAATGGGGAGCGTCCAATGCATACTGCTGCCGCGTGTAATGGAAACTTCTACCACTTTTTTGGTGATGTTATCACATTTCATACAAAATAAGGTACATATCGTTGCATTTTATTGCAATATTTTAATTTTTGCAAAATTATTACCGACAAGCCGACTTCAGTTAGGGTGAAACACCCTGTATTTGTGATTCAATAAGTGATTTGCGACCCCATGTTCCATTGCATTTTTTGTTCGTCTTGATGAGTACCATCATCCCCCTAAGTTTGTTTAAGCATTTCAGATACACTCTGTATAATTTAAGGAAATATAATATAACAAATACAAGATAGATATACATAATTCATTTTTAAATTATAAATGCATTTCTTCTTAAATTTATGCTCATAGCTATATTTTTATTCTTTTGAACAACTTATTTGCATTTATATGCATTCTAGTTCATTGATCATTTTCCCTTGCCGATGATGATATGCTAGCAAAGTATTTTACTTTAAACTTATGCATCTCATATCATTTTTCTAAAGGCTGTATTATAAACTCATCCTCGTTGAAATGATCTATCATTGTCGTTAATCTTTAAGAATATTAACTAGTTTAATGCATTAAAATCACTCCATCAATCTATGTATGATTAGTAGGTATAATATTGTCATTGAGTAATGAGTACAACCGCTTTGTATCTCAAAGCTCAGAATTAATACTCATAAAAGTGAATGTCGAAACACATATTTAAAAAAAAAAAAAAGTGTTTAATTTTATTTTTATTGCAGTATAAAAATACATTTTAAATATAATTTATTCAAGTATATTTATATAAATAATAGCCCAGAGTAAAATATCTAGTGTTTAATATGTTTTACTAAATTTAGATTAGAATTTGCAAATGTTAGTTGCAGAAAAATTTCAGCAAATTAATTATTTTAATATCTCATTGGAAATGTAATAAGATAAAAATTTAGTTTCTAGTGTGTATTTTTTTACACGTCTAATTGTGCATATCTATAAAGATAATGAAATCATTTAACTCTCTCACTGCGGAACCGGCGAAAATCTCGGGGATGCATTTTTCCGTCTAATTAATCCTCCTTGATTATTCCCACCAGTTATTTTTTATTGTAAATTTTGCCTTATTTAATCGGAGCATTTTCCCGATTAAATTAGATAAAAATTTTTGTTTTGAAAAACCTGTGACAAAAGAATAAAAATTCCTAAATACATAATTTTTGAAGCTATATTGATAAAACAATTACGCAGCAAGAGGGTTAACCGACTATATACAGAGTGATTAAAAAAAAAACGTTTACAAAATAACATGGCAAATCAGGCATGCAGCAAGGGTAAAAAAAATCACATAGGAACATAGGGTCGCAAACCACTTATTGAGTCACAAATATCGGGTGTTTCATTCTAACTGAACCCGGGTTAACGGTCATAATTTCGTGAAAAATAAAAACATTGTAATGAAAATGCAACGATATGGACCTTGTTTTGTGTGAAATGTGATAACACCACGAAAAGATGAGGAAAAATATATTGCTCAAGCAATCGATGATACACTGTTAAAAATTTAGCAGCATTCTGGCAGGTCATTCGACCGTTTTTTGAAAAAACGGTTTCATAACCATAATTTAACTATATTCTGACTATAAAATGGCCAATGATATGGTCAGAATAGTGTTAAAATTACGGTTGTGTAACCGTTTTTGGAAAAAACGGTCAAATGAACTGCCAGAATGCTGCAAATTTTAGGTAGCTTTCTTTACAAAAAGCTACCTATTGCAGCCGTTCGGAGGAAAGCGATTTCAAAAAATTTTGGTATATTTTCATCGATCATGACCCCCAGACCCCGAAACCACCCTCCGTTCAAAATTGATATATATATATATATATATATATATATATCTGACCTATGTCACACTGTAACTCTCGTATTTATGAACCGATTTGGATGTAATTCGGTGTGTACATAGTACATACCAATGTCTCGACCGAGTTCGTTGGCCAGCTTCATCCGCCATTTTGTTTCAAAATGGCGGCCATTTAAAAATTTAAAAAAAATTTTAAATTTGAAATGTGGTACCAAAAAATTGAAAATGGAAAAATATTTTTTTCTTATGTATTTTACCTTTATACAAAGACTCCGTAGCAGTTTTTGTTTCGTCTATATCTTAAAAAATGGCTGAGTTATAGCATTTTGAATTTCTAGCGAATCTGACATTTTGAAACGTCCTGAATTTTGTCACGCGATAAAAGGCGTATTTATGAACCGATTTGGATGTAACTTCGTTTATACATAGTACAGACCAATGTCTCGACCGAGTTCGTTGGCCAGCTTCATCCGCCATTTTTAAACAAAATGGTGGCCATTTAAAATTTTAAGAAAAATTTAAATTTGAAATGTGGTACCAAAAAATTGAAAATTGAAAAAATATTTTTTCTTATGTGTTTGATATCAATAAAAAGATTCGGGAGCAGTTTTTGTTTCGCCTATACCTTAAGAAATTGCTGAGTTAAAGTATTTTGAATTTCTAGTGTGGCTGATATTTTGAAACGCCCTGATTTTTGCCACGTGAGAACAGACGTATTTATGAACCGATTTGGATGTACCTTGGTGTGTACATAGTACATACAAATAACTCAACCGAGTTCGTTGGCCAGCTTCATCCGCCATCTTGTTTCAAAATGGCGGCCATTTAAAATTTTTTTTAAAAAATTAAATTTAAAATGAGATACCAAAAAATTGGAAAATGAAAAAGAGTTTTTTCGCATGTGTTTGACTTAATACAAAGATTCCGGAAATGGTTTTGTTTCGTCTATATCTAAAAAAATGGCTGAGTTATAACATTTTGAATTTCTATTGTGGCTGACATTTTAAAACGACCTGATTTTTGACACGCGATAACAGGCGTATTTATGAACCGATTTGAATGTAACTTGGTCTGTACATAGTACATACCAACGTCTCGACCGAGTTCGTTGGCCAGCTTCATTCGCCATCTTGTTTCAAAAGGGTTGCCATTTTTTTTAAATGTAACTTAAAATTAGGTATTAAAAAATTGGAAAATGAAAAAGATTTTTTTTATGTGTTTGGCCTTGATACAAAGATTCTGGAGCAGTTTTTGTTTCTGAAAATTTGTTCTTTTGTTTATATCTTAAAAAGTGGTCGAATTATAGCACTTTGAATTTCTATCATGGCTAACACTTTGAAACGATCATGTATTTGTCTCGCGATACCACACGTATTCGCCTATTTCGATGGAAGAAGGCATGTGGATAGTATACATCAATATCTCGACCAAGTTCGCTGGCCAGCTTCATCAGCCATCTTGTTTCAAAATGGCGGCCATTAAATTAAAATACATATATATTTAAAGTGATGTGCAAAAAAATTAGAAATTGAAAGAGGTTTCTTTCTTAAGTATTTGACCTTGATATAAGGATTCAGGAGCATTTTTTATTTGTCTTTATCTTAAAAAATGGCTCAGATATAGCAGTTTCAATTTCTAACGTGGGTGACATTTTGAAAAATCTGATTTTTTGCCTGCGACAGTACTCGTATATATCATCCGATTCCGATGTGAGTGAGCATGTGCACAGCAATTACTAAGGTCTCGACCAAGTTCACTGTTTAGCCTCATCCACCATGTTGTCTTAAAATGGCAGGCACTTTAAGAAATCGCCGAATTTGGCAGCGAAATATAAGTTACTTTAAATAAAAGCAGCTTGGATAAAGCTGGCTAATTTCGCGAAATTCTCATTCATAATGATTTAGTATTGATAAAAATTAGTATTGAATCTCCTACATTCGGTTTCCACTTAATTGAGCTTCGTGTGTTTGAATAATATAAGTTGACTTTTTTAAAATAAGGAACATGAAAGCTACCTCTTCCTCCCGGCACTGGCCGGAAGGACTTTTTAACAGTGTATCGTATGAATTGATAATCACAGACCAAAATGTGGGGTGTCCAGTGCATACTGCTGGCGCGTATAATGCAAACTTCTACCACTTTTGTTTGGTGTTATCACATTAACAACAAAGGTGAGAATGTCTGTTAAATGTTTTATTATAATACACTTCAGTTTTCTGAAAGTTATTACACTCAACCCAAATTGAGTTATGATGTAACACCCTGTATTTGTGGCTAAATAAGTGGTTTGCGACCCTATGTTCCTAGGTGATCTTTCATCCTTGTTGTATGCCTGATTTGCCATGTCATTTTTTCAACGTTTTTTTTTTCTTTCTTTTTTTTTTTTTTTTTTTTGGAACCTTGTATATTTAGAGATAATCTTTGATTTTTTTTGTTATATTAATACCAAAATAATTTGGAAAGACATTTTTCTTAGAAAAAATAATAACAGCTTTCTCTAGAAGTAGTCTTTGAGGCTTTGAAAAAGAAATAAGACAGAGATAGAGGCTTTTTAATATTGGTTATTTTTAAATGTCACTGAAAAAGTTTCGTTTTGACTTATCTCTCTTAATGTAAATATGCTAAAAATTACTTTTATGATTTGTAATTAAAATACAAAACAATTAATATTGTTGCAATGGCTTGTCTATAGCTACATGCGATGAAGACACCAAACTTTCTAATATGTACTAAATTTAACGCAGTTTTTCTAATAACTAAATGACAAATTTTATCTTTAAGGATATACACTACTTTTACTGTCTCCAAAAATAAAAGAATGTTCCTTTTTAACAATTAACGCTGTTTGCAATTGTGTAAATATGAATCCAGCAAATATTTAAACTATGAACACACATTGTAAATTAAATAATTAAAAAATAGTTAATGACTAGAAAGAAAATGTTAATCCTACCTAAATATTACTATATACATATACGTAAGTTTTCAAACAGATATTTACTCTTGCTTTTTAAAAAATTTACCTACAGATCACACTAAAAATAGCTATTTTTTTTTATTTATGTATGTCCTAAATCAGCGGTTGCACCGTTAAAAATATGCAGCAAACTTTCCAATAATTCGACCGTTTTTTAAGAAAGCGGTTACACAACCGTAATTACCCGGCTGCCAAGAAGGGTTATGTGTTTCACGCGTATCTGGGTATGTGGATTTCTGGATGGATTTTAACAAATGAGGTCTCTATCGATTCATCTTAACCGTCCGATGGTTATAGGCTAGGTTTTGTTTTCATAAATTCAAAATGGCGGCCGTAATATACAAAATGGCGGTAGAGACGAAAAACATTTTTACGCACCATATTGAGTGACATATCATTTTATAGGTCTTTCAAAATGAAGACGATGTTCCATTGACTATTTTACAGTCAGAAGCTCCGTTTAAATATTACACAACCTGGAAGTTGTGTAGGTAGGATCTCTAGCTTTACTGCAACTCTAACCTTCATATACATCTATAGGCCTCATCAAAACAGTGTTTATAGATAGGAACTAACAATTAAACACAACTTAAAAGTCATCAATACAAGTAAATAAAAAAAAAAATAGGTAAGTAATATAAAACAGTTTCACATTGATGGGAAATAATTAATTAGTTCGCTTTTTATGCAGTCGGGTTTTTTGATTTTTTAAATTTAATTAAAATTATTTAACTCTGTTTTCAACATATTTTAGCCTACATTAAACGCCGTAGTTAAACTACGGTTATGTAAATATTTCCTATAAAAACGGTCGAATGACTGGGCAGTTTACTGCGAAGTTTTAACAGTGTTATGACATGCCGTTCTGGAACTGTGAAACTCTTGGCAAATTTGTAAATTGTGGGACACGAAGGGTTGAAAAGTTTTAATACAACGAGTATTTTCTGCAAACCATTCGTTTGTATGTTTCGACTGAGCATTTGAAAACAAGCAAGCCGTGGTGAAATTGTTCATCCAAACATCCAAGCTCCTCAACAAATTCTATACAGGCTGTTTTCTTGCATGATCTACCATGTGGGGGAATTAAAATATTACACTGTAAGAAAAAAATCTGTTGATTTTACAGAAAAAAAAAACTCTCAGGCAGAACGCTAGTAAAAAACTTTATTTTTCGTCAATAACCTGTATTTTTTCGAGCTTTCGAAGAAAATCTGTTAAGGGGTCTCAGGACTCTTAAAGCTTCAATTTTTTCGAAATTTTAATTTTTTTATATGTTAAACCCCTATCTTTTTGGAATATTTTGATATAATTGTTTCCTTGAAATTCCCATTAGAACAGAAGTTATGGATTTTAGAATTATACCCGCCCAATAGCTGAAGCGGTATTTCCGAAATTTTGAAATTAATTTTCTCCAAATGACGTTTTTGGGTATAACGCTCACGATATCTTAAAAACTTCAGAATATTTTTTCATGAAAATTTCAAAACATATACATCATGTTAGTCTGTATAAAGTGAACCTAACATTTCCTTATTATTGTTGAAAAAAAAATTTTTTTTAGGTGATTATACTGTTGAAATTTTCGAAATTTTGTATTAGCTAAATACAACTTTGTATTAAAAATTTAAAGACGCTTTAAATACAAATTAATTTAGGTTCAGGTAATTATTATAATCTTAAGTATAAGTAGGCGCCAAATTTTTCATTCGAGTTGTAAAATGTATTTTGTAATCCAGCGCATAAGGTGTTATGCAAATTTTTTGCTTGTTAAATGTCTGACTGTTTGGAGCCCCCTATAAATGCTTATTCTGCATCTTGCAATCTTTTAAACACATGAAATGAAAGAACATACATATATCTTTCATTCCAATAAAAATTGTGTTTTAAAATCATATACATTTTAAGATATTAAATGTTGAATATGGTCTCTTTTTTTCATTTTTTCCAATTTTAAGAGTCCCGAGACCCCTTAAAATAATAGAAAATTCGTAATAACTACAGATTATTAACATGAAATAAATACTTTTTACTGTCGTCCTGGCTGAAATTTTATTCTGTAAAATTAACAGATTTGTTTTTACTATGTATGCATAGCCGCTATTTCTCGCAATATATTTTACTTGACATATACCAGTGGCGATTGCCTGTTTCAGGAAAATTTGCCACATGATATCTTTGCTCACAATATCTGGTAATCCTTACTCACTATAGACGGAATTACTATGGATAGATCGTATTGCTCATCCGCAAAAAAAGCGATATAACTTTTTAAAAAATATTTTGGTAATTGATGCGCTGATATGTGTGACTTTCTAGAAGAAATGTGTCATAAGCGTAGTTATCCCGAAAACCGCTAGATTACTTCGAAAACCGCTATACTTCATTTTCTCACAACAGAAGGGTCGAAAATTGTGTGTGAAGATCAATTTACTCAATTTCCCCTATCTCTTCTATACCTTGAATCTTAAGAACTTACGCGTTAATGTACGCATTTACAGTTACATTCAGATCTAAGCGATATAGTTTTATGTTGCAGTGTAAAACCGCTTTCTTTTGCCTCGTCTGAGAAATGTAATATTTTGAGTTTCTCACTTTTCTGGTAGGGGAGCGATATATAGCTGCTTACTTCTTCAGATGCAGTTTATTTGTAATTAGCAAACATCATAATATGAAAATGTAAATCGTTTGAAAAACACGTGTAACTGAACTCATTGTCATCATGAATCACATGTAGAGGAAGTTAGGGTATTATGGGATGTTTGGCCAGTATAGGATACTTCAATGTCAAGCGCTTACGGTGCTGCCGCCAAACATAAAACTGACAAACGATTACCATGATCCACAGCGGCGAGTTGCGTTTGGATACCTGTTGTTGGAGTGAAGCGGTGAAGTCACATCTCATTCTCCATTGTTTCAGTTTTTTGCAGTATGCTTTATAAAATTCGTATCAATTTATAAGAAGTCTTCGTCAGTGATGTTAACCAAGTTCAGTATTAAATTGAACAGTTATATTTATTGTTGTGTTTTAGTTATAGTGTTATAGTTTACCTCTATGCTAACTTGTTGACGAGTAAATATGTTATTTTTTTCAACATGGGGTGTCGAGATTATCAATTAGATAACTGTTTCAAGACGAGTCTAGTGAAGAGGAACAACCATTCCACTCCGGTGTATCAGCTGAGATGGGCTTATTACCAGGTTGTACATCAGATGAGGAAGATGTGGTGTGCCTGTTTTGCAATAGAAAACATTCAGGAGATTGAAGAGGGGGGGAGGGGATAAAATACATGATGTGCGCGATGTGGCCCGTGTGGACTTTAGTGGGACAGAAATAATAGACTACATTTGGGATTTTTGTCAAATGTAAAACAGTTTTTCAAAGAATTATTTGACGGTTTGTAGATTATGTACTGCTAAGTATAGTTTACTCATTAAATAATCTTGATTATTTTTGTAAATCATGGTTTTTCTTCTAATTTTAAAATTTCTCATAAACCTATTCCACATTATCCGGTTGATTCCTATTATCCGAAATGTCTAATATGTATTATTTTTGTCCACTTTAAACGCATTAAAAATGTGTTAAAAAATAGTCAAAGTTTGTATTTTACTAACTTTTAATGGGTCTCATATTTTTTATGTCGATTTACAATTCAAAATGTAACTCGTATGCCATAATAACAGAACTTCTTCTATATGCATTAACCAAATCGAATTATTTTCATAAGCAGATAAGTTTGAATTTCAACTTTGCATGGAAAAGGTAGAAATTTATTTCTAATCACGTGCAGAGAAAAAGTCTATAAAGACTTCATGAAACGAGCAAAATAATTTTTCCGAGCAACCTGAATATTTTCATCATTTGCTGAAATGAAGTGGTCTCGCACAGCCCCAGTTCTTCAAAAAATTTTGAACCATCTGTTATATCATTATTGGTTCGGTCACTTATACTCTAGGGATGTACTCCGTACTTAAAATTTTTTTATGGTTTAAGGGTTAATTTCATTAAAATAAATATTCTTTAATTCAAGGAATACGACATTTTATTCGTTATTATTCTTCACTTCGTATGCATGCGTTTTACAAGTCTAGCAAAAGACAGACAACAAAAATATGGCAATATAATAACTTTTTTTTTATTTAAAAGACTTTTCGTAACACACTCTATTTATATTAGTTTATAAACCTATTCTACTACCTATATTACTTGTAATATGTTGTCTTTAAGCAAAACGATTTTTCAAAAAGGCAAAATATGTGAAATTGTTACAATTCCATAACAGAACCATAAGCCGAATTTCAAGAAAATGTGAAAACAACTGCATCCAAATAGACACAACTGAACTCATATGTCCATATTGCCATATTGCCTTTGTGCATGTGTCCATATTGCCTTAATGTCTATATTGCCGTCATATGACGTGGAAAATGAGCCATTCTGACTTCATTATCTCTCTGTGTGACGTTTATTTGTTTCGTTTTATGACGAATTGCAAATGGCGTTGTTTTGAAGTCTTTTGCGACACATGACTCAAAAATGAGTCACGGTGATTTTACGATGAAGCCATGAGGTCGTCACGGTCGTCCAAGAGTCATAATATGACGAATTAAAGATATATTTTGGGCTCCGTTGTGATTTCGATACTTGTGATCATTTTTGACATTACATGGCTGCTCTATTAGGGTTATATATACAGTGGTGGCCAAAATTGTGGTCATTTTTTGAAATTTTTATGTTTTATAACTTTGTGTGCTTGAAGAATATAATAAATTTCGCTTAAATACAAATGTTTATGTAACAAATTCAAGAAAATTTAATGTAGAATTTAATAAAAAACATAATTAAAATATCTGCATTACAAAAAAAGTTACGCTTACAAAAAATAAGATCTATCTACACATAGATATCTACGCATAAGTTACATCTACACATTCAATATTTAGTAGCTTACAAGGTACCTTAGATTACAAGCTACCCTTGTTTTTTATTACAGCTTCACAGCATCTTTTCATTGAGAGAAATAGTGTTTGGAGTTCATCCTTTTTAATCACATGATGCCAAGAAACAATTATAGCTTCAATAAGTTGCGTTTTTTTAGACGAATGACTCTTTTGGACGAGTATTTCCAAATGTCGCCACAAATTTTCTAAAAGATTCAGATCAGGGCTGTTTCCTAGCCAGGGTAATAATTGTATGCTTTTATTTTTAAACCATTCTTTGTATAGTTTTGTCATATGGCATGGAGCTGAATCCTGCTGAAAGATAAACGGTGCTTTATTGGGGAAGAGATCTCTGATGGGAGGTATCGATTTTGATTCCAGGACAGTCTCGATGTATTTTTTTGCATTCAGAATGCTATCAATCACTTGAATGCGACCCACGCTATCTGCAGACGTACGGACCTAAATCATGACATTTGTTGGGTTCTTTGTAGTTGCTTCAATGCAGTCAGAATGCAGCTCTTCCCCAACACTACGTCTCACATATTTTCTCCCATCACTACCAAAGAGCGATATTTTACTGTCTCTGCTTCTGAATATTTGCTTCCACTGATTTTCTAACCAATTAATGTGTTCTTTTGCCCACTGAACTCATTTTTTGCGTTGCTGAAGGTTCAAAAGGGTTTTTTTCCTCAGCCCAAAACCTTCTAATCTTCTCCTTATTGTTCTTGAACTAACTCAAATACCCATTGCATTCATTTCACATCTAACAGCATCTGATGAAATTCTTCTATCTTTGTGGCATATCCTTTTTATCTTTATATCGTCAGAAGCACTTATGAATTTTTTTTTTTTTTTTGGCCAGATCTTGCCTTATTTATCACTGATTTAGTTTCTTCATAACGTAAGCACTACTTTTGTACGCCAGATAAAGTGGCTGATCCACAAACCTGTCTTGCAACTTCAGCATAAAAGATACCATTTTCTCTCAATATAACAATTCTGCTTCTTTTTGCAAGTGTCCAATCAGTTCTTGTTGCTGATGAAATTGCTTTAAATTATTTGCATTAAGAAAAAATAGAAATATTAAAAAAAAAACATTAATCTATTTAGTTACACTAGTATTCACCCTTCTGCAAAATTCATTCCAGCAAAATATCGCTTTTACAAATCAAAACGTACTACAATTTAGTTACTGACATTTGATTGGTTCTCAGAACAGTCATTGTGATTAGCTAGGAAGCTTTTATTATAATACCCTTCAGCATTCATGACTAATTGTGTTTGTATTTTAGACTAAAGTAAGAGTAACTTTTTTTTTTGTAATGCAGATATTTTAATTCTGTTTTTTTAATTAAATTCTACATTAAATTTCCTTTAATTTGATATATATACTGAATACATTGGATTTGATATTTGTATTTAAGTGAAAAGTAATACATTCTATAAGCACACAAAGTTATAAAACATGAAAATTTCAAAAAATGTCCACAATTTTGGCCACCACTGTATGTGTGCATGTATACTCTTAAAACATACTAATTCAGAAGATTTTAAAAGCTGCATAAAAAGAACTTTTCTGAAATATCAGATATGGATATATCAAATATCAAAGCAAGCAAATTATAATATTGTTTAAAATAATTATAATATTAAAATTATTAAAATACATTATCTGTAGAATTACACTATTTTAACATTAAACCCAATTAATTTCAAATTGAAAAATGTACCATTTACAAATTTAACATTTTTACAGATAACGCTTTTAAAGAAGAAAAATCGATATTTATGCACAGAGAAATACTTTTCACTGTAGTTTTCTTTTAAGTGTGAAGCAAATGGCTTTTTACAAGTACGAAAATGTAAATGAATGCATGGGTAATTTATTTTTTAAACTCATTGAAATATTTCAAAAAGAAAATAAACTGACAATTATTTTACTCAGTAATGCAGTATAGTTTGATTAAAAGAAACTCTTTGAGTGCAATTTAATTAGTTTAGAGTAAATTATTTATTAAAATTTTGTCCTGAGCAAAGTTTAATACTGTCTTTTGAAAAGTGACATTAAATAGTGAATTTTAAATACAAATGATTTTCATCCATTTTGCCCTACTTAAGAGTGTTGAACCCTATTTTTCTCATAAAACAAGATAAACATCTAATTTTAGTTCAGTAAAACATTGACTGATGTCACTTATGCATTTTGCTGTATACTTAAATGCTTAAAGTTCATTTATTTAAATTTTTTAAAGTTTAAATTACCTAAAATATATTTAAAATTTTCTGAAAGTGGAAAGATATCGAAAATTTGGTTGCATAAATCATCCTTTTTAAGTTCATTAGGAATATGGATTGTTTTTATCGTGAATTTAAATAATCTAAACATACAAATTTATTGGATTCAAAAATTAATATGCGTGGTAAACATTTTAAAAAATTTGTGGTGAGTTGCAGCAACTTTTAGCGCTGTAGTACAGGGTCTGTCCAGGAAGTAATGAGACTGAATTTTTCGCGACAAGCAGAAAGCCAAAGGGGCGGAGTTTGAGAGCAGAACGTGCGGTGGGGACTATCAGCTACAGAGTCTGGTGAAACTCAGTTGGCATTGAGCCTTTGCAGCGCTCCTGAAGCAAACAAGTGTTTGAAAGTGGCGTTAGATTTCAGAATGCAGCAGTGTGCCGAGCAGTGATGTGCCATGAAGTTTTGTGTACAACGAAACAAATCGGCTACTTAGATGCTTGTCGTGTTACAAGAAGCTCACGGGAAGGATTCTTTGTCCTAGGCTCAAGTGTTTAGGTAGCACAAAGCCTTCAAACAAGGAAGAGAGAACGTCGATGACGAACGACGTGCTAGGCGTCCATCAAGTTCTCGAACATCAGATAATGTGGCTAAAATTAAATCGGTGTTAGACTCTGCTCGTCGGTTGAGTGTCCGAATGATTGGGGAGACGTTGGGAATTACAAAATCGATTGTGCATCAAATCGTCACGGAAGCACTTCAAATGCAGAAAATTTGTACCAAGCTGGTTCCAACACATCCTTCAAAGTGACTCAGTTCCTGGCAAAACACAGCGTCGCTACGCTGCCTCAACCACCGTACAGCCCCGATCTGTCACCGCCGGACTTTTTTCTATTCCCTTGTTTAAAATACAGCTTAAAAGGTCATCGTTTTGACAATCTGAAGAACTTGCAGAAGAACGTAACGCACGTTCTGAACAGCATTCCAGCTGAAGATTTTGTTCAACAATTGGAGCCGCAGTTAAAAGATAGTTCCAACCGTTGGAAGGAAATTTCACAACCTTATGGTTTCAGGTACTGCAGCACCCAAAGTCGTTACAACCCACCTCAATTTTTTTTAAGTTATTTGGAAAGACAAGTGTTTGGTTTTAAGGATCACCCCCGATTAAAACAAAACAGTGGGGCTAATTGCATTTCTAATAATTCATAAAAGAAGCCTTCAATTAATTATATAATAAATGAGAGAAATTAAATATTAAGGTTTGAACATATTCTTAATTGAAGCAAATAACTGAAAAGATATAAAAACTACAAATACTGTGTGTGTGATAAACTACGAAATTCCTTAAAATGGTGGTATTCAAAAGGTTTGTTAAGGCGATCATTTAAAAAAAATGATAAATTTATCTTAACTACATATTTATTTTTTTACAAAAGTGAGGGAGTAAACAGAAATATTAATACACAGGTAGACATGTCAAGCAATAATTTTGGAAATAAAACGTGTAAAAAGCAATTCACCTGCACAAAAGTTTTGCGCCGACGAAAAAAAAAAAAAAAAAAAAAAAGAACTCATAAATAAATGTTAGTATCTTTATTTTAACTAAATATCATTATTTTTTTAAGTGAAGAAGTAAATGGAAATATTAATAAACATGTAGACAGACAAGTCAAGTAATAGCTTTTGGAATAAAACGTGTAAAAAGCAACACACATGTGCCAAAGTTTTCGCCGACATCACGCAAATTGAAAAAAAAGTGAATATCTTTAACTTAACTTTTCTACAAAAGTGAGGGAGTAAATAGAAATATTAAAATACAGGTAGACAGACCAGTCAAGTAATAGCTTTTGAAATAAAACATGTACAGAGCAATACACCTGTACTTAAATTTTGCACCGGCATTACATAAATGCAAAAAAATATATATATTTATCTTACCTACATATTAAACTTTTTACAATGGTGAGAGATTAAATAGAAATATTAATACACAGGTAGGCAGGCAAGTCAAGTAATAGTTTTTGAAATGAAACATGTAAAAAAAAATACACTTGTATCAAAGTTTTTCGCCGGCATTACACAAAAAAAATGTTTATATCTTTGATTATATCCTTATCAGGTTATCATTGAAAGAAAAATAAAACATGAGAATTGAAGAAAAATTATTTTGTTTAGATTTTTTTCTGAATACGAATAATCTTCATAACTCGAAGCAAGTTGGGCACAATTTTAGAAATCCTTCAAGTGTTTTTACTAGTATCGTATGAATGATAAATGAAAACATCAGGAGTAAAATTAAAGCAAATGAAGGAAGAAAACTTTCTCGAGAAAAGCTATAAAAACATGTAAAACATGTGTTTTTATGTTACTACTTGTGTTTTAGAGTTGCCGCCAAGAAATTCCGACTTTTTTTTCTACGCTAATGCATTCTCAAATAGTTCCAGTACTGCTTACAGATAAGATGTATATAAAGCATAACTTTGGGAGTTCATTTGTTTCCGTAGTATTTCAGATAGTTTTATAACGATACCTGCGTAATATTGGGATATCTATGGTTTTACATTAATGTTAATACAAATTGTAATAAATGAAATACTTTATCTAGATAATTATATGATATTTTAATGACTTCAAAACACAATTTTTTTAAAAAAGAAAATATGTTTTATCACTGTCAAAAGGACATGAATGAACAGTGAAAATTTTGTTTAAAATATTAAGTAAAAGTTAAGGAATGTCGTTATTTCTCTTCTTATTTGTTATAAGAAGTGCCTAGAGTTTAATAGCTTCAAAATAACTCGATAACTAGAACAATTTAAAACAGTTATGATACAATAAAATCTTGCATACCTTTAAACCCTTTACATCATGTTGTCTCTTTTTCTACCCGCCTGTGCGTGCTCTAACTCTCGTAAATATACTCAGATTTCGTAATTATTATATGTTGCTCAGGTTTACTATACAATGTTCAGCATTGAAAATGAAGTTTGTAGCATTTATAATTCGTTTACAGGGGAACACAAAAGAATTCCGTCACATTATTATCTATGAAGAAAAACCGATTGTGGTGCATTTTATTGATGTTACGATATTACAAACATCATGAAATCAAAAAGGATCTCTCAGGTGCGCTACAACATGTTTTCTATAGATTACGGAGAGCGTAACATTTTTTTTCATTACAGAGACGCTCAAAAGAATTCGGTTACAGGTATGACTATCTATACTATAAAGGACAAACGTGTCCGTTAACGCTTACGTCATTTTGACTGTGGCAACAGGAGACGATTAAATTTAAATTTTATTGTAATTTTTAAACTTCTAAATACCAACGCATTTTTAATTTTTACACCGTCCGTCGAATAAGGAAAAAATGTACTTTAAAATGCAATTTGTTTGAAAACTATATCGCAATTTATTTGAAAACTGTATCGCAATTACTCATTTTTTATTGTTTTTAAATTAATTTTCAACAATCTATTTTTTTTTTCAAATTTATCTCTATTACGTGCAGACAGCTGCAAAAGATAAATCCGTTTGCATATAACTTAATATAAATAGCTCATCATTTGATTCCAGCTTATATTCCATAACGAAATTGAAACATTCATCAATCAATAAATAAAACAGCAATTTAAGACATGTAATCAATTTTCGCTCTTAATCCACTAAAATGAACAGAATAAAAAAGGATGATTGTAAATAGCGATCTTTGGAGATTTCTTTGGATGTTTACTCCTGACGTGAGGCAATATGAAGATATCGCTTTTAATATCCTTCAAAACTTTATTTGAACGCATTATTGCTATTTTTCTATGTAAATATGATTTTTAGTATTGTTAGTGTGCATTCTAAAAAATATATATCAAATGTAAATATCTATTAGAATTAAAATCTAATAAGAAAGTCTTCAATTAAAAAAAAGAAAGAACAGCAGACCTCTGTGAGGCTTCTCACCGTAATCTTTGAGATTATTTGCTGATACTTTTTTCATTAATTTTTGATTAACTGCAACTCATTTTATCAAAAAAAACGTGATTTAATGATATGTCAAAAGCCGCTTGCAGAATCTTTCGAAAAATATCTCATTCCTCGCAATACCTTAAATATGTGCAGAGAAAAAGGATGTTAACGTCAGAAATAATGGCATGATAATAGATATTCTGCAACCCGGGAAAGTAGGGTTTATCCGTGTTCGATAAAGGCTGGTAATGCCTTTTCTGCTGTGGTATGAATTTTTAAACTTATCTAATGTTTAGTGCATTACGTGGTATGTATAAATTTTATGGATCTTATACAGGGCTTACAATGACAGAATTTTCGCACATTATCGTAAATGTACAGCAATTGATGAAAATGGATTTTTACTGAGTTATGTGTCTTTTAAAATGCTTATTTAGATGTTGTGTGAAAAAGAGGAAAATTCCTAATAATAGCCTGTTAGTGTTGGAAAATGTTTCATAATCTATGTCCGGTGCATGATTTTTCTTTCTTTTTTGTATTCGCAAAAAGTTTTATCTTCAATTTTACGAGGAAGATCTCACTGCTTCACATTGATTGGAGCCTAACAAAGTTAATGTCAGAAAGAAGCCTTTTATAAATATTATCTTTATGAAAATACAATGAAATCTCATTTTAATGTTCTCAAAACATGTGTTGTTTCGCATTGTACTACAAGATATCACTGCACGGAAACTAAATAAATGTACATTTTAGAGAAATAAAGCATTTTAACCTTTATATTTTTAAAAATATCCAACACAGAGCTTGTTATTAATTATCACCGAATAAAAAGTTATTAAAATAATAGCGTATTTTGTATATATACAGGGTGTTTCATAAAAGATGGGCAAAACTTTAAAAGGTTATAGTACAGTACACATCCAAACAAACAACTATCATCAAAGGATGCATGTCGGAAATAAAACGCAAAAGTCCTGGCGCATTTGGAAACTTGGTCCATGCAAACGTTAAAGCTCCATTCCAGTTGCGTGTTATCGGGAGAAGAACGACACTAATAGTGGGCAAATGTGACACGGGGAAGAAGAAGCACGCGTATGCAAAACTTCGTCTCGATTAATACAAAAATCCAATGATCTGAGTGTGGAATCGTCAATCGCGGTAAGAACGTATTGGAATATGTTGCCCTTCACTAGGGCAAAGGCTGATATGCATTTTACCCACGGAACTGCGAATTGAAACGGCTCAAAGAGTGTACGGTGAGCAGTTTCCCACCTTGTTCTTGTCACTTAACCCTTTAAGACCGGACTGCTTTTTGAGTTTTTTTGAAAACAATGATATAACTGAAATTTGTAACTGATAATTCACTATCTGTTGACAAATTTCATATAATATAGTTTCTGTAAACCAGCAGAATCACTCGATTTCGGCATTTATGGAACAGATAGCACAAAAAGGTAGTATTTTAGTTAATGCCTAACCCGCACGATCGTGCGGGTCCGGTCTTAAAGCGTTAATCGTTCTTTATGTGTTTTTGCTTCGTATAACAACAACACCTTCGGCGCCCTCTAGCACCTTTGCATTTTAATTCCGACCATGCATTCTTTAATGAAAGTTGTTTGTTTGGATGTGTACTATCACCTCTTAAAGTTTTTGCCCATATTTTATGAAACACCCTGCATATACAAATACATTTACATAAACTATATGCCATTATCCAAATTGAAATTTTTTCAGCTGTGTCACTATTTATATCAAACAACAATAAGTAAGTAGTACAGAAAAAAGAAAGAGAGAGAGAGAGAAAACAATAAAATAATCTATTTTATTTTAAAGTGATCAAAATAACGCATTCGTTAACTTTCCCTTAAAAAAATTCACAGATAAAAAACAAATATACACACCTAATACATTTTAATTTCCAAATTGTCTCAGAAAAACGGTGATAGCCGTTTGCCTTGAAATTATGACTTCTTTCATCATATGTTAAAAAAAAAATAAGATTAGGGGGTTGTCTTCCTATTGAAATTATACCTAAATCTGAAACTTTCAATACCAACACCTAATTTTGACACCTCATTTGGCCTTTTTCTTTTGGCCTTTTTATCTTTACCTAACGGCAAGCCATTCGGTCAAGAAACTGAGGAATTACCAAGATTCAGAGTTTGAAACATCTAATGTTAATTTCATTTATAATCCTTGCAAAACAGATTGCAATGCGGTTAGTTTTTTAAGCATAACTCAAAAACAGCTAGGCGGAATGAGGTGTAATTTTGGATTAGCGTATTAGAAGCTTCTAGAAATCGATTTTAAAAAAAATTCGAAATAAATGTTTTAAAGAATTATGCATTGTAATCTCTGTTTTTTAATCAGAAATAAATTTCTAAACGCTTCAAATATGAGTATCCAAAATTACAGCTTATTTAGCCCAATAGTTCTTTAAAAACTACCCGCATTGCAATATGTTTTGGAACGATTATAAATGATTTTAACATTTAGAGTTCGAACCTTTAAATTTACCTAATTTCTAAACGGTCTGACCGAAAAATTTTCCATTTAGTATCCTAAGGTAAAATTTACCGAAAGATAAAAATGTGGTGTTCGTTTTGAAAATTTCAGCGTTTGGTATAATTGCAGTATGAAGATGTCTCCAAAGTTTATTATTTTTGTTTATTTACATAAATTGAAAAAAGACATAATTTCCAGTCGAATGTCTTTTTTTTTTTTCTGCGACATATTGATGATTAAAATGTATGGGATATTCTCCCTCTTTATCTTTTTTTAGGTGCGTTCGTAATTATATAAATACGTAGCACCTATAGTCGTCGTTCAGTCCGTCCGTCCGTCTGTCCGTCCGTCTGTCCGTCCGTCCGTCTGTCCGCATGTAACAGAGCAAAAACTACCCAACCGAATAGTCTGAAATTTCAAATATGTGATTGTTGCAAAATTTTGTCGAGCCATTTCAAATTTTATGAAAATCGGATGTATAGTTTAATTACAGGGACAGTCAAAAGTTTTTCTTTACATTACGGCCAAGGGGAAAAATTATTGCAAGTGGATTTTAATGATATTAGAGCCTTCCGAATGATCTGAAATTTTAAAGATATAATTGTTGCAAAATTTTGTCGAGCCATTTCAAATTTTAGGAAAATCGGATGTATAGTTTAATTACAGGGACAGCCAAAAGTTTTTCTTTACATTACGGCCAATGGGAAAAATTATTGCAAGTGCATTTTAATGATATTACAGCCTTCCGAATGGTCTGAGATTTTAAAGATATAATTGTTGCAAAATTTTGTTGAGCTATTTCAAATTTTAGGAAAATCGGATGTATAGTTTAATTACAGGGACAGTCAAAAGTGTTCCGAAAAAATTATTGGAAGTGCATTTTAATGATGTATCAGACTATGCTGCACGTTATGAAGTGCAAAAAATTATACATTCAGTACAATATGGGGTGCAAAAAATAATTTTAAAACTAGTTATAGTACGAACGCACCGCATTTGCCACGTTTGCCGAGCAATTTCCAACTTGTTTCTTTTTTTTTGTGGCTGATTACACGTTACATTATTCCTCACATATATTTTCCCATAACTTATTTTTTCCAGCTGTTTACTTTTTTTTTTTTTTTTTTTTTTTTTTTTTTGTAGTCCCCACTGACATAGAAAATCGAATTTCTAACTATAATTATATTAATTTCTTTCAGTCACATTTCACATTAATAACGAAAAAAATCATAAACTATTATCATATTTTTTTACAGCATTTTTAAGTACGAAAAACTGAATATGAGTATAGATATTTTGTTATACATTAGTCATATATTATTAAAATGCAAATATTTACTGAAAAAAATAATAAGACTAATAATTTTGATTCCCTGTATTGTGTCTCGTATAGTAATAATACCTCTGAATACACTGATTACCATAAATTTGCAGTTTAAAAAGATATTATATGCCACGAAGATGCAACTAAATATAGAATACTTCAGATAAATATAGAAAACTCTCATCACTAATTATCTATCCTCTCGAAATCGCACTTAAAATTTCAATTCATACAATATCTTTAATTCCTCTCTTTTTTTTTTTCTTCTTAAGTTTAAATAAGGCGTAATTATTTCAAGATATCAGGTTTGTAAATACAATGAAACATCATTTATAAGCTTTTCAAGGGACCGTCTCTTTTGTAAAGTGCAACCGAAAAAAAACGTATAACTAAAAATTATAACTCGCTAATACATAATTAAAAAAATGTAGTAGTAAAATTGTAATGATGTATTTTAGTGATAAAAGCTCAACTTTATCTGTGTAATTATGAAAATCTTTGGAGAAAAATTAAACAGTGTAAAATTAAAAGATAGAATTGATGTTTAATACACTTTGGAATCATTAGACCATCCCCAAATATCATTCGCTTTTCTTTTCTCTCAAACGAATACCATAATAAATATTTTTATGGAAAAAAGTTAAACCCAAATCAAGAGATTTTTCTCTTATGGCATTGCGTTGATATATTGCATACCAGCTGGAGTATTTTAGTGTGTGTGGATTGGCTCAATACAGTAGTTTTTGCCAACTATTTATTGTGATCCCCATTCTTGACCCCCCCCCCCCCACAAGTTCAATCCAACTTTTTCCAATGCTCGTTTTGGCAAGCAGAAGGCGGTGATGTATTAAAATTTTTGAATTATTACGGTAAATAAAACTATAGTTTATGCAACGGCTGTTGTAAAAAAACGCAAGATAGTATTTACTTTAATGACAAATTCAAAATTCGCGATGATTAACCAATTTTTATGACAGTTAAAATCAATAAAGTCGGATAAAGACAAGAAAATATGCAGAAAGACAAACATACCATTTTTTAAATATTGATAAAATTGAAACATAGCCACCACGAGAATGAGCCATTTCCAAAAGAAAAAAAAAAGAATTATAAAAATTGGTTCATCTGTTCAAAAGTTATGCATCGTAGAACAAAAAATATGCTAACGAATTGCATAACGTCATTTTTTGGAAGTTAAAAATTAAAGGAAAAGAAAGAAAGAAAGAAGAAAACCGAAAAATACAAAAGAGAAAGTCTCCTTCAAAATCTCAGGAAGAACGCAAATTCTGACATAAAAGAATTTTGCACATTTATTTTTGAGTCGAAAACATATGAATGGAATTAAGTACTTATTCGTATCAAATAGAGGAAATGTTTTATCATTAGAAAATATTAAATGAATTTGGAAACTACGCTGAAAAATGTATAGTATATATATATTTATATATATTCAATTTCTGCTGTTTTTTACTAAGTTTTTGGAATCTATGTTAAGTGTGTTGGGGGGGGGGGGACTGTACTTGTTAATGACATTTTATTCATAATTTCACAGTTTTTGTTGTGGTCGGTAATGTTTATTTAATGGTTATATATATATATATATATACACACAGGGTTGTTATAATTAAAGTTCGCCTATTCAGAAGGTTCTAGAGCCAGTTCTATGGATCCAAACGAAACAAAATTTCACTAGTACGTAGTTGAAGAGATGCGCTCTGCGAAAATCGAAAAAAAAGTAGTTAAAATTTTTGTCAATAGGTGGCGCTGCGCCAATATTTAAGGCGATGTTTGCAGATTCATTATATCAGTTTCAGTCAATCCAGACGAAGCACACAAATTTAAAAGATTCAACAAACTTCGAGGAACTGCGAATTGTTATAATTAAAGTTCACCTAATCAGACAGGTCTAGAGCCTGACCCATGACTCCAAACAATACAAAAAAATTAATATAATTTCATGTGATGTAATCTGCATCAACAAAAATAAAACATTTCGCTCGGCAACGAGGAAATAACGAAGAATAACATTACGCATGCTCAATGAATCCTCCACCATTTTCAATAACGCATTCCATTCTCAGAATTGTGCTTTCTACAGCATTGCGTAAACTGTCCTGTGAGATTGAACGAATATGAAGTCTAATACTGTCTTTCAGATCAGAGATTGTCTGACATCTGCCTTTAGATACAGAATCTTTCAAAAATCCCCACAACCAAAAATCGCATGGTGTTAGATCAGGCGATCGTGGTGGTCAGACTGTTTGAAAATAACGACTTATGATGCGGTCTTCTGAAAATGGCTTGTTAAGAAAGTCCGAACTGCTCTAGTAATGTGCGGTGGTGCACCGTCTTGCATAAACACGATATTTTGAAGGCAGCCTCGCTGTTGCAGCTCGGGAATGAGAAAATTTGACAACATTCTTGACCTTCTCCCATTTACGGAACATGTAATTAGTCCTGTGGATGTTAGATCCTCAAAAAAAAATATGGCCCTATCATAAACGTAGCTGTGAAACCGCACCACACCGTCACTTTAGCTGCATGCAATGGAACTTCTTGGACAACATTAGGATTCTCTTTCGCCCAAATTCGACAGTTGTGTGTGTTCACTTGTCCGTTTAAATAAAAATGCGCTTCATCAGTCCATAGAATATTCCAGGTCCAAGAATTGTCCACATTCATTCGTGCAAGAAACTGTAGTGAAAAGGATAGCCGACTTTCGGTATCACCCTGTATTAGTTGTTGCACCATCTGACACTTGTTTGGATAGTAGCGCAAAATTTGACGCATCACTTTTCTCACAGTGGAAATCTGCATATAGATTTCATCCGCAATAGCTGGCACACTTGCATTACCAAATGATGACTGGCTTGCTAAATCCACGGCAGCAGTAGCAATATCTTCAATGCTAGAAAAGCCTACCTTTTTTCGTCAAATGCCAGGAAGAATGTCAAGTTTTCCTGTTTCCTCGAACTTTTTAATCATTTTGTGAACTCCACGATCCGACATTGGTCCACGTCTAACATCTTTTAATTTCCAGAATTCTCGAAGAGCTGCAACTGCGTTGCTGTTATTTTGATAAAATAACTTTACAAGAAGTGCCTTTTCTTTCAAAGTTACCATTCTCCACAAAACGTAGATTCAAATGCTTTTCAGAAACAATCAACTGTTCCAGTGACAAAGAAATCACAGACACACTTTATCAGCAAGTTTTAAATCGTCAGGTGGTTAGAAGGGTATTTCATGTTTTCGAACTTGCGACGTCACTTTGACTTCGTTCGTCAAAAATTTGAATAAAATGTGATCTTTTTCAAGCGTTGGATGAAATTTTGTGATTTTGTGTGTTTCATCTGGATTGACCGAAATTGATATAACGAATCTGAAAAAGTTTACTTTTACCAACTGTGAAATAAAATTTCCTGTATTTTGTTTTTTACAAAATAAAGGAATCTACAAATATCGGCTTAAATATTGGCGCAGCGCCACCTATTGACAAAAATTTTAACTATTTTTTTTTCGATTTTCGCAGAGCGCATTTCTTCAACTACGTACTAGTGAAATTGTCTTTCTTTTGGAGCCATAGAACCGGCTCTAGAGCCTTCTGAATAGGCGAACTTTAATTATAACAACCCTGTGTATATATATGCCTTTCATCCCTTTGGGGTCGATAAAATGAGTACCAAGCTTGCTTGGGAACTAAACACCGAGGTTCTCGCGTTAGGTTGACCACCTGGCCGGGACGCATGCTGCATAGCACCTCGGGGCCCAGGGTCAAGAAAACAGAGATGGGCACTGTCGGCCCTGATCCTTCTTGGATTGTATAGCCACAGAGTTTAGTTTTTTAGTGTATATATATATATATATATAATTAAAAAAAAGAATAGAATACCCAGTCGAATGTCTGTTTTCAGTTTTGTTGCTGTGACAACTTGTAGAGTAAAATGTTTGGAATGCTAGCTCTTTCTTTCTTTTTTTTTTAGGTCCGATTTTGCATTTTTTAACTGTACAAGATGTTAAAGGTTTATGAAATTCTAGCTCGTTTTCTTCCCCAAATCACAAAAAAAGAATAGAATTCCCAGTCGAATGTTTGTTTCCAGTTTTTTTTCCTGTGGCAACTTCTAGATTAAAATGTTTGGAATACTCTCTCTCTTTTTTAGGCCCGATTGTGCATTTTTTAACTGTACAAGATGTTAAAGTTTTATGAAATTCTAGCTCGGTTTCTTCCCCAAATCGTAAAAAAAAAGAACAGAATCCCCAGACGAATGTCTGTTTCCAGTTATGTTTCTGTGGCAACATGTAGAGTAAAATGTTTGGTATGTTCTCGCTGTATTTCTTTTTTTTAGGTCTGATTGTGCATTTTTTACTGTACAAAATGTTAAAGTTTTATGAAATTCTAGCTCGTTTTCGTCCCCAAATCGTAAACAAGTAAAAATTAAATTTAAAGAATCAAAAAACCCGACTGCGTAAAATGCGAACTAATTAATTATTTCTCATCAATGTGAAACTATTTTTTATATTACTTACCTATTTTTTTAATTTACTTGTATTGATCACTTTTAAGTTGTGTTTAATTGTTAGTTCCTATTTATAAACACTGTTTTGATGAGGCCCATAGATGTTTATGATGGTTAGAGTTCCAGTGAAGCTAGAGATCCTACCTACACAACTTCCAGGTTGTGTAATATTTAAACGGAGCTTCTGACTCTAAAATGGCCAATGAAACATCGTCTTCCTTTTGAAAGACCTATCTAGCGATATGCCACTCAATATGATGCGTAATTTTTTTTTCGTCTCGACCGCTATTTTGTATTTTACGGCCGCCATTTTAAATTTATAAAAACAAAACCTATCCTGTAACCATCGGACGATTAAGACGAATAGATAAAGAACTCAGTCATTAAAATCCGTCCTGCCGTTGCGATGTTTCGAGGGTATAAAGAAATCCACATACCCAGATACGAAACACATAACCCTTCTTGGCAATCGGGCAAAAAGAAATAGAATTCCAGTCGAAAGTCTGTTTCCAGTTTTTTTTTCTATAACAATTTGTAGATTAAAACATTTGGAAAGCTCTCTCTTTCTTTCTCTTTTTCTTAAATTTTATTTTTTATGACCAATTATACATTTTTTACTGTACAGAATGCGAAAGTTTTACGAAATTCTATCTTGTTTTCTTTTCCAAATCGTAAATAAAGAATAGAATTCTCAGTAGAATATCTGTTTCTAGTTTTGTTTCCGTGACAACTTGTAGATTAAAATGTTTGGAATGCTCTCTCTCTCTCTTTTTTATTTTTTATGACCGATTGTACTATTTTTTACTGCAGAAGACGTTAAAGTTTTATAAGATTCCAGCTTGTTTTCTTCCCCAAATCGTAAAAAGAGAATAGAATAACCAGTCTGTTGTCGATTTCCAGTTTGAAATGCTCGCTCCCTCTTTTTTTATTATTTTTTAGGGTTGATTGCATATTTTTTTTACTGTACACGATGGTAAAAATTCATGAAATTATAGCTTTTTTCCAAAATCGTGCCCACAAGCTTCGAAGTAATTTAAATAAAATGACATTTAAAATATTCTCTAAGCTATTTAATTTAGATAGTTGAAGTTTACTTTACCGTAATTTTGTTTCTAACACGAAATTTTTAAATTCGGTTTTGTTTAAAATGTGAAAATGAAATTTCACGTGAGTGAATAAAAACAATTTTCGATTTCTTGATCGATATTTAAAGGTACCGGACCCCTTAAGTACGCCTAAAATGTTTTCATCAAGGCTGTCGAAGTTGTCATCAACGAAATATCATTGTTTTTGAAGAGTAAAATTCGACTTATTTAATCTCAGAAATCCTGAGAATAATTAAGGCGAAGTCTACAGTTTGAAAATTGTAGTAATCCGCAGGCGCCTGGCTGGACAGCTGTACTTTTAATTATAAAATTAAGTTTCTTTAGCAATACTTTCGTAAAAAGTGCGAGTTTATTTATTTCTTTTAAGCGAAGTATAATTTATGTTTGGGCATCTATCCAAAAGGGTGATTCTGACAAATGTCTAGCAGTAAAATGAAAAAAAGAGCGATTTAGGAAGTTAATTAGAAAAGGAGGGAAGCCAAAAGTAGCTTGCCATAAAACTTTTGATATATCAAACTGAATAGTCTAGCTGTTGAGTTTGTATTTATGTCAATCTTCTATATTATTTATACGGCGGATGTTACTTTGATTGAGGAGAAGATTAGGGGAGATTTCTCTAACTTCACTTTTGATGACTACAGCGGTGGATAATTTATACAAGATGTACATTTTATTTACCGAACCCATTGTGTAAGGAAAGTATTGTAATCGTGATTTGTATGCGTGTGTGTAAGTGATCACGATAATTCTCAAACGGTATTTCCCATTAATCTCGCATTTGGTGAATATGTTATAGATTACTGTCGCAAGAATTGCATAAAATTTCGTAAAAGTCGTCCGAAAGATTATTCATTTTACCCATTTTTAAACCATTTTCAAACTATTTTGCAACCGATTCTATAGGGATAATCACCCAGTAAATGTGACAGTGCATAAGTGATAAGTATTGTGGCGGTGTAATCCATCCAACAAAAGTAGTGTCTCTGTTTTCAAAACAGGAGGTCCAGGATTTCAATCCAGCCGATTCCATTAAGTCAGAAATTTATAAAAATCCCCTTTTCTTTTCTTTTTTTTTTTCTTTTTGCTACATGTGAGCTAGTGTTTGGAAAGGCGAGTGGAGACATTATAGGTTTTTTTTTTTTTTTTTCAACTTCAAATAAACAGGAAAAATTTATTTTGCTTTTAAAATATTTTTTCAAGCTCTAATTGAAAGATTTTTACATAAAAGCCAAATGTTTCCAAAACGGTGTTTTTAAATAAGCAGTTAAAATATAATAAAAAAGAACGATTAATCTTCTCTATTATATAGTGGATTTCTCGACCAACAATCTATTTTAAGGCATTTTTTCTATGCAGTGTTAGCTCATCGTGCACTTCGCACCAATTACGAGCTTCTTTTATCATGTTCTTGCACTTATTTTTTGTCTTACTTTTCGTTCATCTACGAAAGTCCATTTCAGTGGAAAATAGTTTATTTTTAAGCATGCGTCAGCGTTGCGCGCCAATCGCGAAATTCCATTTTTACCTATGGGAAAATTTAATGTTATGATTACACGTTATTTAATAAAATATTTAGATAGAGTTTTCACATCAGAAGGTAGGCGTCAGATGCAGACGTAGTGCATTTTCAAAAATTAGTTTCCTACATTTTAAGTATTTTTAAGAAGACGATAAATTTTTAAAATTTGGTTCGTGTGAAAATTTGGAAGTTTTTCATGCTTTTGAAAATATTTAAAATTTCGAAAAATATTTTTAAAAACATACTACCTTGCTACCCGATGTATATTTTCTGTTGGTGAAACCCGCATTTCAGTATTTAAATTAAGTAATGAGTAATCTCCTAATTAATGAATGTCCCCATAGATTAACATGGGATTTAGCGATCAGCAAGGGAAAAGCCACGTAGGCTTACGTGCTGACAGAAAAATGGCGGGTGTCGAAGTGGGATTTTTTTAAAGTATTTGTACTGTCACTTCAATTCGAATATCTGTATAAGTTCTAAAAGTATTCTCCGCCTTTTCTTCTGAGATTAAAGAAGGCAAAGATTACTTTCAGAAAATACTAGTATTCAAAAGCAAGAGTCCGTATACAAAAGCTGAAATGGCGGCGCAGCCGCCATTTTTGTTTCAGCGCGTCGGCTTTAGTATTCAGAGAGCTATGGAAAAACCTGAATCGTTAATGCATGCCCGTAAATGTGCATCTAATGTCCATATGTCTGAGCGTCGTGCACAAAAATATTTTGATGAAATATACGTCTTTTTGTTTTGGGTAGGCTATTTACAGTGCTTCAAGACAGAAATCAGCATATCTTTTGCTTTTCTGCCTTTTCAAATTATTTTCTCCAAGACACTTTGGAATGATCCATCTTGATAAATATTAAACTCAAGGTATTTAAATTTCTCAACAGTTTTTATATTTAGATCATAGATTACAGCAGTATCGATGTTCAACAATGCGGCAAAATTAATAAATAACAACAAAAAAAATTACATAAAAAATTACACTGTAAAAATTTACAGATGTTTTTTGATATAAAAAAATATAATATAACCACGAAAATATACGATAATCACTTCCGAGTTCTTAACGATTCCGAAAAGCGTTCAAAAATCTCAGAAACAAATAGACTTTTAAGATTTAAAAAAGTATTTCTAAAAACAATGTTTCTTTTGATGCCACCACCAGAAACTTTTCTAAGTAGTTTTTATAGAGTATTAATCAGTTTTCTCAACCTAGAATATAGTTGTTACAGATGATATGCATTGTTAAGTAAACATTTTCATGTTCAACAAACATGTTTCACAAACAACATTATAAATAGCAACATTAACATTAGCACCAAAATTAATGTTATTTTGTTACTCATGCATGTATAAATTCCAATAAACACCTGAAAAATTTTAATTGAAAAAAATTGCATCCTAAAAACCGATATTACGGTTTGAGATAAATGACTAATATACTATAAAAACTACAGGAAAATGTTTCCGAAAATCAGTGACAGGAAAAGAAATAAATGATCGTTTAAATCTTGAAAATTTATTTGCTTTGAGGTATCTAATGATAAGAACAGTTTTCGGAATCATGAGTAACTGGGAAGAAATTATTGTATATTTTCGTTGGTGGTTGTATTATATTTTCTTAGATAAAGAAACATTTGTCATTTTTTACAGTGTATATGAAGTTGAAATTAGCTAACTTTGTTCTAGAAAAATGCAAAATTTTAGTGGTTGCGAAACAGTGATGAAATAAAATTAACTGTCCGAAAGCAGAATATGCAGATAAAAATAATATAAAAGCATTAAAAGCGGACAAAAATTTTGAACAGCAATAAAATATATAGTATGTTTAACGTACTATCCCTTTATCTACCGACGCTACTTATAAGTATCATTAAAATAACTTGTTATAAAATTCATTTAATACATCGATTAGTAGTAATACAGTTTAGAATGAGTTATACATGCATTACTTTATCTTGTTCCAAAAGCATTATGAGTTACACAAAAGGAAAATATTTTTAAAAGGATGATTTCTTTTGCCTTTGCATCTTTTCAGCTTTCTTGGCGTTGGGTGGTGGGGGGTGGGTGGGAGATTTTTTAATTCGGAAATATTTCTACATTTCTGTTCTAAGAATATTATATTTGTACATTTCCTAATTCTACAAAGATCCTAATTCCTACTAAGAAAAGTATTTAAAATAAAAGATTGGAGTGGGGTTATATTGCACAAAATCCCTATAAATTTAAATTTAATAAATCCTACTAATTCCTTGAATCCTTCTAAAATCCTTCTAAAATTTATTAAATGATTATGTAAGTCTTCTAATGTACTTTCAAAAATTCACGAAAAAGGCTTTAGAAAATAAAATTTTCATGAATTCATAATTCAGTACATAAAGGGTTAAAGCACTGAAAGCTGACATTAGGAAGAAAGCTCGAAAAGTGAGAGAGAAACGTTTGCAAAGAGTTTAATGCTTGATATGCTTTGCATCAAACAGATGTCTTTACTATTGATGTTCCAAACAGGTTCCAAAATCACAGAAACAGTCATCAGGCAAAAGGAAATAACAATCACATTGATAGAAAAACAATGACAGGAAAAGTTAAATAATATATATAAGATAAACTTTGCAAAGAGTTCCATGCTTGATACACTTTGCATCAATCGGACATCATTACTATTGAAGTTTATTCTTTTAATCAAATACAAGTTTGATATTTTCTGGCATGATTACTAAGCCATTTTTAATCTCTACATGCATGAAAACTTTAACTATTCATAAATAAACACCAAGAATCAATCATTTCTTCAGTTTTCTACCTAAAGAAACAACTTTTCTCAAAATAATATCAAAGTTGATGTTTTAAACAGGTTTTCAGAAGATGAAAATCACAGAAAAAGTCATCAGGTAGAAGGAGATAACAATTAATATCACATTGATAGGGAATAAAATGAGAGGGGAAAGTTAAAAAGTAAGAGATAAGCCTTTGCAAGGTGTTTCCTGCTTGATACACTTTGCATGACTCAGACACCTTTACTATTGAAGTTTATTTTTTTAAGCAAATTTTAATTAAAATTAAGTACATTTTTCATCGCTACAAGCATGAAAATTTTAACTATTCATAATTAAACACCTAGATTCAACAGTTTTTTTTTTTTTTTCAGTTTTCTGCATAAAGAAACAATTTTTATAAAATAATTCCAAAATTGGTTTTGAGAAGGTGAAAATCACAGAAAAAGTCATCGCGTAGAAGGACAGAGCAATTAATATCACATTAGTAGGGAAAAAAATGAGAGGGGGAAATTGGAAAAAATAAGAGATAAACTTTTGCAAAGAGTTTCATGTTTGATACACTTTGCATCACTCAGACATCTTTACTATTGAAGTTTATTTTTTTTAAGCAAATACAAATTTGATATCTTCTAGCATGATTACTAATTCTTTTTCATCGCTACATGCATGAAATTTTTAAGTATTCATAAATAAGCTCCTAGAATCAATAGTTTCTTCAGTTTTTAGCAAAAAGAAAGAACTTTTCACAAAATAATATCAAAATCGATACTTTAAACAGGTTTTCAGGGCTCGAAAATAGTAGAAGAAGCACTCCGGTAGAAGGAGATAACAATTAATGTCACATTGATAAGTAAACTAAACCGATATTCGATTTTTTGGTGCCTGAATAAAAATTGACAGTGTCATCCATGTAATTATAGAAAGGTTTTTGTAATTGTATAAGACATATTCACGTTGTCGGGCGGAAAATTAAATATTTTAAACACATGTATGGACGTTTTACTTATCTTACTTATTTAAAAGCTATTATTTATGTTTGTTTGTTGTTTATAAGCACCGTTTAACACTAGAACCGCCGGAAATTTTACTGAAGAGTTATAAATATATTTTGCACCGGAAATTTTAATTGAAACTACTTAACATATTTATTCAACTTATTTCTCCGAGGTACATTTTAAACTTATTTTAGACAGAAATTTCTGGTGATAATCAAAATATTTCTATTTGGTAGCGGTCCAAATGACCGCTACGGCGCTTCTAGTGTTAAATGTTACCTATCGTTTACATTTTACACGAAACATATTTTACTTAATATTTCATTTTTATATTCTTAAATGCAGGAAACATACATTTCTTCCAGAATTTATCGAATTTAATTATCGCAGAAAAATACTACAAATTCTGCTATTTAAATAGTAAATAGAAAATTTCTAATAGGAATTAATGGTGCTATACTTCTTTGAAATTTCAAGGAGTGTTCGCACCTTGTAAATAGGCGGTTAAAAAAAAATACTCCTGCTTTGTAGCTGTCGATTATGTGAATGGAAAATAAATATAAAAGGAGTACATGATGTTTATAAAAAAGTTTAGATATTAGAAAGGTGGAGTGTTCGATATGGGGTATAGGAAATAACGTTCTTCTCAAGTTCTTCATGCGTTTAATATTGAATAGGTTATTAATAGATGTTCCGTATTAAATATGAAACATTATATTGTATTTAATATTTTAATAAATTTATGCTTATTTCTCCTTTCATGTCGGCAAGGAACAGAGAGCTAGATGCCGCATAAATAATTAAATGTATTACAGATTTTTGTAATATGCAGACATTTTCTACTTAAGAAACGTTTAACATAGCTTTAATTATAATAAAATAAATTTTTAATTTCCCTGATTGTATTTGATTCCATACAGTAAAGGGAAATAATAAAGATGAAGTAAGGTGGCTGGGGGTGACGCCAAAAAAGTAACCCTAAAATTCGCTACAGTCGACTCGAACACAAGCACCTTCTTTAACGAAAAAAAGAAGAAAACTTTTAGTAATACAGTTATTAATTCATAATACAATGGAATGTTGCTTTAGAATGCTTAGAGAAAAGTAAATCCCTTTCATTTAGTGAAAAAAATGCACGGGTGATGTCAAAGAACTCGGTACCTGTTCAAGATGCTTGTTTTGTTTGGGCCGAGTGAGGGCATTTAAATTTGAGCGATAACAGGCATCATATTGTAAACCGTTTTTACGGCATAAAGCATATCCATCTATCTCTTTCCTCCATGATTTGATTCTATAGCCATCTCTATCCTTTACAATGTTTATACAGGGTGTTGCAGAAGCCGACCGACAAATTCAGAGGGGTGATAGTAGACATCAAGGGGATGAAAAATTGCCATAGAACATGGGGGCGCAAACCACTTATTTAGACACAGGCGTTTCATCCTAACAGAACTTAGGTTGAGGGTAAAAATTTGAGAAAAAGAAAAACTTTGCAATGAAAATGCAAGGACATGTACAGTCGTGAAAAAAAAAGTAAACACCCCCTACTAACTCCTCAACAAATTATCGTAGACAAACTTACTGGTACCGAACGATTGGAAATAAAGTCTACTTTTAAATGATGTATATCAAATTTTCTTAGGGGGCCATCTACATATTAAAACGAATCCAAACTTCATTTTTTTTCAATGGCAATACCCAATTTTAACGCGATATTTCAGATCTTCGGTTCAAACTATGCCTAGACCCCAAATTTCAAGTCATTTGAATGATAAGTTTTTGAATTATAAACATTCAAAACTGAGTGCTTCTAATGTTAAATTACATTTTCATATTTTTTTTTTATATCTCCAGAAATTATGCTCCTAATGTGCTAATTTTTTTTTTGTAGCAATAATACTAATATACCCAAACATAAATACGCTGAATTTCCAATTTTTATAATTTCATGATATGAATTATGAATTTTGAAATTAATATGCGAAAAAAATATGAATTGCAACCTACAGTTCTTTTGATGGAATTAGATTTATTAAGTCCTGCTTTATGGAAATCCAAAATTTCACGTTTCTCTTCCAAGTAGTTTTCAAATTATGCTTAAAAAACGGCAAAATGATGGTTTAAGGGGCCGTCTGCGATGCAAGTGAGTAGATATTTTGAACTTTATCCTGCTGTACTGTAATCTAACAGGCTTCATTGACTCCTTGAATGGCGCTTAAGGTGTCTTGATCAAGAAAGAAGCTCTCTCGGTTAACAATCGAGTACGGAACTTCAATTTGAATACAGCCCTTAAAATATGCTCGTTTTAAAATAATTAATTTCTCGGAAACTTATGGTACGAATTGCATAAAAATTCGTTTTTAGGCTAATTGAAGGGTGATGATTTCATTTATGCTGTCAGAATTGTGTACTGCTATTGAAAAAATAAAGTTATGGTTAGTTTTAATATGTAGATGGCCCCCTAAGCAAATTTTATATACATCATATAAAAGTAGACTTTATTTCCAATCGTTCGGTACCAGTAACTTTCTTCTACGATAATTTGTTGAGGAGTTAGTAGGGGGTGTTTCCTTTTTTTTTTTCCCACGACTGTACCTTATTTTGTGTGAAATGTGATAACATCACGATACGCTCTGAAAAAATAGGGTTCTCAAGCAATCGATGATACCGTATGAACTGACTGTTGTTTATTGTTTATTGTGCAATTGTTATTGATTGTTGTTTAATCGCAGTCCAAAATGTGGAGCGTCAAGTGCACACTGCTAGCACGTATAATGGAAACTTCTACCACTTTTCTTTTAATATTATCACAGTGAAAACAAAAGTAAGAATGTCTATTAAAAATTTTATTGAAATACACTTCAGTTTTTTGAAAGTTGGTACAGTCAACCCAAATTTAGTTAGGGTGGATCACCCTGTATTTATGGTTTATTACGTGATTTGCGACCCATGTTCTGTAGTAAATTTTTCATTTTCTTGATTTCTACTATCACCCCTCTGAGTTTGACGATTGAATTCGGAAAAAAACTGTATAAAGGAACGACTGAATGTAAATGAAATCTAATAAAAGTATAGAGAAATATCGTATTAGTTGATCTAAAAAACAGTCAATATCTTTGACGAAGAAAAACAGATTATCTTTAAAATGTCTCTTGTAGAAAATTTTTTAAACGTAACTTAGTCAATATAAACTTTACAGTTGTTGTAAAATTACACTTGTGTGTAAAATACATATTTTATCATTGATTTTCAAGATACTGTGAGAGCTACAGCATATATTTCAGCGCATTCAATACAATAATGAACTGCATTGGTTTATGCCTACTTTTTAAATAATAGTTACATAAAAATGCTTTTACAGTCATGCAAACATTATTCAGCACAAATCATATACTTTCTTTGAAAAATTTATGAAAAACAAAAAATGAATTTTATTTCCGACTTCTGTTGTGAAAATGATGAAAACGTTATTGCAAGTATACTTTTCCAGCGTAAATGATAAAAAATTCATGTTATAAAGTTAAGCAACAGATTTAGATTATAACGTGATCAAATGGCATATTCAGAATCATGTAAATTCGTTTGGAATATATATATAGAAATACTATTTATTATTTGATGTAAAATTCAAAAATTTAAAAAATATTTATATATATACAGAGTATTACTCTTTTCGTTGACCAACAGCTAATTTATACACCGTTCACTGTAGAAGTATAATTTTAATTGCAAATTATTTCAAATGTTGTTCTTCATCATATTAAAAACCATTTATGTCAAAATAGTTATTTTTTAAGGTTCTAAATTTAAAATTTTTATACGGTTCCTAAGTTATATTTAGCGAAACTTTCTCACAGATTTCTAGTTAGATCTAAAGCTGCGTTCGCACCATCCTTCTAACTGTTAGCAGTGTCGGCTTCGTTTTTTGTGGCGACGCGGTGTCTTTGATTTTTAACGACTTTAGCAGGAAAGGGAATGATGTCCGGCAAAAGAGGAACCTTTCCTTCAAGTAGAGTCGAGCTCCTTATCTCCTGACCCATTGTTGATTCCCCTCATTCTTTTGTGAATAAACCGCAGATGGGTCCAGTACAAAAGCTTTTCCAAGAAAACGGGAGAAGTAGGCAAAATACGCGTGCGTAGACAGCCTAAAGATTCGTGAGACAGTTGGTATTTACTATAACTTTCGCTTTAGGGGAGGTTTTCTGGATAAAGCTTAATTTTATGGCATTTTCGGAATTTAATTTTGTTGTTGTTGTTGCTCGTTAAATAATTCAAATAGAAAAACGGCTTTTGGCATTAAATTTACTGTACTTTAGTCTAAGTGTGTGAAAAATTTTATTTAAAAATGTTGATATTTTAATCGATCTGAACTTCTCCGAAGTTCACTACGCGTGTAATCAATAGCGTGCACAGTAAATTAGTGCAGACGATGTTCTCTTAATAATCGTCTGGAATAAAAAAATTCACACGGATTCATAAAATATATTAATTAGTTGGAGACCATACCTAATATTGATAGGATAAATCAAACTTTCACAAAAGTGTGGCTGTTTGAAGTTTGAGATCAATATCTGGCACTCATTTTTCATTTTCGAAATAGTTTAAAAAATCAAAATTATCAAAAATTTTAACTTTTTAAAAGTTTGTTGTTTAATAAAAAATGTCTATTTTAATATAAAAAATAAACTTGTTTCAAGAAAAGCGCGTTTAAAGTTGTTGGTTTCCCTTTTTGACAGCCGAGACATTTGTTCACTAAATTGAATGTCTGTTTTTCCGTAAATTGCTCCTTAAATTGACAATAATGTGTGGAACAACAACAACAACAACAACAACAACAAAAATGACGTACATATTTGCACATTTTAAACATTTTGAAGGTTTAAAAAATATTTAAGGGCTCAAAAAATGAAAAAAAAAAATATATATTGAAAGATTTCTGGGAAAACTTCGCCACAAAAACAAAAAATGAAATAGTTGAACAAATGTATAATTTACTTGCTATTAAACTAAATTATTAATATTATATTTTAAATTTTAACTCTGGCCATATTTAACAAGTTGCAATTTTTTTTCAAAATTATCAATATAAGTTACTGGGAAATCTAGACTGGAACAGAATTACTGAATTTATTTTCTATGTATTAATTGTGTTATTATCGATATTTTACTTGTTAGCAGAGTCTATGCATTAAAAGTTACGATCTACTGAATGAGATCTAAGGCTGGATACTGATGCCATTGCAAATCCACTATTTCAGATCGGCAATACTCTCCTAATTTAATTGCAGAATGCTTAATAACTTTCTGTAATTAAATAAGCTGAAAAATTGTATTCGTAAATTTTGGTAGAATTGTACGGATCTTAAGCTGATGCTGTTATTCATGTAAGAAAATTTTGTTCTTAAATTACCTATCTCAAAACCACATAAAATTAAAGGATTTAAATACTTAGGAAAAGACATATGCATTCGTGATATTCAAAAAACCGAAAATGGAAACTTCTATTTTAAAAAAGTATTATACTGTCTCTCAAAGCTGCAATATCTCTTAAGAAAATTACAAATTTAACTGGTTTTCTTTTAAATGTCAGATGGTCTTTTAAACAAGAGTTGCTTAAAAAACGACAACTAACAAGCTGTAATTTGACTTTTTCAGAACTTAGTGTCGCCCCCAATGAAATATATAGTACAAAACATGTTTCAGTTTTAAGACTTAAAATACACACTTTTATTTTATATAAAATGACGTCATTTGAATCTGCTGAAGAATTTCCCATTTACGACCCAGTCTTAAACATCATCTATAGAAAAGTATGCGAACGAACGAACGCCAAGAAAAGAACGTCACTATCACAGAATACTACACAAACCCAGCAAAAAGCAATGTCGCATGCGAAAGCATTCAAGAGACTCGACAAAAAAATCGGGTATCTAATAATGTATAGGCCTTCATTTGTTTGTAACATTCATATACTGAAAAAAATTAAATATAGTTTATAATAGCTCCATGTTTTATCAAAAATCATTCATTTATATTTTTTCAAAATGCGAAAGTGGTATTGTTATTACAACGGTTTAATAAAATTGCATTCCTTCAGCTTTTTGATAGGAAGTAAATTAATGCGGAGAAAGTAAGTCATACAAATAGTCTTTAAAAAATATTTTTATAGCAGACGATATTCTTGTCATAGCACGTATTTTAATTAATTTTTTTTTTCATTTGTTATAAGAAAATGACAACAGAAAGATACAGTAATCTACTATTTTTTCTTTACTTTCTACAGAAATGGAGTACTTAAGTTGCCACCATTACAGAAATGGCATTAAAAACTACAAGAAAATTAATATCTCAAAAATAAATTGAGATGCAGTTTTCGAACAAATTGCATTTAAAAGTACTTTTCCCCCGTATACGACGGTGTAAAAATTGAAAATGTGCGATGTTTAGAAGTTTAAAAAATTGCAGTAGATTATCAGTATTTAACCGTAAAACGATACGCCTGATTCGTTTTACGGGTGGCTTATGGTTAGCTGTAATGTTATTTTTTAGTGATGACACTTTAATTGTTGTCTGAAATAAATAGCATATTGGAGGCTAAAAATATTTTTTCCTTGATTTGTATCTTTTTTTGTGAAATAATTATAAATATTAACCATTTAATGCCTATAGTAGAATTTCTGCTACCATATGTTCAGCTTCAAGTTTTAGCACGAAATTTCATAAATAATGTATATGTTAAGTAATTACAGCAATAATTTCAGCTTTAGGTAATATTAGTTATTAATTTTGAATGCGATGGAACACTAAATAAGAAAAAAAAATTAGTTTGAAGCAACCAGTCTAAAAAACAGGACAAAATGGCATTTACAGTTCTAAGTTTTTGCTCAATTTTTCAAATACTTTTTTGAAATAAAACTAAATACATATGATATATAGGTATAAAAAGAGTCGTTTCTATTCTTTGCACAAAAAAGTTCAATGTAAGTTTGTTTTTTAATGGTAAAATGAGTAATTAAAATCAAGGTAGCACGGACATTAATGACTATGAGCCCATGCTAGCATTTTTGCTATCATATTATTTTCAAAGGAAAATTGTATTTCTTAGTTTAGATTTGTACTTAAGATACTTGTTTTTCTTTTAATTCACATGCTCATGTTATTAAATAAATCCGAAATAAATTACTTGAAATTTGTATTATCCATCTACAATAAAATGAAATTATTTTTGCTTCTACATTTTTGAACAAAATATTGAAATTCCTTTTAAATATATAAATAGATAAAATTACGAAGAAAATCCGGAATTAATATAATGAACTTTATATTTCTACACTGTTAAAACACTATTCTTAAAAATAAGTAAATTGTACTAATTATTGAGCACTTCCCGATCTTAAAATAGCCCCGAGTACTTAACTCTTAAATTTGAAAAACGCATGTACCCATTCTTTTGAGTACATACAGGGACTCGAAAATAAGTATGTATAGAAACACACATACACTATAAGAAAAAAAAAAGCGAAATTACAGAGAGCCGACAAATCACCCATTTTAATTGCGAAGAACTACAATTTTTGGAGTAAAGAACAACGAATTTACTGTTTTAATTCTTGAAATTTTGTGTATGAGCCGCCCCGTGATCTGAACCCGAGTCCTCGAGGTAGGAGATCAGTATTGTACTGACTGTGCTATAACAGCAGTTACCAGCTGCTTCCAAATGACACCTTTTATGAATCAGCGACGGAAGATTGCTAACAGCAGAGATGAATTTTCCCTTTCTTAAATATTCTAATTTCTAATAAAACAATTTTTAAACTAAATTTTCTTCTTTAACATTTCTAATGAAATTGTAAATAAATTTGAAAAGTGTGTATTATAAATTAAAAATTATAACAAAGATAGACATATCTTTAAATAAAAGCTTGGAAATCCCTACTGCCAATTCGGTATAAGAAAAGGGTTTATCAGAAAACTCATATTTTTGAGCACATAGGATTTAAACATGAATATTAAGACTTTAAAATACAAAATATATGTATTCATTTCTGCATACATTTATAAATCAAGTATGTATACAAGTAGTAGGAAAACGACAGTTCGGGCTCAGCCGCAGGCGGTATTGCGGTATGCACCGCCTGCGCCACCGCAGCACCGCCGCCTCCACTCCCGTGCCCCCTCCTTCCACACCGCCTCCGGTCCCGCCTGCGACAAGGCACCCCCTCCAACACCGCCCCCTAGCGGGAAAAATGGCGTTTTTACAGTATTTTCATGCTATAACATGAGAGTTGAACGTTAGATCGACTAGATTATCATACTATAAGATGAAGATTAAATTTACATTTGAATTTTGAACAACCTTTACCGTAATGAGTATTATTAATTAAGCAAAACAATGGAAAATATCAATTTTTTAGGAAAAAGCTGAATTTTTTCAAGTACAAGATCAGAATATACTTTTAAATGGTGAAAGTTAAACATATATTTGAATTTTGAACAATCTTTACCTTAATGAGTATTATTAATTAAGCAAAACAATGGAAAATATCAATTTTTAATGAAAAAGCTGAATTTTTTCAAGTACAAGATCAGAATATACTTTCAAATGGTGAAAGTTAAACGCGTATATTTGAATTTTGAACAATCTTTGCCTTAATGAGTATTATTAATTAAGCAAAACAGTGGAAAATATTGCTTTTTAATGAAAAAGATTGATTTACACTATATAAGATATGGTTAAATGGAGAAGATTATCGTACTATTGAATGATGATTATTAAATTTATATTTGTATAATCAACCTCTTAAAGAGTATCATTAATTAAGCAAAACAATGGAAAATAACAATTTTAAAGGAAAAAAGCCGATTTCTGTAGATTATTTTCAACTACAAGATCAGAAAATCAACTTAAATTGAGAAAGTTAAACATATATTTGAATTTTGAACAATCTTTACCTTAATGAGTATTGTTAATTAAGCAAAACAATGAAAAATAACAATTTTAAAGGAAAAAAGCCGATTTCTGTAGATTATTTTCAACTACAAGATCAGAATATCAACTTAAATTGAGAAAGTTAAACATATATTTGAATTTTGAACAATCTTTACCTTAATGAGTATTATTAATTATGCAAAATAACAAAAAAATATAAATTTTAATGGAAAAAGCAGATTTATTTATTTATTTTTTTTTTTTCCAACCATAAAATGAGAATATCGTCTTAAAATGGAAATTTAAACATACATTTCAGTTTGAGAACAACCCTCACCTTAATTAATTTTGATTAACTGCACAAATAACAAAAGTTAATATGGAATAAAAAGATGAATTTTATTAACTTTTATACTAATTTGTGATTTTAACAGACATTTAAACACTAGTTATGTAAGATTTAAAACCTTAGACAAATACGTCCTCAGACATATATTAATTAATCAAAATAAATTCTTTCAGCTTAATCAATAACTGAAAATTTATCATTTAAAATATAAATATATATATATTTTCATGATTGTACATATAAAAATGAGTTTACAAGCTAATTTCCTTAATTTTTAGAAGATTCAACAGAATATTTTCAGCAAGTCTGGTATAAGAAAAAATAATTTCAACCCCTATTCACTATCGTCAACCGCTCACATTCCTTAAACTTGGGGGAACACAACAATAGAGTTCTGACGTCACAAAAGTATATCGGAAAAATGTTTACATCCAAAAAAAAATATATATATATATCAATTTTTATGCTTCTTCTCAACTGTTAAATGAAAGATATAAACTTATATTTTAGTTTTGAACAATCATTACCTTAATGATTATTAATAATTAAGCAGAACAATGGATTATTATACTAATATTTCTTTTTTATGAAAAAGACACATTTAAACGAATTCGGTTAACATTTACACTACTTTGAGATTTTATCGTCCTTTTTTAGACGTTAGTTATGTAATATTTAATTCGTTACACGACTATACCCCAAAATATATTCTATCTAATTTCCTTAATTTTAGCAGATTCAACAGAATTTTTTCGATAGGGCTAGTAATAAGATAATAATTCCAGATCACATTCACTGCACGCTACCCCTAGCATTCTTCAAACTTGGGAAGGGACCACAAACCTTCTCTGACGTCATATTCGAACCAATTTTTTAGTTCATGTTTACTGCACCTGGTAAACTACAAAGCATAACAGAAAATGTTTCCGTTCAAGAAAAATATCAGTTTTTAAGTAAAAAGAGACTGAATTCTTTACAACTGTTACATGAAAGATGTAAACATTTATTTTAGTTTTGAACAACCATAACCTTAATGAATTTTTATAAGTGAAAAAATAACAAAGGAAAATATTATATTTTAATGAAAGAAGACAAATTTAAACGAATTTGATTGACTCTTACACTAGTTGGAAACTGTAAATGAGTAAAATTGTTTTATGAGTTCATTTAATCATTGACACATTCGAGATTTTGTACATATATCCGAATTTTGAATGAACAGCATCTTAATGAATATTAATAATTAAGTAAAACAATGGAAAATATCAATAATTTTTAAGGAAAAAGATCAGAATATCAGCATAAAAGAGGAAAGATACGAGGATTTCAACATAAAAGGGAAATTTAAACATTTATTTCAGTTTTTGAAAAATCATTACCTTAATGAATTTTAATAATTGAACAAATAACTAGGGAAAATATTATTCTTTAATGATAAAAGACAAATTTAAACGAATTTGATTAACTTGTACACTAGTTTGAGATTTTATCCTCCGTATAGATGCTACCTATGTAGAATTTTAACTTTTCAACGATACACACTTTAAGAAATACTCATTACTAAACAAAATAAATTAATTTTAATCTAATCAATAACTGAAAATTACACATTTTAAAAATATTTTCATGAATGTGCATAAAAATACGAATTTACAAACTAATATCCTTATTTTTATTACATTTAACTAAATTTTTCTACATTCAAGCTTAATTTTTATACACAAAGCATTATTTAATCAAATCCAGTACTTTCAGATTTAACGAAATTCACCGATTTTCACTTTTTAAACTAATCCTATGAGTTAAAAAACAAGAGCACCTCCTATAATTTTATAGCATTGGGAATTAGCAACACATTAAAACTTAAACATAATAATAAAAAAAAAGTTATTAAATAATTGCTTAGTGCATAACTTTCCCTCAAAATGAAAAACAAATGAATTCTTGAAACCCCCAATCTTACTAAGTAAAGAAAAATAAATAAATAAATAAAATTAAAATAATTATTCACCCTTGGACGGATTCGAACCGCCAACCCCATGGTTAACAACCATATACGCTATCCAATTGCGCTACAAGGGCATCGAAGATTTTTGAATTATTGCAATACTTATCTACATAAAACTCGATTCTTGCTCCTATATTTACCATTACATAATTTTAACAAATTTACATCGAATTTGTAAGATTTTAACACTTTGATGACATACACCTCAAGAAATATTCATAATTAAACAAAAAAATAATCTTATCAATAACTGGAAATTTCACATTTAAAACACATATTTTCGTGATTGTACACATAAAAATAACAGTTTACAAACCAATTTCCACAATTTTATCACATTCGAACTTATTTTTTACACACAAAACATTATTTAATCATATTCTATACTTTATGATTCAGTGAAATTCGGACTAGTCTAGGTTATTCTGCTCATATTATTAATCAAATTGTCTTATGTTTCACCTTGCATTTCGAAGATTTTCGAATTATCATCCATCAAGTTGCGTAAAACATAAATACTATCTTTATAGTTTAATGATACATAGTATACATGACTAGCCTGAGTTATTCTATCCATATTATTAACCAAATTATCATATGTTTCATCTTACACATCGAAGATTTCTGAATTTTCATCCATCAAGTTGCTTAAAATATTAATACTACGTTTATAGTTCTAATGATGCATAGCATACATGAATGCAATCTTTAATTTTAACATTTCACATTTCAAATAACCTATTTCAAAGCCAAACTATATGAATTTTTACTACAACGCTTATCACAGAACAATTTACGCTTCACACTTGTCTAATAATTATTAGATATGTATTCCTCAGAAATATTACTACCATATGAATAAGTGAAGAAAATGTAATATATATATATATATAAATATATTAAATAACCTCATACACGAAAAGTATCACAGAAGGAAAATACTAATAATCAATTAAAATAATTAACTATTACATAAAATTCCATCTATTACATATAAAACTTCAACTGATGAATGAAAAATATGCAAATTAGCAAAATAAAATTTACAAAAGTAAGAAAAAATACAAGTTATTGAAATTTTAATTAAAAAAAATAAAAAGACTTTTGAAAATTGCAAGTTTAACTCCTACCTTAAATGTCATTACCACTATCTCTTCGCAGAATATAATAATCTATGGTTTGCTATAACAGAATTTCTTGATAACATTTATTACACTACTGATTTGTACGCATGCGTGAGTTGTCACGTGATCAAAACGTTTGAGAATAATATAAATTTTCGAAAAGCAATGCAGCATTTCTCATTTCAACTGTTAGACTTAAGGCAGAAGATAACTTTAGTGCACAACTCTGATAAATTTCCAGATTTTAATTCAAGTGGGGAATCGATTTCTTTGTTAGTGAATAAAGTAAGTTTTAGTATATCATTGCAATATATAATAATAAAAATAAACAATGAATAAATTATTATTTATATATTAAACCTTTTCTAAGTATATAAATATATTTCTTTTATTGTACAGATGTTGCAGCAAGATGAATCAAAACAGCAGCAATCCTCTTTATCAGAAATGGATGATCTGAATGATTCGCTCTTAGCACATGTAGAGTTAAAGAATAATAAATATGTAAGTACTTAGATATGAAATACTATTATTCATATATGAAACGTAATTAGAGTAAATTTAAAATCAAATATTTTATTGTTTGTAATTTAACAAATGTTTTTTATCCATATCATTGAAGAGAATTCTAATTGTTTACATTTATTTCTCTCACAGATGTGTTCTATTTGCTACAAACAATTTTTAAGTAAATGGAATTTAAAAGAACATACACAGATCCATACAGATGAAAAACCCTATACTTGTGAAGATTGCCAAAAGCCGTTTTCAAGAAAATATGAATCAAAAATGCATACTACATCATATAGTCTATCACCAGCTGTATGTAAACTTTGTGAAGATATTCAAGAAATAGCCAGACGTTTGAAGAATTTAACAATCAAGGGAGAGATTTAGACTATGTACTCAACCTATTTGCATAAGAGTTACCACAATATCCCAAAATTGAAATTTCGAAGGCACACAGTGTAAAGAAATTTTTGTTACCCATGATTCTCGTAACCACCATGAATTTGGATATTATTCATAATGTATTCCTTAAATTGTTATAATAAATATTCTTTTATCTGCACTTATCGACGTGTTTATTTATATCTCCTAACATTTTAAACGAAAAACGCTTTCCCATCTTAAAAAATTTCATAAGAACACATAAAAATTAACAGATGAATGAAAAAATATGCATGTTCACAAAGTTTTCTAGATATATTTACAAAAATGTTTACAAAATAAAAAATTTGCAAGAGTAAAAGACAAAATTCACAAAATTAAAAAAAAAATACAACATAACATTTTTTTCTTCTTACAAATGTGAGTTTTTAGAAAAGTAGGAAAAAAAATACACTTAGATTTTTTTTTTTTCAAAAGTGAAAAAAAAATATTTTTACAAAAATATTTTTACAAAAAATATTTTTACAAAAAATATTTTTACAAAAAATTTTTTTACAAAAATTATTTTTACAAAAAATTTTTTTACAAAAAATTTTTTTTACAAAAAATATTTTTACAAAAAATTTTTTTACAAAAAATTATATAATAAATAAAAAATTTTTTTACAAAAAATTTTTTTACAAAAAATTTTTTTTACAAATTTTTTTTTTACAAAAAATATTTTTACAAAAAAAATTACAAAAAAAATTATAACATAAAATAATAATAAAAAAAATTTACAAAATTTGTGAAAAAAAAATTGCAAAAAAGTTTGAAAAAAATTTACAAAAAAGTTATGAAAAAGTTTCAAAAAATGATATTTTAAATATAGTGTATAATGGTTGGCCAACCATTATAATACTATTTAAAATATCATTTTTTGAAACTTTTTCATAACTTTTTTGTAAATTTTTTTCAAACTTTTTTGCAATTTTTTTTTCACAAATTTTGTAAATTTTTTTTATTATTTTTTTATGTTATAATTTTTTTTGTAATTTTTTTTGTAAAAATATTTTTTGTAAAAAAAAAAAATTTGTAAAAAAAAATTTTTGTAAAAAAATTTTTTGTAAAAAAAATTTTTTTGTAAAAAAATTTTTTGTAAAAATATTTTTTGTAAAAATATTTTTTGTAAAAATATTTTTGTAAAAATATTTTTTTTTCACTTTTGAAAAAAAAAAAATCTAAGTGTATATTTTTTTCCTACTTTTCTAAAAACTCACATTTGTAGGAAGAAAAAAATGTTATGTTGTATTTTTTTCTTTTTAATTTTGTGAATTTTGTCTTTTACTCTTGCAAATTTTTTATTTTGTAAACATTTTTGTAAATATATCTAGAAAACTTTGTGAACATGCATATTTTTTCATTCATCTGTTAATTTTTATGTGTTCTTATGAAATTTTTTAAGATGGGAAAGCGTTTTTCGTTTAAAATGTTAGGAGATATAAATAAACACGTCGATAAGTGCAGATAAAAGAATATTTATTATAACAATTTAAGGAATACATTATGAATAATATCCAAATTCATGGTGGTTACGAGAATCATGGGTAACAAAAATTTCTTTACACTGTGTGCCTTCGAAATTTCAATTTTGGGATATTGTGGTAACTCTTATGCAAATAGGTTGAGTACATAGTCTAAATCTCTCCCTTGATTGTTAAATTCTTCAAACGTCTGGTTATTTCTTGAATATCTTCACAAAGTTTACATACAGCTGGTGATAGACTATATGATGTAGTATGCATTTTTGATTCATATTTTCTTGAAAACGGCTTTTGGCAATCTTCACAAGTATAGGGTTTTTCATCTGTATGGATCTGTGTATGTTCTTTTAAATTCCATTTACTTAAAAATTGTTTGTAGCAAATAGAACACATCTGTGAGAGAAATAAATGTAAACAATTAGAATTCTCTTCAATGATATGGATAAAAAACATTTGTTAAATTACAAACAATAAAATATTTGATTTTAAATTTACTCTAATTACGTTTCATATATGAATAATAGCATTTCATATCTAAGTACTTACATATTTATTATTCTTTAACTCTACATGTGCTAAGAGCGAATCATTCAGATCATCCATTTCTGATAAAGAGGATTGCTGCTGTTTTGATTCATCTTGCTGCAACATCTGTACAATAAAAGAAATATATTTATATACTTAGAAAAGGTTTAATATATAAATAATAATTTATTCATTGTTTATTTTTATTATTATATATTGCAATGATATACTAAAACTTACTTTATTCACTAACAAAGAAATCGATTCCCCACTTGAATTAAAATCTGGAAATTTATCAGAGTTGTGCACTAAAGTTATCTTCTCCCTTAAGTCTAACAGTTGAAATGAGAAATGCTGCGTTGCTTTTCGAAAATTTATATTATTCTCAAACGATTTGATCACGTGACAACTCACGCATGCGTACAAATCAGTAGTGTAATAAATGTTATCAAGAAATTCTGTTATAGCAAACCATAGATTATTATATTCTGCGAAGATATAGTGGTAATGACATTTAAGGTAGGAGTTAAACTTGCAATTTTCAAAAGCCTTTTTATTTTTTTTAATTAAATTTTCAATAACTTGTATTTTTTCTTACTTTTGTAAATTTTATTTTGCTAATTTGCATATTTTTCATTCATCAGTTGAAGTTTTATATGTAATAGATGGAATTTTATGTAATAGTTAATTATTTTAATTGATTATTAGTATTTTCCTTCTGTGATACTTTTCGTGTATGAGGTTATTTAATATATATATATTACATTTTCTTCACTTATTCATATGGTAGTAATATTTCTGAGGAATACATATCTAATAATTATTAGACAAGTGTGAAGCGTAAATTGTTCTGTGATAAGCGTTGTAGTAAAAATTCATATAGTTTGGCTTTGAAATAGGTTATTTGAAATGTGAAATGTTAAAATTAAAGATTGCATTCATGTATGCTATGCATCATTAGAACTATAAACGTAGTATTAATATTTTAAGCAACTTGATGGATGAAAATTCAGAAATCTTCGATGTGTAAGATGAAACATATGATAATTTGGTTAATAATATGGATAGAATAACTCAGGCTAGTCATGTATACTATGTATCATTAAACTATAAAGATAGTATTTATGTTTTACGCAACTTGATGGATGATAATTCGAAATGCAAGGTGAAACATAAGACAATTTGATTAATAATATGAGCAGAATAACCTAGACTAGTCCGAATTTCACTGAATCATAAAGTATAGAATATGATTAAATAATGTTTTGTGTGTAAAAATTAAGTTCGAATGTGATAAAATTGTGGAAATTGGTTTGTAAACTGTTATTTTTATGTGTACAATCACGAAAATATGTGTTTTAAATGTGAAATTTCCAGTTATTGATAATATTATTTTTTTGTTTAATTATGAATATTTCTTGAGGTGTATGTCATCAAAGTGTTAAAATCTTACAAATTCGATGTAAATTTGTTAAAATTATGTAATGGTAAATATAGGAGCAAGAATCGAGTTTTATGTAGATAAGTATTGCAATAATTCAAAAATCTTCGATGCCCTTGTAGCGCAATTGGATAGCGTATATGGTTGTTAACCATGGGGTTGGCGGTTCGAATCCGTCCAAGGGCGAATAATTATTTTAATTTTATTTATTTATTTATTTTTCTTTACTTAGTAAGATTGGGGGTTTCAAGAATTCATTTGTTTTTCATTTTGAGGGAAAGTTATGCACTAAGCAATTATTTAATAACTTTTTTTTTATTATTATGTTTAAGTTTTAATGAGTTGCTAATTCCCAATGCTATAAAATTATAGGAGGTGCTCTTGTTTTTTAACTCATAGGATTAGTTTAAAAAGTGAAAATCGGTGAATTTCGTTAAATCTGAAAGTACTGGATTTGATTAAATAATGCTTTGTGTATAAAAATTAAGCTTGAATGTAGAAAAATTTAGTTAAATGTAATAAAAATAAGGATATTAGTTTGTAAATTCGTATTTTTATGCACATTCATGAAAATATTTTTAAAATGTGTAATTTTCAGTTATTGATTAGATTAAAATTAATTTATTTTGTTTAGTAATGAGTATTTCTTAACGTGTGTATCGTTGAAAAGTTAAAATTCTACATAGGTAGCATCTATAAGGAGGATAAAATCTCAAACTAGTGTACAAGTTAATCAAATTCGTTTAAATTTGTCTTTTATCATTAAAGAATAATATTTTCCCTAGTTATTTGTTCAATTATTAAAATTCATTAAGGTAATGATTTTTCAAAAACTGAAATAAATGTTTAAATTTCCCTTTTATGTTGAAATCCTCGTAACTTTCCTCTTTTATGCTGATATTCTGATCTTTTTCCTTAAAAATTGATATTTTCCATTGTTTTACTTAATTATTAATATTCATTAAGATGCTGTTCATTCAAAATTCGGATATATGTACAAAATCTCGAATGTGTCAATGATTAAATGAACTCATAAAACAATTTTACTCATTTACAGTTTCCAACTAGTGTAAGAGTCAATCAAATTCGTTTAAATTTGTCTTCTTTCATTAAAATATAATATTTTCCTTTGTTATTTTTTCACTTATAAAAATTCATTAAGGTTATGGTTGTTCAAAACTAAAATAAATGTTTGCATCTTTCATGTAACAGTTGTAAAGAATTCAGTCTCTTTTTACTTAAAAACTGATATTTTTCTTGAACGGAAACATTTTCTGTTATGCTTTGTAGTTTACCAGGTGCAGTAAACATGAACTAAAAAATTGGTTCGAATATGACGTCAGAGAAGGTTTGTGGTCCCTTCCCAAGTTTGAAGAATGCTAGGGGTAGCGTGCAGTGAATGTGATCTGGAATTATTATCTTATTACTAGACCTATCGAAAAAATTCTGTTGAATCTGCTAAAATTAAGGAAATTAGATAGAATATATTTTGGGGTATAGTCGTGTAACGAATTAAATATTACATAACTAACGTCTAAAAAAGGACGATAAAATCTCAAAGTAGTGTAAATGTTAACCGAATTCGTTTAAATGTGTCTTTTTCATAAAAAAGAAATATTAGTATAATAATCCATTGTTCTGCTTAATTATTAATAATCATTAAGGTAATGATTGTTCAAAACTAAAATATAAGTTTATATCTTTCATTTAACAGTTGAGAAGAAGCATAAAAATTGATATATATATTTTTTTTTTGGATGTAAACATTTTTCCGATATACTTTTGTGACGTCAGAACTCTATTGTTGTGTTCCCCCAAGCTTAAGGAATGTGAGCGGTTGAGGATAGTGAATAGGGGTTGAAATTATTTTTTCTTATACCAGACTTGTTGAAAATATTCTGTTGAATCTTCTAAAAATTAAGGAAATTGGCTTGTAAACTCATTTTTATATGTACAATCATGAAAATATATATATATTTATATTTTAAATGATAAATTTTCAGTTATTGATTAAGCTGAAAGAATTTATTTTGATTAATTTATATATGTCTTAGGACGTATTTGTCTAAGGTTTTAAATCTTACATAACTAGTGTTTAAATGTCTGTTAAAATCACAAATTAGTATAAAAGTTAATAAAATTCATCTTTTTATTCCATATTAACTTTTGTTATTTGTTCAGTTAATCAAAATTAATTAAGGTGAGGGTTGTTCTCAAACTGAAATGTATGTTTAAATTTCCATTTTAAGACGATATTCTCATTTTATGGTTGGAAAAAAAAAAAAAAAAAAATAAATCTGCTTTTTCCATTAAAATTTATATTTTTTTGTTATTTTGCATAATTAATAATACTCATTAAGGTAAAGATTGTTCAAAATTCAAATATATGTTTAACTTTCTCAATTTAAGTTGATATTCTGATCTTGTAGTTGAAAATAATCTACAGAAATCGGCTTTTTTCCTTTAAAATTGTTATTTTTCATTGTTTTGCTTAATTAATGATACTCTTTAAGAGGTTGATTATACAAATATAAATTTAATAATCATCATTCAATAGTACGATAATCTTCTCCATTTAACCATATCTTATATAGTGTAAATCAATCTTTTTCATTAAAAAGCAATATTTTCCACTGTTTTGCTTAATTAATAATACTCATTAAGGCAAAGATTGTTCAAAATTCAAATATACGCGTTTAACTTTCACCATTTGAAAGTATATTCTGATCTTGTACTTGAAAAAATTCAGCTTTTTCATTAAAAATTGATATTTTCCATTGTTTTGCTTAATTAATAATACTCATTAAGGTAAAGATTGTTCAAAATTCAAATATATGTTTAACTTTCACCATTTAAAAGTATATTCTGATCTTGTACTTGAAAAAATTCAGCTTTTTCCTAAAAAATTGATATTTTCCATTGTTTTGCTTAATTAATAATACTCATTACGGTAAAGGTTGTTCAAAATTCAAATGTAAATTTAATCTTCATCTTATAGTATGATATTCTAGTCGATCTAACGTTCAACTCTCATGTTATAGCATGAAAATACTGTAAAAACGCCATTTTTCCCGCTAGGGGGCGGTGTTGGAGGGGGTGCCTTGTCGCAGGCGGGACCGGAGGCGGTGTGGGAGGAGGGGGCACGGGAGTGGAGGCGGCGGTGCTGCGGTGCCGGCGGCGGTGCATACCGCAATACCGCCTGCGGCTGAGCCCGAACTGTCGTTTTCCTACTACTTATACACAACTTCAAAATATCATGTACTCGTTTCTGAATTAATTGTACTTAAAAAAATCGAGTACAAAGAAATTTTCATTTTTAAGTAGATTAATGCTCCTTTTTGAAGCAATTGTACTTAAAAAATATGACTACATAGAAATGCTCATTTTTAAGTAGATTATTTTTAACAATGTACTTCCTTTTGAAACAATTGTACTTAAAAAATACGAGTACATGGAAGTTCTCATTTTTAAGCAAATTATTTTTGAGAGTTTAAGTATAAATATAAGCATACATTCTAATTTTTAAAAATTCTAAGTATAAAACTTTTTTATTTAGCCGTATCATTCAAGTATGTTATATTTAGCAATTTGTACTACGTGTAGTATATATTACACTAGTTGATCCAGCGCAGATCATCTGTGATGTAGTTTACTATTTTTTTTAATTAATTGCTGTGTTTATCGTGCGTTAAATTTTATTGCGCGTTTTGATTTTTTGGCAACAAAAAATATTAAATCTTATAGGAAAGGCTGTTGTCTTGTTTTTTTTTTATTATTATTATTAATATTAAAAATTAACTATAATTTATTTAGAATTCGGTTTGTTTTTATTTTGTCTCCGCAATGTTTTGATACGCATGTATGTAAAATTTCACGATTTTGGCTTCTTAATTATTTATTTTTTAGAAAGATAGTCAGAGTTACAAAATTTTATTTTTGTATCTATTAGATAAAATACCCACTCGTTGCTATCGCAAAAAATAACCTTTTTGGCCCGACATACTACATTTTTTATTATTAATATTAAAAATTAACTATAATTTATTTAGAATTCGGTTTGTTTTTATTTTGTCTCCGCAATGTTTTGATACGCATGTATGTAAAATTTCACGATTTTGGCTTCTTAATTATTTATTTTTTTAGAAAGATAGTCAGAGTTACAAAATTTTATTTTTGTATCTATTAGATAAAAAACACACTCGTTGCTATCGCAAAAAATAACCTTTTTGGCCCGACATACTACATTAGTGTTATATATATAATTGTACACAAAATCAAAAAATAAAATGAGGTTTTTATAAATATTATTATTGTGTAAAATTGAATAAATTGTGGAAAAAATAAAATTATATGCAAATATTGGATATATATATATATATACATTGATTTAAACAAAGAAAAATTTTGTTTTAGGTCATACCACATGTAAAAACATAATTATTTTCATAAAATAAAATACTTTTGAAATACGGTAGATTCCCTCATATTTCATCCTAATCCGCCCATTGTAGCATATATGATACCATGCTGAAATTCTTTAAAATATTACAAAATATCTTTTTCTTCATTCTTTTGTTTTATTTAACATACTACAGCATAAATAAGACAAGAAAATAATTTTCTCCATTGCAATTTCTTGTGATAGGAATTAGAGGATTAATTAAAGAAGGGGATTCACCCCGGTATAACCGGGTTACAGAACACACTGCTCCGCGTACAGAATATACATGGAATCCATTTTTTATTTAAAACTCTTTTTTTTTTTATTGAATATATATTTTTAGTTGTCCCTAATAACACCAAAAGAATTTATATCTGAAATATACCAGTTATTCACATACAGTTTTGAAATTTATTAAAAGCTATACTTTTGTATTAACCTCATGCCAGGTGTTATAGCTGCCGATGAAATCAGCAAAGATTTAACTATTTATGCTTTTTTATTCTGATTATTTCAGTATTTAAGCCCGTAGTTCGACATATATATGTTAAATTAGTGTTTTACTTATTTTATTTATTTTATTTATTGACGAAGTTTTAAATTTCGTTATAGAATATTAGCGGGAAACGAATGTTGGACTATTTATATTGTTTTAAGTGAAAACGGGTCCATCTTGCAAAAGTGGGCTCCACGTGATAGAGATAGATTTAAAAAAAAAAAAAAAACGTGCTTGCAAATTATTTTACAAACCATAAAAAATCAATCAACTGGTATACAGTTTTCAAACAAATTAAAGTACATTTTCTCTATTCGATGGTGCAAAAATTGAAATTGCACGATGTTTAGAAGTTAATAAATTTTCAAAAAAAAAAAATTTTTTTATTCAGACTTTTGCCATTGTCAATATTACGCTAGAGTTACTCACGGACAGGTTTTTAATTTATAATATAGATATTCACTGTAAAAACCATCCGCTGCTCTCTTTATCTATTATTATGTAATCTACTTTTTAAGAATTAGTTTACATTGTTTCAAACAATAGTGATAAAACAATAGTGATAAGTGAAATAAATTGCACTTGGTATGCGCCTACACATATTATTACGTTGCAAAAAATAGTATTAGCTGGATTTTCGCCTCTACACCTCCCTTTTTAAGTTGGACGGTTACTCACAGACAGGTTTTTATATTATAATATAGATATTCACTGTAAAACATCCGCCCCTCTCTTTATTTATTATTATGTAATCTACTTTTTAATAATTAGTTTTCTTTGTTTCAAACAATAGTGATAAAACGACGTGAAATAAATTGCATGTAGCATGCGCCTACACATATTATAATGTGCAAAAAATAGTATTAACTGGATTTTCGCTTCTACAATTCCCCCTTTAAGTTGCCTGTTAATAATTCGGAAAGAGCTAAATTTTCATTCATATTCACTCTTGAAAATTTATCTTTGACGGTCGTGAATATATTTTTAATAGATTCAAAATTTGTCAATGGTACTTATAATAAGCTTAAAAATTAATCGAAATTTATGAAAAATACTTAATTTAAAAGTTTGGAGCATTTCCTTTTGCAAGAAAAAAGATGCGACAGAAATCGCGATATATTAGCATTTTAAGCGTCTGAAATGTGTTTATCATTTTTGTAGCATTTTAATTTTTAAATTAATACAACATAGTAAATATTCATAAACATCAGACTGCTGGGGATATTTAATTAAAATATTAATACAAGAGAAAATAAATAATGAAATGATGGAATAAAAATTTGATAAAAGTGGAATATGACGTAAAATAGCAATCATTAATGAAATGATTAACCTATAAAAATAAAATAATGTGAATTAAAATCAACGAATGTGAATGGTACTCTTAAAAGCCTACGCTAATCATGCGAAGAAACCTGTAAGCTAAGTGTTAAAACAATTGCAGCGTTCTTTACAAATTTCTCTTTTGCATTTCAATATTATTATACGATTTTTTTGCATAGGGTATTTTAGGGCGATGTATAACGTTCTATATCTGTACTTTTTCGATTTTTGTTGTATTTTGTTTAGGCAACTTTCATTAACGGAAGCTGACATCGACTTCAGCTATCCTACGTAAAATAAATCGTATAAAAATATCGAAATGCAAACAAGTAATAATAATTAAGGACTTTACGTTGTACTATCTAGTACTAAGCAAAATAGATGCTGCTATCCAAAGTACATTTTATTCACAAATTAAAAGATGATATAAAATAAACACATGAAAAAATAAGTCTCAACGTTTCAGTTTAATCTTTTAAACTTCGTAAGATTAAACTGAAACGTTGAGATTTATTTGTTTCATGTGAGATTCATGTGTTTATTTTACATAATCTTTAAATTTGTGAATAAAAAAGTACGTTGGATAGCAGCATCTATTTTGTTTAGTGTGCAAACAAGTAATTTGAAAAGATCACTGCCATTGGTTTAACATTAATTAGTTTGCAATTTCCTTCACGTGACTACCGTAGACTCTTAAAAATAACAAAAAGAAGTAAATAAGCCTACAATAAAACAATAAAATTATGTAAGATTGTTAATAAGTCAATCGGTAATAAAATTATTAACATAATTAAAAAGTAGTAAAATGGAATAAAACACTTTTAAATTTGGAATTTAAATTGACCAATCATTTGTTAACATTAAGCTATGATACTCATTCCTTCTTTGAAATTTCCTTGAAGGATAGTCTAAATTTTGGTGAAAATAAGTATAAAAAAATTAAATAATTAAATATGTTAGCGAATGGAAAGGGTAATTTAGTATGAAAGAATGAAATCCTTAAATAAATAGTGGATTAATAAAAAAGCATTGTGATAAATAGATAAACAATAAACAGAATGTAAATTAACTACTAGTTAAATGATATAAAATGTAATAACACTTAAATTAACTTGAATGAGAATTTATTCGTTAATTCATATAAATAATACAATAAAACTTGGTGATGTTTTGGCAAAATTTAGTTTTAAACTATGAGTATTGGAATCACAACTTAAATGTTCCATTTATTAAACAGTAAATTATTAAATGTTAAAGGAAAATACAAATATTATTGAATTTTAAAATATTTGTAATTAATAAATAATTAATAAAAGACAAAAACAGGCTAAATAAAAATGAATAAACCATTATCGTTTATGATACATTTTTCTTTTACTAGCTAAAGGTACCCTTTTACCTGTTTATGCTACTTTTAAACTTAAAAATAATAAAATGTTACTTTCCATTAAATTAATTTTAATTTTGTGAATGGAAATTAAATTTTTAAGAAAAACTTCCATTCAAATATAATTAAGTTAAGTATCTGTATATACATTAATACATTCTCCCCAAGGTCCCCCATTACACTCTAAAACACGTCGGAAATTGTACGTCAAACATGACAAATGAGGTGCGTTCGTACTATAACTAGTTTTATAATTATTCAGATCTTGGTGCAATAACTGTTGCACTCTTATGCAAAAATGCACGAATACAAAATTTATTACGATTCTATATATTAATTTCAGTAATACGGAAATAATAGGACTCCACCTTAAATAGAACGCCATCACCATGGCAAACTATAATCATTACCTACCATGGGATATCATTGAATACTTTACGTATGATAGGATTTAATAGGATGAAGAAAACTTTTATTAATGTCTTTTTCGATTTTGATTTTCATAAAATTTGAAATCACTCGACAAAATTCTGGGACGATTATATATATATTAAATTTCAAACCATTCGATTGGATAATTTTTGCGCTGTTATATGCGGACAGAGAGACCAGATGGCGGCTATAGGTGCTACCTATTTATATAATTATCAACGCACCTAAAAAGAACAAACGTTTCTTTAGCTCGTATCTTTCTCCAGGTTTACGAAAATGTAATGTAACCTATTCCGAGTTACCTCTGATTCAAAGAAAACGTTCCTTTATCTTTAGAGCCTAATAGATTTCTGATATTTAAAGAAGAATTTCTGAAAAAAAAAAAAAAAAAAAAAAAAAAACCTCCTTTTGCTGCCCTGTAAATTTCGGAGACATTTCCGAGTAAATTTTAGAGCACAATCATAATTTTTCTTAACTTTAACTATAAAGTTTTAGGTGTGTTCATAATTAGGTAAATACGTAGCACCTATAGTCGTTGTTCGGTCTGTCTGTCCGTCCGCCCGCATGTAACAGAACAAAAACTACCCAACCAAATGGTCTGAAATTTTAAATTGCAAAATTTTGGCGAGTCATTTCAAATTTTATGAAAATCGGATGTATAGTTTACTTACAGGGATATCCAAAAGTTTTCCGTCTCATTATGGCCGATGGGAAAAAAATGATTCAAGTACATTTTAAGGATGTTACAATCTTTCGAACAGAATGAAATTGATATGCACTTAAGAAGTGCACTAAGATATACATTCAGTACAATATGCGGTGCAAAATATATTTATAAAACTAGTTATAGTACGAATGCACCTCATTTGCCACGTGTGATGTGTAATTTCCAACTTGTTTTGGATGCTTGCTATCAATTCTCAAACTGTATAACAGAATTGATAAATGCTAGAGTAGAAAAATAATGTTAATTTAAATGTTAATGTTAAAGCTGTTATTTTATAATGTTTAAAGAACATGGCAATGTTCGCTTGAGTGGTTGATAGAATCTGAAATCCGATTTTTCGAGTGGATTAAACTGATTAATATACTGTTAAAATTACTCGGAAATTTCCGAAAATGATGGGCAGAAAAAAACCCTTTTATCTCAGAAATTCCTTTTTAAATATCAAAAATCTATTTGTTTCTGAGGTTTCTGAAGAAAAAGGAACGCTTTTCAGAATCATTGGTCATTCGAAAGAGGTTAAATTAAATTTTCGTAAACCAAGAAAGATACGATCTATATTAATAAACGCTTGGTCTTTTTTTTTTTTTTTTTTTTTTTTACAGTGAAATGCTTACAATCATTTTTGTCACCTATTTCCTTGGTTCTCTTTATGTGTTTTCCTTTTATAAAATTTCTGTACATAATTTCCTTTTCAGGGTAATATTAGAAGTGTAGGTGTCTTCAAAAACAGTTTCTTATATCATGATTACAATTTATATAATTTCGCTTTTTTTTTTTTTTTTTTTTTTTTTGATTAAGTAAAATTAGAATTATTTTTCACATGCACTTTATATACGCTAACATGCAGACGGGGTTCAGTTTCTCAATTTAAAACTTTTTAAATATGATATAATTATCTTAACTGTTTGAAAGTCTTTAATAATTTTATAACAACTAAAATTTGCCGGCCCGATTACACTGCTCGCAATACACTGTAAAAAATATCCGTAATTTAAAGGGGTTTTTTTCGTTGCTTTATTTTCCATTAAAACACAAAATTTCTGGTTTGATTCGCCCATTTTCCCTTAAAATACAGAAAATTCAACCATTTAACTTAAAAATTACCTGAAATTGAAAGCTTCATTTTCGTGTAATCACAGTGGTGTTCCGGCAACTGCATTGTGCGTTACTGTTCGTGCTAGAAACGGAATTTTTACGAATGTCCCCTTTCTACCAAAACACGAAAAATTCTGGAATCAAACCTCATAATTTACTAAAATGTTTCAGGTGAAAACGAAAATTTGATGAAATAACAGAAAAAACTCTTCCAATTACAAGAGTTTTCTGGAAATTTGTTGAGTGTATATTTTAAATTTTGTAACGAACTTTTTTGGGGGAGTGTACTTAAATGAGATTTATAGTCAAATCATATAATAGTGATATGAGATTATTACTTCTGATTTAAGCTACAGTAAAAATGGCCTCCCAATGAAGCTTCATATTACAGAAGTACATAAATTAATTACTATTTTAACTAGTTGAATTGTTGCTTTCTTGGCCACTTGCGCTCCTTTTATGATTACGGTCTAATTATAAAACGTGACATCAAATATAAGATGACGAAAAAGATGACTAAATAACTTACATTTTTTATGGTCTAATTTTCGTAAAACGCTTTCTTATAATGCGTATCCATAACACACCTCAAAAAATTATGATTTTAAGTAATTGGAACTCGTAAAATGTCAATTGCTCTCAAGTTTCTAGTTTCTGATTTTCTATAATTAGGTTGAAGGTTTTTTTTTCAGTTTTGACGATTTGAATATGAAGGCATATTTTTTTTTTCGAATTTACATTTGTTCTGACATGTATATATATTTTTAGAGGAAGAATGAACAATTTTAAATAGCGCAAATGTATGTATACAAAAGTTGCATACAGCTGTTTTAAAGATTCTGAAGCTTCCACATCAGTGCGGAAATCAAAAATTAAAGATTAAAACATAGAGAGCCTGAGATACACACCTCAAAGCTAGCCATCAGTGGCGAAATAGCGGTGAGCGTAGAAAAACAATCGCGGAGTCAATCATGTGTTCAGAAACTATCTGAATACTGAACAACGCATTTTGAAAATTAGAGGAAAATAAGAATGTACAATCAATTTAATACACTATATCCACGAGCTTTATGCTTTTCCTTTTACAAAGTATTACGCGAAACAATAAAGTAATGAAATACATAAATTGTTCTATAACTTGTGTCTAAATAACTGACTTTGCTATTTCACATTATTTGCTGCATTTTCAATAACTTGTATTTCTCATTTAAAAGAGGTGAAAGTTTTTTTTTTTCAAAACCTTTTCAGTAATTAAATTTAAATACGTAATAGAACAGCTACATTTACATTGTTTTCAAAAGTTTGGATTTTAATGTAGACATGAAGCGTTAAGAAAAAGCAAACTATATACACTTCTAAAGACCCTCCCACGAATTAAAATAGTACTTTCTCTTTGTATTCCAACAGAAGGTACAGCTTACGTAAGAATTACTTTAAACCATACCTCCATTCTTATAAAGAATAAACAAACTTCTATTGAGCTAATTATTTATTCAGAAGCAGAATTTAAATACGTAATGGACCAATTACATTGCCATTGTATTTTCAAAAATTTCGATTTTAATTTATAGATGAAGCTTTATGGGAAAAGAAGCTATATGCACTTCTAAAGATCCTCCCTCGAATTAAAGTAGTATTTTCTCTTTCTATTAGAACAGAAGTTGCAGCCTCGTAAGAATTATTTTTAACTATGCCTTCATCCTTTCAAAGAATAGACTTTCATTGAGCTAATTTAACATTACTGGAAACTATTAGAAAAATAGATTCTTACATTTGTATTTTGTGGAGTTTCAAAAGCAATTTTATCAGAATTATAGCTAAGTAGTTTGTCTTTACAGGGTCATTTGGAAATCTACAATGGCCTCTAACGATGTTAAGGATGATCTTAAGTTTTTCATTTCTCTGAATTTATTATTTTGAAACTAGTTGAAGATTAAAATGATGAATATTTAGTCGCTAAGTGATCGAAATGAATAACAAATATTTTTTCCCAACGTAATGTTTTACTAATTGTACGCTGTTAAAAAGTTTGTTGATTTTACAAAAGAAACCAAGACGGAAATTGTTCGTCAAACGTGGCAAATGAGGCGCGTTCGTACTATAACTAGTTATATTGCACTAGTTATATTGCACTATTGCTAGAATATATTGCACCAAGATATTCAGATCTTGGTGCAATAGCTGTTGCACTCTTATGCAGAAATGAATGCCTAATGAAATTTTTATCAATTATATAATATCTTTAAAAGGTTAGTAATAACAAATGTGTAATTTTCTAATACACTACAAGTTTAAATATTATTATTTTTTTGTTTAAAACTCAGATGTTTCCTTTTCGAATTTAACAAAAGCTGGCGAGCTAATTAATGATAAACATGTATAGTTTTTCTTCCATCTTCATCATTACAAGACGATTTAATCTTTAGTAATATTTTTTTAAAGGGTTATGAAGCATTAAAATAATCTATCTTCATGAAATCTTTATCAAGTATATTATTTCTATATAACTTAGTATAACGAATGTGTAATTTTTTATACACTACATGTTTGAACACGAATTTTTTGTTTAAAACTCAGATGTTGCCATTTGGAATTTAACAAAAGCTGGCTAGCTAATTAATGATAAACATCTATAGTTTTTTCTTACATCTTCATCGTTACAAGACGATTTAATCTTTAGTTATAGATTTTAAAAGTGTTATGAAGCATTAAAATAATCTATCTTCATGAAATCTTTATCGAGTATATTATTTCCTTAAAAGGTTAGTAATAACGAGTGTTTAATTTTCTTATACACTACAAGTTTCAATATTAATTTTTTGTTTAAAACTCAGATGTTGCCATTTAGAATTTAACAAAAGCCGGTGGGTTAATTAATGATAAAAATTTACAGATTTTTCTTACATGTTCATCGTTACATGACGATTTCATCTTTAGTTATAATTTCTAAAAGTCTTATGAAGCATTAAAATAATCTTTCTTCATAAATATCATTTCTTTTAAAGGTTAGTAATAACGAAATATACATCTTTAAGGCAGTTAATTAGGGTTAAATCTCCAGTTATTGATACCTAACCAGTAACTGACACTTCAGCAAAAATCTATTTCAAAAAAGCATTTTCTAGTAAATTTCTACAAAGTAATGCTACCTAGTGGTAACTTATTTGTCATAACTGCTGTAACTTATTTCTTAGTTATTGGTTTTCCAATAAAGGATGGTGTCAGTTACTGAAGTTATTGATCATATTTATGAAAAAAAAATATTTTTAGTAATTAAAATTTTAATTTTTCAAACTTTTGTCAACAATTATTTTTAATGTTTTCTACTTTTAATTGTTCTCTACTATAGGCCGTCTCAAAAGTTTATGCACTCTTCAAACATGGTTAAAAAATTTAAAGAAGAAAATATATGAAGCAAATTTACAATAAATACTCGACTTTTAATCAAAATCAAATAAAATGAGCAGTTTTTTTTATTAAAATAAAAATTACAATAATTTTTTATTTAATTTACTTTTTTCTTGAAGAAACAGTGTCTCTAAAGTTAAAGCCCTTTATGCATATTTTTTTAGAAACACGCAATTGGACAGGTGTATTGAGGTTGTGTGACGTCATTTTCCAATTTTATAAAAATATAAAAGTGAAAAAATTATTTCTACTCGTTTTGAAGATGCCGAAAATTGAAAAAATGACAAAAGATGAGATCTTAAAAGTTTTCACATTAAAATCATAAAATAAAACTATTTCTCAAATTGCAGAAATTTTAAATCGATCAAAGCGATGTATCTATATCAAGTACTCTCTAGAAATGGTACTTTCAACCGGGAACCAAGATGTGGACGACCACGTATGACGTTTGTTAAGACTGATCGGTGGATACGGAGATTCGTGTTTAGATAAAATATGCGCATACAGCAAATTAAAAATAATCTCGCTATACAGGTGTCCAAAGGTGTACATAGACTTATTAAAGAATGTGATTGCATCATACTAAAGAAAATGGCTTGCAAACCATGTCTCAAACTACGCCACTAAGAAGTAAGAATGAACTTGGCAAAAAAACACATATCCAGCGGGCGACAAGTGGTTTACTGATTAATTCAATGATGAGAAAAAAAATGGAACATAAATGGCCCTGATGGGTGGAATATGTATTGGCATGATCTGTGAAAGGAACCAAGGCGTTTTTTCAACCGGCAGCAAGGCGGTAAGCCTGTTATGATTTGGGGATATTTGGCTTCAAGAGCCTGACCTCTCTGGATTTTCTAAAAGGAAGACAAAATCCCCAAAAATACCGAGAGACGCTCAATCAACATTTCCTTCCGTTCGGGTTTGTTTTTTTTTTGGGGGGGGGGGGGGGTGTTGAATGGATCTTTGAACAAGGTAATGCCTCAATCTATATATGACATACTACATAACCGTGGCTTTCAGAGAAAAAAATTTAAATTCTTGACTCGCCAGCTTTAAGTCCTGGCATAAAACCGGTTGAGAATGTCTATGGCATTTTAACCCGTCTGGTTGACAGCAATGGAAAACAGTTTGACTCTCTTTAAGAATTCATTGAGGCCAGAGAGAAAGCATGGTACTCTTTGCCACCTGAAGCATTACAAAAAATAATAATTTCCATGGACGCGCGTTTATTTCAACTACTCCGAAATCAAAGAAAAATAATTTGTATGTAGCAGTTTTGTAAAAATGATAAATGTAGTTGTTTTTGCCATTGTGCCTAAACTTTTGAGACAGTTTTGTTTTAACTTATTTTAAATATTTTTTTAAAATATGTAATTTATTTGTCTCTACTTTTGCTAACATTTATTTAAATGAAATTGCGAAATCCACAAATAAAAAAATGCTCTTCATTTTAACTTTATTATTCATTAAAAATCAACATTTTATACTTGTTCTTAAACTTTTGAGACGGACTATATACTTTCAAAAACAAAGATAAGTATAAAATAGATTTTAAGCTTAATTGTAATAGTAATTTGAACAAGAAATAATTCTTAAGGTTAAGTTACTGGGGTTTCACCCTATATATTTTTCTCACAAAAAATGAATACCAATTTAGAAATTGACTTGGAGATTTAAGAAAATATATTTAAATAAATGAGGGTATATTATTATTTAAGATGCTGACTAACAGTGGTAATGTGATATACGTAAACTTTATTTTTTAGGTCCGTTCGTAATGATATAAATACGTAGCATCTATAGTTACAGTCAGTCTGTCCGTCTGTCCGTATATAACAGCGCAAAAACTACCCAACCGAGTGCTTTGCAATTTAATATAAAGAATCGCTGCAGTTTTCGAGTTATTTCAAATTTTACGAGAATCGAATCAAAACTTAAAAAGATATTTAAAAAAATTTCTTCATTCTATTAAATCCTATCATACGTCATTAATTCAATGATATCCCATGATAGGTCATGATTCAAGGTTACCATGGTGATTTCGTCCTATTTAAGATGGAGTCCTATTATTTCCGTATTACTGAATTTAATATATAGAATCGTAATAAATTTTGTATTCATGCCTTTTTAAGTAAGAGTGCAACAGCTATTGCACCAAGATCTAAATATTTATGAAACTAGTTATAATACGAACTCATCTCATTTGCCACATTTGACGTACTATTTCCCACTGATTATTTATTTATATTTTTAACTATCTTATCTATATTTATCATCCATTAACATCAAAGTAAATATATTAGAAAAGAAAATATATTAGATAAGTTTTATGAAAAGAGCCTTTCTTTATCTTGGAATTTAAATGATGAAAGCATTTTAAGTACCGATAAAGGATTACGCAAAACTCTGTAAAAGCAGTTTTAAAGAAGAAGGTAATTTAATAAAGGAATAAAAATATTAAAGATTTTATGCGAGATTAAAAGAATTAAGTAGCATATAAGTAGCTCTATATAAATATGTAGGGAATTACATAAATGTAAATGCATTTCCGTTTCAAAGTATTTCGAGTTTTACTTGGAAAAGTTATAAAGAAAGTTTTTTAAAATATGAAGCCAATTAAAGAACACTTTTAAAAGCGGTTCTCAAATGAGGCATGCAGGGAAATATTTAAAATTCAGCTGATTTTTCATGTTTAATTTCTGTTTAGTATATAACAGACGACTTTAGACCCATATAACATGTTCATTATTCGTGGCTACTGTATCCATTACATTGAAGTTATGAAAACATTTTGAAACATTTTATAAATACTTTACAATGCGCCGCATTTGAATTTTGAAAGTTTATCAACTTCAACATCTCGGTTGTTTAAGATTTCTCACTAAGTTTTCACACACTTTGCATCAAATTTTCTATGTATATCACATACGAAAATCATCAGAAAAGGGAGAAATAATTTTATCAAATATATTATTTTGATATATTATATAGTGTGATAGATTATAATTATATTACATTCTGTGGTCAATTTCAGAATTGGTGATCATTTCATTAAAATAAGTATACCAAGTTTAAAGTTATGAAGTTTTTGTTTTTAACTAGATCCAAAACACCCACATAGGATACACTGTAAAAAAAAACCACTGTAAATTTGCCAGAACAAACTCGATTACAGTGAATGTGCTGTATCTTTCTTTGGTTTCCTGACTATATAAACATGGAAAATACAGTAGTGCTGGCATCCGAATTGCCAGCACATTGTACTGTTAATTTTACGCAACTACTGCATTTTTCATGTTTATATAGTCAGGAAACCAAAGAAAGATACAGCACATTCACTGTGATCGAGTTTGTGCGCGAGATGAACAGTACTTTGTACTGTAAAAATGTCGTTTTTTTTACAGTGTATATACAAGATACATGTGACTCGATAGAACTTATCAAAGATAAACCTCTTTATTACTCATGATGTAGCTATAAACGGAAAAAGTCATGATCCCGGTGTAAAGAAGATGATTTATTCGTAAAAGGCAATGTACATATTTCACTGTTTAAAACGAAATTTTCCCCGTTTTAAAGCAATACTGCCTTAGTAGGTTTTTACTGTATTAATTTATGCAGTATGTATTGAATAAATTTAAGAGCATTCTTTTTTGGTAAAATGCATATAATTTTAACCTAGGTAATTTTCTTTCTGTTGACACTGAGAAAAAAAAATACCGCCTTCGCCTAGAATGCATAGGTAGTCATTTTCTGAATCCCTAAACTAGAAATATAGATTTCCGAGCTATGCGAATAGGGTAAACAACTCAGCTAAATAGACGAAATGATCTAGAATTTCTAGTCTCTTGTTTTCTAGGTGATGAAACGATAATGAATCGTTTCAGTAGCGAGAAATGATCGCTTGATTTCTAATATGGTTTCGTAAACTGGAATTATAGTTACTAAAACTAACTTCTTGTGTTCGCATCTATTTGCAGAGATTTTTAAATAGGTTTGACCACAAGAATATAAGAAAACGTTCTTGAATTCCAGTAGGAGACTCTAGAACTCTGTAGCAAAGGGAACTAGAATTTATAGGGATGACATGGAACTATTTTTTCTAGATCCGCAATATAGATTCTATGTGACAGAAACATATTTTTTTCTCAGTGAAAAGTTCTTAATTAAATTGAGATTCTGAAATTTTTAGAGTATGTCCATTCTTTGCTTACTTTTTTATGAATCAGTAAGGAAAAAAAAAAATACTTTTTTTGGTCACAATATCCTTTTCTCTTCTAAAAATATTTTTCTCGGTTTAAAAATTCTAATATTTTTAGAACAATCACAGATGTTCCATAGCAAATTAGTATTGTTTAAATCATTGGCGTAATATTAAGCGAATCCCACAGCTGCCAAGCCTCCGGGTTCTTGAGTACCAGCGTGTTGTTACGTAAAGAGAATATGTCTATTTGGAAATAGCGATATTGAAATTTCGGAAGATTGGCAGCTATGGAATGCTATAAATTATTGCAGTGTGATGTAGTATTAGTGTATTTGCATATTTTGAAATCATACATATTACTTGAGGATACATGAGAGTTTTAGAAGGCTCGAATCAATATTTTTTAACATCGTTAGCCCAATATTGGTGAAACATTTTTTTTAAATTGAGAATTTTTAATAAATGCCAATACTTGTGAAATATCTAGAATAAATTGGAAAAGTTTTTAATAAAAAAACCAATATGTTTACTGTATTCGTATAACACATTATATTGTCAATATTTTTCTACAACATTGTTGTTACAATAAGAAAATATCCGATACACCCAAAAAAAATACGGTAATTGCCTGCGTTTGGAATATTGATAATTCATCATTAGAAAACATATAAACTTCTCTATAGAGGTTCACACAAATGAAAATGCTGTTGAAACAAGACAATTTTTTTACAAGATAATTTTTATATGCCATTATAATGTGAATATTTATTCTACTTTGAGATTATTTTCATTTTTTTTATATAGTATTGTGTAAAAATTAAAAGTTCACATATTCTTTGTTTTTTACACAAGACAATTTTTTCCTAGGATTAATGTTTTCTTCACATTTATATTAAATCTCTGATAGCCAATATAGATAGACTTTTGGCTTTTCATTTTATTTTGCTCTTTTCAACATATTACGTGAATAGATTTTACAGTAACAAGATCAAGAGTTCGTTATGATGACGAAGATATTCTGCATTATAATTAATTTAACCACATATTGAAATAAAATATCATTAGAATATTAGTGATAGTTTACTCCAGGGACTCTCAACCTTTTTTTATTTCGTGGCAAACAGAGTTTAACTTCGGCGGCACACTAAACTTATAATTAAGGGGTCTCAAGATTCTTAAAGCTTCAAAATTTTCGAAATTTTAATTTTTTTAGATATTAAACCACTTTTTTCTGAACATTTTGATACAAATGCTTCTTTGAAATTACCATTAGAGCAGAAGTTATTGCTTTTAGAATTATACCCGCTCAATAGCTAAAGCGGCATTTTCGAAGATTTGAAGTCATTTTTCTCCAAATGATGTTTTTGGGCATAACGCGCACGATATCTCAAAAACATCTGAATATTTTTTTCATGAAATTTTCAAAACACATGTTTTTTGTTAGTCTGTATAAACTGAACCTAAAATTTCCTTTTTATTGTTGAAAAAAATATTTTTTTAGGTGATTATACTGTTGAAATTTTCGAAATTTTGTATTAGCTAAATACAACTTTGTATTAAAAATATAAAGACGCTTTAAATACAAATTTATTTAGGTTCAGGTAATTATTACAATCTTAAGTATAAGTAGGCGCAAAATTTTACATTCGAGTTGTAAAATACATTTTGTAATCCTGCGCATAAACTGTTATGCGAATTTTTTGCTTGTTAAATGTCTGACTGTTTGGAGCCCCCTATAAATGCTTATTCTGCATCTTGCAATCTTTTAAACCCATGAAATGGATGAACGTACATATATCTTTCATCCCAATAAAAATTGTGTTTTAAAATCATATACAGTTTAAGATATTAAATGTTGAATATGGTCTCTTTTTTTCATTTTTTCCAATTTTAAGAGTCCCGAGACCCCTTAAAATAATAGAAAATTCGTAATAACTACACATTATTAACATGAAATAAATACTTTTTACTGTCGTCCTGGCTGAAATTTTATTCTGTTAAATTAACAGATTTAGTTTTACTGTGTATGCATGGCCGCTATTTCTCGCAATATATTTTACTTGACATATACCAGTGGTGATTGCCTGTTTCAGGAAAATTTGCCACATGATATCTTTGCTCACAATTGCTGGTAATCCTTACTCACTATAGACGGAATTACTATGGATAGATCGTATTGCTCATCCGCAAAAAAAGCGATATAACTTTTTCAAAAATATTTTGGTAATTGATGCGCTGATATGTGTGACTTTCTAGAAGAAATGTGTCATAAGCGTAGTTATCCCGAAAACCGCTAGATTACTTCGAAAACCGCTATACTTCATTTTCTCACAACAGAAGGGTCGAAAATTGTGTGTGAAGATAAATTTACTCAATATACTGGGTATAACGCTCACGATATCTCAAAAACTTCAGAATATTTTTTCATGAAAATTTCAAAACATATATATCATGTTAGTCTGTATAAACTGAACCTAACATTTCCTTATTATTTTTGAAAAAAATATTTTTTTAGGTGATTATACTGTTGAAAATTTCAAAATTTTGCATTAGCTTAATACAACTTCGTATTAAAAATATAAAAATGCTTTAAATACAAATTTATTTAGGTTGAGGGTCATTATTACAATCTGAAATATAAGTCGGCATCAAAAATTTCATTTTAGTTACAAAAATTATTTTGTAATCATACGCGTAAGCTGTTATACCGATTTTCTGCTCATCATATGTCTGACAGTTTGGAGCCCCCTGTAAATGCCAATTCTGCATCTTGCAATTCTCCCAATCAAAATTGGGTCTTAAAGAATTGAGAGATTTCAAAAATCATAGTTATTTATTAATTATTCAATGTACTGTTGTAAACATTTTATAAGAAATAGATAACGAAGGATAAACGGATGTATGAAAGAAAACATCTAAAGTTGAGTTAAATTTTCCTGTTTCTTTTCTTTTTCTTTTTTTTTTTTTTTTTTTTTTTAAGAAACATATACACACTCTTTTATTGAAAACTTTTTGAATAATTCGAGGAAATCATATATATTAATATTAAACAATTTCAAGATTTCACGAATATTTTAGAAAACACAATATTCAAATTTTAAAATAAGATAAAAATAATTCATTTATTATTTTAAGCGACTAGTATAATCATTAAGAAATTTGTTTTAATACTTAAAATCCTCTCTAGTTGCACAAATAACTGAAAGTTTCTGTACAGAAATTTTAATTAAAAAATTATTTAATGGGTCTGTTATTATCAGGAAGCTTTTCATTTCATAAAAAATACGCTTCTTTATGAAGCTTAGAAAGTACATCCAACTTTATAAAGCTAAATATTAAAAAAAAAGGACAGATTCTCAACCATTTACATGTGGGCAATTTTTATGTTGTTGACATAGTAAATGCAGCGACGAATTTTAAAATCTAAATACTTTACCTATTTACAGATGAAGCACAATAAATTTGCTATTATTTTTTTATAAGAATTGATAGATTTCAAAAATCAAAATTATTTATTAATTCTTCAGTGTATTGTTGTAAATATTTAAAAAAAGGAGATAAAGAGAGATAAACGAATGTATGATGTATAGTCGTGGGAAAAAAGAAATACTCGCTACTAACTCTGCAATTAATTATAATACAAGAAAGTTACTGGTACCAAACGATTGGAAATAAAGTCTACTTTTAAATGATGCATATAAAATTTGCTTGAGGCCATCTACAAATTAAAACCAGACCAAACTCTGTTTTTTTAATGGCAACACCCAATTTTGACAATATATTTTAAATCTTCGGTCCAAACTATTTCTAGAAACGAAAGTCATTTGGATCATATGTTTTTGAATTATAAACATTCAAAATTTAGAACTTATAATGTTAAATTTAAATTACATTTTCATATTTTTATTAATATCGCCTGAAATTATAATTCTAGTGTGATAATTTTTTCTGTAGTTATAATACTAAAAAACCCAAACATAAATACATTGAATTTGTAATTTTAAAAATTTTATAATTTGAATTATGAAATTAATATTTGAAAAAAATATGAATAGAAACCTACAATTTTTGACAGATTTATATTTATTAAGTCCTGCTTTATGCAGATTCTCAATTTCAATTTTTTCTACCAAATAGTTTTCTAATTATGTTTAAAAAACATCAAAATGATGGCTCAAGGGGCCGTCTATGATGTTCAGTAAAGCATACTTTTTAAAAAAAGTATATTTTACATCATTTTATTGAAACATTTCGGCTGCAAAAGTCGAAACACATTAAGCGAGTGAAATGGTCATTTTGGCAAAAAATATTACAAATAATGCATCAATAGAAGTGACATAGTCATTCTGTAACATTTCAACAACCGAGTACCGAACTTCAATTTGAATACAGCCCCTAAAATAGGCTCATTTTAAAATAATTAATTTCTCTGAAACTAATCGTACGAATTTCAGGAAATTTTGGATTTAGGGTAATTGAAAAGTGTAGAATTTATTTATGGTGTCAAACTTGGGTATTCCTATTGAAAAAGTTTGGGTTCGTTGTTATATGTAGATGACCCCTTAAGCAAATTTTAATTCCTGCCGATCTTAAAGGAAAAGTCCTAAAATTACGGTCGTACCTGCCGTAAATGTTAAACCATGAACCAGTGATATCTGAGAAGAGCAAAACTTTAAACTCAGTTATCACGAAACATTATTTTCCAGCGGTTTTGCCGCGATCACTTTTGACAAAGTACCCAATTTACATGTTTCTTTCTTTAAATAAAGGAAATTAAATTGTATACAAACTATGACTGGAAAACAAATAAACAAAATTTGGTACCAAATTGTAACAAAAATATGATGAACTTTTATGGATTTAGAATTTTTACTATATATTTTTTAATTTTTAAAAGATTTTTTTTTTTTGTCTTCAGGCGTAATCGAGAAGTAGTATAAAGACAGGACTCTAAATGTACCGGAGCAAACCAGAAGGATACTTCGGTTCGTGAAATTATGAGAAATATTGTTCTGTTTCGTGAAATTATGGTAAATATCGCTCCGATTTGAACAATTGAAGAGCTGAGTGGATGAACATGTTATACTACATTTTCTAATTTTTTTTTTTCTTATCTTTTGGATGAAAGCATTATGAGGTATCCTATCATATGGTGAAGCTAAAATATTAAGATTCTATTTAGTCTTGAAGATTTAAGACATTATTCATTACTATTTAATATTTTAATATTTAATAATGTCAATAATATTAATAATTTTTAATATTTGAAAATTAAATATGAATAAGTTTTTCTGAGAGAGTTTAGTGCCATACCTGTTAATATTTTAAACACATGGTATCAAACAGAAAATAAATCATTAAAATTTACAGCGAAAACTTTCACTTCAAATTTCTTCCACTTAGCTCTTCAATTATTAAAACATTTTGTTACAGTGCCTGAAAAACATTAATATTTACGTTCAGGTTAAGGTTCATTCGAAAAAAAGGATAGTTACGTGCGGTGATGCACGTAACACCACTTTGATAAGCCACCACCCATATCCACGGCTGTGAAGCGATTGAGGTAGTTCCTATTTTAAGGCTGTTCTCAAATCCAAAAGGGCAACTTTATGACATAAGTTTTAATTTATTTTTGTTCGGAAATGCATGAAACTAGCAGGTTTTGTTGTTCAGAAACTATGTAATCCAGCTGTTTTCTCCGTTTTTTTTGCAAACGCAATAGATCTTTCAGAAAATAGTGTCAAAGTGGATGTTTTGAACTGAAGTTCCCGAAGAAAGCAGAAAAACCAGTCATCGAAGGAAGAAAATCGTCTTTGTCACGTGATCAAAATCGCTTATAACTCAATGGGTAATTTATTTATCCAAAAATGGAAAACACAGTTCTATTCCAAATCGCTTCCATAGTCAGTCCTTCCAATTTTATATCTTTTCGTTAAAATATGAATTTGTAAATATGTCAAAACATTTTGCGCTTGCTGAGCCAAGCAGTTGAGAACAGCCTTAATTGAACAACTCACGAGCCAGATGACTATTAAATTTCAGTGACTAAATAACTATGACAGGCCATACATCCAAGCTTTTTAATTTTAATCTTTTGATATAACTAAGATGGAAGCAGGATGAATTTATGCCTTACCGGAGACACTCTATAGTTTATTGTGCTTTCTGTAACTTTGTTCATTATTTAGAATCAACAATAATTTTGAAATAGCATTCCAGTTCATCAATTTTCCCATTTTGAGCTCTGTATACAGATGAAACAACGACACAAAAATATGTAACTTAGACTTCACAATCTTAGCAAAATTAGTTTTGCAAGATTAATTTTGTCGTATAACATTAAAAATTTAGCTATTGTTTTAGACAATTAAACAAATAGTTCGATATATAAATGTGCAATTTGAAAAGCAATAACATAATATACTGTGATAAATCTTATTCATGATAACTGAAATTATGAACATTCATAGTTAATTATCATTGCTTCTTTCTGGTACATATGGTACAGGAAATGGGTTGCATTGTATGAAAATGAGAGGTAAGTAAAAATATATAAATGTATATTTTTAAAAGTTTTTAGGGCATATTTTGCAATTTTATAGTCAATATAACCCCAAGAATAAAAACAATTATGTGTATAACTCGTAAAATATAGGTTGCTTCATATATGTATTTATATATTTATGTACGCATTAATATTCCCACATGATTAAAATCATTAACTGCAATAATCTGCCTAATAAAAATATATGATAAAAAAAAAGGTAATTAAGAAACAAAATTTATTGTAATTTTTCGTTTTTGTTTTTTAAATAATTTTGATAGTCGCGAGCTAGAAATAAGAACTACCATTTTCCTATTACCTATATTTCCCTATATAGATAAAAATTTAGATGCGCAATAAAAAAAATTAAAATTTATCGCCAAAATTTAGTTAAATTATTTTTAAATACTAATTAAAAATATATAAAGTTTCAATAAAACAAGTCAAAAATTGTACGTCAAACGTGGAAAATGAGGTGTATTCGTACTATAAATAGTTTTACAAATATTCAGATCTTGGTGCAATAGCTGTTGCACTCTTATGCAAAAATGCAAGAATACAAAATTTATTACGATTCTATATATTAAATTCAGTAATACGGAAATAATAGGACTCCGCCTTAAATAGGACGTAAACACCACGACAACCTAGAATCATTTGCTATCATGAGATATCATTGAATTAAGAACGTATTATAGGATTTAATAGAGTGGAGAAAACTTTTATTAATACCTTTTTAAGTTTTGATTCGATTTTCATAAAATTTTAAATCACTCGACAAAATTATGCAATGATTATATATATTAAATTTCAAACCATTCGGTTGGGTAGTTTTTGCGCTGTTATATGTGGGCAGACAGACAGATAGACGGACCAGAGGACGACTATAGGTGCCACGCATTTATATAATTACGAACTCACCTAAAAAATTATTCTTCTTTAAAACATAAATAAATAAATGAATAAAAGATGTAATAGTCTAAATTAATTACAGGTTTCGTAATCCACGATCAAACTTCAGTCAAACTTCCGTCATCTCAAGCCTTTCTGGTCCCCTTAAACTGGCTGAACAGAATGCGTCATTTTTGAGGAAGCGGTGATTTGTAGTAAGATATCAAGAATAATTCGTCTTTCAAAACTGAAGTGGTTTCTCTATCGTTTTCAAACAGATTTTTGTGTATACAACAGTTGGTGATTATTTGGAATTCCGCTAATGGGCATTTGAGTGAAAACCGCTGTATCCTAAGACCTTTGACGTCTTTTTCAATAGATAATTAAACACTTTGATATTGAAAGATAAAGACTTGGGTCATTTTCGATCTGAACAAAGGAATTTCTTCTGCGAAAAGCTACTTACTAAAATATATATATATATATATATATCCCTCTTTATGTTCAAAATGCAGATTGATATCCATACAGATTTCTAACTGCGCTGGAACAAGCCGATCATTATGAAAATTGAAATACATTTATACACTATATGCTTTTGAGAGATCTTCACTGTAAAAAAAAGGACTAAAAAACGGAAATAGTACTGACGTCTAGATTGCCAATACAATTTCCGTATTTTAGTCCTTTTTTCCCCTTACAGTGACGCGTTAGTCATCATCTAGACAGGGTTCTGTCCAGATTTTAGGTAGCTTTCTTTACAAAAAGCTACCTATTGCAGCCGTTCGGAGGAAAACGATTTCAAAAAATTTTGGTATATTTTCATCGATCATGACCCCCAGACCCCGAAACCACTCTCCGTTCAAAATTGATATATATATATCAATATATATATATATATATATATATCTGACCTATGTCACACTGTAACTCTCATATTTATGAACCGATTTGGATGTAATTCGGTGTGTACATAGTACATACCAATGTCTCGACCGAGTTCGTTGGCCAGCTTCATCCGCCATTTTGTTTCAAAATGGCGGCCATTTAAAAATTTTAAAAAAATTTAAAATTTGAAATGTGGTACCAAAAAATTGAAAATGGAAAAATATTTTTTTCTTATGTATTTGACCTTTATACAAAGACTCCGTAGCAGTTTTTGTTTCGTCTATATCTTAAAAAATGGCTGAGTTATAGCATTTTGAATTTCTAGCGAAGCTGACATTTTGAAACGTCCTGAATTTTCTCACGCGATAAAAGGCGTATTTATGAACCGATTTGGATGTAACTTCGTTTATACATAGTACAGACCAATGTCTCGACCGAGTTTGTTGGCCAGCTTCATCCGCCATTTTGTTTAAAAATGGCGGCCATTTAAAATTTTAAGAAAAATTTAAATTTGAAATGTGGTACCAAAAAATTGAAAATTGAAAAAATATTTTTTTCTTATGTGTTTGACCTCGATAAAAAGATTCGGGAGCAGTTTTTGTTTTGTCTATATCTTAAAAAATGGCTGAGTTATAGCATTTTGAATTTCTAGTGTGGCTGACATTTTGAAACGCCCTGATTTTTGCCACGTGATAACAGATGTATTTATGAACCGATTTGGATGTACCTTGGTGTGTACATAGTACATACAAATAACTCAATCGAGTTCGTTGGCCAGCTTCATCCGCCATCTTGTTTCAAAAGGGTTGCCATTAAAAAAAAATTAAATTTAAAATTCAAAATGAGGTATTAAACAATTGGAAAATGAAAAAGATTTTTTTATGTATTTGGCCTTAATACAAAGATTCCGGAGCAGTTTTTGTTTCTGAAAATTTGTTCTTTTGTTTATATCTTAAAAAATGGTTGATTTATAGCACTTTGAATGTCTAGCATGGCTAACATTTTGAAACGATCTTGTATTTGTCACGCGATAACACACGTATTCGCCTATTTCGATGTAAGAAGGCATGTGGATAGTATATATCAACACCTCGACCAAGTTCGCTGGCCAGATTCATCAGCCATCTTGTTTCAAAATGGTGACCATTAAATTAAAATATATATATATATTTAAAGTGAGGTGCAAAAAAATTAGAAATTGAAAAAGGTTTCTTTCTTAAGTATTTGACCTTGATATAAGGATTCAGGAGCATTTTTTGTTTGTCTTTACCTTAAAAAATGGCTCAGATATAGCAGTTTCAATTTCTATTGTGGGTGACATTTTGAAAAATCTGATTTTTTGCATGCGACAGCACTCCTATATATTAACCGATTCCAATGTGAGTGAGCATGTGCACAGCAATTACTAAGGTCTCGACCAAGTTCACTGCTTAGCCTCATCCACCATGTTGTCTTAAAATGACAGGCACTTTAAGAAATTGCCGAATTTGGCAGCCAAATATATGTTACTTTAAAGAAAAGCAGCTTGGATAAAGCTGACTAATTTCGCGAAATTCTCATTCATTATATTGATAAAAATTAGTATTGAATCTCCTATATTCGGTTTCCATGAAATTGAGCATCGTGTGTTTGAATGATATAATTTGGCTTTTTTTAAATAAAGATTATGAAAGCTACCTCTTCCTCCCGGCACTGGCCGGAAGGACTTTTTAATAAGATCCTTTATGTGTAAAAAAGCTAGATAATATTAGGTTATTTGGCAAATTCAGCTGATTTGTGAAGATCTGATTTTATTTTTAACTGATTAAATTTGCGAAATGTTCAGTTTAGAAATGGAAAAATTATGAAAAATCTATATTTCAGACAAAGAATTTTGTGAAGAGTCCTATTTTATGGTGAACATTTTTGTGAAGGGTCTTGTTTTAGATAAGAAGTTTCGTGAAATGTCCTGTTTTAGATAAAAAAAATTCTCCAAGTTTCTTGTTTTAAGATGATAAACTTTCTGAAGGGTCCTTTAAAGAAAAAAAAATTTCTTAATCAGTTCCTTGCTAGATGTGAATTAATTTCTTAAAATTTAATGTATTAATTATAATAGGCTTAAAGTAATATCCAGCGACAATAAATTAATAAATCTAATATATAAAAATGGAAATTTGTCTGTCTGTCTGTAATTCCATACAAATCCACGGTTTAGAAGCTATAATTGGGGAATGTTACGTACATGTGTACACGGCCGAGGCAGCTAAATTAATCCGGAATCGGAATAATTTGTAGCTCATTTTTAATTAATAAAAAAACACCAATTTAATAGTAATTTCCTATCAAACTTAAACAGTTTTCGTTGTAGCAGTTGCCAACAATTAAAAATCCACAGTAAAATTCTTACCACAACAATTACTTTTCTATTGCAAGATTTCCACGTGGAAAATGAAAATGAAATAAATTGACGAATTTAAATAAAAGTGAATATTACGTCATAATTTTTCTGTTGCAAGATTTCCATGTTAAAAATGAAAAGAAAAGAAATAGTTTGACGAATAAAGAAAAAGTTAATATTACGGCACATTGGAAATACAATGGACGCCAGCAGATGAATATATAACGTCATATGAGTTTGAAAAAACGTATTGAAAGAAACATGATAAAAACCCGATTATGAAATATGGCATATTTTAACATTTTGGAGGTTCTCTGAATTTGTTTTCGTAATTTTTATATCTATTCCATATATATAGGTATGTGTATGCGTGTATATTAGAATTTCTACAAAGATTTAGCTCCCTAGAGCTCATTCTTAGAGAAGAACTGAAATACAATTGGCTGCTTCTTTTAATATTTGTTTTATACAGTATGTTTAATTTTGAAAATGATTTTTCAAAACAAACATTCTTAAAATTCCAGGTAACGCCGGGTACTTTAGCTAGCAAAAAATAAATCCAAACTTGGAACAACGTAAAGAATTTGTCACTGAGATTGAAGGCATATGCGGAACTGCCAACTTCTACGCCTTTTTAAATCATATAAATATGTTTTGAACCACAATTTTTGTTTAATAAAAAATTCAGCCGAATTTATTTTATGTTATGTATTGCACTGAATATTTTCAATTGTTAAGTAAAATTTCTGGTTCGAATATTTGTGTTTGACTTTAAATAGGCGTAGAAGTTGGCATATGTTGGGTCATATGCGAGAAGAAAATTTCTTATGAAAGAAAATTTCAAATGGACCAGCATTTAAAATATGCTAGTGATTTATCAAAAAAAAAAAAAAAAAAGAGTAAAATTTTTCATTTATTATTTAATTTTTCATATCATTATTTCTGCCAGCTGAGATAAGGAATTATTCCGAGAAAATGATTTAGCATTAAATTTGTGATAAACAAAGTTAGGGAACGTTATTCTAAGTATAAAACTGAACAATCTCTAAGAAACATTATTGAATGATCAGGAAACAAACGTGTGGTACCAAATGTGCAATTTGAAAAAAAGCAATAATGTGATATAGTATAATAAACGGATGCATAATAATTGAACATATTAAAATTCATTGTTAATTTATCTTTGCCTCTTTCTGGTACATATACGTGTACAGGAAATGGGTGACATTTTATAAAAATGAAGTAAGGGAAATTATACAAATGTGTATATTTTTAAGTTCTTAGGGCATGTTTTACATGCATATTTTGCAATTTTATGGTCCATATTATCCCTAGAATAAAGACAAATCAGTCTGTATCTTATAAAATGCAGGCTGTTTCGCATATGTATTTATATATTTATGTATGTATTCCTACATGATTAAAATCGTTAACTGCAACAATCTTTATTATAAAAACATATTATACGATCAAAAGGGAAATTAAGGAACAAACTTTATTTCAAATGTTTGTGTTGTTTTCTTTTAAATGGATTTGATAGTCACGAACCAGAAGTGAGAACTACAGATTTCCTATTATATACTTACTTTTTCTGGAATGGAATTAGAAGGTAAAAATCTAGCTACGCAATTAAAAAAAAAATTATCGCCAAAATGTGATTAAATTATTTTTAAATAATAATTTAAATATATATGCAGTTTCAATAAAAAAAAGTATAAAAATAGAATGACATTATTTAAGCCTGACGAATGCAAATATTGTTATTTTGTGAAATCTAATTAAAAAAGACACCATTCAATTTAATTCTTTATCGGGAAAATCAATTCTGTGGCTGAAATGTTGAAAAGATCGACTGCCACCAAAACAAATTGATATGAAAATACAAACAGGATTTTTCATCACATGCGTTATAAAAACAAAAATGCTTTACAAAAAATTCCGGTGCTAATATATCAGTTTTTAATAAAAATTCTATAATAATAAATGTATGTATAATGTATGTAATTGTATAATAATAAATATATGTAAGTGTATAATAATAAATATATGTAATTATTCGGAAAAGCAATGCTATTTTAAGTGATAGAACGGTATTCTTTACAAATAACCTAAAAAATATTTCTAAAAAGTATTTTTCATAAATATTTTTTAGATTATTTTTCTATTTTTTATTTGAAAAAAAAAAAGATTAAATAAGAAAATTGTTAGTTGAAAAAAAAAAAAATATATATATATATCATAATGTCCTCAAAAAAAAAAAAAAAAAAATGATTAAATAAGAAAATAGTTACTAACAAATTAAAAAATATCATAATGTCCCCAATACAATTATATAGTCCTCAATCTATCCCCTTCGGTCCCTGGGTCCCCATTCGGGGACGTCTGTTCTTTTCGTTATAAAAACTAAAATGTCCGATTTTTTTACGTTTTCACATCACTTCTTAATAGCTGAATGTTTTTTGTGTTCAAAGCAAACGAATAAATGGCAGCATCTAAGCTGATTCCCACAATGTTATTTTCATCTGAGTTTGCAAAATGTCTAAAAATACTTAAAAGACAGTACGACCAAGAAAGAACGAAATTTTCATAAGTATTTAACTTAAATCTTTTTCAATAAAAATTTTTGAAGATTTGTAGATTATTTACTTGTTTAAAGCTCTTAAATTTGTGATTGCGTTCATTTAGGTTAATGGTTATTAAATTGGTGTTTTTAAGGGGTTTGTTTTAAATCCATAGTTTTGAACCTAAATTATTAAGCGCCTAAAGGATCCATTTCAGAAAAGATATTTTTTCTGTCAGTTACGATATCATTTTGTTTGAAAAACCCCAATGAATAAGCATTTGTATTATTATTTTAGCTTCGGAACTGAAGAGGTTAATGTATCACCTCCAATATAACTGTACACATAATTCTGTTTTTACACAAGTATAGCTTTCAATGTTTAAAAACATTGAATATCACCATTTTTCAATAGTAATCCTCCCTTATTTAATCGCAGATTTTGGTGCTAAAATAATGGGAAAATTACTATTTTAAATAGTGGTGTACAATGCCAGTAAACACTTAAACCGATGATCGTATAAAAACAGAATTATATGTATAATCTTTAATTCATATCCTCTAAAAAAATTTCGTTGCAGTTAATGTGAGACTTAAAGAAAAATTTTGTTAGAAAATTAAGAAAATTTAAAACTTGATAAAACTTGTTACAAAGTAAAAATATTACAATGAAATATTTCAATACTATATGATCAATATTTCATATATTCTACGGTATTGCTATTATGTGAAAAAGAAATTTTTTTATTTAGACAAGAAAAAATTAAAAAGAAAATAAATAGATACAAAAAAGCATATACATCTTCATTTCTTATCCTCTACATTAATGTAAAGCCGTTAATGTAAGTGGCAAACATGATTGTTTTTTAATAAGGAAATTAAGAAAAAATAAATAAGAAAATAAATAGTGGCAAAATAAAAGTATATGCATGAAATTTATCAATGAAATATCTCAATTTAAGCAAACAATGTATGTTTCCCAAATTATACTTTAAAGTAAGGCAATTAGTATAAATGATAATAAAAAAAAATTAGAGTATAAAATGAAAATAAGAAAATAGATATAGGAAAATACAAAATATATCTATATCACAATGAAAAATTTCAAATAAAACTGATAAAAAATCTGTATTTGATATTTACTGTATTCATATAAAACAGTTTATGTAAATGATAATGAAAAATATTAATTTAGAAAATTATTCTATTTATAGATTTTCTTAATATATCTTTATGACCTAAATCCTGTTATTGGAAATTAAGAATTAACGGCGCAGATATATTTAAATTTGTTTTGATCGTTCCACTGCACCGTGTAAGTACTTAAGCTCTTTTCCTTTTTTATTTCTTTTTTAATCAAAGATAGAGTCGGAAATATTGATTTTTCTATTTACAGGAAATAAAAATATTTGTTTTTCAAAATCACATCAATTTTATTAAATTCATATATACCCCTGAACTTATAAATGTCAACACGTAAATGTTTTATAGTCAATATATTTGTTTTACAATTTTGAAATAAAATTTTCTGAAGTGAAACGTGATAAATAAGCCATAATATTTCCTACTGTTCAAATATTCTGTTTCATTTATTTAAGTTTCCTAATTCTTTTGTATAATATTTGTATCTGTTTTTATGTCTGCCGGATAAAATTTAAAAGTAATAAACAGAAACAACTTTCTGCTATTAGAATAAATAAGAAAAAGTTTTTCAGCTTCTATTTAAATGCGAGGAATCTAATGGAAATGTTTAAAATTAACACAGAATTTCGATTTTCTCCAAAACATGTTTCTACTAAGTCGATCTTTAATTTAATGTTCTAAAGGATTATGCGTATTTGCGTAGATGTAAAAATTTTCTTCTACCTAACACATATTTCTTCCTTAAAATTTGGATCATTTGGTAAAGTGCAATTACTTCTAATATTCTTTGGGGAAATATTTTGAAACTAAAGCAAAGAAGAAATTTACTGTCTAGATTTTAAAAATGTAAACCGTTTAGTAAATTAAATTTTTTCTGGGCTACTTTTTTTTAAACATTTTAAGTGAAAGTTTGTATGTGGAAAATCTTCATCCGATTAAAGTTATAAATAATAAATATCTACATATGTATCTGTGTCATATTTTCATTTTAATTAACGAAGTTTCGAAATTATAAATACATAATTATTAGTGATTTTTTACGTTTTTCTTTTCTTTTGTAAGACAATCAAAAGTGAAGTATAATTAAAATTTGAAATTCATTTCATTACAGCTGTATTACATAGATAATATTTTATAATATAATAAAATTGACAGGTCTTTATTCAATGTATTCAATTTTCAATTTTTAAATTAAATTTGATAATTTATCAATTATCATTACACATTATATTATACCGAATTTTTATCGCAACAGCTATAAAATATAGAAAATTGCTTAACATTGTAATAACTACAATAATTAAATGAATAAATTATAAATATGCGTGTGTTACGGGTAAAAACATATTAACTATTTCATATAAAATGTAATTTATATGAAAAGAAAAAAAAACTTACTTTGTATATAATTTTGACACAGAAATCTGCTATTTCTAATTAATTTTCTGTTTAATATATTGATTCTAATATATATTCTGTTACAAAACTATTATTATTATTTTTTTAATTTAGAGTGCAACAAATAATTTTTTAAACAGTCTACATTACTTGAATTATTTTTATTTAAAAAAGTTAATTTACTCTTGCACTTTATTCACTTGCTTGATTTCTATATTTCTAAAAAAAGGCTATTTTATATGAAGAAATCAATTATTTTCAGCCCTTTGTTAATGTCTGCTTTATAATGTACAGTATATTTTATTGTATTTGTTACAAAAATAAATGAATTATTTTAACTTACATAAGACAAAATTTTAATTAATTAGTACATTCCATAAATATATTTTGTCACATTACATAAATATCTTGTATTCAGTTTAGATTCCTTTAAGGTTTTTCAGGAGTTAAAAAAAAAAAAATGGATAAAGCCCAATTACTACATATATATATATATATACATAATGAGATAATATTCAGGTAAAAAGTAATACTTTGATAAAAATATCTACGTAAAATGCATTTTTTCAAAGTTTTCAGATCTATTTTGAATAATAGCAAACTAATTCGTACTTTTTCTTGCAACTATTTAATTAATTTATATCTATAAGCCTTTACATAAACATTTCCCTAAAATAAAATATATTTTCGCCGTATTTCTTGCATCGATAATGATAGTAAATCTATACCCAAGTTTTAAATTATTTCTAATTTCAAATTTATCAAAATAAATTTTTTTAATCACGTTTCGTCTTCATCATCTAAATTTAATACTATGTCTAATTAATTTTTGTTTTTGTATTTAATATATGTTTAATATTTGTGTGATATATTGCTTCTATTATATATTCGTTACAAAACTATTTTTTTATTTACAGTGCAATAAATAATTTTTTTAACAATCTTCATTACTTGAATAATTTTTATTTAAAGAATTAATTTACTATTGCACTTTATTCACATATGTATTAGATAATTTTACTTGATCGATTTTTTATTTCTATATTTCTATTAGAATGTATTTAAATCGTAGAAATAGAACTATTTCACATGAAGAAATAATTTATTTCTATTCCTTTTTCATTTCTTCGTTATAAAATAACAGTCTATTTTATCGTGTTCTTTTTAAATGAATTATTCTAATTTGCATAAGACAGGATTTTATTTAATTAGCAGTAATGTACATTGTATAAATATAATTTTCACATTTCATAAATATCTTGTATTCAGTTTTGATTCTTTTAAGTCATTTGACAAGTCAAAAAATTGGATAAAGCCCAATTACTACATAATTTTGAAATTATGAGCATATTCATCAGGTAGAAAGTAAATATTCCGTCAAAACCAATTCCGTCTAGTAATACATACAAACAACCTTCAAATCCATATCCGTCAAATACATATAAACATCCGTCAAATACATATAAACTTTTTTAAGTTTCCGAGCTCTATTTTGAATAATAGCAAAAGAATTTGTACTTTTTCGCGCCAATTAATTTGCATCCTTAGACCTTGGCATGAACATGCCGATAAAAAGAACATATATTTTTGCCATATTTCTTGCCTCGATAATGATGTGAAATATATAACCAAGTTTTAAATGAATTCGAATTTCGAACTTACAGAAAATTTTTTCTAATCGTGTTTCGTCTTCTTCATCTGCGATTTTAATTTCCTTGAATTTTTATATAAAGTTGTTCATTTTAAGAAACTTTTATTAAAGTGATTCAACTATAATAAAAATTATTTTGATAAGTTTCTTTTCTTCAAAAAGAGCGAAACTAATTAAAAATTTTTAAATGATTTACTTTTCACAAATTTTTAGAATTAAGATGTACTTTTTCTAATTACCCTTTATCATCATCATCAAAAGTTGAAATTACATTTCACTTAAATTAATGAATGAACCTGTTCATTTTTAGGAAATATTTATAAAAACGAAAAATAGAAATAAATTATCATATTACGTAATAATTTTTTTAATGAAAAAATATTATATTAAATTTTACAAAGATGTTTATAACCTACAAATCATCTTTCTAAATACATTTTAAACAAATGAGCGATAAATATAAATTTAATGCGATACATATAAATTTGATTTTGGATATTTTAAAATATATTTTCAAATAAATAAATAGACCAGGACTGGTTTACTGCACGTAGTTAAAATAATAATAAAAAGAAAGACTTTTAAATTAGCGAATAATAACTATAATTTTTTTTTAGCAATTTTAAATAGTTTACCTTTCAATTAAAAAAAATAATTAATGCTAAAACATTCTAATCACTTTCTTTAAACAGTATATTATAATTATGACGCGGATTTTGTATATGTATATACTACAAATACATTTTATATGTGAAATATAATTAATGTATCATAAATAAAAACTTCCAAAAATTGTGGAAACGCTTTCGAAAAGGTGTATTTTTGAAATTTGGTAGTTCATAAGATCACTTTTCTTTTTAAGTTAAGTTTAAAGGTTTCTATAATTTTGCCATTAATGTAAACTTTACGCATAAAAATATGTTTTCTCTAATTACATGTATATAACTGTGCTAAATTATCGTGTCATAACTCTAAAAAAAAATAAATATCTAATTCAAGCAAAGTAAAATCTTTCAAGTATAATAAGATAAATCCGTTCTGAGATAATAGAATTTATAAATTATAAATAAAATATAAATTTTATAAATTACAAAATTATGTACAAATTTAAAAACGCTTAATTAAAGCCTTGCATCTCCATTCCATGGTTTGAATCAGGCCTTTTAGGTCTGAAACTGTTATAATGTAATACTAAGATAGAGTTATTGCTTATATTAATTGGGCTTTATTGCTGGGTTGGTTCTGTGCAACACGTTTCTTTAGTCGGCTTCATAGATTTTCAATTGGGTTAAGGTCTAGGCTATAACCTGGCCATTCCAGCATTGGGTTATAATTATCTTGAAACTACTTTTTGTACACTTTAGCAACATGACATGGAGCTGAATCCCGTTTAAATATAAATGCTTCATTATCTTAGAAAGTATCACACGGGGAAAGCTTCAGTTGGGATTGAGGTATTTCTTTTATATTTTTCTGCATTTATATTCACGAAAATTGCGCCCACACATTTTGATGTCATACAATCCCATATCATAACATTGACTGGGTGCTTCATGGTGTGTGTAATGTAATTAGGATGCAAATCTTCTCATTCTGCCCCGCATTTTATGCCACTACTACAAAACAGGGAGATTTCGGTCTCATCAGACCAAATAACACTTCCCATTGTTCCACTGTCCAATTAATGCGGGTTTTAGCCCAAATTCATCTTTTTAACCTTTGTTGGAGAAATAAAAAGTGCTTTTTTCTTGGAATTCTAGCATTTAAACTAAAATCTTGCAGTCCTGCCACAAACTGTTCTTGCTTTATACATCACATTGGCTTGCGCTATTTCAACTTCTATACATATCCAGATGATTTTCTTATGTCACCTATGCACATTCTGTTAATTCTCCAATCATCACTTGGTGTTGTAAGAACTTTTCCTGCCTTTACCAGTTTGGTTTTGTACTTACATAGTCGTTTTATACCGATTCAATAATTTAGAAATCCCAACTTTCGTTACATTTCTACAAATTTGTCTTCTAATTTCACCATAACTGTAACTTTGTTCACTTAATAGTCCTATTTTACATCACTTTCTCGACATATCTCATCGTCGACCCATCAACTCTTTGTGCGATTTCATTAATTTCTTTATGTTTTATATCCAACTGTAATATAAAAAATCCCTGCCGGCCTGGCCTACAGGCAGAGGTAGATTTCGAAGTCAATTATATTAATTTCACAAACAAAAACTAAATCATGTTTAGAAAAAAATTTACTTTAACAATTTTATCTGGCCGCTTTTGACGAGTTTTTATTTCATTTTTATATAATAGCTGGTTTTATCAGAATCATGTTAGGGCGGTATTAAAAAAAAATACTTTTCCATGCTGAACAACTCGAAAATTTCTGGCATAATTCCAGATTCATTTTTAATAAAAAAAAAAAAAAAAAAAAAAAAAAAAAAAAAAAAAAAAAAAAATATGAAACTTGCTGATTTTTGAAGAGATTTATAAGGGACCTGTGTTTTTATTTTTGTTCAATTAATTAAAACTTGATATATAAACAATTATTTTCTCAGAAGGACAATATTTTTCGTTTTTAACACAATTGCTTCGGGAAATTCCGTTCAAAATGCCCACTTTGACATAATTTTTTGAAATATATTCTGCCTCTATCAAAAAATCGATCATTACGGTACATTATATAGTTTCTGAATAAGCGAATCTACCAATTAAATGCGTTTGAGAGCAAAAATGATTTTAAAAATGAATCAGAAAATAAGCAGTTTGGATTTGAGTGCATCCTTAATACAATGATTTTTCCAACACAATCCGCTTCGGGAAATTTGGTTCAAAAGGCCCACTTTGACAGCATGTTTTAAAATATATACTGCCTCTATCAAAAAAATGACCATTACGGTACATTATATAGTTTCTGAGTAAGAAAAGTACCAATTGGAAGCCTTTGAGAGTAAAAATAAATTGTAAAATGAGTCAGAAAATAAGCAGTTTGGATTTGAATACACCCTTACTAAGATGATTTTTTTCTTCAACCGCTATGTATTTTTAATTTGTTTTTGCTGTAAGAATTGGTACTATCCAAAACTTGTCTATATAGATGTTGTAGACAATATTAAGAATATATATGATAAATTAATGGGGATTTTATATCTTTTGAATTGACGGAGGTATGGATTTTTTTCTTCTTCAAACGCCCTTTTTGTTTTCGTTTTCAATTTTTTTTTTTTTGTGGTACGAATTGGTCCTATCAAAAACTTGTGAATATAAAAGTTGTAGATAATGTGAAGGAGATTCATGATAAAATTAATTGGATTTGATATCTTGAGAATTGACGAAGTTATGAATTTTTTTCTCCCAAAAACCCTATTTTTTGCGCTCCTTGAGTCCTTTTTTAACTTTATCAAAAATCTGTGATACATAAATTTTTGGACCTATTTTTAGAAGTAATAAAAACTTTAAACCTATTCGATATGTACAAAATTTAAGAAGTTATGGGGTTTGTTCGGTTTTCACAAAACCCCTCCCTATTTCCATCCCCTTGGTCCGATTTTGCCCATTAACGAACTTGACCGAGATTTTATGCCCTTGATTTTATGTATCAGTTTGGAAGAGATTGGTGCAGAGTTGTGAAAGTTATTGTGTCCAGAAGAAAGTGATATATATAGTCAGATACACAGATAGATAGATAGATAGATAGATAGATAAAGTTTTTTACTGAGGGTTGTTTTGGGCTCTAAGGATCATGATCGGTGTAGATCTGCAAAACATTTTCATAAATTTTAACATAGGAACGATCCCAATAGGTAGTATTTCATACGAAATCTACCTAATGAGATAAACGCACTGACAAATGTCCTTCTCACAGTCCTCAAATATCCTCTAAAACATGGCAACAACATCTGAATCCTATTGTTACCTGATTCTCTCACTGCCAATACAAGATTACACCTGATGCACATTGCCTGCATTCAAATAAAGGGAAGGTACTTCATGTTAACCTATTGCCTTGTCAATACTTTGAAGCAAATACAAATAACTGAATAAAATTTATCGCATTACATTCTTAATTAAATGATCTTACCACGAATATATAATTGTATTGTATTACTTAAACTGAAAGTGGTGTTATGAGCCATGAAACCTCAAAAATGCACCTTTTCAAAAGATTTCTACAATTTTGGGCACTACTGTAAAGTTTACATATAGAAATATGTTTTGTCTAATTAAGATCCCCTGTGCTACATTATTTAGTCATAAAACTAAAAAGACAAACAGAATATCTAATTCAAGCAAAGTAAAATCTTTCAACTATAATAAGATAAATCTTAGATAATTTTTCTAAGGTGTGATCGCTACAAAAATTGAGATTTTTTAAATAGACGTTAAATAGCGAATGATAAACTTAAAAACGATAAATTATATATTTAATTTATACATATTTTAATGTTTTTTAGGTAGCTTTCATTACAAAAAGCTACCTATTGCAGCCGTTCGGAGGAAAGCGATTTCAAAAAATGTTGGTATATTTTCATCGATCATGACCCCCAGACCCCGAAACCACTCTCCGTTCAAAATATATATATATATAAATAAATCTGACCTTTGTCACACTGTAACTCTCGTATTTATGAACCGATTTGGATGTAATTCGGTGTTTACATAGTACATACAATGTCTCGACAGAGTTCGTTGGCCAGCTTCATCCGCCATTTTTTTTCAAAATGGCGGCCATTTAAAATTTAAAAAATAAATAAAAATTTGAAATGTGGTACCAAAAAATTGAAAATGTAAAAATATTTTTTTCTTATGTATTTGATCTTTATACAAAGATTCCGGAGCAGTTTTTGTTTTGTCTATATCTTCAAAAATGGCTGAGTTATAGCATTTTGAATTTCAAGAGTGGCTGACATTTTGAAACGTCCTGAATTTTGTCACGCGATAAAAGGCGTATTTATGAACCGATTTGGATGTAACTTCGTTTATACATAGTACATACGAATGTCTCGACCGAGTTCGTTGGCCAGCTTCCTCCTCCTTCTTGTTTAAAAATGGCGGTCATTTAAATTTTTAAGAAAATTTTAAATTTGAAATGTGGTGCCAAAAAATTAAAAATTGAAAAAAAATTTTTTTTTATGTGTTTGACCTTGATACAAAGATTCGGGAGCAGTTTTTGTTTCGTCTATATCTTAAAAAATGGCTGAGTTATAGCATTTTGAATTTCTAGCGTGGCTGACATTTTGAAACGTCCTGAGTTTTGTCACGTGATAACAGGCGTATTTATAAACCGATTTGCATGTACCTTGGTTTGTACATAGTACATACAAATATCTCGATCGAGTTCGTTGGCCAGCTTCATCCGCCATCTTGTTTCAAAATGGCGGACATTTAAAAATTTTTAAAAGATTTTAACTTTAAAATGAGATACGAAAAAATTGGAAAATGAAAAAGATTTTTTTCGTATGTATTTGACCTTAATACAAAGATTCCAGAACAGTTTTTGTTTTGTCTATATCTAAAAAAATGACTGAGTTATAGCATTTTGAATTTCTTTTGTGGCTGACATTTTAAAACGACCTGATTTTTGTCACGCGATAACAGGCGTATTTATGAACCGATTTGGATGTAATTTGGTCTGTACATAGTACATACCAATGTCTCGACCGAGTTCGTTGGCCAGCTTCATTCGCCATGTTGTTTCAAAAGGGTTGCCATTAAAAAAAATTAAATTTAAAATTTAAAATTTAAAATGAGGTATTAAAAAATTGGAAAAGATTTTTTTTTTATGTGTTTGGCCTTGATACAAAGATTGATTTCGAAGCAGTTTTTGTTTCTGAAAATTTGTTCTTTTGTTTATATCTTAAAAAATGGTTGAATTTTAAGATATTCACTTTGAATTTCTAGCATGGTTAACATTTTGAAACGATCTTGTATTTGTCACGCGATAGCACACGTATTCACTTATTTCGATGTAAGAAGGCATGTGGATAGTATACATCAATATCACGACCAAGTTCGCTGGCCAGCTTCATCAGCCATCTTGTTTCAAAATGGCGGCCATTAAGTTAAAAAAAAATTATATTTAAAGTGAGGTGCAAAAAAATTAGAAATTGAAAAAGGTTTCTTTCTTAAGTATTTGACCTTGATATAAGGATTCAGGAGCATTTTTTGTTTGTCTTTATCTTAAAAAATGGCTCAGATATAGCAGTTTCAATTTCTAATATGGGTGACATTTTGAAAAATCTGATTTTTTGACTGAAACAGCACTCGTATATATTAGGGTGGAGCGAAATTTTTTTTTTCTTCAAATCAAAATTGGCCGGGGTGGGAAAGGTGCTCTATCAGATCCTTATTCTGAATATAAAATATTTTTGAAAAATATTAATATTAAATACTGCCCCAAGGTCATTGAATATTGAGAAAAAACGTAAAAGCGCTCGCCTGTGAAAAAAAAAAAAAATTCTTTTCCTAATCAAAATGGGGCGGTGTGGGAAAGTTGCTCTATCATATCCTCATTCTGAATAAAAAATATCTTTTAAAAATATTAATATTAAATACTGCCCCAAGGTCATTGAATATTGAGAAAAAACGTAAAAATTCTGCATTTTCCCATTTTTTTCCCCTCAAATATTCAAACTATTTTATAAACTTAATTTAAAAGGATGATCATCGAATTATTATTATAATTATTATATATTTATAGTAAAATTATGTAATATTTATATCAAATTCGCTATTATTATACTAACTCAACGACTATATATTTTTTAAATATATGAAATTTGGATAATTGTAAATGTTTTACATATTTTACTTAACCCTAGAACTACCGGAAATTTTACTCAAGTTTTATAAAAACATTCTACACCAGAATTTTTACTTAAAACTATTTAATTTGTTTATTTAACTTATTATTGTCTGATTTATACATTTAGTTTGTTTTGAAGAAATTTTCTGGTTTGAATAGATATTTTGAATATACATGTCGGGTCCATTGGACCCTTCTGGTAGACAGAGGGTTAACCTGTGTAAGAAAATATAATTTGAAATTATTCTTAAAGAACTATAGTAATAAGGTAAAAATAATTTACTGTTTTATTTATAAGCAGTGAAGTTACCATTTTATAGTAGTCCATACTGTTTTTTGGTTTCAAAAACTGGCATTTTTTTCCGAGACTCCAGACGTTTCAATGAATCCATGGCGTCTCAAAGGACCACAAACAGCAGAAGAAGACTCCATAACAAGTCTCACACATCTTTCAGTGGCTTGATTGTGTCAAGGGAATAGTTTAATCTTAGGTAAGATGTCTTCATCTATTGCCTTTGGATTTAGGATACACTTTGTAAGAATGTTATGATCTAAGAACTTAGTTAATGGTGGTTATGTCACGGTCACTTCAGCCTAATTTATGAAATCGATATAGTCTTTGGTCTCTCAGGTAACTTGATCGTTTGTTTTCGAGAAACTTTTATTATTCTGCATAGCATTATTATTCTCATTCATACTATATAAGTGTGGTACTGAGCAGAATAATAAAATCTCGAAAGTCAAAAAATTCTTTTCATACGTGATCTCAGGTAACTTGAACGTACCTAAAGAATGTCTTCACTTTCAAGATTTTATTATTATGCGTAGTGCCAACACATTTACATACTATGTAAGAGCTTTGGCACTACGCAGAACAATAAAATCACGAAAGTCAAGAAATTCTTTACATACGGATAAATTTGGAAGCCAAAGTCTATATAGATTCTATAAATTGGGCTGAAGTGACCGTGATACAACCACCATTAACTAAGTTCTTAGACCATAATATTCTTACAAATTGTATCCTAAATCCAAAGGCAATAGATGAAGACATCTTACCTAAGATTAAACTATTCCCTTGTCACAATCAAGCCACTGAAAGATGTGTGAAACTTGTTACGGAGGCTTCTTTTGCTGTTTGTGGTCCTTTGAGACGCGTTGAGTTCATTAAAACTTGTCTGGAGTCTCGGAAAAAAAAGGCAGTTTTTAAAACCAAAAAACAGTATGGACTACTATAAAATGGTAACTTCGTTGCTTGTAAATTGCAATAGTAAATTATTTTTATCTTATTACTATAGTTCATTAAGAATAATTTCAAATTATATTTTTTACACAGGTTAAGTAAAAAATATAAAACAATTACAATTACCCAAATTTCATATATTAAAAAAAGTATAGTCGTTGAGTAAGCATAATAAAAGCGAATTTGATATAAATATTACATAATTTTACTAAAAATTTATAATAACAACAATGATAATTCGATGATCATCCTTTTAAATTAAATTAATAAAATAGTTTGTATATTTGAGGAAAAAAATAGGAAAATGCACAACTTTTACGTTTTTTCTCAATATTCAATGACCTTGGGGCAGTATTTAATATTAATATTTTTCAAAGATATTTTATATTCAGAATGGGGATCTGATAGAGCAACTTTCCCACACCGGCCAATTTTGATTTGAAGAAATTTTTTTTCCCCATAGGCGAGCGCTCCACCCTAGTATATATCAACCGATTCCGATGTGAGTGAGCATGTGCACAGCAGTTACTAAGGTTTCGACCAAGTTCACTGTTAGCCTCATCCACCATGTTGTCTTAAAATGGCAGGCACTTTAAGAAATCGCCGAATTTGGCAGCCAAATATAAGTTACTCTAAATAAAAGCAGACTAATTTCGCGAAATTCTCATTCATAATGATTTAGTATTGATAAAAATTAGTATTGAATCTCCTATATTCGGTTTCCACTAATTGAGCTTCGTGTGTTTGAATAATATAAGTTGGCTTTTTTAAAATAAGGAATATGAAAGCTACCTCTTCCTCCCGGCACTGGCCGGAAGGACTTTTTTAATTTAAGATATTGAGACCTTACTGTCAAATTATTGTTAGTGACAGGTTTTGAGAAAATGAGATTTCATTGTAAATTGTGTTATTGTAAACGAAATTTAAGAGGTCTCTGGAGTCTTACTTTTCCATTGATGGTGCGATTTATGATCGTGTCATATTTAATTTCTTTTCTCATTCTATATAAATCAGAAGTCCATAAAATTTCTGCCATTGATAGCCTAATATTTGTTCTGTGTAGCATAATTATTTCAATATTCTATAACTATTACTTTACATTTTTTTAAAAATGTTTAATTTTGATTAAAATTTAAAAATTTTTTTGACTTGCATTCATTTCGCGCAACATTTCTCAAGAACGAATAAAACAATTTGTACAAAACTTGTCAAATTTATTCATTTTGATGCAAGGAATAACTTATACCTCAAATTTATTAATATAATTGCAGTGAATAATTAAAATCAGCATTTTTCCAACAAAAAAAGATTTTTGTTTCAAAATTTTATAATTTAAACTTATATTTAAATAAAATAAGTTTTTAATTGCTTAAGAATGAAGTAATACGTTCAAAGTAGCACATTAGTTTTACATCATTATCAATATTATTTAGGACTCTAGAACAAATAGTTTCGCTATAGTCTTGCGCGCAGTAGATGTAGGTCAAAAAGCAATTTAAATTTTTTTATTTAAAAAAATAGTGAAATATCAGTTGTTGAATATGGAAGCAATGAAGCTACATAGAACATATATTAAGCTATCAGTGGTAAACATTTTATGCATTTGTGTTTCATAGGAAATCAGAAATAAAATTAAATGTGACATGATGCTACAATTCAGTGAATAATTAAGACTCCTGAGACCCCTTAACCCTTTAGTGCACAGATTTGCATATATGCAAACAACACTGTTTTGAATTTAATAGATTTTTTTTTATTCGCATATACCTAATTCACGCCAGAAAATTAAAATAGCAATATTTGCTTTAATTAAAAAACAAACATTCGGTATTTAAATAAAGTGAAACTAACCATTGAAACTTTCTGGTGTAAAGTCAGATTCTCTGAACTACGTAATTTCTAGAACGTATTCCATTATGGTAGTTAAAGGGTTAAAAATTAAGTTTTATAAAATAAATAATTATATAAAATAGATAATTATATAAAATAAGGTATTTGGAGACATACTTATTAAAGTTTTTACTCATTTGCATTATTTTAGCGTAAAACAGCCACATGACAGTAGTTTTTTCTTGTATTGCAGATGTGCAACAGAAGAAAAGATTGACGTATTATACGAAAAATATATCTCTTATTTTTTTTCATCATTTTTCCTGTGTAATAAACCTTTCAGAGAATCATATATAACTTTTTTCGAAATAAAATAAAAAATTGCGCATTTAAGGGTTAAAGTAAATTTTAACACTAGAACATCCGGAAGTTTTACCCAACGTTAATAAAATCATTTTAACACTAGAATATTTACTTAAAACTATTTCACTTATTTATTTTACTCAGTTTTTCTTAGTTAAAATTTAACTGATTTTACGAAAAGAATTCTGGTTCAAATCGACATTTGATGGGGGTCGAATTAACACCAGATGGACTTTCTAGTGTTAAAGCAGTTTATTTAGGTGTCTATGAAGTAATTTATAAAACAAATTTAAAATTTTAATCAACAGTAAAGATAAATAAAATTTTTAATAAAGTCTTCTACAATATTAAAATTTTATCGCTACTGTTAGAAAAATTGTAGCTTAAGAAAAATTGGTGGGAACGGCTTTATATGTAAATATACCTTGAATAAAAACTAAAATATAAACATTTACTAGGATTTAATCTTCTATAAAAGTGTCGATCTTCCATAATAAGATTTAAAGTAGCTATTTATGAAATTTAAAGAGATAATTGAAAGTTTAACTTTTAGATATATTTACATAGCTGCGAAACTTTACGCTTTATTCTTACCACTAATATTTAATAGAAAATATGCCTTATTTAATAGAAGGAATCCACAATTAATTAAGGCAAAAATTTCTACTAAATTTCGCTAGTAACAGAAAATCGTAAAAGTTGGCTCGAAATTAACACGTGCAAATTTACTATTATGCGACCTACACAAATCCCGAGTTTCGTAAATGAATTCTAGTTCTAAAACAATAAAATTTCAATTGAAAAGTTATAAAAATTAAATGGGTAATTATAAATTTAATTAATATGTATATATCTTTTATATAAATATTACAATTTAAGATAAATAAATTTATCAACATATGATTTCCTTCACAAATCGCGAATTCCGGAAATAAAGTTAATCTAGCTCTGAAAAATATAAATGATCCTTAAAAAAGAAGTTACTTATTTTCAAATAATAATAAAAAAAAAATAATAAAATCCTTTATTGTAAATTTTAAACGAGTAAAAATATTACATGTATATGTAAATAGAAATCTAATAAATAATTAAAAAATTAAATGCGTTATTTGTACACAATAGCGGAGAATTTCTTACCCATTTATATCCCAAAATGCAAATTAAGAAAAAAACCACAACTATATTTTACTCCATAATAGTATACCAAGATAGATTTGAATCTCATAGATAAATGCCTCATAAACAATTTAAAAACTAAATGCGTTATTTGTACACAATAGCAGGGAATTTCTTACTCATTTATATCCAAAAATGTAAATTAAGAAAAAATCCACAAATATATTTTACTCCATAATATATCAAGATAGATTAGAATCTAATAGATAGAAATCTCATGTATAATTTAAAAATTAAATGCGTTATTTGTACACAATAGCGGAGCATTTCTTACCCATTTATATAACAAAATGTAAATTAAGAAAAAAATCCGCAAATATATTTTACTCCATAATATATTAAGATAGATTGGAAAATTTCTATAATAGTAATGTAAAATTTAGAAGAAAAAAATAGCGCATCGAAACAGGCTTATTATATCGAAAGTAATGAGGCTTTTTGGAAAATGGTTACACCTATAAAAAAATTAAAATAAATAATAACAACATTTCTTTTTAAATAAACGAAGAAAAGTTAACATGTTGTGTTCTTATCTGTAAAAATTTTTTTTATAAAGTTTTCTACTGCATTTTATAGATTTAATTCACTTTTATATAAATATTTTTGTAGGGATTTCACAATTTAAGATTCATAAAATTACCGACTTGCGATCTGGTGCATAAATTGCGAATTTCGTAAACAAGTTAATCTAGCTCTAAAATATTATCAACAATCAATGAAATAGTACTTATTTATTAAATACAAATCATCAATAAAATAGTATTACTTATAAAAAAAATCAATAAAATAGGAAATTATTTGGAGGATACAAAGAATAAATAATATTTTACCGCATCAAAATTAATGCTAAAATTATATAAGCCATATTTCATTTATTTCTCAAATTGCTCTAAAAAAATCATAATATAAAGTGATAAAATTCAAAGCAGTACCTATAAATTGAATTCTAATATTATTCAAAATATTATTTATTTATTTATTTCTGAAACTAATCTAAAATATTTTCAAACTATAAAGTGATAACATTTAAAGCAGTAAAAATAAATTTAAATCTTATATTATTAGACATTTTGTTTATTATTTATTTCTCAAATTTCTATAAAAATATTTTCAGACTATAGAGTAATAAAATTAAAAACAATAACAATAAATTTAAATCTTATATTGTTCGAACTTTTATTTATTTATTTATTTCTCAAGCTACTCTAAAACGTAAATTTTAAACTAGGAAGTGGTAAAATTTTGAGTAGCAAGTATAAATTTAATTCATGTATTATTCGAAATTTTATTTATTTATTACTCAAACTACTCTAAAATATTTTCAAACCATAAAGTGATAACATTTAAAACATTAACTATAAATTTAAATCTTATATTATTCGACATTTCATTTTATTATTTATTTCTCAAATTGCTCTAAAAAAATTTCAAGCTATCAAGTGATAACATTTAAAACAGCAACAATAAATTTAAGTCTCATATTATTCGACATTTTATATGTTTATTTGTTTCTAAATTTTAAACTAGAGAGTGATAAAAATTTAAGTTTCAAGTATAAATTTAATTCATATATTATTCGATAGTTTATTGATTTATTTATTTCTCAAACTACTCTAAAATATTTTCAAACCATAAAGTGACAACATTTAAAACAGTAACTATAAATTTAAATCTTATATTATTCGACATTTCATTTGTTATTTATTTCTCAAATTACTCTAAAAAAATTTTCAGTCTCTAAAGTGATAACATTTAATTATAGTATTCAACATTTTATTTATTTATTTATTTCTAAATTTTAAACTAGAAAGTGATAAAATTTTAAGTAGCAAGTATAAATTTAAGTCATATATTATTCGATATTTTATTTATTTATTTACCACTCTAAAACGAAATTTTAAATGATAAATATAACTGTTGTTTTAATAGAATTTATATATCTTAAAATAAATAGATATCACATTTATATATAAGATATATTTCTTTTAAGATATATAAATTTATATTTATATCTATCTATCTATCTATCTATATATATATATATATATATATATATCTTTTAAGATATATAAATTCATCAACATGCGATCGTGCTCACAAATCGCGATTTTTTTCAAATAAAATTTAATTAAAAAATATATAAATAATCATTAAAATTGTACTTACCCATTAGTTAGAGGGTCCAACGTATAAATAAATTCACACCACATCAAAATAAATGCTAAAACTATATACATTTTACACAAAAAAGTTTTCATCCTTCAGTGTTTCTCCGGATTGTTACAGAGCATCCTTGCCGTTCACCCAACCCCCAAGTTTCAACTGATCTGGTGGAGTCTCCATGTTGGAGTTTACTGACTGCCGCCGCGGAAATATTTTTTCTTACCACTTGGCTTGCGCAACAAACAAAAAGTTGAAATTTCCAGTTGTCGTTTCAACAGGATAGGTGGAATGTTGGAAAGTGTTCCATTCTTTTGTGTGAGGAAAACTTATTCGTGGTTTTTGCGGTATGAAATATTTTTTTCACACATCAATGGCAAATTTTCCTAGTTCTCTCTATCTTTTTTTTTCAACAAAATCGTTTTAAACAGGAATTCTCGCACATTTTCAAAAGGCAGATTACCTGTTGCGGAAAATGCGCCAGACCCAATCGAAAGTGAAAGAAAATTTCAAAAACTATTTCTCACATTTTTTAATTATGAAATGCTATACTTTAATTGAATAAAAATTCCGTGACATGAAAAATTATTAAATAATTCGAGCATTTTCACCATACACATTCAATGCATGATTTGATATTGATTTTAAAAATAATCAAGCACTTCAGATTCTTTAAGCACTTGACGATCCTGTTTTATTCCGGGATTCAAAAACCGGCAAATTAACACAGAAATCTATCTATTGCGTATATTTTTAATTCGATCCGGGACACAACACATCCGATGCTCTCTGCTTCCAAAAATTCTTTCACAGTGGAAGAGAAAATAACCTCACTTTTCTGCCTTTACTAAATTCATAATAAATGTAAAAAATATTTAATTTATTTATTTACGAGACTGCTCTTATTGCTATTTTTTCGCTTCTTGTAAATTTTATTTCAACTCAGTTCGTTTATTCATTATCTTTTTTATGTTTGACAAAGTGTGTACATACTTGACAAAATACATTTGACTCTTTAGAGTTCATTTTGATTTTTTTTTAAATGTTTATGAAAAATTAAAAGTAGTAAGCACTCAAATGCATATTATCTCTAAATTATTCAAAGAAATATATCTACCGCGTTTGTGTAAAAATTTTGTTTAATACTTTTTTTAATGAAATGTTAGTATCGTAAGGATTTGTATTTATTTTTTTAATTCATGGATTGTATGAAAGGATTTTTTTATTTTTAATTTATTTCACGGTTTTAAGAAAAAGACATATACTGTAAAAAGTAAAAATGTCTTATAAAGTTTCTTCATTTTTACACAGTAATTCACAGTAAGGTATAGATTAACGTAATAAAGATATACATACAGGATGTCAGAAAAAGTTTTTTCATTTTTACATAGTAATTCACAGTTAGGTATAGATTAACCTAATAAAGATATGCATACAGGGTGTCAGATAAAGTATCTCTATACTTTTAGAAAATCTTTAAAAACAAGAACAAAGATATGCATTTAGAGTAGGTAGTTTTATGTAGAGAAGGGCCGAATATTCGGTTTCGTTTTCAATTTCAGCCAAAAATCAGAATTTCGCTGAAGATTCCTTTTCGGTGAAAATGCTGTCGAAATTTTGGGCAGACCGAAACTATCTGTATTCTTAAAATCTCGTTTGTTCTTTCGGAAATTTCATTGATTTGTGCTGTATCGGTTCAAATGAGACGCTCTTTATTTATTGCTATGAACTTCTCTGTGTATAATTATCAGTCATGACTGATTCAAGATGTGAATGTAAATTATAAAGCAAGTAATGCATATAGGACTAATCTTTGAAGACGCTTTTCACGTGCTCATTAAAAGCTGCAGACTTAACAGTAATAGGATTTTTTTTTAAATCGCAGAAGTGTTTCGAATACTCTTTGAGAAAGTTCTAGTATAACAGATGATCATTTACAAAAATCATTATAAAAGATAAATCGCGGTATGCATACCTATAACATTTTTTTATTAGATGAAATTCGTATAATTAGAAAATCATTCGGTGTCGTTGATGAATTAATTACATTTTATTTTATATGAAAATGAAAAGCTTTCGTCAGAGGCACCGAGAGCCAACTTGACCCACACGTGTAATTGATTAATGATTATGTATGTTTAAGAAACACGTATAATTAATTAATAATTATGTATTTTTATGTATGTATTTATTATACTTAAAAAATTTTGGGGAATATATTTTTCGTTTTCCACCGAAAGTAGGAAGATTACCGAAACTGGGTGTCGGTTTCGGTCTTAAAAATCTGTTTCGGTCTATCCTTAGTTTTATGTACAAAACTATGAAGTATCACAGATTTATTTAGCAATATTTTAAGCATTTTAATATGTGTGTGTGTACACTCTATCAGTTACACTCAGTAGGACATTTCAAACAAGGTTCTGTCCAGCTTTCGATTTAGGGCCGCAGACATAGCGCTCTTCCCAAATAGTAATTATTTCATTTATTTAATGACAGAAATTATGCGATTAAATAAGGCGAAATTTTCTATTTGAAAATGAAATTGATGATTGATCCGCAGGCAAAAGGTTGGCATCCCCGGTGTAAAGAATTTTAGAATCGGCATTATCAATGGAAACGCTAATTAGGCTTCGCAGTTCATCAATGTCACGAATTAGGAACTGGCTTTTCGCGTATGGCTATAAAAATAAAATTCCCTAGTTGTAATACCTTGAGATCTGGTAGTCACGGTGTTATACTATCTCGATTGAACTGTCATTTCTCTCTTATTTAAAAAAAAAAAAAAAAAAGCAAGGAGGAAATCAAAAGTAAAAACTAAACTAGAATTGGAGCATAGTTTGATGATAAATATCTTTTAATCATTTTAACTGAACTTTATGTTCAAGACAAAGTTTCAGTTCAATGCCAAAATGCAGTATCTTACGGTTAACCAGCTTTTTATTCTTTTTATTTCTCTTTGGACAAGCAGTTGCTGATTGTGACAACTCTGCCAGTAGTTACTTTATATTATTGTAGCAAATAAACGCATATTATTGAGATAGGTTTTTAAAAAATCATATTTGAAAATTATTTAAAAACTCACTAAACTGAGCTATAGATTTCAAACAAATTTCATGCGAATGTATACTTTTGCCCCTATTTGAGGAAGTAAAATTTGAAATGATGTGAATTTATATTTAGAAGTGATGTATGAGCGATAAAATATTAGAAACCGGTTTTTGGCACCCGCACAAAAATGAACTACAGATTTCTGCAGAATAGTCTGAAGTGAATAAAATAGTATATTGCACAATTAAGAAATAAAGTAAAACTTTGAAACTTTTCTTACTGAATACTTTTTGTAAAGATTTTTTATTGGTTTTTCTTATATTTAATATGTTTGATAAATATAAAATTGAATTCGATAATTCGATTAAACAAAAAATAGCTATACATAAATGCAAATTTTCATACTTTGTAAATTTTAATGATGATACGTAAAACCTATAGATAAATAATAGATCTTGAAGGAAATTTTGGAGTAGAACGTGAAAGAAATATTTTGAAAACTTTAAAGAATAAATTAATAGCCGGACAGGGGAGGTTCCGAGGTCGGAAATACAGAATGCGGTGAAAATATGTGTATCGATAGAGGACAGTTAGTATATAAATATACGAATGTCATAAAGTGCAATATCCAGACGATGTTGAGTAAACAACCCTCGGAGTTTATGTTAAAATTTATAAGAGATAAATTACTCCCTTTTGCAATCGGTCGGCAGCAGGGTTGAAATCAGCTTTAATTACGAAATTTTTTCTGTTTAAATAGTTAATGAAAAGTAAAAGGAAAAAAGTGGGAAATTTGTATCTCTACAGACTAGAAATTTTTGTAACTTAAAATTATTGTAATTTAAATTCTAGTTTAAACTTATTTACACTTATTTAGATGAATAACTTCCTATTTTTACAGAAAAATAAAGTAAAATAGGTCACATGAATCTATAATGTATTATTTTAATTTTGTTTTATTATCCTTACATTCCGAAAATTCCATGATTTTTTTTTTTAATAATCTTTTAGTTTTTATTATGATTTTTAAAAATCTCGGATTCTTGATTTTGTAATTAGAATAACTGTCAATGTAATAAATATTTTTACCAATTCAAATTTCTGTTTTTGTTTAATATGTTTTTCTTTTTACATATAAATACAGTTTAAAATGTGAAACTTTGCATGTTTATATATTAACGAAAAGTAAAGACAAATCTACAATAATAAGAAAAGAAATTTGTGTGTGTCTGTCTGCATGTGTGCTATGTTCTGACACAGGATGCAGAGCTTCGAAATACCTCTATGCGAGTATCTGTAGTTATGCCCATGGAAGCCTGATTTTGAATTTTTTATGCGATTTTTATACGATTTTTTGCGTTTTCTAACATTTTGCTGAGATTTTTCCACGTTAGTTAAAGTAATGAGGTTTCAATATTTTAGCCCATTACAGAAAATTTTGTCCTCTTTTCAATACAGTTTTTTGGAATTGATACAGTGATTTTCGAATTTTTTTCTCGCAATTTTTAATTTTTTTTTGCGTCTGTGACGGCGATTTTTTGACGTTGGTAAAAGGATATTCGATTTCAATCTTTTGGTATAATATAGAAAATATTTTTATTTTTTAGCAATTTTCAGAGATTTTTATCGATTTTTCACGTTTTGTGGTGTGATATATATATATATATATATATTTACATTCGTGAAAGAATTACGGTTGCAATATTTTTACACACAACAGTAATTTTTTTTACCTTTGCGATTTTTGAGTTTTATACAATTTTCAATGCGACTTTTAGTGTTCTTTTGCGTTCAGCGTCAATTTCTTCACATTCGTAAATGGAATTTTCCTTAAAGCATTTAGCCCAATATAGTAAGCTTTGTCCTCTGCTATTTTTGAATTTTCAGCGATTTGTAATGTGACTTTACGCGGTTTTTAGCGTTCCCCAGCGATTTTTTGACATTCGTTAAAGGAATTATTTTTAAAACTTTTAACCTAATATAGTAAATTTTATCCACCGCTATTTTGTGAATTTTTAGCGATTTTTAAAGTTTTTCCGCTTTCCTGTGCAATTTTTTTCTCACATTCGTTTTCAAACTTTCAGCCTAATATAGTAAATTTTGTCCTTTGCGATTTTTGAACTTTTAGCGCTTTTTTTCGCGTTCCGCGGTAATTTTTGGACATTCATGAAATGAATTCGGTTTTAAACTTCTAGCCTAATTTAGTAAATTTTTCCCACTGTTATTTTTGCTTTCATAGTCCATAATGTGACAGAATTGTTTTGCGTATCCTTGTAAACAAGCTATTAATGACACACTTCAATATCAATAGCGAACAAGCTCTGGTAAATTTCAATATCATCTATCAATTACATAGCAATCCGAATGTATTTACTAGAGTTAAAGCATGGATAGGCGGACAGACGGCATACAGATGTAAGACGAAGTTATAAACATTTACACAATTATACCCAATTATCTCGGAAAATGTTAAAAATGATAGATTTTTAAAATAATTTTAATGGAAGATAAACTTACAAAATTAAACGCATAAATTAATTATTTTTACAGAGAAAATATTACATATACCTTAGGCTACTCAGAATTTAAATTTTATTTTGTATTCGTTGAAAAAACATACTTATTATCGTGACAAAAACAACTTTATATGCATTCAAAATTTTAAATTTCAATATGTGGAATATTTACGGCTTCTGCTTTCTGAAACTTTTAAGGTAGATGAAGCTCTACAAAATTTTCATATATTTATATATTTTCCAGTGAAACGGTATATCAATTGAAGAGATTTTTTAAAAATAAGAGTTATTATTTCCATATTATTCAACGTCAAAGTGGAAGAAAATACGTGGAAACGGTATGCATATGTTTTTTTTTTTTTCACTTATAATACAAAACCATGGTCATGTATATTAACATGTAACTATTTTTTATACATTTTCATTTTTTTTACTTTACAAAATGGAGTATGTTACGTCTATCTACTGTATTTAAGTCGAAACACTTTTTGAGGTACAACTTTGTAAATGCAGTACTAAAAAAAAATAGAATTGTTTAGTTATTTAAAATTAAGTCATTGAAAAAAGCTTTTTTAAAAATTAGAATTTAGTAACGAGAATTATTTACTATCTTCTCTATCAGTAAATATTTAATTATATTCAAAGAAGTGTATCAAGCAAAGTATTCAAAATTTACAAAATTTAGAGAATTGTTTAAGGGAACAGTTTACCATTTCAACAATTTAAAAATTTAAATGTGTTTATTTAAAAAGTAATGTGGTTCAAATGTTGAACTCACTACATTTCAATGTTCAACTAAAAGTACATTTTAAAAACAAATTAACTGCATATTTAATTAAAAATTTTAAAAATTTTATAAAAATTTAAATTTTTTAAAATCCCTATTACTTTTTTTTAAAAATTTATATTGTTGGCCAATTTTTTTTTAAAGATTTACAAATGCGTATTACACAAGACTGCGCATGGATTTTTAAATACATCTAATGTTACATTTAATATATTTTTTTACTGATATACAGGGTGATTATAATTAAAGTTTAACGTTCAAAATGCTGTAAAAAAAAAGAACCACTGGTCAGAATGACTTCAAATTTGAAATGAATATACTGGAAGAAGGGAGAAACGGTATGGCATAAGAAAAAAAGTTCCAATGTGTCTCAATGGATGGCGCTGTAAGCGACATAACGAAAGTGGATTCGGCGTCATGTGACATTTTTAATCGAAATACGACGGTTTTGTCATGAGTTGCACAGTAAACCAACCATACTGTTCAATGTGCATGAGTGTTTCGGTTGTTTTACGGGAAAAATGGCTTCCAAAGCAGTCAACAGTTGTGGTACTGTTAGTGGAAAGTCCATCCGTCACGGCAAGGTCGTACCACATTGGATGGGAAAAATCGGTTTTTAACTGTCCTTGGGCCTTGGGCCAAAAGTTGAAACCGATAATCGTTATCGGTTGTCTCATCACATGTCTAGCAATAATTAAAAGCAGAATCATTATTCGCTTTTTATGCGGTTTTTGGCCCAAGGACAATTAAAAACCGAATCATTAAGTGATTTTTATGCGGTTTTTGGCACAAAGACAGTTAAAAACCGAATCATTATGTGCTTTTTATGCGGTTTTTGGCCAAAGGACAATTAAAAACCGATTTTTCCCATCCAATGTGGTACGACCTTGCCGTGGTGGATGAACTTTCCACTAACAGTACCATAACTGTTCACTGATTTGGAAGTCATTTTTTCCGTAAAACAACCGAAACACTCATGCACATTGAACAGTACGGTTGGTTTACTGTGCAACTCATGACAAAACCGTCATATTTCGATTAAAAATGTCACTTGACGCCGAATCCACTTTCGTTATGCCGCTTACGGCGCCATCTATTTAGACACTTTGGAACTTTTTTTTCTTATGCCATACCGGTTCCCCCTTCTTCCAGTATATTCATTTCAAATTTGAAGTCATTCTGACCAGTGGTTCTTTTTTTACAGCATTTTGAAAGTTAAACTTTAATTACAATCACCCTGTATATAGTGTAAAACGATGAAATCTAACACATCTTCATATACTTTTATTTTTTAAAATATAACAAAAAACCTAAAGGCTAATTTCATGCGCACATTTATCACATATATAAGAAAGAACATGTACAAAAAATTAAAATCTCTATCTCAAATACAAAAAATGTCTTTGCGTTTTTAAAACGTGAAAGGGAAGAAAATAGGAACATGGAGAAAAAGCCATTTAAAATTTTAATTTGTGTGGGTAATTGCGCTAGGCGTATTAACAAAATTTACAATATCTCGTTGTATAATTGTATGTGTAAAAATGAGGTATAAAAATATTCACAATTAAACAACTTTTCAATTAATATTAAAAGAGAAAAATCGATGTTTCGGCAAATTTTAAGGTAAACTGTCCCTCAAGTGCAAATAATTTTTGTAAACTACAATATTATGTTAAAAATACCAAATTTTCTTGAAACTCATATGATGAAGAGTTTGTTGAAATATCTTTATTTTCGAGACAGTTTAATATCTTTAGGGTTTCGTACTTAAACCATGGTTCGTACGCTTCCTTGAATTTTACAGACCAGAAAATCTTTCGGCACCAGTATTATCTTATAGAAAATCTCTTCTTAAAAGAAGGCGAAATTTTGCGCGTTTAACTTACATTTCTTTTTCTATAAAAGAATACTGGTAGTTTTCCTGGAGAAAAAACGGTATCCGTACGAATGTAAACTGTAAAAACGGAACCATTGTAAGATCACTCCTTGCCTGTTTGTCCTTCAGACACAGCCGTTTTCCTCGAAAACTATCGAACGTGGAAAGTTCAAACCTGGCAGAGTTATAAAGTCTAATGACCGACGCATTTATAGATTATTAGCCATTCTCAAATGTTTCAGGAAAAATTTAGAGGGCTAATTACGTTACATGAAAAAATATAGTGTGTATGACGTATGGGGTATCGTTCGAAAGAACACCGAACTGAAAAATATATTTGTTTTAATTCTAGGTATTATATTTTCAGAGATATCGTCGAAAATGTGCCCCCTTCTTCCCGCTCGTATTTACGAATCTACTCAAACTAAAATTATGAAAATTTAAGGGTAGTAGGAATTTAGTTAAACATTGCAGAATAGCTATAGCGAGATTAGGTCACATAGAGTTTTTAAGAAAATCGCATTTTCCCGTTACACACAAACTTTACTTTACGGGTGTTCAACGGGGGTGTTGAAGATCGCTCGAGGTACCTATCGACACGGAATCCTCCAAGAATTGTTGATAATGATTTTCGAATAAAATTATCGATAATTAGCTCCGTGATATCAATTAAAAAGCTATCTAGGAAATCCAGGCCTTCGGCACTTGTATAGAATGCATTTTAATTCATCATCACCAATCTTGACAAACCTCATTGGGGAAACAAATATCATTATTTTTTATCTCCATCACTGGTTAACAACTCAGAATTTGCTTTCACACTTTCATGACATCTGGATGGGAATCCCATCTCTTTATTGAATTACTTTTACTTCTATAATCTACTTTTTTTAGGATTTAATCATTATTTTTTTACACTTGTCTGACTGCATCTTTGCTTTTGTTACAGTTTTTTTTTTCGCACCTTTTGGTATTTTGCTATGCTTATTTTGGCGCAGCATGTCCCTTAAGGATATTTGCGCCATAAAACCTCATACAACCAACCAACCTATCTAGGAAAATGCGGCACGAACCAAGGTGGCGTTGCATCGTTGCGACCTCCTTTCGAAGCATACTTGACACAATGCCAAGTTCAAACTTTGTTGCACTCTTTGTGTGCAAGTAAAACTCGCACTTCAATGTGATCTTTAAGGGTTTTTTTTTACATTTCGAGCCGATTTTTTGACATTCGTGAAAGAAATTCGGTTGGAATGTTTTAGCCTGCTATAATAAATTTTGTCCTCTGCGGTATCTTTGAATTTTTAGCGATTTTTTATCTGATTTTTAGCGGTGTGTTTTTTGCGTTTTGCGGGTTTTTTTTTCACATTGGTAAAAGGAATCTCGTTTTAATATTTTAACCCAAAATAGTAAGTTTTGTCCTCTTTGCAATACAGTTTATTCGGAGGCCGTACAGTGATTTTTTATTTTTTCGTCTTTTTTATGTGATTTTTTTGAGTTTTTCCGCGTTTTGCGGCAATTTTTTGACATTGGTAAACGATATATTGTTTTAATCTATTAGCCTCATATAGTATCTCTTGTCTTCTGCAATTTTAAAAATAAACTAGTTAGTGCCCGTCAAGAATTGACGGTACATAACTTGAATGTTTCATTAGAAAAATTCCTTAATTTTTAATTAGTTGCTTTTAAATTAATTATTGAATGACGAATTTTTATATTGGATAAGTGATTCTTATTTTTTTAAGGGGATAGTTGGAGCTGCCAGTCTAACCTATTCAATGAAGTGAAAGAATTTTAAGTTTATAATTTACAACTAATTATGCTCGCTTTTTATCAGAAATTTACCTAAAAACACCGAGTAGAAAATTTATTTTTACTTATTATGACCTCATTTCAAAAGGAATGGTGCTGTTAGACTTATTTACTTATTAGACTTATTTATGAAAGTACATCACCTTTTAACTACAAACTTGCTCCGTTCAACTTTTATGTAAGACGAGCGTTTAGTGTTTGCACTATTAATCACATTGATAATGAATTAAATACCATTAGAAACATTGCAGTTGAGAATGGTTTCCCAATACGTATTATTGATAAGCTAATCAACTCGCAGAAGAACCATATGAAAATACAAAAAACTCCACGGAGTAATATGAGATATTGCAAAATGAAGTATATACCAGGACTTTTCGAAAAACTCAGACATGCACTTTTTCGCTTTGGCGTGAACTTGGTCGCCACTCCTCCTGCAAAACTGAAAGATCTGATTAGTGCCAAAGTGGACCCGATCCCGAGGAATGATGTTTCTGGGGTATATGTAATTCCAGTGAAAACTGAAGATATTTATCTCGAATACATAGGCATGACTTCACGTAAACTTAAAGTTCGTATTAAAGAACATTTGAGAGATTTAAAGTATAACCAACCTACAACAGCCCTGTCAAGACTTAACCAAAAGCAGAATATACAAGTTAATTTCGAAAACGCAAAAATTATATATCCCTCAAAGAATTATCATGATTTAATTATCCACGAATCAATAGAAATTATTACTAAAGGAAATACAGTTTGTAATGACGTTTTATTCTACAATATACCCAGAATTTGGCTCAGTTTGCTTAAAGAAAGAAAAAACAATTAATCTTCCACTTCCCTATATCCATGTTTTATTTTATTTTATTTTCCCAATGTTTCCGGATCTATAAATTAACTTCCACTTTCACTCCTTTCGTCACCATCTACGTGGATGTTGAAAATTAGGCGTTCAATCAATAACTGTTGTATTTCTTATATTCCTCCGAAGAAGACTATGTTTTATAGGTGAAAGTATACTAAGGTATTAAAATAATTTAACATTTTAAATACTGTGTCATCTTTTAAGTAATTTTGCACTTAGTGTAAGTTTAACTGTATCTAGCTCTTAGTATAGACACAATACATTTTTTAATTGTTATTAATGCTGAAAGAGCCAAATAATATTAACTTTGTGAAAGAAAGAAAAGCTTGTTTACAGTAACATCGAATAGCAGACGAACGTGCAGCGCGTCACTCCAAAGGCAGACTTGTACTTATGTACTGCGCATGCGCAAATGTAGAATTTTAATTTAAAATTACGGCTAATTAATAAAACATTTGAACAAACGAATGGATGATAACAAATCTGTGGCCAAATATCTTTCATTTAAAAAAAGATTGGTGTAATTTGATGCAGTATTTTCTTCTCACGGACTGTTGAAAGAAAACGCTTAGCGTTTTAAATATATAGATTTTAACGATTTCTTATGCAACTTTTAACAAATTTCTTTCTTGTGATTAGCTTCGATTTTTCCATATTAGTAAAAGGAGTCCGGTTTAAATCTTCTAGCCCAATGCAGTAAATTTTGTTCTCTTTTCAGTGAAGTTTAATCGGAATTTGTGCAGTAAATTTACAATTTTTCGCGATTTTTATTGGAATTTTTAAATTTTTCTGGCATTTCGTGAAATTTTTTTGAAAGGACCGGGTAACACCAAGCAGGTAAAAAAACTAAAAAAATAAGCAATTCGTACTTCTATAAACCATAAAATTTTGCTGTTTTAAAAAATTTTTTGCTATTATTTACATAAATAAAGTATTATTTTTCACAGTGAGGTAATTTTAAATACGTTATATAAAATTAAAACATACTGATTTAATTATTTAATTGTATTTTTTAATACTATAATAATATTTAACAAGTAATATAAAAATTTTGTTTTTAAAGTCAATTCCTACTGAGGTCATCAAAGAAAAATTTAATATAATCCCTTAAGCTAATATTAGTTTTTGTTGCATTAAAATATCTCAATTTGTTGATTTTCTATAAGCAAGTAGGTTTACAATGGGACTCTATGGGAATTTGGCAAAATATTAGAGATATCGCCAAGTTGTCGCCAAGTTGGCGACAAACTTGGCGGTATTTGACGACAGAACAGGGTCCCCCCTATGGTAACCCCTTATTGAAAATACTTTAATTGATCTTCAACAACCAATGGCCGCCATTTTGTTTCCCATACAAAACTAAAATTAATTAATTAAAATTTAATTAATTAATTAATATTTGAAAAAACTGTATTAACATCAATTGCCATCCAGTACAAGTTTAAAAAAAATTAATTCAAGTTGATAGGATGAATAATGAGTATTTTATTAACGATTGAAAATTTGAACAAGATAAATATATAAATAAATAAATAAATATAGGGAGAGTGTGAGCTAATAGTAGGAATTGAAAAATATATGTTTTTTAACAACTAGTTTTAAATTTCAAATTTAAAAGCTTGTTAAAATTATTATTTTTTTTAGCGATTCAATAATTCTATTAACTGTTTTAAAAACTAGATGCGGAATTTGGCTCAAAATGCAATCAATCATCAAGAATTAGAATAATGCTGCTGTAATACCATACCGTCTCTTTAATATCTATTTTATATTCATTTAAACGATGTTTTATTGATTTCATTTTTTGATAAATAAAATACGGTAGAAACTAAAAGCTTATGGGAAAACATTAATTTTTAAATAGCAAGAACAAAATTACCAATGCAGGAAAGTAGATTTTTTTTTTTAATGTAAATTATATAATTGACAACTCTGTATATAAAGACTAAAAGAAACAAAAATTTATGATCATGCAAAACTAATTTGTCTAAATAAATATTCATCTTTAATAAATATTTAGAAATCAGATACTAATTTTTCTACAACAAAGCGGGGAAGGGACGAATTCGACTATCAGCGAACCAATTCTCTCAACTATTCCTGAATAGTAATCTTAACCTTAATTAACCGTCTTGAATTTCTGTCATTATAGAAGGCGAAGATTGCTATTCGAAAATAGTGGTGATAGTTAACACTCATGCTCGTGAATTCTCCATCCCTGTTCTACTAAAACCATAAGATTCGATATATGCTTTTAAAAAATTTGAGTGAATTCGCAAAATAAATTTATGATACTGGGTTCCATAGTAGAAAACTTAAGAAACACATAATAATAAAACTTTATATCTTTTTCACTTTACGAAATCTGATGTATATAACTCTTTTGAGACTGATACTTTTATGGTTTCTATTCTTTTGAGAAACTCAACATTCGTAATTGAGTTTCAGTGTATTTCATTAAAAAAAATTTTTTTTGATTCTATCATTTCTTTTTTGTTTTGTAGATCGGTTGATTGTATAGTCAATGTTTATGACACACATGAGGATGTTATTTCCGAAACTAAAGCTTTATGAAGTTAAAGTTAACATACAAAATTTTTTAAAAATTTTTACATGTAAAGAGAACAACGGATAATGTTTGCTTGTTTCTAAGATAGAATTTTTAAAATGAAAATTAAATTCCAATGGCTTTTTAAAAAAAATCTCAGCGAGCAGTTTTGTACACTGCATATAAAGAACATTTTTGTTTGTAAATAAGTGAAAAAAAATTTTTTATTTATTATTTGATATAATTGCATGATACAGGATTAGCCTAAATGATTCATCTGTTTTCAAAATAATGTTTATTTAGAAGTATACGGCGTACGAAGGCGAATGATACATGAAAAGATACATACACTCACCATACCAAGTTTCTGGTACATACTGCAAATCTTCTTTAGTATACGACGTACGAAAGACGGCTGATACATGAAAAGATACATACACTCACCAAGTTTCTGGTACATACTACAAATCATCTTTAGTATACGATATACGAAGACGAGTGATACATGAAAAGATACATACACTCATCAAGTTTCTGGTACATACTACAAATCATCTTTAGTATACGACGTGCGAAGACGAGTGATACATGGAAAGATACATACACTCATCAAGTTTCTCGTACATACTATAAATCTTCTTTAGTATACGACGTACAAAGACGAGTGATACATAAAAGATACATACTCTCACTAAGTTTCTGGTACATACTACAAATCTTCTTTAGTATACGACGTACGGAGACGAGTGATACCTGAAAAGATACATACATTTATCAAGTTTCTCGTACATACTATAAATTTTCTTTAGTATACGACGTACAAAGACGAGTGATACATGAAAAGATACATACACTCATCAAGTTTCTGGTACATACTACAAATCTTCTTTAGTATACGACGTACGAATACGAGTGATACATGAAAAGATACATACACTCACCAAGTTTCTGGTACATACTACAAATCTTCAAAGTGTGCGCCCCGGCACACATCCCAACGGTAATCCAGTTCCGTCTATACGTTCAATAGCATGTTTCTGCCAATGTCCGTCACAGCAGTAGTGGTGCGTTCCTGCAATGCTTGCAGCGTTGTTGGAATTGGGGTACATAAACTTTGTCCTTCACATAAACCCACAGGATAAAATCACATGGCGTGAGATCCTGAGACCTGGGGAGGGGGCATGGCAACAGAGGAACATCACCCAACGCGGCCTATCTAGCGGTGTGGCAGTTTTCTCTTGAGAAATTGGCGAAGAATTGCGCTCGAGTGCGGTCGAGCCCCGTCCTGTTAAAAGAGGAAAGCCGAGGAGAAAGTAGTCAGTTGTGGATACAACCACAACTGCAACATATCCAAGAACAAATCAAGGTTTTGATACCCGATGAATCATATAGGCTATAAATTTATATTATTATAATATTTTTATATGTCTATTATTATAATTTTTCCTGTAGTTTTATTTTATGAACTTAAAGCATTCAGGAAATAGTTATAATTGCATACGTATTGCATTTTTAATTGAATTGGACGTTTGTTTCATTCTTTTTACCAATTTTTTCGCATTCTGGGATCTAAATTACGTTATATCTAGATTATATACAAAATTTTCGAAACAGAAAGCAGGTGTGTAACAGTCCAAACGGCGACTGCCAAAAAGTTCATTTATTAAAAGCTGAACATTTTAAAAAAGATAGCATTTATCATGGCAAAGCAAAAGTCAGACTGTTTTGCCTATAGTTAAAGGGGGAACAGAGAAAAAACATAAGATCACTTGTGCTTTGTGTGAATTTCCATTACTTACTGAGCTCATTAATTAAAAAGAATAAATCAGCGCTAAAGTGAAGATTTTACATTTCTTTATTAAAAAACACAGGGTTGCCTGCGAAAATCCGATCACTACCAGTACCAAACCACCAAAAATTAGGGCGATTATCGGACACTTTCTTAGTTTATTAATTGAAAGGTGAAACCAACGCTAATATTTAGAGTTTACTTATGCTTATTGGAATATATAAGGTTGCCCAGTGAAGTCGCGACGCAACTATTGGTACCCTCAAAAATTAGAGTGCATTTTGAGCACCTACGTAGTTCATTAACCCTCTCGCTGCGCATCTCGCAATTTCCACGGCCAAAGTAAAAGTAGCAATTTCGCGCAACCCGCGATTTCAGCGGGAATGCATTTAACCAAGATTAATTTTCAGAATTTCGCATTTGTATGATTATTTTTCAAATTCGGTATTCTGGCAATCTTTATTTATGATCTAATTGAAATTTTGATCTTGAAAAAAAAAAAGTGTGAAAAGAATATGGATAGATTGTATCAATAATATGCATCGCAAAAAAATCACGTCATGATTAACGGGAAATGGTTATTGCATTTAAAAAAAAAAAATAACTCGATTGCCTGAAATAAACACTTTTGACGAGTGTTAATTCTTAAAACCGATCATTTCAGAAAACATGAATGAAAATTACTTTATTTTGTAAAAAAAAGTTGCATTTTCGTTCATAAAACCTAAAGGTTTAATATGATTGCGTCAAAGTAACATAATTTTCCCTCTGCTAGTATCGAAATTAAGGCACGTGAGTTCGAAGTATATTGGAAACATATTTGTAAACCAGATTTTAATTGCACATTTCTTTTAGCTTTAAAAGGGTAAAAATTAGCTTTTTTTAAGTTTTTTTTTTAATAATTCATTTTTGTAAAGTCTTATAGGATACAATGCATACATATTGAAATCTCACACCAAATACCACCTAAAATACACAGCTGTAGAGTGTAGAATTCTTCCAGCTTTTTTTTTTTTTTTTCGTTTTAGGAAGTAATCGAATTCGTCGATTTTCACGATTTTACTTGGCCCTCCTGTTTTTATTGGTTGCAATTTCATTTTTATTATTTATATTATATTTGTCTCAAAATTTCACTTTTTTATGATATAGTTATTTTAAGGTGTCTATAAATAAGAAATACCGCATTGTCTCTCATAAAATGTGATAAAAAGAGTTGATTAACTATATATGTTTTTAATTGTCGGGAGTGAAATGTTTTGTTTAATTAATGCAATTATCTTTCTTTTAATGCTACGTGAAGGAAATCTCGGGCGACAGCCAGTGTAAAATATATATATGACTAACTATATGCAAAATTTCCGACATGTATCACAAAAGCGATATGAATTTTTTTCAAAGTGCAAAACTGAAAAGTTTCGATTCAGAAATTAATAACTATGCAAATTTAACTAAGAACTGTACTTCTAACTGATTGTTGTGTCACATACATGATGGAAATTCTATACAGATATGAAATCTGTGCTACATATTATTGTTTTTTTTTTTTTTTTTTTTTTTTTTTTTTTTTGTTCACCGGGTATATGTGATCTTTCTAAACTAAAATATTGCTTTCTACAAATTTTTTAGTATTGTTATATAGATCATTTGTAAAATGTTCACAGTCTCATATCCAATTTTGTACATTTGTTGTGCTTTCAAGTGACTCGAGATTACCAAAAAAAAAAAATAGATTATTTATTAAATACAAATTTTAAGATTGTTGACCGATACTTTAAAATATCTTTCAACACTCCTGTATGGGTCTCTCGTAAAACCATTATAATAAAATTCTCGTACCATAACAATAAAATTCTCGTACAAATACGACAATAATCATTAGCTGGGAACTTAGCATTCTAACCTGTCAAATATTTCCTGTAATTTAAAAAATGTTCGTACAAAACATTGCTCATTTAAGTTATTTAAGCAGATGGAATGGATATTTTGCAGCAGTACCCAGAACAAATTTCATTTTTTAGTTGCGTTCGTAAATATATAAATGGTAGCACCTATAGTCGTCGTTTGGTCTATCCATCTGACTGTCTGTCCACATATAACAGCGCAAAAAATACTCAACCGAATGGTTTGGAATTTAGTATATATAATCATTGCATAATTTTGTCGAGTGATTTCAAATTTTGAATCAAAAATTAAAAAGGTATTAATAAAAGTTTTCTTCATTCTATTAAATCCTATAATATGTAATTAGTTCAATGATATCCCATGATAGGTAATGATTCTAGGTTGTCGTGGTGTTTACGTCCTATTTAAGATGGAGTCCTATTATTTCCGTATTACTGAATTTAATGTATAGAATCGTAATAAATTTTGTATTTTTACATTTTTGCATAAGAGGGCAACAGCTATTGTACCAAGATTTGAATATTTTTAAAACTAGTTACAGTAGGAACGCACCTCATTTGCCACGTTTGAAGTGTAATTTCCGAATTATTATTTATAGCATGTTTTGAAGAAATAGAACATACCCAGTTTATTCATATTTCAAACATTTCATTTCTTAAATAACGAAGTATTCGAATGATAATATGAATAAAGCTTTAGAAATATTCGCTAAATATTTTCCTTTAATAAAATAGTTAATTTCTTTTCAAAAACTTAAACTCGAGAACTTGATTGGAGTTTTTTGCATTCTTGTTATTTTTGGATCTATGTTATTATAAATTTTATACCATTTAAAATCAATCAATTGCTAAAACAATCATACAAATTGACATTTTCCACCTAATTGAAAGAGTATCTAGGCCCGGGGACGAACCCTGAATTTCTGACTTAAATTGCCAATACTCTACCAATTGAGCTACCTGGACCAACAACCGGAAGACCGAATTCTCCCAGACAACCTTTCAGCAGTAGTATCTGGTCTGTCATGTGAGACAGTCATACTAGTATTGCCATGCCGGTCCAGGTAGCTCAATTGACACAGCATTTGAAATTTAAGCCAAAGGTTGGGGTTGGTCTGACGGCCTAGGCACTTTTTTCAACCAGATGAGAAAATGCCAATTCGTATTATTTCGTTATCATTCAGTATAATTGAGTTTAAATAATTATGATTAGCCGTGTAGCATAAAATTGATCTTAATTGTGTATGTTCAATATTTTTCATATTATACGCATTTCAAATCAAGTGATTTTTTTAAAAATACCCTGTTTTGTTCTTTTGTAGCTTTTTTTATTTTCTTCGATTTTTCCAAAACATTTGGACACTTTTTTTTTTTTTTAGAAAAACAAATATAGAGTATACTTTTAGATTTTACTATTTTTATGATATTTTTTTTATGCTTATATTTCGGATTAAAAACAAATATTACTTTTCCAAGCAATTATTCTTTTGGAGATCTTCGAAGATGAAAATATGGGTAAAAATCTCTGCTTTATCTCAAAACAACTGAAGAAATGCAACGAATGAAATATTATATGATGAAATTCACAGTAACATTTGTGATTGGATTGGATGTCTTTTTTTCATTGTTTATATAAAAATTTTCACATTATGCGATCTAAATTACGATTTATCTATTTACAAAATTCCTTCAACAGAAAGCAGATACCTAAGAACCATCAAATAAAAATATATTGGAATGAGATTCTGACTATTATTTCCAGATTTCTCAAGAATCTATATTGCTCAATGTTTTATAAATGGTTGAAAGGTTATTAAAACCACAGAAATATTTCTGAAGCCTAAATAAAATTCTTAAACATGTTGAGGGATATTACACCATATTTAATTTTTTACAGAGAGTTTTCGAAATTGCTTCTTGACATTTTAATATGTTTATTCAAATAAATAATACAGTCAAATTGAGATGTGAAAGAAGCTATGATGGCTAAGACATAATATATTTATTTACTGTATTCACCTTTCCGATACATTAATCAATAATAGCTTTTTAAAAAAAAAATCCGTGTAACTTAGCCATAAGAACTTGGTAGAAGAACATTTTTGATGTATTTATATATAGTATGTGTTGTTCTTTCACTAATATTAATTTTCACGAAGTCCGTGGATACTGACAGAACAAACAGTTTATTAAACGAAAACACTGCACAAACACATAACAATTAATTTAAAGATAAATTTCTCACACAGAATACTTTTTCATAATAACTTCACACAGAATAATTTTTACGTCTACACTCTTCTATTGTTCGCACGCAGACCGAGTGCGCCGGGGGAAAAGACTGGCAGTGCGCAGATATAATGCGCATAAAAAATGTTCGCTCGCCTTTAAACCCAACACACCCCTCCTGCGAGAGATACATTTTTTTTCTTTAAACAGTTCCAAAAAACACATATACACATACATACAAAAATTACACACAAATTACATACAATAATTACACATATCATAATAGTGAAATACTTTCCATAGAATATAACAACTTATCTTCATTTACACCTTTAGTAAGGAAATCAGAAATAATATGTTCACTTTGAACATATTCCAATGAAATAATACCTTCTGACAATAAATCCCTGACAAAATGAAATCTTAAGTTCATGTGCCTAGATTTATTTGAGGATTTTGTACATTTAATCCACTGTATTGCTGCTTGACTATCAGTGCTTAAAATTATGGCACCTTTTATAAATTGGTTACAATTTAACTCAGACAATAAGTTTACAGTCCATATTATATCCTTACACATTTCTGAAATAGAAAATAATTCTGCTTCACATGTAGAAAGACTAACACTTTTTTGTTTGCGACATTTCCAAGATACTAATGACTTTCCTAACAATACAACTCCTCCTGAAAAAGACTTTCCATTTTCTCCATTTCCCCAACTAGCATCTGAACTACTATTTAAATACCCAAATTCGTTGCTGTAAAATAATTTTTTGTCTTTTGTACCTTTTAAATACCTTAATACTCTTTTAGCCAAAATGTAATGCCTTTTCTCTGGTTTGTGATTAAATTGAGACAAATAAGTTGTGACAAATGATATATCAGGACGTGTTCTATTGGCTAAATATAAAAGTTCACCAATAATTTCCTGATACATAGTTATGTCAAACAATTCATTTGTTGGAGGAAAACTTTTATCTTCACCTTTAACAATAGGTGTTTTCACAGATTTGCAATTTTCTAAATTATGTTTTACCAACAATGACTCAATATATTCCACTTGTGACAAACTTATACCTTTTTCATGTTTTTCAATTTCTATACCTAAAAATTTAGAATTCTTATTTTCGTACAATTCGAATACATTTTTAATTTTAGAAACAATATTTTCATACATTATTTGATTATTACAAAAGATAGCTAAATCGTCCACATACATACATAATATAAAAATGTTATCATTTTCAACTTTAATGAATACACAGTTATCAGAGGCTAATTGATTTAATCCAATATTACCAAGTTCCTCTTTTATTTTTAAATACCAATTTCTACCCGATTGGGGTAATCCATAAATACTCTTTTTCAGTTTACAAACTTTATTAACCCCTATCAGTTTTTCATATCCAGGTGGTGGTGACATATATAAAGTTTCTTCCAAATCACTGTATAAATATGCTGTTTTTACATCAAAAAACTTAACAATCAAATTTAATTTAGCTGCAAGTGCAATTAGTAATCTAAATGACTCAATATTTACAACAGGTGAATACGATTCAGTATAATCTTTGTTTTTAATTTGATTAAATCCAGCTGCCACTAATCTGGCTTTATATTTTATTTCCTTACTGTCGCCCTCTTTTAAAGCATAGACCCATTTACTTTTAATCAATTTCGTTTTTTCTGGCATATCAACGATTTCCCAAACATTATGATTAATTAAAGAATCCAATTCATTTTTCATAGCTATTCCCCAATCACGTGAATTCACACTATTTATTGCCTCTAAATAATTGTTCGGGACATTATCAGTTAAATTAGCTGACGAATATTTACTTTTCAATCTTTCTGACCTTCGAACTTCAGTCATATTTTCACTTCGGTCTTTTATTTTGTTGTTTCGATTCCTTTTCTCCGCGCCTTCATGTCTAGCTGGAGACAAATTAAGTTTTGTTAATGGGGTTGCGCAACCGTTTTTTATTTCGCTTGTGTCAGAAATTTCTAAATTGAGAGATTTATTCTTTTGATTTTCACGAATTTCATTCTCTTCCGGAAAATTTTTATTTATTAGCGGTTCAATATCCCAACACTCTGAACATTTACTTAATCCAAAATATCTACTTCCCTTTATAGTTTCATTGAACTTAACAGAACGTTCCTCAATCACTTTCTTATTTTTTACATCATAAATACGATATCCCCTCCCATCTCTAGCATATCCTAACATAATTCCACTTCTTCCTGGTACATCGAATTTATTTCTCATTGTTTTAGGAATATGAAAATAAGTTAAACAACCAAATTTTCTTACATAATTTAAATTGGGCTCTTTACCTGTCCAAATTTCTAAGGGGAGTTTTTCTTTTCCTTTACGGGGTGTTATATTAGATACCTGTGTACTGCAATTGATAGCTTCTGCCCAGAATTTGGTGGGAAGTTCGCTTTCATATAACAAAGACCTAGCCCTTTCTAATAGAACTCTATTCGCCCTTTCAGCCTTTCCATTGCTTTCGCTGTTATATTGGACAGTTTTTTCGTGAAAAATACCTGCATTAGCAAGATAATTGTCAAATTCCGTATTTACGAATTCGAGCCCATTGTCATTTCTCACTTTTTTAATTCTTTTACCCATAAGATTTTCATATTTAGCTTTAAATTTATAAAATACATCAAATGCTTCATTTTTACTTTTGAGGAAATAAGTAAAATACATTCCAGAAAAATCATCCACTAATATCATAAAATATTTTGCCCCACCAAGTGATTCAGGTTGTATCGGGCCACATAAATCCAAATGAAACAACTGCATAATATCAGAACTTTGGTCAATATCAATATTCGGATGACTTTTCCTGGTTATTTTACTTATGTCACATGTATCACACTTAAAATCAGACACATTTACATCTTTAAGATCAATATACTCTTTCATTTTTAACATATATTTTGAATTTAAATGACACAATCTGTTATGCCACAGTTCATAATTACTAGCACTCTTATCAGTAAAATTACACTCAGAATTATAGGCAGGTTGAAGTTTAATCTCTAATCGATTATCATTTTTAAATGCTTTAGTTAGAAATTTATTATATTTGTCAAAAATTAGCACACAGTTATTTTCAGAAATAATTCTACAACCCTTATCCATTAAAGCAGTAACAGATAATAAATTATATCTCAAATCTGGTACAAAACTAAGATTGTTTATTGTCAAATGTATAGAATTATTTTTACTTACCGTATCACATGATACCGTACCTGTACCCTTCGAAATTATTTTGGAATTTTTACCTGCTTGATAGATATCCTTTTCTTCAGGAATTAGATTCCTGAACCATATTTTATCTTTACACATATGCGAGCTAGCCCCGCTGTCTAATAACCATATATTATCACATAGTTCACATTGTTCCGATGAAATAGTAAGTACCGAATTGTTTCTGTCCTTAACTGGATAATTTACATCGTGGTGCGTTTTTCTTCTTTGTCGATTTCCATTGGATCTGTCATTTCTTGAAATATTATTCCTGTAAAAACAATCCTTGGCTATGTGATTTGGACGTCTGCAAATGTAACAAAGTCTCGGACTTTTATTTTTCCTTGAGTAGAATACTTCAGCGGCGGTCCCTTCAGCACGAGCGGTATTCGTCAGTTCTTCTTCCCGTAGAATTTCTAGTACTTCATCCATACTTTTCTCACGTTGAGTTTTTAAAATATCTCTTACTTTCGAGAACTTTCCTTTCAGACCTCGTACCGTGTAGAATACAAGTTCTCTCTCTGTTATAGCCAATCCAAGTGTTTGACATTTTGTTGAGATGCCTCGAGCTCTGGCTATGTAGTCATTTGCAGATTCATTTAATTTTATTTCTAGATTCTTTAACTCATTGCCGGCATCTATTCTTCTATCTTCTGCTTGACCGGTAAAAGTCGATCTTATTTTTTCCCATAATAATTTCGCATTTTCTTCTGCTGCAAACTGTAGCGCCTGTTCATCAGACAATGACAGCTTTATATATGCGACGGCATCGCTATTTTTTTGGTTCCATTCGGCAGAATCCTTCTCACTCAGCCCTTCTGCTTTTACTTCGGATATGAAAGTATCCAACCTTTTAAGGCTTAAAGCAGCTTTAATTTTTAGACCCCATATAAAATAATTAGTTCCGTTTAATTCGGGGACGTTTAACTTGTCCATGGTTTCTTTTAACAAAACTAATTTCGATTTAGAATATCAACCGCGCTCTGCTACCATTTTGTTGTTCTTTCACTAATATTAATTTTCACGAAGTCCGTGGATATTGACAGAACAAACAGTTTATTAAACGAAAACAGTGCACAAACACATAACAATTAATTTAAAGATAAATTTCTCACACAGAATACTTTTTCATAATAACTTCACACAGAATAATTTTTACGTCTACACTCTTCTATTGTTCGCACGCAGACCGAGTGCGCCGGGGGAAAAGACTGGCAGTGCGCAGATATAATGCGCATAAAAAATGTTCGCTCGCCTTTCAACCCAACACATAGCCATAAGAACTTGGTAGAAGAACATTTTTGATGTATTTATATATAGTATGATACAGTATGATATAGTATGATTATATAGTATGATACATTTTTTCAAAAATAGTTTTATTTTATGGATGAAAGCTTTATGAGGTATCTGTATATGAGGACCTCACAACCATAGTAGACCAAGTCCATTTTGAAAAAAAAAATGAGATAGTCCATTTAGGAGGCGCATAAAATCAGTTTTATCTACACCCACAGTGAACCTAGACTGTTTTCACGTACTTTCTCATAATAGTAGACATCTATAGAAACTAATATATGAAGGATTTACAACCATAGTAGACCAAGTCCATTTTGAAAAAATAAAATGAGATAGTCCATTTAGAATGTGCATAAAATCTGTTTTATCTACGCCACAGTGAACCAAGTCTATTTTCACATACTTTCTCATACATGGCATCGGCTTAGAGACTTGGTTCACTGTGAGAGTGAATAAAACAGATTTCACGCACCTATGGACTATCTTATTTTTTTTTTCAAAATGGACTTGGTCTACTATGGTTCTGAGCCATCATATATTATATCTATATATATTCATATGGCAAAACTGAAATACTAAAATTCTATTTACAAGGGAACCACTTTTGGTGCTGCTTGCACCTAGCATCGAGACCTGGTGCATTTTGTAGCCCTATACTTAAAAGATAGAGATGCGATAAAATTTTTCCGTTAAAATTATATTTTATACATTTTTTTATACTTTTAATTTTTTATTATTACATTTTTATTTTTTTCACGCCAAAAGTGAGTTAAGTCGCCAAATAGGGCGCTACAATTTATCCGCCCACTTTACCCAGTACATATTAGAATTATATCAGATTATGATTTGTTTGTGAATTGATAGCATACGAAACAAGAATTGGGTTTTCTTTTTTTTTCTATGCAGACGATAAATGGTAAATCTATTTCTATAAAAGCTTTCAAGATCATTAAAAACTATTTTTTAATGAAATACAAAATAAGCAAACTATTTTCTTTTGAAATCGAATGGAGTAAAGTTTCGAATGTTTAAAATGAAATGTTGCTGTATTAAATGGTCCTTTGGTAAAAGTAATCATAAATTAAATTAATATTTTTACACAATTTTGAAAAATTACTGTGCCTAATTAGGTCGACATTACAATTTCTAATGAAGTCCACGCACACAAGACAAACAGATATGACATTTGGCTAGGGTTGCCGGAAAGCTCTACTTTTGAAAATAATCGCCAACTTTTCCCCGCCAAAAATATGAATATAATTTTGCAATTTTTCAAAATCAAATTCATGGGTTTGTGAAGAAATTTTTAAACTTTTTTCAATATTTTATACTTATTATTAACTAATTTTTATGTTTAAATGCTTTTCTTTAAAAAACTTTAATGTTAATAGTACGATATGTGGTCTCGAAAATTGCATTTTCAGAAAGTTATGCTGCTGTAAAATCAAGAAATATTGTTTTAAAAGAAAATTTTTAACGATTCTCAAACTTCGTAATATAGGGCTTTAAAATGCACCTTTAAAAAGGTCTCATTGCTAGGTGCGAGCAGCATCAAAAGTGGTACCCTTGTTAGTACTGAAGACATGAGACAGTATCTTTTAACATTTAATATTTTTATATTTAATAATATAAATAGTGAAAATATCTTCTAATATTTAATAATTAAATGTTAATATTCTTAAACTTAAATTTACACTATGTGTAAAACTACTTAAAAAATGAGACAATATTTAAAAAAGATGTTAAATTACTTTAATATCTTAGTACTTTTAACTATAAAAACATAGTCTTCGTCAGAGGAATATAAGAAATACTACTGTTATTAACGTCTAATTTTCAAAATTCATATAGACCTGACGAAGACTATGTTTTTATAGTTGAAAGTACTGAGATAGTAAAGTAATTTAACATCTTTATTAAATATTGTCTCATCTTTGAAGTAGTTTTACACATAGTGTAAGTTTAACTTTTTAAAGATGAATTAAGCATTTCTGTTTATTTATTTACTGATGTTAATATTCTTTTCTAGGAGAGTTTAATATCATCTATTAACATTCTAACATATCTCACAGAGAAGGAATGAAATAAATAAGTAAATTACAACAAAAAGCATTCACTTTAATTTTCTCGAATTACAATTTTAGTTACAGGTCTTCGATTAAAGTCGAAACTTCTGAAACACACAATATCTTCTAGCAACAGCTGGCGCATCGACGCTTTATTTAATTTCTACTTATGGTCTAATCCTACTGGAGCTATAACAGTTTCGAGCCATTGAAACTCTTCTGTGCAAGACTTCTGAACACTACCGAAACAGAATTTTCTGTCTATAAAACTCCTTATTTACGAGAACACCGATAATCGGAATTAATGTACTGATGTTGGAATGTTCCGACTGGCAGGATTTTCGATTGTCAAAGATCTCGTTATACATATAACTAAAGGTTGAGAGGAAAAAATCGATTGTTGTAGGTGGAAAGCAAATGATAAAGCTAAGGGAGGATAATAGTTCTTGGAAAACATAAGCAGAGCGCTGTTCAATTCTTAAATATAATACATTTCGAAATTTCATAAAACTTAACCCTTTTTGGTTTCCAAAGTTGCGTTTTGACATTTTAATACGAATAAGCGTATTAAAATGTCAAAATGCAGCCTAAATAAAATTCTTAAACATGTTGATGGATATTACACCATATTTAATGTTTTACAGAGAGGTTTCGAAATTGCGTCTTGACATTGTAATACGTTTATTCAAATAAATAATACTGCCAAATTGAGATGTAAAAGAAGCTAAGGTGGATAAGTAAAGCAACATAATATATTTATTAACTTTATTGACTTTTCCGATACATTAATCAATAAAAACATTTTAACAAAATCAGTGCACCTCAACCATATAAGTACGTACCATTAAAGCGAAAACTTCGGTAACAGACAATATCTTCAAACAACAGCTGGTGCATCGATTCTATATTAAATTTCTACTTATGGTCTAACTTTGCTGGAGCTATAACTTCTTCGAGCCATCGAGACTCGTCTGTGCAAGACTTCTGAAAACTCCTGAGAAATAAATTTCTGTCTATAAAGCTCCTTATTTACGAGAACACCGATAATCGGAATTAATGTACTGATGTTGGAATGTTCCGACTAGCAGGGTTTTCGATTATCCAAGATCTCGTCATACATATAACTGAACGGTTCAAGGGGAAAAATCGATTGTTGTGGGTGGAGAGCAAATGATAAAGCTGAGAGGGGATAGTAGTTCGTGAAAAACAGACACAGGGCATTGTTCAATTCTTAAATATTGTACATTCCCAAATTTCATAAAACTAAACTCTTTTCGGCTTCCAAAAATACAGGGTGTCACATAAATATCTGACACATTTGATAATTCAATATAAAATCAAGTAATTGTCCTACAAGAGTGCGGTTTGGACTAAAATACTTCTCATGATGAAAAGTTTTCTTCAAGCGAATGAAAATAATTAGTTGCAAACTTCATTCATAGATGGTGCCACTTGTCCGTATGTTTGGTTTCAAACATGCGTTTTCTCTGATTTTCAGATTATTTTTGACTGAAGCCAACTCGATTTATTCTTGTGTGTTTATGACAAGGACAAAGTGTATGCTTCTGCTGTGGCTGACATTGAAGTACTGAAGACGAGAATCACGCAATCCAGTCAATTCCACAATAAACGCTAGCGAACACGTGGATTGAACTGGAGTTCTGTTTGGATGTGGCTCGAGCTACAAAGGGTGCACACATTGAATTATGCTAATAAAGTGCACATATTATTGCTCTGTGACTGCTTTTGACAAAATAAAGTTATCTGGCTGACATTCAAGTACTGAAGACGAGAATCACGCATATGATCCAGTCAATTCCGCAACCAACGCTAGCGAACACGTGGATTGAGCTGGAGTTCCGTTTGGATGTGGCTCGAGCTACAAAGGGTGCATACATTGAATTATACTGATAAATTGTACATATTATTGCTCTGCGACTGCTTTTGTCAAAATAAAATTACCTTCTGACATTGAAGTACTGAAGATGAGAATCACGCATATGATCCAGTCAATTCCGCAATCAACGCTAGCGAACACGTGGATTGAACTGGAGTTCCGTTTGGATGTGGCTCGAGCTACAAAGGGTGCATACATTGAATTATACTAATAAATTGTACATATTATTGCTCTGCGACTGCTTTTGTCAAAATAAAATTACCTTCTGACATTGAAGTACTGAAGATGAGAATCACGCATATGATCCAGTCAATTCCGCAATCAACGCTAGCGAACACGTGGATTGAACTGGAGTTCCGTTTGGATGCGGCTCGAGCTACAAAGAGTGCACACATTGAATTATGCTAATAAATTGCACATATTATTGCTCTGTGACTGCTTTTGACAAAATAAAATGATCTTTAACTGATTGTCTTGAGTTTTTGATGCTTCTTTCTGATAATGTAAGGTACAAAGTCATCTATGGCCAAGTTTGGAACTAATTTTTTTATTGCTTGAAGAAAACTTTTCGTCATGAGAAGCATTTTAGTCCAAACTGCAATCCTGTACGACAATTGCTCCATTTTATGTTGAATTTTAAAATGAGTCAGGGACTTTTGGGACACCCTATATCAAGGCCGTGGCCAATGGAGGGATCACCAGGGTTTGACGCCCCCCCCCCTCCGAAATTACTGTTAAGATTACTATAAATATGCCATTAACTGTCACTCAACAGTCAAGATTGAAAAAACAACTACAGTAGAGTCCCGATTATACGAGTTAATAAGAACTAAGCTCAACTCGGTTAAGCATAAAACTCGGATAAACCGGATTTGCATAAATCGACACTCACTAAGGAGATGAAATATAAATTTTCACTTCATTCATTCATTTTTATGATGCTAGCAACATTTCTTTCATGTACATTTCCGTTACTTTTAAGAAAAACGGGAAATAAAATTGTTTATTTGAAAAAAACGCTTGATAGTTTTTTGTTTGTTAGATGTCAATTTTGCTGCAGTTTTTTTTTCTGCAGTATTACATAATACAATAGCTATCAATTTCTAAGATTTTTCTTACCACTAAAACTTACCAGTAAACTTTCCCTAATTCAATCACCGAAATCTAACAATTATCTCCGATTAAATAGGGCAAAAATTTGTATTAAATTTTAGAGGTAACAAACCGTACAAATTGGCAGCTATGTGATTCTATGAGTGTTATGAAAATTGCAGGTGTAGCCTCTTCTTTCTGCTCAAAGTATTAAATAGTTTTTTTCAATCGAACTGACACCTTTGGAATGGATCGTTTTCTTCTGATGGACTGATGGCTTCCGTTATTATAAAACAGCCATTATAAATGAAGTGGTAGGTGAAGATGAAATAGCAGCCGTAAAACAAAACAAAAAAGAAATTATGGCCATTTTTTCCCCCATTCTGATCCGAAAATCAGAATTCTAACTTTTTACGGCTGCTCTTTCATCTTTACCTAACACTTCATCTATAAAGGATGTTTCATAATAATGGAATCCATCAGTCCATCAGAAGAAAATAACTCGGTTAAAAATTAAAAATCAAAAATGAGATAATGATCAAATCATGATCGAATCCCCCTAAAAATATTTTTCTGGCTACGGCCTTGCCCTATATTATGGGTATGAATTAAGCTTTCTGATATTAAGGCTGTTCTCAAATCTAAACTAGCTACTTTCTGATATATTCCTGAATTCATTTTTGTTCGTAAAGACATAAGATTGCCAGGTACTCTTATTCAGAGACTATGGAATGAAATAGTTTTGTTTATTTTTGTATAAAGGTTAAGGATCTTTACGAAATGCTGCCAAAGTTAGCATTTTAAACTGGATTTTTGGATGCGACACTCCGATAAAGGTTAAGAGACAATAATCGCTAATAGCGCAATACCTAATACATTTACCAAAAATTTAAAAAAAAACTGTTCGATTTCGAGTCACTTCAATATTCAAGCGTGCAAGCGTACGTTTAAAAGAGAGTCCGGATATATTTAAGAAAGTTTCGCGGGAAAAAATATTTTCTTTTCGAATACTCTTCAGGATAAAACATTTTAACAATATAGAATTAGTCTTTTCTGCATAGAGAATCATTATATTGTTGTATTAAGATACATTCATAAGACATCACCTTAATAGTCGATCTAAAACCTGACTTTGTTAAGCAAAGTTAAATAATTTTCTCAACCTATAGAATTTTTAAGTATGTGTGTGTGTTAATCCAATTATCAGATGGTTTTGAGTTGTCTGCAAAGATTTTTTTTCTGTTATTTTTTCACATATATATCTTTATATATGTATCCGTATATAGGGTGTCCCCTCTCAACGGTGTCCGATAGCTAATTTCTAAGCCATTAATCATAAAAATATAATTCCAATTACAAAAGTGTTTTAAATGAGATAAAAAATTATTTTAAAAGTCGTTTTGACCAATAAAATCATTTCTTAAAAAGTTCCGAAATTTAAATTTGTATACGGCGCCCGGTTCTATGAGTGATATTTTTCATCTAACGCTAAATTTGACCGAGTTATGAAACTTTGAATTTCATGACTTATGCGAATTTTCTGCATCTGAACATAGATGAGTTTGGCCGTGCTTCGAGGGGTCGCACACAAAGTATTTAAAGTATCAGAAGTATTTATTTCGCGTGTACATTTCTGCATTTCAGCCGAAGGGGAGTCACTTCGAGCAAGTTTTAAGATAATTTTCATTTTTAATAATTAAGTTTTAGGTTAGATAATCTAATAGCATTTAAAAATGTGTATCATTTTGTAAAGAACGGCGACTGATTGCAAAAATTCTGTTATTTTTTAATTAATATATTTTTGGCACAAGTTGTGTATTTTTTTTTTAAAGATGTCAGAATGAAATAGATTTTAAATTTATATTGTGATGTTAATTTTACTCTCAAGTATTATTCTTTTTTATATCTGATAACTATTTATATTTCTAGTAAATTTGTGAACGACCCCTATTTAGCAGCAAAAAAAGATGCTTAAATTTTAAATAGCTGTTAGTCAATCAGTTTTAATCGCAGAAGAATGAGATTTTTTTTTTTTTTTTTTGTCTTACTTCTTAATGTAATAGGATATTTTTAGTAAACATAATTTATAGGACCAGGGGCTAAAAATTAAATTTCGTAACTTTTTAAGAAATGTTTTTATTGACCCAAATTGCTTTTAAAATAATTGTTTACCTCATTTAAAACATTTTTGTAATTGATTACAGGGTTCATACTCATTTTCCAAGAAAAAATCCCCTGAGAATCCCCTGATGTATTTTACAGGATGTACAATTTTTCTATGCCAACAATTAACGACATTTTTTAAAACAGTATCATGATATTCTACCTCCTCAACATAAAATAAAAACAAGTTACTCTCAAAAATAAAGTTTATACATCACCTATATAAACAATAGGAAAAGAACTTTAAAGGAAAAACACTAATTTTTGTAAAACAGAGATGAAGTATACCTTAGGGAGGGGGGGGGGGGGGGGCTGTCCTTAAAAATTTGGTAGATTGTTGCAAGTATTTAATTTTATTTTGATTTTATGATTTTATTACCCCTTTGAAAAGCATTATGAATAACATGAAGTCCACAAGTGCAAATATCAATTTTAAGATGTCCTTTATTTTTCTTAAGATCGTCTCGAACTGTTGTCAAACCTCATGATGTTAGAATGCGTCTAGTGATTAAATGCATGTCGACAGATGTGGTATCATAAGGCACGCGAGCAGCAGCAATTGCCCTCATTTTCCCAGAGTAACAAGTCGTTTTGCCAGGTTTTCCCCGGTTTGGAGAATTTTTTGTATTGTCCTCTGAGATTTCCCTAATTTTTACAACCTAAAATGTATCCCCTGATTTCCCCCTGAATCCCATAATCCCCTGATTAGTATGATTCCTGTAGAAACTATATGTCTATGCCTAACGGTTTAGGAATTAACCATTGGACACCATTGAGAGTGTATACCTTGTATATGTAGCGCACCGGCAAGAAAAGTGACACATCTCGCAAAATTTCATTTTGCGTTTTATTCCACAAATTGGTCTGTCATAGGTGTGTCTTGTTGCACAAAAAGTTTCATAAGTATAGTTATACGAAAAATCACTTTATTACGCTATTTTTACCACAGAAGAGGTGTGGATTGTGTGGGGAGGGAAATTTATCCAACCCTCCAAACCTCATCCTATGCCTTCATTCTTAGGGGCTTTATACTTTTATGCACGTTTTTACTCCTGCATGCAGAGCTAAGTGCTGTAATTTTCATGTCACAGAAAAATCATGAAGTCATTTGAATGATAAGTTTTTGAATTATAAACATTCAGAATTTAGTGCTTCTAATGTTAAATTGCATTTTCATATTTTTATTTATATCTCTTGAAATTATTCTCCTAATGTGCTAATTTTTTTGTGTAGCAATAATGCTAATGTGCTCAAACATAAATACGCTGAATTTGCAATTTTTATAATTTTATACGAATTAGGAATTATGAAATTAATATTCGAAAAAAATATGAATTGCAACCTACAATTTTTTTTTTGATGGATTTAGATTTATTAAGTCCTGCTTTATGAAAATCCGAAATTTCACTTTTTTATTCCAAATAGTTTTCAAATTATGCTTAAAAAAACGGCAAAATGATGGTTTAAGGGCCGTCTATGATAAAAGTGAGTAGATATTAGGTAGCTTTCTTTACAAAAAAGCTACCTATTGCAGCCGTTCGGAGGAAAGCGATTTCAAAAAATTTTGGTATATTTTCATCGATCATGACCCCCAGACCCCGAAACCACCCTCCGTTCAAAATTTATATATATATATATATATATATATATATATATATATGACATATGTCACACTGTAACTCCCGTAATTATGAACCGATTTCGATGTAATTCGGTGTGTACATAGTACATACCAATGTCTCGAACGAGTCGTTGGCCAGCTTCATCCGCCGTTTTGTTTCAAAATGGCGGCCATTTAAAAATTTTAAAAAAATTTAAAACTTGAAATGTGGTACCAAAAAATTAAAAATGGAAAAATATTTTTTTCTTATGTATTTGACCTTTATACAAAGATTCCGGAGCAGTTTTTGTTTTGTCTATATCTTAAAAAATGGCTGAGTTATAGCATTTTGAATTTCTAGCGTGGCTGACATTTTGAAACGTCCTGAAATTTGTCACGCGATAAAAGGCGTATTTATGAACCGATTTGGATGTAATTCAGTGTGTACATAGTACATACCAATCTCTCGACCGAGTTCGTTGGCCAGCTTCATCCGCCGTTTTGTTTCAAAATGGCGGCCATTTAAAATTTTTAAAAATTTTTAAAACTTGAAATGTGGTACCAAAAAATTAAAAATGGAAAAATATTTTTTTCTTATGTATTTGACCTTTATACAAAGATTCCGGAGCAGTTTTTGTTTCGTCTATATCTTAAAAAAATGGCTGAGTTATAGCATTTTGAATTTCTAGCGTGGCTGACATTTTGAAACGTCCTGAATTTTGTCACGCGATAAAAGGCGTATTTATGAACCGATTTGGATGTAATTCAGTGGGTACATAGTACATACCAATCTCTCGACCGAGTTCGTTGGCCAGCTTCATCCGCCATTTTGTTTCAAAATGGCGGCCATTTAAAAATTTTTTAAAAATTTAAAATTTGAAATGTGGTACCAAAAAATTGAAAATGGAAAAATATTTTTTCTTATGTATTTGACCTTTATACAAAGATTTCGGAGCAGTTTTTGTTTCATCTATATCTTAAAAAATGGCTGAGTTATAGCATTTTGAATTTCTAGCGTGGCTGACATTTTGAAACGTCCTGAAATTTGTCACGCGATAAAAGGCGTATTTATGAACAGATTTGGATGTAACTTCGTTTATACATAGTACATACCAATATCTCGACCGGGTTCGTTGGTCAGCTTCATCCGCCATCTTGTTTAAAAATGGTGGCCATTTAAATGTTTCAGAAAAATTTAAATTTGAAATGTGGTACCAAAAAATTAAAAATTGAAAAAATATTTTCTTCTTATGTGTTTGACCTTGATATAAAGATTCGGGAGCAGTTTTTGTTTCGTCTATATCTTAAGAAATGGCTGAGTTATAGCATTTTGAATTTCTAGCGTGGCTGACATTTTGAAACGTCCTGATTTTTCTCACGTAATAACGGGCGTATTTATGAACCGACTTGGATGTACCTTGGTGTGTACATAGTACATACAAATATCTCGACCGAGTTCGTTGGCCGGCTTCATCCGCCAACTTGTTTCAAAATGGCGGCCATTTAAAAAAATAAAAAATAAAAAAAATTAAATGAGATACCAAAAAATTGGAAAATGAAGAAGATTTTTTTTGTATGTGTTTGACCTTAATACAAAGATTCCGGAACAGTTTTTCTTTCGTCTATATCTAAAAAAAATGGCTGAGTAATAGCATTTTGAATTTCTCTTTTGGCTGACATTTTAAAACGACCTGATTTTTGTCACGCGAGAACAGGCGTAATTATGAACCTATTTGGATATAACTTGGTCTGTACATAGTACATACCAATGTCTCGACCGAATTCGTTGGCCAGCTTCATTCGCCATCTTGTTTCAAAAGGGTTGCCATTTAAAAAAAATTAAATTTAAAATTCAAAATGAGGTATTAAACAATTGGAAAATGAAAAAGATTTTTTTATGTGTTTGGCCTTGATACAAAGATTCCGGAGCAGTTTTTGTTTCTGAAAATTTGTTCTTTTGTCTATATCTAAAAAAATGGTTGATTTATAGCACTTTGAATTTCTAGCATGGCTAACATTTTGAAACGATCTCGTATTTGTCACGCGATAACACACGTATTCGCCTATTTCGATGTAAGAAGGCATGTGGATAGTATACATCAACACCTCGACCAAGTTCGCTGGCCAGATTCATCAGCCATCTTGTTTCAAAATGCCGACCATTAAATTAAAAAATATATATATTTAAAGTGGGGTGCAAAAAAAATTAGAAATTGAAAAAGGTTTCTTTCTTAAGCATTTGACCTTGATATAAGGATTCAGGAAAAATTTTTGTTTGTCTTTACCTTAAAAAATGGCTCAGATATAGCAGTTTCAATTTCTATTGTGGGTGACATTTTGAAAAATCTTATTTTTTGCATGCGACAGTACTCCTATATATTAACCGATTCCGATGTGATTGAGCATGTGCACAGCAATTACTAAGGTCTCGACCAAGTACACTGCTTAGCCTCATCCACCATGTTGTCTTAAAATGACAGGCACTTTAAGAAATTGCCGAATTTGGCAGCCAAATATATGTTACTTTAAAGAAAAGCAGCTTGGATAAAGCTGACTAATTTCGCGAAATTCTCATTCATTATATTGATTAAAATTAGTATTGAATCTCCTATATTCGGTTTCCACTAAATTGAGCTTCGTGTGTTTGAATGATATAATTTGGCTTTTTTTTAAATAAGGATTATGAAAGCTACCTCTTCCTCCCGGCACTGGCCGGAAGGACTTTTTTGAAATTTCTTCCGCTGTCCTGTTACCTAACAGGCTTCATAAGGTGCCTTGATCAAGAACGGGGCTCTCTCGGTTAACAATCCAGTAAGGAACTTCAATTTGGATACAGCCCTTAAAATACGATCGCTTTAAAATAATTAATTTCTCGGAAACTTATGGTACGAATTGCATAAAAATTTGTTTTTAGGCTAATTGAAGGGTGTAGAGTTCATTTATGCTGTCAGAATTGGGTATTGCTATTGAAAAAAAGGAAGTTATGGTTCGTTTTAATATGTAGATGGCCCCCTAAGCAAATTTTATATACATCATTTAAGACTTTATTTCCAATCTTTCGGTACCATTATCTTCTTCTACGATAATTTGTTGAGGAGTTAGTAGGGGGTGTTTACTTTTTTTTTTCCACGACTGTACAACATTTGATATTCATGTACCCTTTTCTCGAGAACAACTGAAACGATTTCAGTGTTTGTTAAAATCAGCTTTGGCAGTTGCTGAACTATAAATGGATCGTTCGTCAAAAATTAAAATAAAAAATGAAATAGTTAAACTAATTTAGAAAAAAAACTAGATATCTTTTTGTTTGCGAAATTGCGTAACTGTTTTATTAGCCTGCAATATGCTATTTTTTTTCAGCTAACAATTGAAGTGTCGTCACTAAAAAATAAGGTTACGTTACGTAAGCCAGCCATAAAATGAAGCAGATGTATCACTGTACGGTTAAATACTGATAATCTCTACTGCAATTTTTTAAAAGTTCTAAGCATCGCATATTTTCAATTTTTACACCTTCCTATGGGGAAGAAAAGTATTTTAACTGCAGTTTGTTTGAAACTGCATCTCAATTTATTTTTGAGATATTAACTTTTGTAGTTTTTAATGCCGTTTCTGTAATGGTAGAAACTGAAGTACTCCACTTCTGTAGAAAGTAAAGAGAAAATATCTGAAAAATAGTAGATTACTATATTTTTTGTTGCCATTTTCCCATAATAACTGAAAAGAGAGTTGTAATTAAAATACGTGCTCTTTTGAGAAAATATAAATTAATGATTTTTGCATCAAAATCATGTAATTACCTTAATGAAAATTATACTTAACTTACATTGTAAAAATGGGTTTTTTCCTTATAATAAACAAATTAATAAAATTAATCTATACTATTAAATATTATATTTTTTAAATGTCGAATAAAATTAAATATATTCCCACCCATTTCCAGTCAAATCTAAATATCTTTAAATTAATTTGAAGAGTTTTGGACATTTGAAAATGCCATGCTGTAAATTTAGAGCTTTTTTTTTTGGGGGGGGGGGTGCGGGGTTACATTACAATTATTCGCCCTTCCATAGCATCCTTCAGATGTTGACCTATATTCATGAACAACATTTTGTAATAAAATCCATTTCTGAAAATGGATTAACAACATATCTCGCATTCGCATCTTTCAAAATAACATATGATGCTATAAATTAATTAAAAAGCAAGATATTAAAAACATTTAATTTTTTTTTACTAAATATTAGGGCTTTGACTAGTTATATGTACTAAAATTCCCCTGTTTATGATATAATAGTCGCGTTTTCACTGATTGTATGATATACTTTTAATAGCAGTCTATAATATTGGCTGATATGAAGTATCATTCATGATTCAGAATCATTGAATAATCAATTGATGATATTCTATCACATCACTGATATAAATAATATTTTATTAATAGCGTGGTTGTTACACATTGTATATATAATGCAAATATTTTCATTACGATAACATCCGAAATACTGAGCCCATTCGAACCTATTTGGGACCGTGTATGGATCTTGCAAGTATCTTGGTGAGTTTGTTAAGGAGGTTCGGGACACATTTTAAAATAATTTTTATTTATTGAGTTAAAATTTAGAATTTTTTTGTGATGGTTTACCATATCATTTGTAAACAAAATCATATGATCAAACTTCTCATATTTTTTTTTATTTAAAATTTAAAATTTATTAAAAAAAGTGGGGTAATTTAAAATCGTTATAACTCGAAATATTATTTGTAGAATTTCAATTTGTTTCTATTTAAATATACAGAAATATATAAGTTTTAATTTTGATTCAGCATTTTTAAAACTATTTATTTAAATAAAAATTAAAAATATTTAAATTGAAAATTTTGAAATAAAATGATGTAACTTTTATTAAAAAAAATCATATTTTCAAAAGTAAATATATTTTTTTCAAATTTGCTGAATCAAAATGAAAATAAACCAATTGAAAAAGACATGTTCCTAGTTTGAACCGTTTATTTTTAACGGTTCTGGACTTATAACAAGTTAAATTCGAGAAATGGTGAAAAAACCCACCATGAAGAAAAACGCATTTTCACAAGAAGTCGTTTTCACGACAACCACTGGAAGCTAGCTTGAAAGCTAGATTTTGAAAACAAACCAAAACGAAAAAATTAATTTTCCCTATAAATAAGATAGAAACATGATTTATACGTCATTTTAAGCAGAAAAAGCAGAGAAAAATTTTAATGCAATAAAAGTTTTTTAGAAAATTTGAAGATTTTTGTGTCCCGGACTCCCTTAACCCTTAAATGCATAGTGTAACTCAGGAGTTACATGGTATTTTTTTTTGCCATTCAGCGCTTTCTATTGGGTATTTTTGTGAACTAGCATGTGTTACTTACTTGTCATAACATGCATTTAAGGTCGTAAAGTCTGTTTTCGTTTTGATTTCTTATCACGGCGATGTTATAACATCTTTTGTTGCTACTACTTGCAATGGGCTCGATTGGCGTTTTTTTCTCTATCTTTATTAAATAGTCATTATTAATTCTGAAAACTATTAAAAGCATTCTAAAAATTATTATACCGCTGTTATTGTGCAGTGTACACTCTAAATTAAAATGTCTGAAATTCAGACACTTAAGTGTCTGAAATGGAGTGTTCAATTTTCAGACATTTTAAAATGTCTGAATTTTTTCAGACACTTTTTGCGTCTGAATTTCAGACACTTCAAACGTCTGAATCGCATCCATTTTTTTTTCTAAGCATCATACGTAGCCATGTTTGACCACGTTGAATCCTGGAAAAATATTTGGCTGTGGTCCTGCCCCTCCCCCCCCCCCCCCAATACAGCCTGATTTTTTTGGTGCTCTCAGTTTTGGTATACAATTTTCGTTACGTTGATAATTTAAATCTTTTACGACATTGTACTGATTATAATCAATATCTTGAACTTCAGGAGTAGAACAAGATTAAAAAACAAAAAATATTTATCTAAATATTAGATTTTTTTAAATTTATTTTGTTTTTAACCTTATTTTACTTTAAAAGTTCAAAATATTGATTATAATCAGTACAATTTCGAAACAGATTTAAAATATAAGCTTTACAAATATTGCACATCAAATTTGGGGGCACTACAGTCGTAGGGGGACGGGGCACTTCCCAGTTTGCCCTTCCTTTAATCAAGAAGTACTTTTGCAAAAAACGCAACCCTGCATTATAGTTGTCTAAATTGAGATGTCCGATATTCGGGAGTATCCGTTGTGGAGGTTAATGAACATTCTCGAATAGCGAACACCTCTGTTTAACGAATACTTTTTAAATCAGCAGACATACATATTTGTATATTTTTACCTCAAAAAAGTAGACATCTCCAATTATCGGACAAATTCCGCGTTCCCGAAGTGTTCGCTATTAAGGGCTTTTAAGGTACATAGATAAATATATATATATATATTTTATAATCTTGTCCTACTCTAAAAGTTCAAAATATTTATTATACTCGGTTGAATGTGGAAAAAGATTTAAAATATCAGATGTACGAAAATTGCAAAAATCCCCCCCCCCCAAAAAAAAATGAAAATATAAAAAAATATATTGCCACATAGGCAATTTTACATATACATCACTTGATAATCACAACAGCCATTTAACTATGAATAATGAAAATAAATAAATAAATATTCTACTTTAATAACATTGGGGAAAAAATGACTTTGGTATTTTGTTAAATATATTTGCGTTTTTAAACTTGTCCTACTCTAAAAGTTCAAAACTTTCATTATAATCAGTGCAAGATTTAAGATATCAGCTTTACAAAAATTCATGCAAAATCCCCCCCCTCCCCCCCAAAAATGAAAATACTTATTTAAAAATTATGTTTTTAAAAAATTTATATTTCCACATGGGCAAGTTTTTATGTAGATCAGAGGGTACTCACAAAAGCTATTCAACTATCAATAAAAACAAATAAGTACATATTCTATATTAAAAACATGAGGAAAAAATAACTTATGATTTCCAAACTTCTTTCGTCTTAAATATATACAGTAACATCTGTCATTTTTGTATTTTTCGTATAAGTGCATATAAATAAAGTTACCACAATTTTAAATACGAAATCTAGTTAGAGGTTTTTACTTTTTCCCATTATAAATTTCAAATTACTTTTTTATTAAAAATAATAAAAAAATCAGTATTAGAGTTGATTGCAAATCAAATACATATGTATATTTTTACAGGCAGCTTCATATAATAGACGAGTCTCATTTACTTTATTTATCTTTTTTTAATCTGCGGTTTTATGCCAGTAAGACTTCTACTAAGAAGTAAGAAAGCATTAGGTCATCTTTCAAAGTTTTTTTTTATCTTTACTTCCTTGTGGCCGTCATTTACTGCGAGATAAAAATTATTCATTGAAACTAAGAACTGACATTGAATATATAATTCGTAATAAAAAAGAACGTCATAAGTTTAAAAATATATACTTCTAGAATTAGTGGGGTTTTTTGCGAACAGATTCAAAACTAATTAAATTTCATGCAGGATTTTGTTTAGTACAATAAATAAAATCATAAAATACACTAATTTTACTACTATAAAGAAACTTACTTGAGTTGCTGCAAGAGGTAAGAAATATTCCTCGATTTGAAATTTTAAAAACTACCACAACCACAGTGAGGGAGAAAGACTTTCATCAGTTTAAAAGGTAATCCATAATACATCCGACTAGCCATATTTAAAGGATGAGATGTTTCATCCTAAAAACAGGACCCGCCAGACAAATGTTTCTTTTTTTTTTGCCAGCTTCGACAGGACGAAGATGAATAACACAATATTATTGATATAAATTGATACGAGTTAACACTAAGCCCATTGCACACGCTTTGTAGAATTTCCGGGTGTAATCTTCAACCGTCGTCTACTTCGGTTCTGTGTCTATCCCGCCCTTGTATCGACGACAGCTTCTAAGAGACATTTGATGCCGAGCACACACGTCAGATGTATGTATTCAATAAATACATAATCCAAGTTAATACGAATTAAAATCACAGTACTTCACATTTCGCAAAAAACGAATTAAAATACACGCGTACATAAAAACAAACTTTGTTTGAATTACAACGTATACCACTTCGAACGAAGACATCTAAAACGCATGCGCAACTGGGAGTGCTAGTGCCCCCTGGTGGTTATTGCGTCGGAAGAATCAAAAATTAAGACACGTTTAAAGCAATGAAGTGTCTTAAAATAAGACGTTTGCGGATATTTTAGACATTATTCTCAGTTCGTTTACACCATGGTCATAGTAAGACGCTTATGTATCTTAAATTAAGACATCTATAGTGTCTTAATTTTCAGATTAAGACACTTAAGTGTCTAAAATTCTTTTTCAGTCACATATGTGTCTAAATTTAAGACGCTTCTATTTGCAGTGTAAACACTTTAAAGTAAGTATATAATTTAAGCGAACAGTTTTTACCTCAAAATTGATCAAAAAATCTATTTTTATTTTTAAATACTAAATGAAAGCCTGTTTAATTCTGAATATTTTTTGACACCTCTTTTTTACCCATACGGCAATTGTATAGCGAGATATTGTAAATTTTGTTAATGCACCCAGCGCAATTTAAACACCCACGCAAATTAAAACATTAAATGGCTTTTTCTCCATGTTCCTATTTTCTTCACTTTTATGCTTTAAAAATGCTGTGGCACTTTTTTGTATTTGAGATAGAGGTTTAAACTTTTTTGTACATGTTTTTTTATTATATATATGTGATAAATCTGCACATGGAATTAGCCTTCAAGTTTTTTGTAATAAAAAAAAAAAAAGAAAAGTACATGAAAATGTGTTAGATTTCATCGTTTTACACCATATATATCAGTAAAAAAAAATTATATTAAATATAATATTAGACGTATCTAAAAATTGATGCGCAGTCTTATTTAATGCACATTTGAAAATCTTAAAAAAAAAAAAAAAAAAATGGGCAAAAATATCAATATTTTTAAAAAGTAGTAGGGATCTAAAAAATTAAAATAATTTTTTTTAATTTTAATTAAATATGCAGTTTAATTTTTTTTTTCAAAATGTACTTTTACTTGAACACTGAAATGCAGTGAGTTCACCCTTTGAATCATATTTTTTAAAATAAGAAAAATTGTTGAAAAGGTAATCTGTCCCCTTAAAATTATCATTTTTTGAGCCATTTTTTATTTCTAACTCAAGCGTGACATCATGACATTATGTCCAACAGAAACATAAATAAATATTTTCATTATTTTTCTAGTAGATAATTAACAAAAATAGGCTCAAATATAATGTTTTCCGAATAAAATAAACAATCATGCATTAAAGGATTAACGTATTTATTCTTAATTTTCGTGTCAAAGCACACCCCACTCTCAAACGTTCGCAGTTAGTAGATAATACACTAAATTTAAAAGAAAAAATACATAAATACTTTTTTAAAGTAAACTGAATAATTTATTTTTGACGCTTTAAAATGCTTGAGAACTATTTCCACAATTTTTTGCGTGATACTTACGAATACAGGATAAACGTTTTAAAATTACACTGCTGAGAAATTTCAAATGGATCTTGGAGATATAATTTGACAAGTACTGCATGATGAATGCGATTTTTTCCGACTAAATACATTAATATCTTAAACATGAATATTATCAAAATGCACAATTTTTTTACATTTATCAAACTGAATGCATTGTTATTGGTGCCCGATGCCAAGAACTACAATTTGTTCTGACTCGACTCGGCACGAGACTTGCTAATAAACTCTAACAATATGCTTTCTGTTAATCAGAACTAAGTTATGTACTGGTATTGATATATTTAAGAAAAGAAATGCGGAGAAAATATCATACCCAAAATCTTTTTTAAATAAACTGTTCATGACATGCATTATAATTTAATCTTTTATTTATTTACCTACAAAATTTTTTATCTCAAATTCAGAAGCTTTTTCACAATTTCCAACATAGTTGAAAAGTTTATGAATTTGGTTTGTCTGTTCCTCTGTCCGGCCGCCCATTTGTCTGTCTGTCCTGTCCATGCTATTTCTCGCATAAATGTACCTTTTGCCGTGTCATTTTTATGTATTAACGAGGCTTACTTAGAACGTTGAGAACGCTATTGAAAATTAAATGTGTAGCATTTGTAGTTCGTTTACAGGACATACAAAAGAATTCCGTTATATTAAGGTCTATGGTGGAAAATCTTTTTACTGTGTACTTTATTTAAATTCCTTATTTAGATATCTCATTTCATTATATGAAAAACTGAAATTTATTAATAATATTTTGTTAGTGTAGTAAAGTGTTTCACAATGAATGCCTGGTGCAGGATTTATCATTCTTGTTTTTATTTACTGAAGCTGCGCATCGTTACGAATAGCATACTCTTCATTTATTCCATAAATATATTTATGTAGAAATACTCTCGATTTATTTTGTACTTTTTAGGCAAAGGAAAATCATTTTAAAAACCAGTCAAAAAAACAAATGAATCGTACTCAGTGGGAAAAAAATACAGTCAATCAGGGTAACTTTGAATCACGGGGTGTAACTTTGCACCACCTCCTATTTTCCAATATTTTTCACTCTAAAAGACTAAATAAACTCCAGAACTGTGCTCTGTTGGCAAGGTTCTAAACTGGGATTTCTACTCTTTATTAGGTAGCTTTCATTACAAAAAGCTACCTATTGCAGCCGTTCGGAGGAAAGCGATTTCAAAAAATTTTGGTATATTTTCATCGATCATGACCCCCAGACCCCGAAACCACCCTCCGTTCAAAAGTTGATATATATATATATATATATATATATATATATATATATATATATATATATATATATATCCATATATATATATATATATATCTGACCTTTGTCATACTGTAACTCTCGAATTTATGAACCGATTTGGATGTAATTCGGTATGTACATAGTACATACCAATGTCTCGACCGAGTTCGTTGGCCAGCTTCATCCGCCATTTTGTTTCAAAATGGTGGCCATTTAAAATTTTCTTAAAAAGTTTAAATTTGAAATGTGGTACCAAAGAATTGAAAATGGAAAAATATTTTTTTCTTATGTATTTGACCTTTATACAAAGATTCCGGAGCAGTTTTTGTTTCGTCTATATCTTAAAAAATGGCTGAGTTATAGCATTTTGAATTTCTAGCGTGGCTGACATTTTGAAACGTCCTGAATTTTGTCACGCGATAAAAGGCGTATTTATGAACCGATTTGGATGGAACTTCGTTTGTACATAGTACATACCAATGTCTCGACCGAGTTCGTTGGCCAGCTTCATCCGCCATCTTGTTTAAAAATGGCAGCCATTTAAATTTTTAAGAAAAATTTAAATTTGAAATGTGGTACCAAAAAATTGAAAATTGAAAAAATATTTTTTTTATGTATTTGACCTTGATACAAAGATTCGGGAGCAGTTTTTGTTTCGTCTATATCTGAAAAAATGGCTGAGTTATAGCATTTTGAATTTCTAGCGTGGCTGACACTTTGAAACGTCCTGATATTTGTCACGTGATAACAGTCGTATTTATGAACCAATTTGGATGTACTTTGGTGTGTACATAGTACATACAAATATCTCGACCGAGTTCGTTGGCCAGCTTCATCCGCCATCTTGTTTCAAAATGGCGGCCATTTAAAAAAATTTAAAAAATTTCAAATTTAAAATGAGATACCAAAATATTAGAAAATGAAAAATATTTTTTTTGTATGTGTTTGACCTTAATACAAAAATCCCGGAACTGTTTTTGTTTTGTCTATATCTAAAAAAATGGCTGAGTTATAGTGTTTTGAATTTCTATTGTGGCTGACATTTTAAAACGACCTGATTTTTGTCACGCGATAACAAGCGTATTTATAAACCGATTTGGATGTTACTTGGTCTGTACATACTACATACCAATGTCTCGACCGAGTTCGTTGGCCAGCTTTATTCGCCATCTTGTTTCAAAAGGGTCGCCATTTAAAAAAATTTAAATTTAAAATTTAAAATAAGGTATTAAAAAATTGGAAAATGAAAAAGATTTTTTTATGTGTTTGGCCTTGATAAAAAGATTTGGGAGCAGATTTTGTTTCTGAAAATTTGTTCTTATGTTTTTATCTTAAAAAGATAAAAACTGTTCTTATGTTTATATCTTAAAAAATGGTTGAATTATAGCACTTTGAATTTTTAGTTTGGCTAACATTTTGAAACGATCTTGTATTTGTCACGCGATAACACACGTATTCGCCTATTTCCATGTGAGAAAGCATGTGGATAGTATACATCAACATCTCAGCCAAATATAAGTTACTTTAAATAAAAGCAGCTTGGATAAAGCTGAATAATTTCGTGAAATTCTCATTCATAATGATTTAGTATTGATAGAAATTAGTATTGAATCTCCTATATTCGGTTTCCACTAAATTGAGCTTCGTGTGTTTGAATAATATAAGTTGGCTTTTTTAAAATAAGGTATTTGAAAGCTACCTCTTCCTGCCGGCACTGGCCGGAAGGACTTTTTTAGAAAATAAATTAGCAACATTATGCGCAATTAATTGCATCATCTAACTATTTTTGTGAAGTACTGTTTTCAAGTTAATTTTGAATGCTGTTTTGAAGTTGTTTTAATCCAATTAAATTTTCATAGTAAGTAACAATATACTCATTTATCAGACATATTATTATCTAAATGTTGTAAATGTGTTAATATTTAGTGATTATTTATTTATTAATAGTTAATAAAATGTAAAATAAGAAGGCCTTAGCATTTTACCGCATTTTCAGGGTAACTTTGAGCCGGCTCAAAGTTACACTGGTGCTTATAATTTACTAATTATAGGTGCTACTGTCGAAAATTTCCCATATTTGCACGTATATTTTACATAAATGCCGAAAGTGTGCATTAGATATGACATGTAAATATTTTTACAAATATGTGTACAATATATAAAATTCATTTAGAGGCGTGATTAGGGTCGGAGCTACTGAAATTTGACATTTCATACGTTCGACGTTTTTTATTCTTGTTTGAATAATACTAGTACATGTATGTATTACTGTAACTATAGATATATTATAGAGTTAAAACATTGAAAATTGTTTTTCACTGCATTTTTATGTTTTATATGAACAATAAAGAGGTTTTTTTTTATTTCTAAATGTTTATGGTTCTCTTTTTCCACTTTTCTTATGCCTGATATTTTTTGTAATATCAAACATTATAGAAATCTTGTTATGTTGGGAAATGTAAATTCGCAGTCTTTACATATCTGAAAACATTTTTTGGTGTTTAAAGTTGTCCTGACTACAATACTTTTTTTTATAATGAATTATTTTAAATAAAAATTTATCATGCGGTTCAAAGTTACCCTAAATGGCTGGGTAACTTTGAACCAGGCTAAAAATCCATTTTTTATTGCTTTTATCCTTATTATTCCTTAATTTTTTATAGTCAAACAATAATTTAGGATCATTTCTTCTCTTTTATGCCCCTAATTGCGACAATATTCTTCAAATAAGAGTGTGGCATATAAAAGTAGAGAAAATGCGAATCAAAGTTACCCTGATTGACTGTAATGAAAACTGTGCATCAATTCCACGGAAGTAGTGTCACTATTGTGGTGCCAGAAAATCATGATTAGCTCAAAAACTAATAAAAGTCGATACGTTCACATGGAGATGGACTCTAGTAGCACTTGTTACTGTATAACTTTCGTTTTAGACATTTGTGTTTGAATCACTCCATATATCCGGCCCAATTTTTTATAAAATTTAAAAACGTCTGTGAGGTAAAATAATGTATTTATCAATTGTCTTAAATTCTCAAAAGTTTTTAAAATCTAATGATAACATGAAAACAAATACAAAAATACAGACAATTTAATTAATCAATTAATTAAATCAAATATTGAACATTACTGGCCAATTTTCCACTCAGTGAAGCTATTTCACTTCCACCTGAATATACCAATTTATCCTGACTCAAATACACATCTATGTGTTTAATTGTTTATTGCTGATAATTGCACATGCTCTCAACTGCAAGTTGAATCATCTCTCGTGAATTTGAGTTTATTTATATTACTGATGAGGAACTACTAATGAGGCAAGTTCGAAACGTTTAATGTTATTTTTACATGATTTTTATATACTTTTAACTATTTAATTAAATTTTTTATATATTTATCTTTGTTTCTAATTAATTATGAGCAGGCATAATCTGTTTTCACTTTTAATAATTATAACATGTTGGATCCATCAATTTCTGCGTAAGTTTAAATGCATTTTCTCCTTCTTAAAGGCAAAAAATTTCGATTCTTTCATTCTTTTCGAGAAAAATAACTTGATATATATATATATATATATATATATATAGCGAAACTTTTTGTAATAATAAATCATTTTAACACATGAAATCAATTAAGATACCATAAAAATAGATCATCCAAAATTATATATATAATACCTTTGAATCAAAATTTATCTTACAAATCCACATAACAATATCAACCAAATTTCTAGGTGATGATGGAATGTAATACTCTATAAATAAAATAGTAATGGTACAACTTACAATGATAAGATCTTGAATGAACGCATAGATATACATATTATCTTTTACTTCTGCTTTGTTAAGAACATGCATTTGTTTTTCTAAAGATCTAAAACCTAAAAAGGCAATAATTTGCAAAATATTTTTGGAAAATGGTTCTGCGAAATAGAGTTAAATACTGAATGCATAATGTAATTCCCGGATCTAAACTTTTGTCTAATCAAAACTAACCTATTTTCTGTCAAAAATATATATTTTAATATATAGTTACTTATATGATAGTAACTAAGCGAATATAATATATAAGTATATAAGCGAAAATATATAGTTACTTATTTAAACAAATAAGTAAAGAAAAATTATCATTATTATTTACAAAATGACTGTCCACGAAATCGAAAAAAGTTAGAACTGAAGTTTCTCAGTGCACGAAAAGAAACCATTTTCTCTTATATTATATCAGTTTTCTCAGTTTTAGAACTAAAACAAAACTCTTTTTGCTTATGTTTCTTATTAGTGCAAAGCATTTTAAGTTTCCACACGTATGGTTGTAAGTTTACTTAATTTGAATAAAAGTATTTTTCTAACAATAGTATTTTTTGTTCTTGTAATTCCTTCTCATTGTCTTTTCAGCTTTTAATTAAATAATAAAAGACTTGGGTAAAAAGTTACAAAAACATTTTGTGACATTCTTTTAAACATCTTTGTGTAAAAATAATTTTTCATTAATTTTTCTAAGGAAATTATCTTTTTTCTAAACAAAAATATAATGTTAAAAAGAATAAGGAATGAAATTCACAGGAATAGCGTAGATAAAAAAAAGTTAAGTCTTTGTGATTCTTAGAAGATGGTCTTTGCCTAAAACTATTTCTTTAAAAATGGATCGTAAAATTCAATACTACTATAACTACTGCTACTATTAATTTTTTTTTTTAAAGTAGATATGTAAAACAGGTAATAAAATGACACTGAATTTCGATATAGTTCATAGATAATTTTTCGGATTTTAGGTGCATTCGTAATTATATAAATACGTAATACCTAGAGTCGTCGTCTGGCCGTCCGTCTGTCTATCCGCATATAACAGCGTAAAAACTACCCAACCAAATGATTTGAAATTTAATATATAGAATCGTTGCAGAATTTTGTAAAGTCATTTCAAATTTTATGAAAATCGTATCAAAACTTAAAAAGATATTAATAAAAGTTTTCTTCATTCTATTAAATCCTATCACACATCATTAATTCAGTGATATCCCATGATAGGTCATGATTCTAAATTGTCATAGTCATTAAGTCCTATTTAAGATGTAGTCATATTATTTCAGCATTACTGAATTTAAAATATATAATCGCAGTAAAATTTGTATTCATGCATTTTTGCATAAGAGTGCAACAGCTATTGCACCAAGATCTGTATGCATATAAAACTAGTTATAGTACGAGCTCACTTCATTTGCCACGTTTGACGTACAATTTCCGACTTGTTTTTGCATTGTTTTTATTTTGTTTGTTTGCGTTTTTCGTTTGTTTGTCAGTTTTTTGTTATATATTTTAATTTCTTGTATATAAACGTATTAATCTGTCATATCAGAGTTGTGAAAAAAGTAGTGTATCTCACACACATAACTGCAATGTTGAAGTGAAACGATTTATAGCAGCTGATACCACCTAATAATAAATGACACTACATTAAACATGAACGCATTACGCTAGTTCCTTCTTTACCGAACTATGTATTTTTTTACACCTGTGATTACGGAAGTAATAAAGGCTAGTAGGAAAGTGCAGTCAGTAGGATTTTAATGGTCTTTAAACATGCTTACTAAATATGAATGTTAAGTCGGTTCTCAATAATAAAAAAAAAATAAATAAAAAATAAATAAAATAAAAAAAACTAGAAAACAGGAATGATACTTTTTCAGAATTTAGTGCTGCCCCCGATGAAAAAAAATATATGTTTATATATAAATGGTACAAAACATATTTCAATTTTAAGAATTAAAGCACACACTTTTATTTTATGTAAAATTACGTCATTCGCATCCGCTTAAGAATTCCACATTTACGATCCACTCTTAAACATCTACAGTAAAGAATGCATAGGATGTCACTATCGCAAAATAATACACAAATGCAGCAAAAAGATGCCGTCATTAAAGAAACTCGTCAAAAAAGGGCTATCTAATGATTCATAGGCCTTCATTTGTTTGTAACATTAATATAGACGATTTCAGTCATGACGTTTTGGTTGGAAACTGACTCCAAACAAACGGCTGGTATGTTGTATGTTCCATTTTGTTTGTGTGTTGCAGCTATATCTTATATCTATATCTCACACATAAGTGTTTTAATACTTGATATGTACTGGTAACATTTTCCACGATTTATATTTAAAAGGAAATGACGCATAGCAACCGTTTGTTTGGAGTCAGTTTCCAACCAACGCATCATGACTGACGTCACACTGAAAGTGTTTATAGATACTTAAAATTAAATATAGTTTATAATAGCTCCATGTCTTAAGAGAAATTATTCGTTTATATTTTTTCAAAATAGCACGTGTTTTAATTACATTTTCTTTCGGTTGTTATGAGAAAATGGCAACAAAAAGATATAACTGCTATTTTTGAATTATTTTCCCTTTACTTTCTACATAAATGGAGTACTTGAGTTGCCAAAATTAAACAAATGGTGCTAAAAACTACAAAAAAATTAATATTAAAAAAAAAAATGGAGATACAATTTTCAAACAAATTGCATTTAAAAGTACTTTTTTTTTACCCAATACGACGGTATCAAAATTGAAAATGTGCGATGTTTAGAAATTTAAAAAATTGCTATAGAGAATTTAATCGTACAATGATACATCTGCTTTGTTTATTACTGGCTTCTGTAACATAACGTTATTTTTTGAAGACGATACTAAATAAGCTAGGAGAAAGAAATAGCATACCGTACCGGTGGCTAAAAAATCTCGCACAACAACGCGAAACTTTCTGAAACATTTACTAACGCAATTTCTGTGAGCTTCACTTTGATGTTTGTTATTAGTTTATTAGCGATTGCTCTGCGTCTCGAAATAATAAATATACTGTAATTACCTGCCTATAATCCGCCGATCAAACAATCACGTTTCGACCAAGAAATTTTATTTAATAATTGAAGTTAAATATTTACTGCGATTTAACCCTTTATCAGCTGACGGGACTTATAAGTAACATTAAAATAACTTGTTATAAAATTCATTTAATACATCGATTAGTTGTAATGCAGTTTAGAATGAGTTATAGATACATTACTTTATCTTGTTCCAAAAGCATTATGGGTCACATGAGACAAAAATATTTTTAAAAGGAAAGTCTTTTGCCTTTGCATCTTTTCAGCTTTCTTGGCGTTGGGGAGGGGGGGGGGGGGATTTTGAATTCGGAAATATTTCTATATTTCTATTGTAAGAACATTATATTTGTACATTTCCTAATTCTACAAAATACAAAGAAAAATATTTAAAATAAAAGATTTGAGTGGGGTTATAAATATCGCACAAAATCCCTATCAATTCAAATTCTTCTAAATCCTAAAATCCTTCTAAAGTTTATTAAATGGTTATGTAAATCTTCTAATGTAGTTTAAACAATTCATGAAAAATGATTTAGACGGTAAAATTTTCATGAATTCGTAATCCAGTACATAAAGTGTTAATAAGTTACATTTTATGAATTAAGATTTTTGGGTATGAACATAACTGTTTGATCCGCGGATTATAGGCCAGAAATTACTGTACTTCTTGTCCGAATTTTGAACTTGCAGCTTCTATTTTATTTCCGTGATGCGAGTTTTACTCTGAATCACTAGCATCGTAAAAGAAGATTGATTGTCAACATGGTAGAATTTATTAATAACTCAATTATATTAGTACAATATTTGCAAATAATGGAGTAACTATCCCAAACTAACAAAAAAAAAAAAAAAAAAAGAGAGAGAGAGAGAGATAAAATTCTGATACAGCAAATTTATTCAGCGCATTGTGTGTTTATTGATAACTTCCTGAGGCAGTCAATTGTCAGGACCCCCTGAATACTAGGCCTATGCGCTGACACAAAAATGACGGCTGAAGTAGTCGGATTTTTTAAAGAGATTGTACGGTCCTCTGAATTTAGACACCACTATTTTTTAAATGTTTTATTTGACTAATTTAATCTCATAAAAAATAAAGCGGAGAAACCTTAACCCTTCACTACACCACGTGAAACATCTGGCACATACCTAAAAACACTGTAATTCTTATTATGTGTCCGTAATTTGGCCAATATGATCTCTATCCCTGATCAAGAACATTCCAAAGAATGGAATAACACTTATTTTGTCCATGTCAGATGGCTGCATTTGACAAAAAATTAGAATTTGTTCTTCGGAAACAAACAAAATAAATAAATAAATAAATAATAATAAAAAAAAAATCGATCAAGCGATTAAGATAAAATTTACTTTCATTATTTTTACAGAATATTTTAAAATATAAATATAAAAATAATGCAGAGTGTTAAGCAGATAAAATTAATTAATTTAAGCTCATTTAGTTGTAAAATATAGCAATACAATATTTAAAAACCCTAATTGTGTACATAGGGTAATATCAAATATCAAACTTTAATAAAATATCAAATTTTAGCTGAAAATTTGAAATTCAATTTTTTAAAATTATTTTTTCCATTATTAGACTGATATATAGATTTCAAACAATTTTTTTCATAAAAATAGAAAAAATCTTGCAGTGAAGGGTTAAAAAAATTATTGGTGTTGGAGTTGAAGGGTCCGTTCAAACGCGGAAAAAAATCCCCCTACAACAGCTGCCATTTTTTATGTCAGAGCGTAGCCCTAGTATTCAGGGGTCGATGGTCAGGAAAGCACCTTCGATATAATGTGTACGAAGCTTGCTTGGGAACTAAACACTAAATCTCCGCTTTAGTGACCACCTGACCGGTGTATATGCTGCATTGCACATCAGGACCGATGGTGAAGAAAACAGGGCTGCGCAATGTAGTCCACGATCCTCGTCGGATCGTAGCGCCGCAGTTTTTTTTTTTTCTTAATAAGTCTAGATTAAATAGTATGACCTATACACAGATCAATAGATATTTAAATTTTATTAATTTAGTATATGTAAGTTTAATCTAAAAAAAATTAATTTAAATATTAATCTTAAACTTTTTTAGTGAGACTTATTCTGAGCATTAAACTTCATCCATATATCTATAAAAAAAAAAAAAAATCTGCACTGTAAAAACGAGAAATGATTTCAGATCTAGCAACAATGTTTACGAAAGTATAATATAGCCTCTTCGAGTTTCTCACGATACCATAAAACATTCCTCCATTTTCAGAAACCAATCAATTTTCGAGATTTAAAGATGCATTTCTAAAACAAAAGTCGATTTTGTTGTCCATATTTATCTAAAACTTTACAAAGTAGTTTTTACAGTGTATAAATCAGTTTTTTCAACATTGTATCAACACGAAATATTGGTTTTTCGAATGCTATTAATTCTCATACAAACAGTTGCAGCATGGTACATTCAAGAGTAACAAAACAATGTTCATTTTACGTTGATAATTTAGCATTTTCGTCTGTTGAACATGAAAACGTTTACTACAGAATCAGCATCTAATAAAAAGATATCTCGTGTTGATTACAGATTCAGAAAAATGAATTATTACTGTAAAAAATAGTTCCTAATATTTCCGAAAATCATCGGTTGAAAAAGAGAGTTTTGTTTCAGAAATGCTTCTTTAAATCTCTGAAATCAATTGTTTCCTGAAGATAAAGAAACACTTTTTTCGAATCGTGGGTAATTCGGAAGAGATTTTATTATGCAGGATGATCATAAAAGAATGTTGAAGTTTCAATGGTATATTTTAACAGTTTAATTTACATTATTTAGAACAAGTCATACATCAAATTAAAGGCAAACTATCCTAGTTTTTCTTACAAACGTTCAGTAGGTGCAATTTTAGCTATACGGCACACGTCCAACATAAAGTCCAATTCTTCCCACACTTCGGTTAACAAGTTCGGAGTCATGGAAGCAATAGTCTCTTCCATTCTGTGTCTCAACTCTGGCAAATCATAAGGTAGCGGCGGAACGTAGACGCGATCTTTTATAAAGCCCCAAAGGAAAAAAAACGCAAGGCTCTGGCGGCTTTTAAATCTTCAGCCTAGCAATAACGCTTTACGCTCAGGAGTCTCCATTTTGTGTATGTGGCACTGCTAGAGAGTAAATAACAAAGCAGTACTCGCGCATGCGCTTATCTAAAATTGTTTGAGGTATTATTTGTGAGTATTGTTGAGTTATTTTGAGTCTTTATTTGTGACCTTGAACCAACACCCTAGAACATTTACAGTTGATACTATTAAAATTTATAACTAGAACATTCTTTTATCGACACCCTGTGTTTTCGTAAATATTCTTGCTATAGCAAGAAACTCTGGCAAATCATAAGGTAGCGGCGGAACGTAGACGCAATCTTTTATAAAGCCCCGAAAGAAAAAAACGCAAGGCTCTGACGGCTTTTAAATCTTCAGCCTAGCAATAACGCTTTACGCTCAGGAGTCTCCATTTTGCGTATGTGGCACTGCTAGAGAGTAAATAACAAAGCAGTACTCGCGCATGCGCTTATCTAAAATTGTTTGAGTTATTATTTGTGAGTATTGTTGAGTTATTTTGAGTCTTTATTTGTGACCTTGAACCAACACTCTACAACGTTTACAGTTGATGCTATTAAAATTTATAACTAGAACATTCTTTTATGGACACCCTGTATTTTCGTAAATATTCTTGCTATAGCAAGAAACTCTTGCAAATCATAAGGTAGCGGCGGAACATAGACGCGATCTTTTATAAAGCCCCAAAGGAAAAAAACGCAAGGCTCTGACGGCTTTTAAATCTTCAGCCTAGCAATAACGCTTTACGCTCAGGAGTCTTAATTTTGCGTATGTGGCACTGCTAGAGAGTAAATAACAAAGCATTACTCACGCATGCGCTTATCTAAAATTGTTTGAGTTATTATTTGTGAGTATTGTTGAGTTATTTTGAGTCTTTATTTGTGACCTTGAACCAACACTCTACAACGTTTACAGTTGATACTATTAAAATTTATAACTAGAACATTCTTTTATCGACACCCTGTATTTTCGTAAATATTTTTGCTATAGCAAGAAACATTTCTCTTTTTTTAAGGGGACACCGTACCTTTTAATCTACTTTTTCGATTTTGAATGATACTGTGATATACTTAAATATAATGTCACTACAGATATTAGGTACTATAAAGCAAATATAATTTAATATAATTAAAAAAAAAATCTTTTAGAACAGCCTATTTAACTAAAATTTAAATTTAAAAATAATAATTTTTTTTTTTTTTAAATCCCTACTACTTTTTTAAATATGAATATTTTTGCTTCAATTTTTTTTCCATATTACTTAGATTATACTACATAAAACTGTGCATGATTTTTTAGATGTATGGAATATTACATTTAATATCAATCTTTTTCTGTTTTGTATAGTAAAAAATCAAGAAAAAATAATTGAAATTCTTAAAAAAAAAAAAAAAAACTATAACCTTGAATATTAAATCCATGCACAATTTTATGTAGTATGTTTTTAGGATTATGGAAAAAAAAATTTGAAGCAAAAATATTCATATTTAAAAAAGTAGTAGGGATTTAAATTTTTTTTTTTATTTTTTTTAAATTTAAATTTTAGTTAAATAGGATGTTCTACAAGATTTTTTTTTTGAAATTATATGAAATTATATTTGCTTTATAGTACCTAATATCTGTAGTGACATTATATTTAAGTATATTACAGTATTATTCAAAATTGAAAAAAGTAGTTTAAAAGGTACTGTGTCCCCTTAAGAATACAAATAATGTTGATATAAGTATTTGATTTGAGCAAACAGAAATGTAAAGTAAAGATGTATTCCTTTGAAACTGTTCATGTAATCGTGTTCGATTTTTTCAGATTGTATTGTTGTTATTTAAACTGTGCATATTTGTATTTTGGAATTTTAGAAGCATTTGCGACAGTAAATTCTTTTTCATGATTTCTGAGAGTTTTCGCTGTAAACTCTCTACAATGAAAATGTACTCTACGGTGCGTTTTTATAAATAGACTTTCATAGTTGAGATACTTTTGAATTTCTAAAATATATCGTAACTTTTATAGAAGTATAAAAGAAGTAGACAGTGGAAGATTTACACTAGAAAAAAAAAAAAAAACTATGAAAAATATGACGAATGAATGCGTTTACAAAAGTAATACAAAAGGTTTCGATGAAAAACTGTTTGAGTGTAAGAAAATTTCTCGTTGTGATAGCTCTGTTGATTTATATTACTGTTTGATTTTTCATTTACCCTTAAATGCGCGATTTTTTATTTTGTTTCGAAAAAATTATATATGATTCTCTGAAAGGTTTATTACACAGGAAAAGTAATGAAAAAAAAAATCAGAGATACACTTTTCATATAATATGTCAATCTTTTCTTCTGTTGCACATCTGCAATACAGGTAAAAACTATTGTCGAGTGGCTGTTTTACGCTAAAATATTGCAAATTAGTAAAGATTTTAATAAGTATGTCTCCAAGTACTGTATTTATTGAATTATTTATTTTATAAAGCTTAACATTTAACCCTTTAATTCCCACGATAAAATACGTTCTCGAAATTACGTAGTCCAGACAATTTGACTTTACACCAGAAAGTTTCAATGGTTAATTTTGCTACATTTTAATACAGAAAGTCTGTTATTATTTAAAGCAAATATTGATATTTTAATTTTTTGGTGTGAATTAGTTATATACGAATAAAAAAAATGTATTAAAGTCAAAGCACTGTTGTTTGCATATATGCAAAGCTGCGCACTAAAGGGTTAAACAGATAGAATAAACAGTCTTTTTACTCCAAACTTGATTGATTAAAACACCAAAAAGATACTAGAAAGTTCTGTATATTATGCTGAATGTGTGAAAGTACAAATACAAATGAAACAGATGATAACAAATGAATAGCTGATACATTACATTTTTATTAAAGATGATATTATAGCAACAACATTAGAAAATATTCTTGACAGATCATTCCAACACTATAAAAACAAGTCCAAAATTGTACGTCAAACATGACAAATGAGGTGCGTTCGTACTATAACTAGTTTTATAAATATTCAGATCTTGATGGAAAAGCTGTTGCACTCTTACGCAAAAATGCATGAATACAAAATTTATTACAATTATCTATATTAAACTCAGTAATACGGAAAAAACAGGACTCCATCTTAACACTAGAACGGCGGCGAGGGGTCATTTTGACCCTTTCCAAATGAATACATGTCCATTCGAACCAGAAAACTTTTTATAATATAAGATTAATATATGCTGCACAAAAATAACTTGAATAAATAAGTTAAATAGTTTTGAGCAAAAATTCTGATGTGAAATATTTTTATAAAACTTGAGTAAAATTTCCCGCCGTTCTTGTGTTAAGTAGGACGCCATTACCATGGTAACCTAGAATCATTCCGTATCATGGGATATCATTGGATCAATTACGCGTGATAGGATTTAAAAGAATGAAGAAAACTTTAATTAATATCTTTTTAAGTTTTGATTCGATTTTCATAAAATCTGAAATGGCTCGACAAAATTCTGTAATGATTCTATATATTAAATTTCAAACCATTCGGTTGGGTAGCTTTTGCGCTGTTACATGCGGACAGATAAACAGACAGACGGACGGACCGGACGATGACTATAGGTGCTACATATTTATATAATTACGAACGCACCTAAAAAGGGAGATATTTCTTAATCTAGGATAATTTAATATAATCACGAACAAAAATATTCAATTACATGTTCCGACTTACTAATGATTTAAAAAAGAGTTTTTTATCTTCAGAAACTTCAGAAACCAATATATTTTAGACATTTAAAAAAGCATTTCCAAAAACAAAGTTTCTTTTTCTGCCGCTAATTTTCTAATACGTTTCCGAATAGCTTCTATAGTGGATTAATCAGTTTTCTCTCCCTGGAAAACATATATATTTTTTTGTTATGCGGTCAATTTTCACTAAACATTTTCATTTTAAACAAACATGTTTTAATGACAAACATGGTAAATTATCCACATTGACATTAACAGTAATATTAGTATTACTTCGTTACTGATGCATATATAAATTCAATTACGCCGCTGAAAATGTTTCATTGAGAACTAATGGCATCCTAAAAACCGATATTCTGGTTTGAAAAATCTGATTGATGCACTATAAAAACTGCTAGGAAACTATTCCGAAAATCAGAGGCATCAAAAGAAACTTCGATTTTATAAATGATTCTTAAAATCTCGGAAATACATTATCTTCCGAGCTTTCTAATGATAAAGAATGCTTTGAATCAGCGGACATTCGGAAAAGGTTATTAACTATTTTTGTTCATGGTTATATTACATTTTAGTAGACAAAGAAAGTTTTATCATTTTTTACAATGAATAGGAACGCATAGTGTTTCACTTAATCTTTCACCCGTGTCTAATTCCTAAACCGTTAGTCATAATTATAAATATATATTTCCAGGCGCAAAGATGTTTAAAATAAGGTAAACATCCACTTTAGAAATAACCGGAATTGTTATACGGTCTTCAGATCACAAAAGTTATATTTAGTAAGAGCAAAACGTTTCTCACACTAGCAAGTAAACAAACACACAAACAAAACAAGATCCCACATGTTTAGAACTAAAACTCACCTAATTATTAAACTTACAAGTTTTGGGTACATTCAGCTTCAGAATAAAATCGTTTCGGCCAAGTTCTTAAGACGTTTCTCAAATCCCCTGCTCAACAACGCGAAACTTTCTGACACATTTTCGGACTCATTTTTAACTCTCTGCATACCAGACAGTCCAATGGACCCGAGAGGTTTATATAAAAAGGGTAGAACATATTCCAGAAAAAGACGCATATTTACAGAACTTTTAGATTTATCTTTTAGATTTAGATTTAGATAGTTGACAAGATAAGTCCATGTCTTTTTTCCATGAGAAAAGTCATTTTGATGTATCTGTCAGATCCATTGGACCCATCTGGTAGGCGAGGGGTTAAATGTAAAGGCATAAAAATGGCTGGACTGCCTACTGAAGCGATTTGGAGTCAAAATGAGTTTTCCATTTGTTGATTAAAAAAATTATTTATCGAGTTATAAGCGATTTTGGCTCAATTTTTCTCCTATCTCATGGGGTTGCATGAGGAAAGTTGGTTCAAAACGTCCACTTTGACAGTCTTTTCTGAAATATGTTTTGCGTTTACAAAAAAATAAAAAACGTCTTTTGATTACATAGTTTCTGAAGAAAAATGAATTAAAAAATGTGTCAGAAAGTAGCCTCTTCGGATTTCAGAACAGCTTTAAGATGGCGTATAAAAATGGAAATTGTTTATACGATGTAATACTATTTAGATTTCACTTTTAAAGAACTCCAAAAATGTTTCTTAACACCTATTAATGCTTTCGGGACTGATAGGTGCATATATGCATCTTTAATAGCTGTATACGGCAATTATATTTCGCACCAATAATAAAAAAAGTAATATTTATCTTTTGTTTTTTAAAGGCAGTTTCGTGTTTAATAAGTAAAGGTAATGGTTTAAAAAAAAGTGCTACCAACTGAATAAAATTCTTATATGGGACTCTGGTCCCGAAGAAGTTAAGGTGGTGGTGGGCTTTAAAACAATATTTATGATTATAAATTAATTCTAGAAATTATTCAGAAACGTTCTGTGCCATGAACTTGACATAAATATTTGAATCAAATTCAATTTACTAAAAATTTTGATATATTTTAAAGCCATATTTTTTAAAAATAAATTAATGTTCCGTGCGCTTCAATATTTAAGATACTTTGTCATTTTTTTTTTTTTTTTTTTTTTTTGTACTGTATGAATTAAAAGAACTTTTTAAAATAAGTTATGCTTCCATTGTTTAATTAAACAGACAGCATTTTTTTAAAAATAGAAAACTGGCATGAAACTCAATTTTTGTTTAAAATGCACATGTTACTTGAATTTATTACTAATTTGAGGATTTTAAGAATGTAATATTTTTAAATCGATGCACAGATTTTATATAGTATATATCAAGATTTTTACTAAGAGATATTAGGAATCCAGAACAGAAAGTAAAACGCAAGGGGCTTTTTAAAATGCATATAGACTACGAAAAATCTGTTTTGATAAAAAAAAAATAATAATAATAATATACACACCTGAGAAAACATTAGATCCATGCAATAAGATGTAAACTGATGTTGTTATAAAAACAAGCGTTCATATAAACAAAAGAATGTCAGAAATCTTTAACTTACCCCTTCCTTCAGGTAAGCTCTCAACACTTGCTTCTGGTTCGTACTGCCGCATTTGATTTAACCTAATTCTACTAACAACTGACTCAACTAAAATAAGACATAACTCGGTTAATCTACAATACTTATTTACAATATATTACAAACTATATACAAGATTAATAGACTTGAACATTTAAAATGCTTTAACTTCAATCGAAACATCACGGAGGCGCAACTCCGTTCACAAACACAAGAATTATTCTAAAAAGTTTTTTCAGTTTCTGTTCACTTCACTTCGGTACGTAAAAGTTTTTAAATTCAGGTGTCACTTTTACTGCAAAGGGATACAGAGGGAGCTGTCCGCGACATACTCCCCCCGTTGAGTTTTGCCAGGTCAAACTCAACCACAGTCGTGGACAAGTTCAGGAGGTCCAACCGTTCTGGTGTTCGTATCACTCATCCAAATTTAGACATTCTAGGAGAATCCTTTTCAACAGAACCAGGAGAATCTTTAAGGTGAGCAGACTCGATGGTTTTCGGAGAAAAGTCATTTGCCTGGAAATTCACTTCCATCGGATACAACCTTTGTACTGGTCGAAGCAACTCACCAAACTTAGTTCGTAACTTTGCCAATCGTACTATGCCGTCTTTACCTGGAAACAACTGGATGACTTTTCCTAGAGGCCAATTCATTCTCTTTTCTTTTGTATTAATTATAACAATATCTGCAACTGAGAGTTCAGGATACCTGTTTGACTTTTTACGATAATTTTTCAGCTGTCCCAAATATTCTAGTCGGAAACGTTTTCTCAAATCTTCACGAATTTTCATCCGATATTCATATCTTCTTTGAAGATAACTTACATCTATATTGTCCAGATCAGGAACACCACCTTCTTTAATTTCACGAAGAAACATGGCAGGGGTTAAGGGTTCTAATTCAAGATCTTCAGATATGTATGTTAACGCTCTGGAGTTTACAACATTTTCACAATCGCAAAGAATAGTATTAATTTCTTCATATTTCAATGATGCAGACATTGGAGTCTCTGACAACTTCCTTTTGGATAATTTATTACCATCTTTAGAATCAGCATTCAAACGAGTTGGTGTATTGGTTCGACTACTACTGGCACTGTTATCTGAACCATTTTTCTTAGCTTGTTTCTGCATGAAAACAGCATGAATTTTTGTATCATCGAAGTCAGAATCAGATGTGTCTGATGAAGATTCACCAAATGAATCTTTGCCTTCTTTTTTCTTGCTCTTGGTTTTTTGCTGTTCTTCTTTTTTCTCTTGTTCTTTATCCTCTTCATTCTCTTGATTTTCCTCTTCTTCTTCTTCCTCATCTGAATTGAATAACTTCCTCAAAGCTTCTTCATCTTCTACTCCTTTCAATTCTCTGTTAGTCTTCTCTTCAGCTAGTTCTGGTTCAGACTCAGAAGAATCTGTCATGTAATCCACTTTTCTATCATCAAAGTCACCTTCATCATCTGGTGTTTTCCTTTTCTTCTTCTTTTCTTTGCCTTTTTTCGCTGACTTAGGAGAAGAATCCTCTTCATCATGCTCTTCATCTTCTGATACACCAGAATCTTTAGCCCAATCATCCATATCAGAAATTTTAAAATCCTTAGACTGCTTCTTTTTCCTCTTTTTGCTGCTTTGTTTTTCACCATCTTCTTCTTCTTCAATAGTTTCTTTCTGGAGGCGCTTTCGAACCATAATGGAAAAGTAGTTCAAAACTTTATCTCTTCTGCCAAATTCCTCTTCCGCTTTATTTTTACATCTTAAATAAATGCATGTGGCATATGCTTTTTGGGAATCATCACAGAATACATGATAAGACAAATCTGTATTTGAATTAGGAATTTTCAACTCTGTCAACTGACACAAATCTTTTTTCCATTTAAGAAACTTTTTACGCACATCTTCGGGGAGAGCTTCATCCCATGTAACCTTTAGCTCCCAACACTTTTGTAGTAAGAGTTTCGGAATCAGTGTCACACCACATGTAAAACCTATTGGATCATAAATTTTGTGTGCTTTGGATAAGATCACTCTTTTTGAAATGCATTGGTTATCGGATTCATTTATTCCTTTAATGTCGCAACTTAATGTATCTTCTTCTAAATCCCAAATGAGGCCAAGAATAGAAACCGTTTTCCTTTTATTTGAATTTTCGGACACTGAAATTTGCGAAAAAGTGCCATTACCTGTAATTTCGTTCTTCGTTGGCAAATTATAAGCCCAATCTTGCAACTCAAATTTAGCATTCGCTAAAATTTCAACAGAATCACTTTTAAGTTTTCGCAGTTCTTTTTCATTATTTACACTTGTAATTAAATTGTCAACATACCAAGCTTCAGAAATTTTTTCTGCCGTTGATCTAAGATGCTCAGGTACGTCATTTAGTAACTTAGTTAAACTAGCACTCAATAAGAAGGGACTACTGGAAATTCCGAAAACGACTCTCCTATGTCTATACATCTTAAAATGTTCCGGATTACCTTGTTCCCACCATAAGAATCTCAAAAAATCTCTATCATTCGGATTAAGTCCTATTTGAAGAAAAGCTTTTTTGATATCAGAACTTACACCGATGCATTTTTCTCGAAATCTGTTGATAATTGCAGGAATAGTTTCTAGCAAATTAGGCCCCTTTTCTACACAATCATTCATTGACGGAAACCCCTTAATTTTCGCTGACCCATCAAATACTGGTCTTATTTTTGTTGTTGTGGAATTCATTCTAATAACGGCACGATGGGGTAAATAATGGCAGGAATTATTATATTCATTTTCAGGTACAATTTCTATAATTTTTTCTTCCTCCCAAGATTTGAAAACCGCTTCATAATCTTCTAAGAAACCCTTGTCTTTCAAATTTTTTACTGTATTTTTTAATCTTCTCTCAGCGATCTCTAGATTATTAGGGAGTGGGGGATGGCCCTCTATCCAAGGTAAACAGGCTTCAAATCTGCCTTCGTTATCTCTTTTAACCGTTGAAAGAAAATGTTGCAGTGTTTGTTCTTGCAACTCTTTTTTAGTTTCATTTTCGGATGGATCTAAAATTCCTAGAGTATCAAGATTCCACAATTCAGAAATTTTATAATCTGATACGTGCATCGAAAATGTAAATGAGTTGTCAGTTTTATTTTCTATTTCCAAAGGAACTTTCCCCATAACTATCCAGCCTAAGTAAGTTTCGACACATACTAAACCACATTTTAGTTTTCTTATCTTACCGGTGAGTAATTTTCCTGCAATATCCGCTCCAATAAGAATATGAATTTCAGTTGGGGATGATTCAAACAACAATTTTTCCTTCATACGGCTAGTGTCATTCAAATATATTCTATGTTCTTTAAGCTCATGTAATATGGGTTTTATTTCTATTTGTGGTACATCGGAACAAATTTTAGTTTGATCAAAGGCCTTAAAATTACATTTATAATCACCCTTTACATTACTAAGATTCACAATAAATTGTTTATGGATTTCAGAAACCTCCGTTCCACCAAATAGACTATGAATAATGTTGCTCTCACTTATAATTTTGTATTGCATCATTTCAGCAACAAACTTCGAAATATACGACTTTTGCGATCCAGTATCGATTAAGCACCTAACAAACTTATCTTCACTATTTCCGCAGATTTTTACAATTAAAGTTTGTATCAAAACTTTCTGTGTGAATGTTTTATTTGTTAAAGTGACATTTCTATCGTCAATTTGTTTTTTCTCATCTACTTTATTACTCTTGTCACAAATTAAAGAATTATGTTTTCCACTGCAAAACTCACATCTTATTTTTGAAAAGCAATCTTTTGCTAAATGATTTCCCTTTTTCATACAGAGATAACACATTCCGTTTTTTCTCAAACGTGCTCGTTTTTCTGCTACGGACTTAGAACAAGCTGCAGAATTGTGATTAACTGATTCAGCGGAATCTCCGCAAAAAATACAATGATTTATCGAAACCTTCAATGAAGCAGCAGTAGGAACTGTAAACTTATTTATTTTTCTCTCCCTCTGCACTTGCGGTGGATTTTGAACGATAACCCTATCTTGTATTTGAATCGCAGTTTCTCTGCATTCTATTTCTGCCCGTAGAAATTCAAGCAGTTCGTTGACTTCAAAAAGATTATCCTGAGTTTTCCGTTTACGTTGAAATTCCAAATTTAACTCATTGGGAATTAATTTAAGCAAAATTGGCGTTAGTAACGTACCATATGTTCCGGAAGTTACTTCAAGTGAATTTAAACTTCTTATTTGAATCTCAATGTTATCATACAGCTTTCGCAATGCAAAAGTATTATTTACATTTTTAACTGTTTCTAAATTCAATAATTTTCCCATATGAGCATTTATAATCAGGTCTTTACGACCAAAACGCTTTTTGAGTAGTTCAATTGCTGCTATATAATTTTCACTCGATAGCGAAAACCCACTAATTGCACTAGAAGCAGCTCCAGTAAGGAAGGAATGCAAATAATTAAATTTATCAATGTCAGTTAAGCTATCATTTTGATGTATTGCATTGTCGTATTGGTTCCAAAAAGATAACCAATAAGCAGGATCTCCATTAAATTTATTAATACTCAATTTCGGTAATTTAATTTTAGAATGAGAGCAAGAAGTCAAATTTTCTGTTGAAATACTTTCATTAACCGAATTTGTTTTCTTAAAAGAACGTTCAGGTTCAACTTTTATTTTTAAAGCATACGTTAGTTTCGATTTCATAGAAATTATTTTTTCAGAATAACCTTCGGCAGTTTCAAATTCAGTTTCTAATTCGCCGTCATCATCCATTAAGTTTTGGATCTGCTCATCTAAATTTATTAAATTATTATACTTTGAGTTTAACTGATCAATATGTTCCGTAAGAACAGGAACTTCCTGTACTGATTCTGCAAGATACAGCTCACAAGTATTAATTAATTTCGTAGTCGCCGTTCTAGAAACAGCACGTTTCTTCTTTAGTTTTTCAATATCAGACATGTTTAATCCGTAATTTTAAATATAATCAATTTTATAACAACTTAATATAAGAACAATAACTTTCAAAATATATTCAATAACTTTCAAAATATATTCAATAACTTTCAAAATAATCCTGTTTTCAAAATACGCTATCAATCAATATTATTAATAATATTATCTTCAACAGAATTAAGCATTCAAGACTTTTATTTATTTTTATACTCAATTCTTCATTATATTCAAGGTCAAACAAATCATCAACAATATTCTTTTCAATAGAACTAAATATTCAAAACTTTCGTTTCGTCTATAAATAATTTTTCATTCAATTAAGATCAAATCAAAACGGCGTCGCTGTTCTCGGGCGCCATAAAAATGTAAAAACAAGCGTTCATATAAACAAAAGAATGTCAGAAATCTTTAACTTACCCCTTCCTTCAGGTAAGCTCTCAACACTTGCTTCTGGTTCGTACTGCCGCATTTGATTTAACCTAATTCTACTAACAACTGACTCAACTAAAATAAGACATAACTCGGTTAATCTACAATACTTATTTACAATATATTACAAACTATATACAAGATTAATAGACTTGAACATTTAAAATGCTTTAACTTCAATCGAAACATCACGGAGGCGCAACTCCGTTCACAAACACAAGAATTATTCTAAAAAGTTTTTTCAGTTTCTGTTCACTTCACTTCGGTACGTAAAAGTTTTTAAATTCAGGTGTCACTTTTACTGCAAAGGGATACAGAGGGAGCTGTCCGCGACAGTTGTATTGGCCCATCTTTTATAAGAATAACAGCAGAAATGAGTCATAGCTTCGTATCGTCAGTCTGTGGATGATTTTTACATAAATTTGAAGTCACTCTATCATCAGATGTTCCTTCATATTTATAAGATCGCTCGTATATATATCATTCTTCTTTACCTGCTGTTCTAAATAGCCCCACAGATTTTCAATTGGATTCAAATTTGGTGAGTTTGCTGGCCAGGCAACATGACAGAGCTCCTTGTAATGATCACCAAACCAGGCAGTAACAATTTTGGCTCAGAACACAATACATTATACTAGAACAGCAATTTATCATTAATCATATTCTCGCAAAAATCATTAGAGAAAGGTGACACCTGTTCATCCGCAAGTTAAATCTATAGTTGTACTGGTTTAATGTTTTAATAACTTGGACAAGGAAACCCAATTCAGAGTACGTGAAACATCCTCAAAACGTCACATACCCACATTCTGTCACATATCAGGCCTTATAAAAAGCTTCATATGGTCTACGATGCACTCTATTTATGGCATCATTACTCTAAAAGCAACAACGAGATTCATAAGACCAGATGATTCGTTTCCAGTGCGCTACAGTCCAGCTTTTATGAAATTTAGCCCATTTCAGACGTGCTTTATTGTGTTCACGTGTTAACATGCTTGATTTCCGTTTCACTCTGCTCCATATATTCATGTTATGTAGTTCCCTCTGCAAAGTTCAGAAACTGGAATTGTGTGGCCCAACATTGATATTTTCCAGCAGTTGCCGTCTTGTTGCGAATCAATTTGTCAGAACTTGACGTGGCAACCTTTGGCTATCTTGATCTGTGTGTATTTGCTTTTGACTGCAGTTGGCACACTGATTCTATATCGAATGTTTTTCTTTCCACTGACCCAAAATATTTCCCCTATACTGTATAATATTCCTATGAATTAAGCCAATCCTTCGACATCCTGCCCTTTCGAATGCCCAAAAGCAATTTCTCCTTTCAGCAAAAATTACTCCAGTCAGTTGCGTATTTATTTCGACCCATAATACAACAAGGAAAAAACCATCAAGCAGCTCTAAGTATCCCAAATATTTTACGATAAGCCCTCTTGATCCGCTTATAAAGTTTTTGGACTACCGCATAGTGCCATATATCACTGCAAAACATAACCGTTATCATTTATACACGAGGGTTCTAACGGGTTCCGGTGTGTGCATATTATGTTATTTTCATTACGTTCCTCAAGAAGTATGAAAACACGTTATCTATCATATAAATATAAATATATTGAAATATATTTTAATTTTAAGAAGAAATTTTAATAAAAAACAAAAACTCGTATTTTTAGTCAATTTTTGCTTATTTTAAAAACTACAGTCCCCTTAATAAGATATAATTATATTGCATTCTCAATGTAAGTAAGATAGACGATATTAAGATGATGGATGATATGATAGATGATATGAATATGACGGAGGATATGATAGATGATATGATCACTAGATGATATGAAAATTTTATTTTACGAATGCATTTCTGAATTACAGCCGAAGGTAACCATACTAAAAAGGATTTGTAATACACTGATATCGTGGTCACCAAACGTCAATAGCATGTTAAACTGTTTCATTTTGTATATGTGTTACTGATATTTCTTATAAATACCAAATTAAAATGCATGTTTTGTTTATTTAATGCATGATTTGATTATTTTACGAATGCATTTCTGAATTACAGTCGGAGGTAACCATTAATAAAAAAAAAAAGCTTACTTCGGATATCGTGATCACCAAACGTCAGTAGCATTTTAAACTGTTTACTTTTGTATATGAGTTATTGATACAAGGGGTGATCAAATGAAAAGGTACGAAACGACATGGTGGGTGCAAATGTAAACTTTATTCAAAATATTCACCATAGGCCTGAGCACAACGATCCCACTGATGAACAAGCCGCAGGATTCCTTGTTCCTAGAATTCCTGTGGCCGTGACGAGACCCAGTCCTTCACAGCGTCCTTGAGTACGTCGTCCGAGTTAAAGGGCTTTCCTTACAGGTGTTTCTTCAGTGGACCAATCACATGGAAATCGCAGGCGACATGTCCGGACTGTAGGGCGGATAGTCCAACGTCTCCCACTTGAACTGCTCTCGGGTCATCAGCCAGACTCTCACGGCCTGCACGAAAATGGGCCCTCCATTTTCTGACAGACTTGTCAGAGACAAATTTCTCCCCGTAAACTGTCACCATCCGGCGATGAATAGCTACCGGTTTTTCACCTTCCGCTGTCAGAAATCGGATAACACCTCTCTGCTCCTCAATCGTCGAATTTTGCAACGCGAACGCCATCCTGTCCAAATACGGACTGCTGCATCATTTGGACGCCGCTTTTGATAAGAGCCTCTGCTCTCTACTGCGCATGCGGGCACCCGCGCATGCTCCGATCCCAGTCAGAGACTCCAATCGCATCCCGAGATGTCTGGCTACGTTCTCCCATGGCGGAATATGCAAATATTTAACTGTTACGCTTTTACGTCGTTTCGTACCTTTTCATTTGATCACCCCTTGTATTTCTCATAAATACCAAAGTAAAATGCATGTTTTGTTTATTTAATGCATGATTTGATAATTTTACAAATGCATTTCTGAATAATTACAGTCGAAGGAAAATAATAATAAACATAGCTTTCTCAGGATATCGTGAGTTTGTAACACACCAATGTCAGTCAGTATTTTAAACTGTTTCATTTTGTATATGAGTGACTAATATTTCTTGTAAATACCAAACTAAAGGGCATGTTTTTACTTATATTTTTAGCCGAAAATATTCTTTGTATATATAAGTACAATGTATTAAACAATGTATCATAATACACGTTGGATTTTGAAGCATTTTAATTCCAATAAAAAATTATTCTTGAGCGATGCTTTTCGCTAAAATTATTTTATGTACAATCGAAACAAAATTGTTTAACCTTTAAATGCGCGATTTTTTATGTTGTTTCGAAAAAGTTATATATGATTCTCTGAAAGATTTATTACACAGAAAAAAAAAAAAGAGATATATTTTTCGTATAATACGTCAATCTTTTCTTCTGTTGCACATCTGCAATACAGGTAAAAACTACTGCCGTGTGGCTGTTTTACGCTAAAATATTGCAAATTAGCAAACATTTTAATAAGTATGTATCCAAATACCTTATTTTATATAATTATTTATTTTATAAAGCTTAAAATTTAACCCGTTAAGTCCCATGATAGAATACGTTCTAGAAATTACGTAGTCTAGAGAATCTGGCTTTACACCAGAAAGTTACAATGGTTAATTTCGCTTTATTTAAATACGGAAAGTATGTTATTATTTAAAGCAAATATTGCTATTTTAATTTTCTGGTGTGAATGAGGTATATACGAATAAAAAAAATCTAATAAATTCTGTTGTTTACATATATGCAAAGCTGCGCACTAAAGGGTTAACCCATTAACCGCCAAAACTATAAGGTTGAAAATTACAACTTTTTAGCTGAAATTTGTTTGCCACCAGAAACTCTGTAAGAATATTTTCTCTTTATCTTCTCTTTTCTGTGTAAGAATATTTTCGCCTTAAAATTTTATGTCTTTAAGTAAGGCCAATTTTGTAATTGAATAATAGTGGTGGGTATGCAAATAACTTAAACATGTGCATCTATTTTGACCGTTGCGTGAACGCAACACCAGCGGGTAATGGGTTAAGTGAGTTTTAAGAATTTTTAACACGATCGGTACCAGCACGGCGGAAATGAAGTATTCCTCTGTGTCCAGCACTACTCAGTGTGGTGGAACATTCGATGCCCAGGAATTTTTAAATATAAAGTCTAATGTATGAAGATAATTGAGATAAAATCAGGTTTTTATTGAAATAAATTGATTTCAGTATATGATATCTTTTATAACACTTTATAAGGGTCAACACACTAAACGCAAGTTAGATAACGACATTCACAATCTGTTGCGTAGAAGTACCGCTGAGCAAAAGAGAATCATCTCAAGTGTAAAGCGCAGAAAACGCTGGGAGAAAAGGTGTTAAAGTTTAATTGACTTTTATTTCTATTACCCTACAAATATGTTCTTGTAAATGATTTTATCGAAATTGCACAAACAGATCTTCAGTTAAGACTAAATTTACATATTAGCGACTAAGAGGTTTTCAACAATTAATTTTAGATAAATTGAAAACACAAATGGATTTTACAATTGTTGTGTTCTATTGAAATGAAAAAGAAAAATAATTGACTCTAAATAGGTGCATTTATGAGAATCTTTTATATTTAACTAATATCAAAATTTAACTTTAAAATAAATACTACGCTTTCCAAAGCAGTTTCAAAATTCTGGTATTTATATTTCTATATATATTTTAGCTTAAACGTATGTTTGATGCCGTGCTCAAACACGTTTATTCTTAAGACTTTTATGGTGAAAATTTTTAGAACTCTTTTGCGAGGAAATTTTAAATATTTAGTAACAACAATTTTTTTTTCATTTTCAAACACGAGATTTCAAATTGCATATTTATACACCCCCCCTCCCTCATGGTGAAAACGAATTAATTTTAAATGCAGATGATGTATTAAAAGTTTATTCGTCTTTAATTTTGAATTAAATGCATAAGAACGCCATTAATATATAATTATATCTCCTCCTATCTCTTCATTTTATTATTCACGCAAAAACACTATTTCAAAACACTTTGTGCCAAAAACACAAAATATTTTAATTCGTTTACGAATAAAGTTTTAAAGACGTTCTAATTCCGATTCTACTGTATAAAATGTCATAATAATATTGCATTAAAACAAGTTTTAAAAAAATCACAGATTATTTTTTAATAATCGCAGTTTTTAAACTTTTTTTAATGAAATATTATTATTACATTTTATATATTTTTGAACACTCATTTTTTTTTCCAGATTTTAATTGTAAGAATTGTCTTTTAACTGTGGTACTTTGATTTTATTAAATGATTTTAATTATACATAACCTCGACATTACTCTTTTCATTAAACAGTGTTGTTTAGCTCATCTTGTTTTAATGACAAGTTTTTAATCTAACTTTTTAAATATAGTTCTATATTTTTATTAACTTTTTCTTAGCGACAGCATGTGCCTAAAGGGACTTTGTATCATTAAACCCCAATCAACCAACTCAGATTCCAAATAAATGAACTAACTCTTTCATAATTTTTACTAAGGCATGATTCATATTTTATTACAACTAATGTTGACATATTACTATCTTTTTATGGTGTTAGTGATCTAAAGAGCAGGCTTAAAACTTCAAATTTGTCAATTTTTTTTTTTTTTTTTTTTTTTTTTTTTTTTAAGATGCAGTATAAGATTTAAAAATATATATTATATAGCATATACATTACAATACTTACAAATTTATGTTCGGTGGATTAATTAATATAAGGTGAGTACAAATGATGGACCCGATTTAAAAGAATCAAATTTTAGAAACTACTGCACATATTACAATAAGTGATACATGAATTTAAAGAGAAATATTAGTCCAGGCAATAGAGACCGTATACGGGCTCTACCTAGCAAAATTAATGGTAGTACTGGAAATCGGCTTTCTAGATGTTTTTTGGGTCGCTGAATCCGAATTTGTAACTTCCCACCAAAATTTCCTCCGGCAACCCCCCCCCCAAATTTTGGTAAAAAGTCCCCCAAAAAAGGTTTTTATTAAAAAATTACATTTTTTTGTTTATTTTAGGGGAAAAGTAGCTAGAAATTCAGAAAGAAGACAAAATTTGCAACAAATTAGATATATGACATTATGACTTAGGATGAAGGGGAAGGGGGCATCTGCCTCGGAACATGCGCCGCAGTGCTGCGTGGACTAAGTTGCGCAATTCCACTTAACCACTCACACGTTTACATTAGCCCTCCCATCTTCCCTCCAAACTTTCTCTATAAGGTTTACTTTAAGTTTTTTGGGTCGCTGAATCCGAATTTTTAACTTACCCTCAAAAATTTCCCCCCGAAAACCCCCCAAATACTTGTTTTTAACTTAAATTTCTTATTGTTTTAGGGGAAAAGCATTACAAAATTCAGAAACTAGACAAAATTTGCAACAAATAGGATACATTACATTATGACGTAGGATAAACGGGGAGAGAGGGGGCTGCCTCGGAACATTCCCCGCGCGCTTTTCTCAAAAAACAAATTTTTTCAAAAAATCAATTTTTTGGAGGTTGCCGGGTGAAATTTTGGTGGGAAGTTACAAATTCGGATTCAGCGACCCCAAAAACATAAAATGAGTCGAAATCCAGAACTAGTATTAATTTTCCAGGTAAAGTCCCCTATTGCATGGACTTAATAACTTAGTGCACGTAGCGCCGCAGTGCATGTTCAGAGGCAGCCCTCCCCCGCCCCATTCATCCTACGTCATAATGTCATGTATCCTATTTGTTGCAAATTTTGTCTAGTTTCTTAATTTCGTAATGCTTTTCCCCTAAAACTATAAGAAATTTAAGTTAAAAACAACTATTTGGGGGTTTCGGGGGGGGAAATTTTTAGGGGAAAGTTAAAAATTCGGACTCAGCGACCCAAAAATCTTAAAGTAAACCTTATAGAGAAAGTTCGGAGGGGAGATGAAAGGGCGAATGTAAACGTGTGAGTGGTGAAGTGGAATTGCGCAACATAGTTTACGCAGCACCGCGCGCATGTTCCGAGGCAGATCCCCCTTTCCCCTTCATCCTAAGTCATAATGTCATATATCTAGTTTGTTGTAAATTTTGTCTACTTTCTGAATTTCTAGATACTTTTTCTCTAAAATAATAAAAAAATTGATTTTTAAAATAAAAACCTTTTTTGGGGGGCTTTTTACCAAAATTTGGGGAGGTTGCCGGGAAAAATTTTGGTGGGAAGTTACAAATTCGGATTCAGCGACCCACAAAACATCTAGAAAGCCGATTTCCAGTACTACCATTAATTTTGCTAGGTAAAATTCCCTATTGCCTGGACTATATACCAAATTTTTTTCTGTTACAAATGTTCGATATGTGACCCCCTTGTTACACGGCATATTTCCAATCTGTAATCCAATTCATTCCAAATATTTTTTAGCATCACTCTTTCAATGGTTCTTAATGCTGCACAAATGCGTATCATAGACATTGTTTATGTACCACCAATGTCGAAAACACTGCCAGAACTTAAAGAACGCATTTGTGCAGCATTCAGAACCATTGATAGAGTGATGTTATAAAATGTTTCGAACGAACTGGATTACAGATTGGTCGTATGCCGTGTAACAAGAGGGTCACACTTCGAAAATTTGTAACTGAAGAAAACTTGGTATATTTCTCTTTAAATTCATGTATCACTCATTGTAATATGCGCAGAAGTTTCGAAAATATGATTTTTAAAAATCGGGTCCATCATTTGTAGTCATTCTGTACAATGTAACATATTTGAATTTAGAAGCTGTCATAAGGGGTCATTTTTTTTGTTATGGCTTCGCTATATATAATGATGAATGAACCCGAATATTGTTTAATCATTACATTTGTAATCGTATCAGTTTACGTAAGTTACTTAAACGCAAAGTCTCAAGCAGATAAAAAGAGATGTAAAAATGATATATATCCCATGAGATAGATTTAGATAAACAATTGTAGGTTGTTATTACGAACACACATTACAGAATTATTTTAATATGCAAAAAAAAGTTAACGGTGTAATAGAACATTTTATTTGAAAAGCATAATATAATTCCTCTTACAATTTTGAAACGTCTACAAAGCTAAAATTGCTGCCCCTACGCAGTGATGAATCGGCTAATGATTGAAATGAAATCCGTTTTTTTTTCTTTAAATTGAAAGACACGTTAAATTATCTAAATAACTTAATCTCATAATCGCATCCAGATAACAAGAGAGTAACAACAACAACATTGTTGCAAATCTTTGGTAAACTTCTCTGGATACTGGATGTAGTTCTTATCACGAACATTAATTGTTGAAATCTTTTCATTTTCAAAAGATATTCACTTAATAAGGCATTTCATTTGGAAAATATAAATAATTATCAAAGACATATTTGAAATGTTTACAATCCAAGTATTTTGAAAATAACCAAACTGCTTAAAACTTGATAAATATAGAAATTACGCAATTGGCATCCAAAGGAATATTTCTAATATTTCCTTCATTAACCTAATAAAAGTGACACTAATTTTCACTTTTAAAATGAATGTCCATTGAGAAAATCAAATGAAATGATTGTCCTTGAAACTAGTTACTTTCTTTCTGAATATTAAGAGAAGATAGCTACTATTGATTTAACACCCACAGCAGTTTGTGACCTCTTGCATTTCCTCTATTTAGGTTTTACTTCGAGGTTTTATGTCCTTGATAGTTCTTTGTCCGGCAATGTGGTTAATCTTCTTTTTTTATTTTATTTAATTTTATTATAGTGGATTGTAAATCAGCTCCTATTTTCAGACTTTCTCTATTTTATTTTTTCTGCTCATTATTACGTGCGCTTAATTAAATTCATTGTTGGATATGTAATGACACTAAATGTTCAATAATTATCTTCCCCAGACGTTTAATAATGTTTATTCAAGTACAACATTTCTTCTTTTCTTTAATGTATTGTGCCTTTAAATTTTTATCATAGAAGAAAGTACCAAAATGATGTACAACACAATTTTTTCTTCCTTTATATAATCTATCCTTATACTATCATATAAGTGCAATAAATTTCAAAGTAGTTAAAACCGAATATTTGAATGAAAGAAAAGCATTGACTATACTCTGGCTGACTTTAGTGATAGGAATGCTTGAAAATTGATATGTAGAATCTTGAGCAAAAAATATTTTGATATGATGTATCAAAATTTTTATCATCGCCCCATGTAAATAGTATACAGATATTTTATATTCAGTTGTTGTACATTGGTATGCGAAATGTATCGAGGGAACGGTTTCTCACATGCAACATAGTGATGCAGTTTTTTGAGTTGGCAAAAAGCCTGATATAATGCCGTCGAGATGTAAGGATATGAAAAAGGGAAAAAATACTAAGAAAAGCTTTCAAAAAGGAATAAACTTTTTTAAACACTGAATTCCGAGCATAGAAGTAGAGGAAATAAGAATATTATTGCATTTGAGGCATGAAAAATCACCAATAATGAATATAATTAAACATAATTACCAAACAGTGTGTGCATGGTCTGTTCGCGTTCAGTACAAGATTGTTGACAAGGTCTTCAAACATCATAGTGCATTTCCCTTGCTGTGGCGTTTGAAGCTGCAACATAGTTGTTGCCATATCTATACTAATTTAATAAAGAGAGAATTACTGACGGACTGACTCATCAACACAGAGCTGAAACGAGTAAAGTCAGGATCACGAAATTTGGACAACGGTTGCTGTAAAGGTAGGTAAGCAGAGGGATGGAAAGTTTTAGCTAATTTCGCCATATCTGAGCAGCAGTTTTAGGCAGGAGCGTAAATTTCAGCATAAGAAATCTACTAAAAAAAAGTTAAGCACGTATTTTATTGATTTTAGAAATTCAACCATTAACGAAGTTAAAGAGGGGATCGGGAGTTTTCTGCCATTTCATCATGTTCATCAGTATCGGTTTTAGGTAAGAGCGTGAATTTCGGCATAACAAATCTACTAAAAAAACAGTTAAATATGTATTTCAGCGATTTTAAAAATTCAATCACCAAGGTGTTAAATGGAGGGGTCGGAAGTTTTATGTCATTTTGTCATATCTCAGCATCGGTTTAAGGTAGGAGCATAACAAATAATGAAGCATAAAAAATCTACTAAAAATATAGAAACACTTATTTCAGTGATTTTAGAAATTCAAACGCTAAGGGGGTTTAAATGGGGGGGGGGGGGGTCGAAAGTTTTAAGTCCTTTTGCGGTAACTCAGCTGCAGCTTTATGTATGAGCATAAAATACATATAAATCAATCTTCTAAAAAATAGTTAAACACGTATTTAAGCGATTTTAGAGCTATTTTAGCGATTTCATTACCAACATCGGCGGTGAACCCTATTATGGAAGATTAGACTAATAAGACAAGTATTGTAGAGTTTTGATTAGATATTTTGCGTACGACATTTTTCCACGTAAAGGTTTTTTTTTTTACATAATATACAATGCCATACGAAATAGAGTTTCGCTAAATGGTATACTGTTTGTTTGATTTTTTTTTCGTACTGTCAGGGAAATCGTATATTTTTCTGTTACATGTACCAAAGAAAATACACATTCTCCTTTATGAAGTCAGGGTTTTCTCTATGATTGTGTAAAAGTAACTCACTTTTTCCTGATTGTCTTTTAACGATTTATGTGCGGGAATGTAAAGGGCTCCGTTATTGTGAACACCCTATTATTGCATTTTTATGTATTTTATCTATAAGGCCCTTATGGTTAACATGGACAAAGCCAGGTGGTGCTGCTAGTTTGATATATTTTCAGGCGTTTTCGAAAAATTCCCATAACACGTATTCAATTAAATTTAAACTCAATAACATTGCAATAGAATAACTTTGTTATCTCTAAACTACACCAGCTTTATGACAACCGACAAACAATGTCGTGTTGTCACAGTAGGGGAGATGGGGGCACATGTGAACACGGGGCACATGTGAACATCGCAATTTTTCGATAGTTATTATAAGTTTTTTTATTTGAAAAAATTACTAAAGATGATAGCACCTGTAGACATATGGTAAAAATTTTTTGAAGCTCTATGATATTTTGTTTGTCCTCTGTAGCCAAAACACTGTTTTTAGATCTCAAAAGTAAAATCTTTGTTCCAAGTTGATAAGCGAATAACTTTATTTATTTATTCATTTATTTGAATTTGAGTGTTTTAACATATACTATGAATACTAATAAACATTTTTGATACAGTTTTTTTTCTTCTAAAATTGAGAAATGTTAATGATTTATTAATTTAACAAAAGCAGCAATGTTGGGCACTTGTGAACAGACTAGTTGGGGCAGATATGAACGTATTGAAACTTCCACAAACACATCTTTCAGCAAATACATAAAGAGCAACACGTTCGTTTACGTTCAATTGTATTTTAAATAAATATAATGTTTTCTAAAATGCAATAAGTGTTATATATTATTTTACTAAACGATTTACAACAATATTTTTTATGCATTGTTAATACAAAAGTATTACCTTGAACAACTTTGCAAATTTTTCTGTTACATTTGTTCTAACCTTGCAGTGATGGCTTACTTCCATCTCTAAAACAGTTATGTATATGATGCTTTGAATGGAGCTATCCATTCAAAATACCGTATCCATAAATACCAGTAATATTTTAAGAAAGTAAAATTTTTAAACTGATAATTACCGTAAAATCCCGATTGTACACTCCCTCCTCTTTCAAAAGCAAAAGAAGTTCGGGGAAGGGGGGGGAGGGTTATAGTCGAATTTTTTTTAATCATTAAAAAACCCTTCTTTATCTATAATTTACAAGCAAATAAGGCAAATTCAGGAGTGAGAATCTTTCGTATTTCGACAGATTTCCGATAAGTAGTATGTAAATGACCCCTCCCTAAAATTTCCCCAAAACAAAAACCTTTAAGCAAAATTTAAAATTTTTAATTTCTTTTTTAAAATTGCTTCTTTATTTTTTATTTTATTGCAACAATATTTAATGAATCATCTAAGCCTCTCCCATCCAAGTCTACTTATTTTCATTTTATAATCGTTTGCTTAAACATATCACCCAGAAACTAGAGAAATATATGTATATTTTTTTCTTTATGGTGAATTTAAAAGGTAATATAGCTAATGATTACGATGACAAATGAATAACAGAATAAAAAGCATGTTAAAGGATATTTTTTCCTTGTGTTCACATGTGCCCCACGTGTGTTCACAACAACCCCGCTGATGGGGCACATGTGAACAATTTTTTGAATTTATAAAACTATTTAAAAATGTAAGAAAAAATATACAGGTGATTTTAAAAAAAATTACCTTGTGTAAAAAAAAAGTTCTGTTTACTATATTAAGTAGTTTTTGTTTATAGAAATTAATCCAGTTGTGAGAAAAAGCTATATTTATGCGAACTATTCACAAGTGCCTCCTCTACTCAGAAAAGGCACGTGTGATTAAGAACTTTAGCACAATAGCTGTCAACAGTTACTGAAACTTCTTCGACATGTGGAACTCCGTACATTTATGAAACATTACGCCTCACCACTCTGCAACCTCCAATCTGGTGCTTCTGGACTATGTTTGAGAAATAACTTCTCTTATTCACTCCATACGTGTAGAAGAAGTAAAAGTATAGTAATGTAAAACTAAAAGAAGATCAACAATTTTTAGTGAGCCTTGTTTAGTTCCTGATGTGTAAAGGGAAAAATTATTTGCACACGTCTTGTGTTTTTGCGATCAGAAAATCTATGCCTTCTGGCCATGGGAAAATATGATATCAGGCATAAAATTGTACCTTGCCAGTTTTTTACAATCTTATCTGTCTTTAGAAAAAAAATGGATATTCAAAGTATGACTTTGAAAATTAATATAAAAAATCATTACGGAAGGAAATCTAAAGGAAGTGTAGGTCATACACTGTAAAAACAAAACGAAATTTTTACAGTACAAAGTACTGTTCATCTTGCGCACAAACTCGATCACAGTTGAATGTACTGTATCTTTCTTTGGTTTCCTGACTATTTAAACATGGAAAATACGGTAGTTGCGTAAAATTAACAGCACAATGTACTGGCAATTTGGACGTCAGTAGTTTGTGCTGTGGTCCAAATGCGTTCAAAATTGCCAGTACATTGTACTGTTAATTTTAAGCAACAGCTGTATTTTTCATGTTTAAATAGTAAGGAAACCAAAGAAAAGATACAGTACATTCAACTGTGATCGAGTTGTGCTTGCAAATTTACAGTGGTGTTTTTACAGTGTAGCGTACCTCATTAATTGATGGTTGCTGTACATCTTCGAACTGTTTCTAGCGTTGGAAATGTCTTTCAATATCCAGACATGATACAGGGTGTACGATCGCAAACATCTTAGTCGATGCTATTGTAAAAAATGTAAGTTGATTTTAGTTGCATTAATCACGCCGCCAACTTTTCCCAACTAACCCAATTTTTGGTTTAGATGTTGTTGGACAGACGTCTTGGACATGACAACAAGTTGGCCTCGTATTAACTGACTGATATGGAATGTACTGTTCAGTAATTTCCACTTAGCATTGAGGATTCTACTCTTGAGATTTCAACACGCCGATTTCAATAATATGTCCTGCAAAGGTTGTCAATAGCCTAATTTGAGCGTACACTAATCTTAACGGATTCAATCAGTTCTATCCCTTTGTACCGTTGATACATTGTGGAATATTTTGCAACTCTCGTGCGGGCCTCTCTTAGCCAGGCGGGCGCCGCGAAGGATCACGTGACCTTCGAGAGAATTGATATTTGAAAACATTTTTTTACTCTTCCTTTTTTTTAGTTTAGTTTTGTTGTGAATGTGAATCTTGAACGCAGCAGGTAATAAGCTGCGTATAGGTTTTTTCGTGGTCTTCTATTAGAAGAAATGATGTTTAATTTTGAAAAGGGAAATTTATTTTCGGATATTAAATCATGCTATTTTCTGGGCTTCTTTTTAGAAGAACATAATTGCTGAAATTTTAATAAGATCATCTTGAATTCCCAGTGTGGAATTTATTTAACAAATATTATCCAAATGTTTTCGCTGTATATAATGTATATATTTAAAAGTGTAAATATAGAATTAACAAAGTTTTTAATCATCCTGTGCTTGACTTGGATTTGTACTGAACAACACCTGCGCCACTTTCTTGTGAAATATGCTTAATTATTTTAATGTGATTTTACATGAATCGTGAAGTTTTCATCTAATAAGCTCTCCCAAATATGATTTAAAACGAATCGTAAATTCTACAACTATGCTCTGCCAATAAAAATATCTTGAATTGTGATAACGTGAAATTTCGTGGAATACATGAAGATTATTCTTTATTTTTTTGGTGCCTCAACAACCGGGAAAAAAGGTAAGAAATACCTTTATTATTCTGCATGACTATTGACTCTTGATTTATTGAAAATAACGCTTTATCATGATAATTTATTTTGAAAATTGACTTAAATTTTAAACATGGATAAGACAGATAAACTTAAAAGTAAAAGAGCTACCATTCGCGCAGCAGTTACAAAATTAATCACAAAATGTGATACATTATTATCTGTTGATATTGATAAAACTGATTGCGATTCTTTAATGGAATTGTTAGAGCTCGTAAATGAAAAGGAAACTCTACTAAAGGAATTAGATTCCGAAATAGATGAGCTAATTCAGGAAAAAAACTGAATATGAAAAAGAACTAAAATCGGTAGAAGAATATTCTGAAAAAATATCAAGTTTGAAATTTAAAATTAAGATGAGGCTTAAAAAATGTAAAATCGAAACTGAACCAAAAGTTTTACTAGACTCAAGTAACTGTTCAAAAATCGGAAGTAAACCAGTTTCGGCAGTGAAGCTTCCTAAACTTAACATAGAAAAATTTTCTGGTGATGCAAGCCAGTTCTTAGAATTTTTTAATTTATTTACTAGTGCGATAGATTCAAACGAATCGTTGTCAAAAATTGAAAAATTCCAATATCTTAAATCCTTGTTGTCTGGACCTGCATATAATATTGTAGCTGGTTTTGAACTGACAGATCAAAATTATTCAACGTGTTTGATGTTGTTAGAAGAGAGGTATGGTAAGCGGGAAAATATCATAAACTGTTATATGAATAAAATCCTGAATCTTGAGCCAGTAAAATCCTCTAACAATGTTACTTCTTTAAGGAAGCTGTACGATAATATTGAAACTAGTATGAGAAATCTTGATGCGTTAGGAGTAACATCAGGCTCTTACGGCCATTTATTACTACCCATTTTATTAAGGTTATTACCAGAAAATTTGATACTAGATTTCCATCGAAAACGTGACCCCGATAAGAACTGTGAAGTCACCGATTTAATAAACTTTATTAAAACGGAACTAAGATGCCGGGAAGCTACTAATTTAGTAAATAATTCCCAAAGCAAGGCTTATGAAAATTCTAAAACCAAATATGAAAATTCTTCAAGTAAATATCAAAATTTTCCTCAAAAGAAAAATATACCTTCAGCTGCTGCTTTAAATACATCTACAAAAAAGTTTTGCATATTTTGCAAGTCTTCTGATCATGTAGGACTAAATTGTTCGAAATTCACTGATGAACAAAAACGATATAAATTAAAGAAAGAAGGTCGCTGTTACAAATGCTTTTTTAAGTCGCATTTATCAATTAACTGTAGAACAAAAATTAATCCTTGTTCCAAATGTGGTAACAAAACCCATAGTCATTTGTTTTGTTTTAAAGAAACAGCGAAAGAAAATCCTGAAAAAGAAATGAAAGGTGCAATTGTATCTATGATGTCGGAACAAAAATATAACCAAAATAAATCTACATTATTGCAGACTTGTACAGTTTCTGTGTCTGCTGGTAAACAATGCTTATTGGCTCGCGTTTTATGTGATAGTGGTTCAGAAAAATACTTCGTGAAGAGATCTCTAGTACAAAAATTAAAATTGAAGCCATTGCGAAGAGAAAATTTAATCCTTTTGGGCGGAGACGCCCTTATGAATCTTGTTATGAAGTTGTTGCTCTTGAATTATCCAGTGTTGTGCAACCAATTAACTCGATAAATATCGAAGCACTTGTGGTTGATAATATAACTGGAGCTTCTGTGAAAACCCTAGAACCAGAACTTCTAGACATAATGAGAACAAGAGGCTTTAAGCCTGCTGATACAGGTCTTGAACAGGAAATAAATATTTTGCTAGGGTCTGACTTTTTGTGGAAAATATTAAAGGGAATCGAGGGAAAATTGACAAAAGAATTATACGTTGTAGAAACTATTTTCGGTCATACGGTGCAAGGGCAGATAGACTCAAATAAAAAAGAAGTAGCTTGTTTGCGTGTTTCAGTTGAAAATATGAATACTCAGCTGAAAGCCTTTTGGGATCTTGAATCAATTGGCATTGCTGAAAGCAACGAAAAGAACATTACCGATCATGAGGTAATAAAAGAATTTAAAGAGAATCTAAAATTCGTAAATGGGCGTTATGAAGCAAAATTATTGTGGAAAGATTCTCGCGAATTACTTAGAAATAATCTTGAAGTAGCAAAGAAGCGGTTTTCTAGTTTAGAAAATAAATTCTTGAAAAACGATTCTTTATTTAAAGAATATAACTCCATTTTGCTAGAGCAGTTTAATGAGGGTGTAATAGAATTGTGCACCGAGAAACATTCTAATAATTCCTATTACATGCTACACAGACCTGTTATCCGTGACGACAAAACTACAACAAAAATGCGCATAGTCTATGATGCTTCTTCCAAATATGGTGATTCTCTATCATTAAACGAATGTTTGAATCACGGCCCTAACTTAAATCCTAATGTTTTAGACATAATTTTGAAATTCCGTTTACATAAAATTGCCTTTTCGGCTGATATTGAAAAAGCTTTTCTGCAAATATCTGTAGCCGAGGAAGATCGCGATTATCTTAAATCCTTATATTATGAAGATTTTGATAAGAATAAAAACATAGTACCCTATAGAATGACCAGAGCTACTTTTGGTGTCACCTGCAGTCCCTTTATCCTCGCTTGTACTATTAAGCAACATATTAATAAATATAAAAACTCTCATAATAAAACATTTGAAATCCTAAATTCTTCTCTTTATGTTGAGGATTTGTTGTCAGGAGAAAACGATGTTCTATAGTTGGGGCACGTTTAACTAGTCAATGGGTACTATGCTACGCCAGCCTTTTTACTAACTTTGACGTTGTAGGATCGCCGGATTTGGCTGTTTATCGTTGTTTGGGGGAATAAATTTGAGCGAGTTCATGTTACCAATTCTTTTGTTTTTTCATGTTCCACTCAGATTGTTCCGTATTCCTAAAAGAATTTCGGTTCCATTGTTTTAGCCTAATGTACTAAATTTTGTCATCTGTGATTTCTGAATTTTTAGCGATTCTTATGCGATTTAATGTTTCTTTTTTGTTTTTGTTTTTCGCGGCGATTTTCTACATTATTAAAAATACATCCAATTGTTAACTTTTAGTCCAATACAATAAATTTTATCCTTTTTTCAATGAAGTTTATTTGGAATTCGCGTACAGCAATTTTTATGGGTTTTTTTTTTGGTTTGCGCGACGATTTCTCAACATTCGCAAATTGAATCTAGGGGTCGATCCAGGCAAAATTTGGGGCCAATTTAGGGCCCTTTCACAAAAATCTATTTAATAAAATGGGCCCCTTCAAAAAATAAATTTAATAAAATGAGCCCCTTCTCAAAAATAAATTTAATAAACTGGGCCTCTTCACAAAAATGAATTTAATAAAATGGGCCTCTTTACAAAAATGAACTTAATAAAACAGGCCTCTTCACAAAAATGAATTTAATAAAACAGGCCCCTTCACAAAATTCCTTTTAATAAAATAGGCCAGGCCTCTTTCGTAACAATCTTTTTCATAAAAACTGTTTTAAAACATGTAATTTGTAAATAAAACCAGATCACGAAAAACAAAAACTTTAGCAAGGGGATTTAAAGAAGTTTTTGTTAATAAATTCTTGGTTCGAATTTGAGTAACTGGATTTTAACTTTCATTACAAAATGGTATTTTTCACAAAAATATTATAAAACTCACAAAAATAACTTTTACTTTTCACAAAATGGGCCCCAAGAATAAAAACCTGCATCGACCCCTGGAGTCCCATTTTTTTCCAATATAGAAATTTTTTTATCCTGCAATTTTCGAAGTTTCAGTCATTTATAATGCTATTTTCGGCGTTTTTTCGCGAAGATATAAAATTAACGATGATTTAATGTACAAAGATATTCAGAAAGAACTAATTTATAAGAGAAAAATTGTGTTTTAGTTCAGACACCCTCCCATACAACCAGAAAAAAAAAAAAAAAAAAGGGACAGGAAATTTTATTTTAAAGGTGCGCGAACAAAAAACATATCATATAAAATTAGCTAGCAAGAAGCTATATCATATTAAATTAAACAGTTTTTTTTAATACATTCAATATAGAATTTATTGTAAATCACATGAAACGTATATAAAATAAAAATTGTTTTCGCCCTTATTTTCATAATAAAAATAAATGGTCTTCGCTGATTTGTTTGTAATAGAAATCTTCTTCGGAAAATCATAAAAGAAAACAGGAATTAATATTTTTAGCTTTTCTTTTCTAAATCAATTATTATTTAGTCCCAGATCTGAAAGCTTTCATTACAATAATAACAATAAATAAATCTACCGGTGTAATAAACTCATAGTAATGAATGCTAAAATTGAAAAGCTGTGCAGTGTTTTATTATGAAGCTGAATAAAAATGTTATTGATATATATGTTAACATTTTAAATAAAGATAAAATTCTTATTATTTAGCATTCAATTTTTATGTTTAAAACAAAAGAAAAATTTGAAAATAATCTATTACATCCTTACAAATTTTATTCCAATTTCATATTCAACATAAATTTCATCCTAAAAATTATTATAATATCACTTTTTTCAAACTTATCTATTAAAATAGAAGAAAACACACATACACACCCTCTCACAATGTTCGTACAACACTTTACTCACAATTTTTTCTCTGACGGTGTTTACAAACAAATGCACATTTTTAGTAGCATTGAAGAAATTGTTTTAAACTAATCCAATATATTTAGATATTTTGCAATTTCGTTTCCAGTTAATTGATTTACGTCAAATTAAATTATAATTTAACTTATCGAATCAAATTAACTTACATTTATGTATAAAAATATAGTATGAATTATGAATAACTGGTGAATTTTTTCTTGTTTTTGCGTCTAAAATACTGTTAAAATATTGAATTTATATCATTGTTTAAAAGACAAATTAATTTAACTTCTGATCAATTCTTTCTAAGTAAAATAAGAATAGTTTAAACTTCTGTATGCGGAGGGATGGAAATTATATCGTGAATGCACTTAAGAAAATCCGCATAAAAAAAAAAAAAAAAAAAAAAAAGGTTCGTTTTAATTCACACAAAAGGAAAATTCTTGTTATTTTACATATTCTTTCCATATGCTTCATATTTATTTGAGGTGAAATTGTCAAATCCACCAAAATTTTCTATCCAACGCGATTGTCCAGTAAATTAGATAAATAAATAAAAATCCATTCTTAGACAACAATTGCTTGTAATTAATTTACCGGAAACTAAGAAAAACTGTTCGATTTCAAATCCCTTCAAATATCATGCCTGCAAGTATCCTGTTTTTACATTTAAAAAAGAGCCTTAAAATATAAAGTTTCTGGTTCTTGAGCGGGGAAAGATAATTTTTTTTAGAACAGCCTTACAATAAAGAGCTTCTTTTATTCGTTTTAATTTGCAAAAGAAAATTTCTTTGTTATTTTAAATGTTTCATCCATATATTGGGTATGTACTTGGGGTGAAATTTTCCGAAAAATTCGAATCCACCGAAAATTTTTCTCTATATGTAATAGCTTAAAAAAAGAAACTTTTGATTGGACATCAAATATCTACAATCTCTGATAATAAGAAGAGGCAATATCTATTGACCATCACCCCGCACAGCTCTGTTGGGGGTCTAAGGTTGCAAGTTATTTGCGAGCACCGCGCCAAGTACTCGCCAAAAACCTTCCTTGCGAATAAATACATTTCCTTGATTATTATTAGATATTTATCATAAAAACGAATATATGCTAAGCTCAATCGATTTCTATTAATGAGTCAATCATTTTTCCTGTGAAAATGAAGAAAAAAAGGAGATTTAATATGCCATTTCTTTCATATTCAGTACAGAACTATTTATTGTCGCGGACTTACACTCCTCTCTAGTATAATCACCATTGACAACTTAGGTCTTCCTTAGGTATAGAAGTTTTTAACTCGACTAGAGAAGCTGTTGATATTTTGAATGAAGGGGGGATGAAGTTAAGAAGATTTGAAATTAATTCTGATGAAATTAGGAAAAAATGGCTTGATAAAAACATTCCTGTTTCGAGTTTCGAACCCCCAAATACTTCCTTGAAATTTTTAGGATTGATCTGGAACAATACAGAAGATAAATTTGCACTAGAATTACGATTCTTGTTAGAAAATTAAATAATGATTCTTCTACTAAACGAAATGTTTCGAAAATTGCAATTATGTTCCTTGATTCAGCCGGATTTATTGCCCCTTTTGTTTCTGGTGAACTAGAAAATGATTGGCAAAATTGGCTTTCTGAAATCCCAGCTCTTGATCACTTGAAAATTCCCTGGCAGTATTTTAGCAACCTGATCATGGAAAAGGAGCATCTCCAATTGCGCACTTTTCCTGATGCTAACCCTAATGTGTATGTTCCTGAATTTCTTTCCTTGCCCGAAGATCAGTGGTCTAGTGTTAAAATTGCTGCAACACAAATGTTTCTGAAGAAAAGTCTCGAAAAGCAGCAACCATTTCTTGTGCTGTTCAAACAAATAAATCTGATGAAATTCCCATTTTTAATCTTGAAATGTATAGCTCCCTAAAGAAATTGTATCGAGTAACTGCATGGCTATTTGGATTTATTTCTAATATAAAATTGAAGGTAGAAAAAAGAGATTTTTCAGAATTATCAGCTGAGAAATTGTTACATGCTGAAAATTTTTGGTTAAAGCTAGTGCCGGAAGAAAGTTTCCCTGAAGTTATAAAACCCTTGAAATGTAACAAGAGTATCCCTAAAGAATTAAATCTTCTACAATTAAATCTTATGTTGTCAGATGAAGGTTTGCTGTTGGTACGAGGACGGTTACAAAAGTCTGATTCTCCATTTTATGAAAAACATCCTGTTGAGATTCCTACAAAGCATAAACTTACTGAAATAAGCACATGAAAAAGTTTTTCATTCAGGAGTGTCCAGTACATTGGTAAAAACTCGTGAAAAGTTTTGGATTTTAAGATCCAGACAGTGCATAAAATCCGTCCTGAACAAACGTGCAATCTCCAAGAAATTTAGCGTTCGCCCTGGTCAACTAGTTATAGCAACAGTAAAGCATATCTTGTGTTTACTTGCAACCAAGGAATCCTTAGCTTCCGTTTGCGCGAGACTCTTCTGAATCATTTTTGGAAGCGCTTGAAAAATGAGTGCCTTCTCAACTTACAATCTGATCACTACACGGACCAGAATAAGACTTCTGACGTTAAAGTAGGTGATGTGGTTCTTATGCATATGAACATTATATTAAAAGACCTATTAATTCTTGTGTATAATTTAGAAGTGAAAAAATTCTGAACTTTTTTATTAATAGAACTGAAAAAAAAAACTTTGATATTATTAGAGACTCAAAAAAAAAAAAAAAAAACTCTCACTGACATTTGACTTTCTAAAAAAATCTTGAACTCTTTTGTTTATTGACTTAAAAAAAAAAAAAAAAAAAAAAAAAAAAAAAAAAACTTTTTATTTTTTTCACTTAAAAAAAATGTTTCTTGTTTGATAATATTTCTAATTTTTAGTTTAATTTTTTTTGTGTTGAATATTCTAGAAAAAGTTGCATAGATTTAAACTGTTCTTTCTATTTTTAGTAGCAGAAAATTGTTCGCAAATTTTTTAAATTGTTTTATTTTATTGAATTCCAGTATGTAAGCATATATTTTGATTTTGTATTGTATTTATGTATAATGTAACAGATGAGTTTTTAGAATAATTTTATTTCTACTTTAATTATTTTGAATCCCCATTTTGATGAACCCTTGTTCGTCGGGGGGGGGAGGGGGGGGGGGTTGTGGAATATTTTGCAACTCTCGTGCGGGCCTCTCTTAGCCAGGCGGGCGCCGCGAAGGATCACGTGACCTTCGAGAGAATTGATATTTGAAAACATTTTTTTACTCTTCCTTTTTTTTAGTTTAGTTTTGTTGTGAATGTGAATCTTGAACGCAGCAGGTAATAAGCTGCGTATAGGTTTTTTCGTGGTCTTCTATTAGAAGAAATGATGTTTAATTTTGAAAAGGGAAATTTATTTTCGGATATTAAATCATGCTATTTTCTGGGCTTCTTTTTAGAAGAACATAATTGCTGAAATTTTAATAAGATCATCTTGAATTCCCAGTGTGGAATTTATTTAACAAATATTATCCAAATGTTTTCGCTGTATATAATGTATATATTTAAAAGTGTAAATATAAAATTAACAAAGTTTTTAATCATCCTGTGCTTGACTTGGATTTGTACTGAACAACACCTGCGCCACCTTCTTGTGAAATATGCTTAATTATTTTAATGTGATTTTACATGAATCGTGAAGTTTTCATCTAATAAGCTCTCCCAAATATGATTTAAAACGAATCGTAAATTCTACAACTATGCTCTCCCAATAAAAATATCTTGAATTGTGATAACGTGAAATTTCGTGGAATACATGAAGATTATTCTTTATACATTGCTTAGTTTTTGAAAAACTACGTAATTAAAATATATAGTAAAACTTAATAAAACCATATAGATTTTGAAAAAAATATTTGAAATTTATTAGGTAATGCCCTTTAGTTAGACAATTTCGATAAATTTTAACTCTTAATGTTGAATTCCTTTTGTATCACTTTATGGTATTTTGAGTAGTAATTGCTATTAATGTTGATTTTTTTATATATATTAGTATACAAAATGCAAAAAACAATTATGTGCTTCACTGTTATCATTTTTTTACATGAAACATGATTTCTAAACTCAGTGGCAGAAAAATATTATAAATTGCTACATACGTGCATTTCAAAAGCAATTTTATACCACACCTTATGAATATACACATTTCAATACAAGTTTACAGTTTCTTTTGTACTCTTGAGAAGTTAATGTCAGAACAGTCGCGGGAGCTTTATACTGATTGGGGGGGGGGGGGGGGGAATAATTAATTTCATACAATATTTTATTATTTAAAATATTTATTTGCAAGGAATTATGTTGATATGTTTTATAATTTATTATACAAAAAAAAAAAAAAAAAAGCAATTACGTGCTTCAGTGTTATTTTTTGCATGAAACATGATTTCTCAAATCAGCAACAGAAAAATATTTTAAATTGCTACCTACATGAATTTCAAAGGACATTTTATAGCAAACTTTAAGGTGTGTCCCAACGAAATAAAGCCACCGTAATTACGTACCGTAACTGGACACGAAACAAACAAATAAGAACGAAACAAATATATTAAGAAAGTCTATATACAAATGGATATTTACAAGGAGTAACTCAATCCCTGCTCCACCTGGGCAGGAGAAAAATATGAATGTGTAAAAAAAAAGAGGGAAAAAAGTGTCCCGCCGAAATAAAGCCACTGCCAACATTAGTATTTATTGGTAACTACCAACATTCAAGCTGCTGTATTTTAACATGTTTATGACATCAGGAAGTTGTCAAATACTTGTTTTGTGCCTCTCGAACTTTGTGCAGACTTTAGAAGGTTGTATTTCCGATTTATCTTGCAGTATTGCATTGGGAAGGAAATCCAGCTATCAAAGTTCGAGAAAGGCCAGATAACAGCTTTTAAGGAACATGGTCTTTCACGTAGACCAATATCTAAGCAAATCAAACGATCTAAAACTGTAATGGACAATTTTCTAAATAAGGGCAATGTGTACGGGTATATAAAAAAAGGAGGTGTACACGCAGAAAAATGACTTCCAGACATAAAAGAGATGTTTTGTGTCGTATTTCACGAGGGTATTTCCCTAAAACTGTCGGCCAAAGAGACTAACATCCCTGTGACAAAATTAATCCTGTCACGAATGGAAAAACGTACAAGCACTTGCGATATAAGAAAAGGAAACATCAGCCTATGTTGAAAGCTATACACATGCAAAGAAGAGTCGATTGGGCGAAATATCATCAAACCTGTAAGGACCAGTGGCATCGTGTCATAGTCTCAGATGAGAAAAAAATTAATTTGGATGGCCCAGATGGCCTTGCTTTATATTGGCATGACATGAGGAAAAAAGAGGAATTTTTTTCTGAAAGACAGCAAGGTGGAGGCTCATTAATTGTGTGGGGAAGCTTTGACTATGGCGGTAAACTTAACCTGGCTTTTCCTTCAGGCCGCATAAAGGCTATAGATTACCTAGAAATGCTAAAAACCCATTTACTACATTTGCAGAGAGAATTGGTGGCCTCAGTTGGATTTTCCAAGCAGGACAACGACCCCATTCACGTTGCAAAATCCTCCTGGGAGTGGTTTTTGGATAATGGGGTGCATTTCATGGAATGGACTGCACTTTCCCATTATCTAAATCCCCAAGAAAATGTGTGGGGTATCTTCACCAGTATGGCTGTATATGCCAATGTCAGACAGTTTCAGTCTGTGGTAGAATTGCTGGTCGCCATCATTGAAGCATTGGGTAATATTGATGCTACTGTCCTCCAGTGATTGGTAAATGGTATGTCACATCGTATATACCAAGTTATACATAAACATAGCGCATATATTGGCTATTAACTGTAGTGGCTTTATTTTGGCGGGACACTTTTCCCCTCTTATCTTACACATTTATTTTTTTTTCCTGCCCAAGTGGAGCAAAGAGTGAGTTACTCCTTGTAAATATGTATTTGTACAAAGGCTTTCTTAATATATTTGTTTCGTTTTTATTGGTTTGTTTCGTGCCCAGTTACAGCACACAATCATGGTGGCTTTATTCCGGTGGGACACACCTTACACGAATATACATATTCCAGTACAATTTCATAGTTGTTTTCTTTTTTGTATGCAAAGTCATCATCACGGCAGACGAAGAAGCCTTATACTAATGGGAAAGAATAATTGATTTCATAAAATTTAATTTTTTAACCTTAATTTCAACTCTGGTAACTCTAGGATAGATGGCCATAGAGGAGAGATGGCCATTCTAAATATTTCCAAAACTTGATCATAGATTGCAACACAAACTTTGTTTATATGAAACAGTTCAAGAAGATTATTTATTGCGACGTGCAGTTGTGTTTTTCTATTATAAAAGTAAGTGTCGTTTTAATGTTTATTTAATTTAGTGGTTGAATATTTTTTTTTTTTACTTAGGTATCTGAATGTTTTGCAGTACGTAATTTATATATATATTTTTTACTATATGGACTTTAAGGCACGTACATAATCTAATCTGTACTTCTAAACCTAAAACAAAGACGTACACTGGCTATTGGTGCTTTAAATTGGTGCTACCAGTCCTTCAATTTCATGAGAGATGGCCACCTTTAATCAATATTTCAAAATAATATGGAGTGATGATTTTAACTAAATATAATTAAATTTAAAATAAATATATAACGTTTATGTTTATAAATATATTAATTGATATAATTATTTAAATTTAACTAATATAAATATTTTAATAATAAAAATGTAATAAGACCTAACGATTTATTTGTTTCAGAAAATACTGAAAAAAGCCGGAAACTTTCATAACAGAAACTGATAAAGTTTATAAATAAACTAAATGAACGTAATAAGCCTAAAATTAAGGCGAGAAAAAATACACGACATTTCCAGTAGCGAAGAAAATGAAATACATTTAAATTATCAGATTCTACAGATTCCGAGCAAATAGAATTGGATTAGGATCACTGTGTTGGTTGCTCAAAACAATATAATATCACATCCAAAAAGGATGTCTGGATACAATGCATAAGGTACCTGAAGTGTTTCCATGAAACGTGCACAATTTATCAAGACCTTTGCCAAACACGTGGAAAGATTTTACGAAAAGTGAAGTATTGAAACTGTACTTCAAATTTTGTTTATTCACTCATTTTCCATCATGTAACTGCATCTTAACAAATTGCTACAGGTTTTTCATGATTAACTATATGAAATGTGTTATTTATTTATTTATTTATTTATTTTTTGCTATTTTACTTCACTTTTTCTTTCTTGTATTGGATGGCCTCGGTTTTAAGGAGAGATGGTCATCTACCATTTTAATTCCAATGTTGCTTAACACTTTTAGTTTTCAATATTTAATTATTTTTTGCATAAAATATTATGAGTATATACAGTATTATGAGTATATACAGAATTTTGCATATGTATAAGAATTTTAAATATGCATAAATATTTCTTGTAATTGCATTTCAAGAATTTTTATTTAAATCTTTAAAAACTATGGCCATCTGTCCTAGAGTTACCCTATTTAAAAATTTTATTACAATAAATATTTGATATTACAAGAAAATTAACATTAAATATTTCCGAATATGTTTTATTTAAAAACTATATAATTTTCAGTAAAGATTTGAAATTAGATTCTTGAAACTAATTCAACTGAACAAAAAGTCATTACAAAAATATCAGAAATTATTTTTTAGTTTCCCGATTTCATCTAAAACAATATTGTGATCTGATACGTTAAGATAAATTAAATTTTGAAAAATAGCCTTTTAAAAGTAAACGTTTAATAAAAATAACAAAAGGTC